>OY293306.1:41712529-42395309 GCA_958502075.1 Orchestes rusci
CCCATAAAAAAGTTATTCTTAATAAATGGACAAGCAACTTTTCTCCATCAACTTTTTTTGTCATTTGATTATTTTTAGAAGTAGCGCCCAGATTATAAACAAATTAGCGTAGTTTTCAATGTAATTCCTTTTTCAGCAAATTCACCCTTATAAAACTTGTTTACAATAAGAGTACATATACAGGGTTGTGTAATCAAGATGGGGAATGGGACTATTGTCCGGAAAAATCATTGATCAGAAAGGTATTATGTATGCTGTTTTTTGGAAGTTGATGATGTTATTTATAAGATGGAGATATAATATACCGGGTTTTCCCGTGTACAGGTCGTGTTTGCAAAACATGACCACCCTGTATAATAACAAATAATCTTATTAAAAGTGTATGTCATCATTGTGTTCAAGGATGTTTTATGGGCCAGCTGGTTTTTCGATTTTTTTTCTATTTCGCTTAAAAAATGGCCTAACTATGAGTTCTTTTTCAACTTTGATCGCTTCCTATTCCTTTATTATAAGTATAGAATTCTCACAACCCTGTATTTTAAACATACAAGTTCAGTTTGCCACAAACTTTTTGGGACACCCTGTACTATGGCTATATTTTCAAAACATAGCCTTTTTGACTTACAACCAAGTATCTGTTTAGAAATAGCTTAATATATTATAATTTCGTCACGTCATGTGATGAACTTAAATTTCACCAATGTCAGTTTTATCGATGTGTCGTTCCCAATAATTAGTATTTCGTCCATCTTTTTTTTTCGAATTTTGGGTCAAGAAAGTAACATCCACTCCAAGCCACGTTCTTTTTAGACATTTATGTCTGATATATGGTCAAGTCATTGTCTATCCATTGTAATACATCTTCAGACACATTAATTCTCTGTAGCCAAGTGGACAAAAAGAGTCGGATAGAGACAGATGCGCCATGCGAAAGACTAATAGCCCGAAGATACTTCACAACTCTCTTCTTTGTGAAGGTTTAATTTGTCTCTCCTGTTGTCTATGCTTCTACTAAAGATTTAATAGATTTTTTATGGTTTTGGTCAATCTGGATCTTTTTATTTGCTCAATTAACTTGAACGCTATGGAATAAGGGGGCCTTTGTTAGAATGGCTCCTGTCCTACCTGCGTAATCGTACACAGAGAGTGATTATAAATTGAGACGAATGTGATGATTTTTCCGATCAGGATCGCTTGAGAATGGGTGTACCGCACAGTGGTGTATTTGGATCCCTGGTAAGGCCCGAATATTTCTGCTGAGAGGGGTGCATTGAAAAACGCTGATGACCCCATTTTGTTAACAATAGTACCAACAGTTGATGATGTGTTGCAGTTGAGGAGGCTTGGTCTAGTGGAGGCTGAATAATGGTTCAAGAACAACAACCTCATCCTGAACGGAGAAAAATCCAGTTTTGTCATATTTAGGTCCGATCGATCAACTGACGGACGTGAAGTTTTCCAATGAAGTCAGGATTTTTATAATAAACAAGGTGTCCCTGAAATGACTGTACAACGTTGAACCACAAATTCCTTAACCAAAAATAAGGTGACCTGGACAAACTTACCTATATCCAAAAATGCTTCGTTAAGCCCACAGAGCTCGTCAATGATTAAAAAAAAATTTGGTGTTTCCTACATTTTTCGAAAACGTGCAGATCAATTTCGATAATTTTTGGTACCTAGTCTTGGACCATGAAATTACGTTTTTTGTTTCTATAGCGACTGGTTGTGATTAACCGGAAGTGTTATAAACGTGACGTCACATGCAGTAGTTGTTTTGATTTTTTTTTGGAATTGACTTTTTGATAATTCAGATGCTTTTATCTAATAGTTCAATGTATTGGGGAGTTTTTCTCTCTCTTGAGAAATTTCGCTGGGATAAGTGGTTGTGCCAGAAAAAAAAAATCAATTAGCTGCACAGATATTTTATTATTGATTTGATTTTTTTTTCTAGCATAACTACTTATCCCAGCAAGTTTTTTCAAGAGATGAAAAAACTTTCTTACATACTGGATTATCAGATAAAAACATCTCAATTCCATAAAAAATCAGTTACGTCATATGACTCCAAATGCAGTTATATCTTTTGATTTTTTATTGATTTGACTTTCTTATAATTTAGACGTTTTTATTTAATAACGCAGTGTATAGGTAAACTTTTTCCTCTCTTGAAAAAATTTGCTGGGATAAGTGGTTATGCAAGAAATGAATGATTCAATAATAAAATATCTATTTACCTAATTGATTTTTTTTTCTGGCACAACCACTTATCCCAGCGAAATTTTTCCAAGAGAGAGAAAAACTTCCCAATGCATTGAACTATCAGATAAAAGCATGTGAATTATTTAAAAGTCAATTCCAAAACAAATAACCACATGTGACGTCACGTTTATAACACTTCCGGTTAATTACAACCGGTCGCTATAGAAACAAAAACAAAATTTCATTGTCCAAGACTAGGTACGAAAAATTATCAAAATCAATCTGACATTTCCGAAAAATGTAGGAAAAACCAAATGTTTTTTTGAATCTTTGACGCCCTTTGTAGGCTTAACGAAGCATTTTTGGATATTGGTAAGTTTGCCTAGATCGCCTTATTTTTGGTAAAGGAGTTTGTGGTTTAACGTTGCATAGTCATTTCAGGGACACCCTGTAGATTGCCACCTGAAGTGGAAGGGAATGCTGGTGTATGTATGAGAAAGATTAAAGAAAATCTGTTATTTGTTGAGAACATTCAGGATGTACCTAGATGATAAAACACCACATACCATGCAAACTTCGAATCAATTATTAGATATGGGGTAATGCGGTGGGGGTCGATCAAGGTTAATTGATAGTAATAAGGTTGCGTCGTTAAACGTTCGGGTGTCGGACGAATCAGAATTCAGATAAAAATGACGTCAGTTGGCTCCGATTTGGTTCCAAAATCCAGTGGCGGCTCGCGGTGTTGTAAGTAGGTGAAGCAGACTGATGTGAAAAAGGCGCCGCAGACGAAAAATTGTCCGGGCGCATCCACCATTTTATTATACACTATTCAGTTATCGGCTCGCGGCTTTCAAAACAGGTTAAGCAGAATTTCCCTCTCCAAACCGAAAAACGAGAGAGAGAATTTACCGAGATCGGCAAATCCAGTTTTGTTCCACACTCCACCACGAACGCCAATCATTAGACAAGGAACGCAGAAAACTTTATTTAAGTAATAGCTTCCAAACAACCCCGCAAATTCGGAATACCTACCACCATTTTTTAAATTTTCGGTGGTAAACTCTTTCGTACTGTTTTACCAGTTTACCACTTTATTAATGTTCATCAGTTGGGAGGGTTTTTCACAACTTAAAAACTCTCGTTTATCGTGGTCAGTCCACTTTCTAATCGGGGTTTCCAATAAAACACACACGCGGAGTCATATACAGGAAACATTGCGGAAATTTCAACCACACCGCACGGCGCACAGCACACCCAACATGCATGATGTAGAATACACGTAAAATCACCTTCTATGGTACTATCACTTGAAAGGCGGGAGATACCTAAACCGAAAAATCGGGTGGGTTGGCATCATTTGAAATAATACATATTTCTTAAATAGTACACGGCTCTAGTTCTATAACCTAAAAAATTCCGGACTGTTACAGTCTCGAAAATACCATTCGTTACGAAATTTCCGCGTGAACACTCTGTTTTTGGATTTAGAAGTTTTTGTCACATCAAGTTCCGGCGACGGTCTATTCGAATTTAAAAAGTCCTTTTTATCGTCATTTGTCCATCTCGAAAATGGCTTTTCGAGCATGACTTATACCGGATCATATACGGGAAACATGACAAAAAACGAAACCGACTTCCGATTTTATTTGCAAAACCGCTTGCCTGAACTAAACGTCAGAAAACGCGCGAAGACGCGAGACGCGCACTGAATTTCCGCTTCAAAATAATATTTATTTGCGGCAAATCGATAGAGCAAACGTGACGTTTCCATGGTAACCGATGGATGTTATGAAGCTGCCGCGCTGAATTTTGAACTGCGCGTCTTAGTGTCTTAGGAAAACTACCTTAGTGCCATGACATACTAGGCGAAAAAGGCAGAATTTTGCGATTTTCTGCCAAGTTATTCTATTAAAACGTATACATAAAAATCGGAAAAATGCTAAATTCTGCGACTTATCGCCTAGTATGTTATGGTACTTACTGAAAGCTCGGTATTCAATTCATATTTGCAGGCAGCAGCTGATGTCATTAAACGTTGATGGTCGGACGCATGTTATACAGTTTTCGCAAGGACCTACTATCGGACAACCTGATACTTTATTGTTCTCTCTTTTCAGCCGCCAAATAAAACAAAGATAGCTAGCTGATAAACAAGTAGTAGTTTAGTGGATTACATGGTTAACCATAACTGTGCTTTTTGACATTCGGCGACCAGAAGCGGAATTAAAATCAGTAAAAATATTTTAATCGAATATTATGATATTAAGAAATTCGTACTAAAGATAATAATTCAAGGTGAAGCGGCGCTTCACTTGCGTCATGCCGCGAGCCGCCACTGCCAAAATCCAAATACACATCTAAAAAAACATAAAATGTGGTTCACACAGTATACCAAAAGCTGTGTAATATACCCTCAAACACGTTTAAAAACGGCCGACACTCGGTAAAAAAAAAGTTTGAAGACCCTGAAATACGGATATGTTATGACATTAAGATGACACACCGATGACAGGAACGTCAATCATGGGGCTCGGTGACGTCACCAATATGGGATCGATTCGGTTTAACGTTCGTGGATTTCCGATTCCCTAGTTACGGCGCAACCTTTACATATCAATTAACCTTGGGTGTCGATCATGATACTAAAACACGCACACACGATGAAGTATCATGGGTGTCGAAAGTGTTCTTGAACCAGAAGAGATCATTGTGTTTGGTTCTTGGTATAAGTTTGCTTGCTTATGTTGTCTGGGCTGCACATCTGCGAGTGTTTGATTCTTATGAGGAGGAATGACGCGTGTTGTTTAGACAGTATTTGCCGACTCACAACCATAATACCATGGAACTGGATTTGAACGTTGCTGTGCATAGACCAAGACTGTGCGTAACCCCATATATTATTGTATTACATACTATAACAGGCTACCCAATAACATAAAACACATTCCAGACCTGAACTGTTTCTGGAGAGATCTTCTCGGGTACGTACGTCCTTGAGAGCGAATCCAATACTTTAGCTGAGTTTTTGACGCCTCGCGAATCATGTTCAATCCAGACATTGCGGTTTTATTGCGGTCCTACGTGTGATTTAATGTTATTACCAATATTTTTGAACTGGTAATTCCAAAAAGTGTTTTCTTGTGTTTTTTTTCCAATAAATTCTAGATAAAAGTTCTTTTTTGATTTTGAATGTTTTCAGATTTTGTATTAATTAATAATACTTATATGGTTACATCTCTTTTTGATGTACAGGGTGATTCCGTATATTTCTTCTGCAGACTAACTCGCTTATTATGCAAGATAGATAGGGACTTCAAATACAAAGTTGTTAGGTATTAACATGAACCGCCAGAAAAAAAATATTTTTTTTGTATACCGGGTGCACGAGAAAAGTGTGACAGACACAACTTGCATTTTTTCAAATGGAACACACTATATATTATTTTATAATCAAATAGACATTATTTTTCTGATCTCAAAAATATACAACATGTAGGCATTGCTTCGAGCCGTTTTCAAAATATTTCAGTTCTAAAGTTGGTTTTTTGGTATTGCCAAATTTAGTATCTATGACTACAATAATTGTTTGAACATCATTTATTAATTTTTATCCTTCCAATAATCTGAACGAACGAATATAACAAGTGAATACATTTTATTATTAATAAATTGTTATCATAAAATGCAATTATTGAATATGCCCGCCATTATTCACAACACATTTTCTCAAATGCATTTTATGATATCAATTTATTGATAATATAATGTATTCACTTGTTATATTCGTTGTTTTAGATTATTGGAAGAATAAAAATGATTAAATAATGTTCAAACAATTATTGTACTCATAGATACTAAATTTGGCAATACCAAAAAACCAACTTCAAAACACAAATATTTTGAAAACGTCTGGAAGGAATACCTGTATACAGTGTGTCCAGAATAAAATGATGTACATGGCACTATATGGGGATATTGGAAACGGTAAGAGATACGACGTTGCTTAAATAAGAGAAAAGTAGCGTCTTTGTATGCCCAAAAATATTCCACCTTTGTCTTATTTGGAATCGATACCGTAATGTAAATACAGGGTGAAAAAGCAAAGGCACATTTTCAAAGAACCACAATATTTTGCTTATTATAAAAGCTAAAACTTTTAAATTTTCAGGATAATGGATAAGAGGATACGACGATTCTAAAAACGGCATCAAAAAAGTTTAGGCCTCCTATGTTGCGCCCAGTCAAAGTCAAGTCTGTTTTTTTTATGAAAGTCATGTTATTGGAAAGCATTTTTGATAAGGATTTTGGAAATTAGAAAAACCAATATGGCGCCCATAAGAAAAACAAAAGTTGACTTCGGCCGGAAGCAACATAGTGGGCCTACAATTTTTTCGACACAATTTTCAAAATCACCGTATCTTCTTACCCAGATCCAGAAATTTTCAATACCTCATCTTTTATAATAACCGAAATATTGTGCTATTTAAAAAATGGCCATTTTTCTTTTTCACCCTGTATCTCCATTACGGTATCGAATCAAAACAAACCAAAGTGAGATTATTCTTGGGCACGCAAATACGCAACTTTTCTTCCATTTAACCGATACTGTATCTCCTGTAGTTTCCGATATCCCCACGTACATCATTTTATTCTGGACACACTGTATGTTGTATATTTTTGAGAACAGAAAAATAATGTCCAATTGATTAAGAAATAATATATAGGGTGTTCCATTTAAAAAAAAAGTTGTGTCTGCCACACTTTTCTCGTGCACCCGGTATACAAAAAAATATTTTTTTCTGGCGGTTCATGTTAATACTTACCAACTTTGTATTCAAAGTCCTTATCTATCTTGCATAATAAGCGAGTTAGTCTGCAGACGAAATATACGGAAACACCCTGTACATGACGTCATTTATCCAAATACGCTTTGATGTATTTTTATAAATAAAGAGATTGATTGATTGATTTATTATAGTGATAGTTCTTGGAATTCATCGTGATAATCACAAGTAGGTATTCCGCCCATTATACAGGGTGTATTTTTAATTGGGGTATTTCTTCTAACACTTTATAGAATGAAAGAAAATAAGAAAATTTTGACAATAGGATTATTTCTGAAAATGGTGTTAAAGTTTAAAGAAAAAAATGACTTTTTCTCGTCTACCATTCCAGATATTTCCACAAAATTTGGTATACATTTTTTGATGTATAAGTTTAAAAAAAATACCAGTGGCGTTCGAACCGAATTTGTATTGAAAAGTACGCCATTGTTTTTTCTTGAAATCAATATATTTTTTGAAATACTCATTTACTTTGAAGTTAATTTGATCTTTTGATATTTTTTTGTATGACGAACGGTTTTTGTTTAAAGTAATAAAAGCCATTATAATGCATGACAAAATCGCCAAAATCTGATATGGTGTTTTGTATGTAAAGTTCGTTTTATTAAAGTGTCTTATTAAAGTGAGATCAATTACTCACGCCACTACAATTCAAATGTGATGGAAAAAAAATGAAAATATCTGGAGTGGTAGGAAGGTTAATGATAAAAAAAGCATTTTTATCTAAAAACTTTAACACCCTGTATCTTGCATCCTATACTGTAGTAGAAGAAAAATCCCAACTAGAAAGCATTACACTTACACTGAACTCATTTAAAATCAACACCACCTCAAGAAATTATAAATAAAGAATAATACGGAACTTGATAATAATAATTATTATTGAACTGCACAGCGTCATAATAATAGTTTTGGTGTAGTTGTGACCTTTAAAACCAGCGACAAAAAAAAACAAGAAAGAGATTTTCAGATTATAAATACACTATATCGATTGAGAACAAAATGCCAACACTGGAGAATGTTGTATTTAACATACTTATAATATTAACATTATCAGTTAGTACATAGAATATCAGGTGAATTTATTCGGAAGTGATTTCTCCATAATCCGGTGTTTTCCGCGAGTCAGTATCCAACAATAATATATTAAAACTAATAATAAACGACTTTTATTTCAAATTCCAATAATGTTACAGTGACTCAAAAAATAAGTTCTTCCCATAAGTTGGCGAAGTCTAGCCAATGGCTATTCTACTCAACCCTCTCTTGAAAGTTGATACGACTTGAAAATAACAAAATTGCGCTACTACTATCCAGCATTTCGTCTTGAAATTTCCCAATATGTAATCCGGAGTTTTTCGTTATCCAGCCACCACTTGTAAATGTTGTCGGCAAAATACTGAGATTCTATTGTACAGGGTGATTGTTCAAATTTTACTCAATAGATATCTCAGTTAATTTTGGTTCTACAAAGAAGTTTGAATGAGCAAATTTCCAGTATTTTTTCATGGACATTCAGAATCCGATACTAAGAAATGCCAAAATGCATCGAACACCCAAAAATTTTACACAATAAGGTGTTTTTTTTCAAATGGGAAACCCTGTTCTCATTACTGGGACATTACCTTGATCTGGGTTGCTAAGATACGTTAGAATCCAGATCAATGTAATGTAATTCTTATGAGACTTCGAAGGTTAATAGCGCAAAAACGGCTGAATGAAAATACCAACATATATGGTATATTTTGAATCAGAATAATGAAGCCAAAAATATACAGGGTTTCCCATTTAAAAAATACCATGTTGTGTAAAAAGTTCTAGATGCATTTTGGCATTTCTTAGTATCGGATTCTGAATGTTCATAAAAAATAATAAATTTGCTCATTTAAACTTTTTTGTAAAACCAAAAATAACTGAGATATCTAATGAGTAAAATATAAACAATAACTCTGTACAGGGTGTACCATATCCACAATAGAGCAGCAGGTGATAATATAAATGCAAATAAGAAGATTTGTCTAATAAATGTGGTAGCACATGCTAGTAGTCAAAAAGATACAGGGTGTTAAAAGTACAACGTAGAAAGCGTCCTATATAGAATGTATTGAGATAACTGGTGGACACTTTCAACATCTATTAAGGTTAATAAATAGATGTTTATAGATAGTTTGAACAAATTGTGTTCTCGTTTTGATAACAGGATTTTTATTTCTTCCGGTGTTTTCACTTTCAAACTCGAATATAACGACTTGAGATATCGATATTCATCAAGAGTACATTTTCTATGTGGAAAGATCGACTTTTTCCAAGCAGAAGATGAAAACAGTCTGACCTTTTGGTCCAGTATCCATATACATCAGACCTTGCGTGATGTTGGCCCAATGAATAATCCAAGTTTTCGACCTCGAACGCCGAACGCAACATTGTCAAATATCAAAAAAATTACAAGATTTCAACCTTTTATTCAGTTTTAGGCAATTTTAACTCTGAGAGTCTAAGTTTTCGATTATAACTATAAACTTTTGCTACCGTTTCAGATCAGGACGGTCTCTGTAGACCTAATAGTTAAGATACAGATTTTCAAAATTTAGCTTTATTTTTTCACACTTGGAAATGTCTACATAATAGAACATCATATCGTCCCCTTAGTGCAACAACTAGATAACTCGAAATTTACGTATTCTGGGTTATCCAGCTAAATCTGACTTATACAGTATGCTCTTTTTAATGCAGCAACTAGATATCTCGTACGAGCAACAAAACTCATTTAAAGAGTGATCACAAATAGACAACTTTCAAGATGTACATTCTATTACTAGACATCATGAGATATCTAGTTGTAGCACTGGGGTTATTGAGTTTCCAGCCGGTATTCTTATTTAGTTTTTATATGAGATATCTAGTAGTGTTCTCGAAACAACAGGTACTTTTCTGTGTTGCTAAATTGTTTTACGGTGCTTTTCAAACAGTGTTGATATAAAAATGTCGTATATCCCCTAGAAACAATAACCTAGAGTCTGTATCAACTACCCCTTATAAAAGAAAAATATGACGACCTTATTTTCCAGCTTTTCCATAGTACCTATGTATAGGGCATTTTTTGAAAATCTTCCACTTCAAAGGGATCAATGTAAAAAGTCTCAAAACATGGAGATTTCCGAAAATTACATCAGTGTTACTGACATTCAAGTGGTCTTGAGTGAGCAATCTTCTAGGTTTTATTTAAACTTCCTAATGTGTGTTAATTTTTCTTTCCAAATAAAGTTGTATTTAGTAGGTGATTTGGGTTTGATTGGAAGTGGTTATAAATACATAACTTTATTTCTAAGACTAGATGTCGAACAACAACTAGATATATCTCAAGTTTTTGACCAAAGATATAAAACCTAATGGGTCCAAAATTAGCAAATCTTTAATTGATATAAAACATATGTATTGTATAGATATCAAGTCTGTTTGATCAGTTCACGGGTGTATTTTTTTGCGTTTCGAATCATTAAAGTGAATTTTCTCAAAACTATGAATTTCAAGTTATCTAGTTGTTGCACTAAGGGAGCGATATTATTATGGTGCCTATCTGAAAGGTGTCTCAAGGCTAGTTCCATACATTTATTGTTCTGTGGGAGTTTCGACCCTTTAGACCTTTTTTCTTCGGAAAATTCACGACTTGTTAATTCAAAAAAAAAAAAAATTATACATGATTATTTTAATTTTGATTCAAAAAAAGTAAATTAAATACATGTTTAAAATCAACTGAAAGTAGATTTTGCCCCCTTACAAGAACCTAGTTGAGTCTCGTCGGTCTCCCCACTCAAAACTGCTGCAGTGGCAGGGCTTAACTTAACCCTTAGATGTTTAAAACGAAAAAGTAAAAATGAATGCAGACCTTTTCCAGGTAGATATAATGTTGTTTTATTACCGCAGAAAATAGATGTAGATAGTCGGTTAGTTCAGGTCGTTCAGGGTTAAAATTGCCAAAAACTGGAAAAAAGAGAATTTTTGGGATTTTTCTTGAAATTTGACAATGTTGCGTGCGGCGCGCGAGGTCGAAAACTTGAATTATTCATCGGGCCAACATCATAAACAAGTCAGCAAAAAATCAAAGCTACGGGATCTAACGCAGAGTTTTTTGACGACATGGTAACTGGATTATTCACAGATTAAAAAGTTATAAAAAGATTAATTAATCATTAGAAAGCGCCTTCTGGAAACTAGGTTCAAACCAATACCGAATTTTGATACTGAAACTAGTATACCACTTTTGAATATGTTATCTTTATCCGTTTAAAAATTATTGAAACTTTTCGTTAATACAGTTCCACTTTCAACACCCTGTATCTTTTTAACGACTAGCATTAATTTGCCACCACGTTTAATAGACAAATCTTATTCTCATTTATATTATCACCTGCTGCTCAACGGCGGAAATGTATGTGAATTTGAAATCAATAATTATATCATTATAATAAGCGCATCGTCTAACAGAAAGTTAAAAATGTACAAGTAAATATCACATTCTATTGATTTATTAGCTTTATTTGAAGATCCACTTTTGTCTCGGAAGCAACATCCAAACTAAATAATTAATCTCCTGACTACAGAGCGGAAAAAAGCGTCGTTTTCAGGAAAATTATTTTCAAGGCAGAGAGATTGATAGAGCTTAGTGGGTGGTGAGGTGCTACTTCATCTAGGGTAGAAAGAAAGAAATGATCTCTGATCCTTGAAGGAGACGTTCAGTCGAGCATGAAAACATTCAGACAGTCAAACTGATATCTGATGGAGATATTCCTAGAACTGCATTAGCTTTATCATGCTGACAGCAAATTGTTCGAGTTCCAGTAAACATGTCGATGATGTTGTGGCGTAGATTAATATCAGCAGTGTGGATAGATCACAGACTTTGATGGCATTTTACTTGATACCCATATGAAATGAGTCCGAAAATTAGGCAAGTTATGAGTTGGTCTCAGATTTCTTGAATTTATGATGAACATGTAACCTACCTTTAATCTAAAAGACGTAAAGGACTAATTTCGTTGAAGTTTCTAAATTATTATAAGCGAATGCATTTTTAAACAGTAACCGCATTAAACAACCCAACTTTGTAGAGTATAGACTGAATAATAGATCATTCAACTTTGAAATTGTTTGAAAAACATCCATGAACGACCCCTTTTATCATCAGCGAGATTACTCAACATACTTTTAATTAAAATACCTGTTGTTCGGAAACGCGGGGTAATTCCTAATTTATTGTCCACCATGTCGGACGCAAACGCTGCCATGAATAATTCACAGAGTTACCAACCGGTAGGCTCTATTACTGCATCGTGTATCATATTAATGTTGTGTCAACCAACCCACGTTCAATAGACGCTACAATGGAATTAATTTTGTAGCGAATTTTCCGCAACTCATTGACACATTGACAAGACAATTTTCATTGGAGTATTTAATTTGGTAATTGTCGGGTGCTAGATATTGATGGGACGTACAGTTTGACCAATTGAGACTTTTCAATTAAAACTGGAAAAATCAACAGTAGCGTCACGCTTATCTAAATAATGATGGATTTCAATCACGAGGATGAATGTGACTCTAGCAGACGAGTAGTGCAATCCTCCGAGTGAGTGATGGACATTACCCGTAAAAAGAGTACTTTTTCTATAATTCTTAATTGACACAAACGAGCTATGCAAATTCATTAATAACTAAATAACACCACACAATTGATCTGTTTGATAGCTGGAGGACAAAGTGTGGTTAGGTTAGCCCAGTCTTGTCAAAATCAGGTGATTCAAAATTATCGATTTGACGGATGACGTGTCGCCAGCTTTCCGAATTTTCTGACTGGCCCTTGAATAGTGGAATGATGGAAATGGGTTTTTTCATTATTCGAAAATAAAAACTGAAAAAAAAGTACAATATACATGGAGACAATAAAATATCAAAAAGTGAAAACTACCTAGAAGAACCTGCTAATATTTTTTTTTTCAATTTTTGACAGAAAACGATGATAAAGAAAGACAAGTATAAGACAGGGCTGGTTAGAAAATACAGAATTGTTATTTTTTCTAAAAGAAAAAAAAACACCACAGAGATACACTGTCAAATCATAAACCCATCTACATGGAACACCACACAGAAACCATGGAACAACCAGTTGATTGAAGTAGAAGTGTCAAAACCTGAGAGAAAAGACTGTCAAGATATTTTTTATTGTAAAATATTAATTCAATTTCTCTCCTTTATTACACTCAATTTTGTACCAAAAGAAGGTGAATTTTATTCAAGAATTATACAGTCCACATGAAGTAACATTTTGGTCCGATCGAAGCCGGATAAGTCCAGAGTATCGGTAAACCATTGGTGCAAGTGAGCAGCAGTCTAGCTGAAGAGGAGCAGGGGGTCAAGTGAGTCCGTGCCTTATCATATTATAGTCTGCATATTTGTTTTATGACAGTGCATTATCCTCGTAAG
The DNA here is from genome assembly GCA_958502075.1 of Orchestes rusci. Lineage (NCBI taxonomy): Eukaryota > Metazoa > Arthropoda > Insecta > Coleoptera > Curculionidae > Orchestes > Orchestes rusci. The sequence continues at coordinate 41,726,059 of OY293306.1, forward strand.
TTTGACTAGCGCTCTTTGGTAGTTTTGATTGAATATGTCTCAGTTAAATAGATTGAAGTTAAAGCGAGGCCAAATAAAAGGCCAGATTACAAGAAATAAAGCTTATTTTGATTCAGTCGATCAAAATAATCTCTCGAATTCGGATTTAGGTCAATTAAGAGTAAGGCTAGATAAGGCTGAGCCTCTTCTATCACAGTTCCAAGATGTTCAATATGAAATTGAAATATTATTGAGTGAGTCCCATGATGAGGGTGAAAATCTTTTAGAGCTTGAAGACAGTGAACGTGATTCATTTGAAAATCAGTATTTTGATTTGATTAGTCAATTGAAGTCACTTGTCAAAAAAGACAACGAATTAGATAACCAAACAAGCTCTAAAGGTAGTGCCATGAGTGTGGGGCTTGCATCAACTGAGCAACTTGCTAGAAAATCTATCAAGTTACCGGATTTAAGATTGCCAATTTTCAATGGATCATATGAAAAATGGCTTGAATTTAGGGACGCATTTCAAGCTATTGTTCATAACAATTTGGGATTAAGTGCAGTTGAAAAGTGTTATTATCTAAAATCGTATTTGGAGGGTGAACCGCTTCAGGCTCTTGCTAATATACAAGTCACGAATGACAATTACGCAATAGCTTGGACATTTTTGTCAGATCGCTATGAAAAGAAAAGGCTGATTGTTCATAACTATGTGAAGGCATTATTTGAATGTCCCACTATTTTGAAGGAATCACATGCTGATCTTAGAAGACTGTATGACACATTTAATAAAAATCTACGGTCACTGGAAAGTCTTGGTCAAGATACTGACAAATGGGATACTTTAATTGTATATTTGTTAACAAGTAAGTTTGATTCGGTTACTCGTAGAGAATGGGAGTCGTACCCTATAGAAAGTGGAGAATTACCTAAATTAAATGACGTGAATTAATTTTTAAAACGTAAATGTGAGTTATTAGAAAAATTAGAAGCGACAAAAAAAGACTCATATTTAAAACCTGATAGTAGAGGCAGATCAGTAAAGGGCTTTCATGCATTGCCTAATGAACAAAAACTGTCATGTTACTACTGCAAAAAGAATCATGTCATTTATAAGTGTTTTGCGTTCAAGAACCTAACTGTAAAAGCTAGAATTGCGGCTATAACTAAATTAAAACTATGTACAAATTGTTTCAATTCTGGTCATTTGAAAAATTGTCCAAATACGTCATTTTGTCGCATTTGCGGAGAAAAACACAATTCGCTTTTACATATTGACGATAACACCGTCGAGAAGCTTCCCTCAGATCCTGTTGATGGTGGTTCAGATCCGTCTCCACCAAGAACTTTGACCTCAGGACATGCGTCGAATTATTCGATGACATTGTCGGTTTTAGCCACTGCAAATATTAAAGTCTTCGATGATCAAGGAGAAATTCACACTGTTAAAGCTCTTCTTGATCCTGGGTCGCAGAGTAACTTCATTTCAGAAAGTTTAGTGGCTAAACTTGGGCTAAAAAAGTCTTCGGTCAATTTTCAAATAATGGGAGTAGGAGAAACTTTATCGACTATCGCCAATTCAAAAATAAACGTTAAGATTATGTCAAACATTAACGATTATAGCGAAGTTATTTCTTGTTTAGTGATATCAAAAATTACCCAAGGTGTTCCAACAGTGTCCTTTGATATTTCCAACTGGAATATTCCACAAAATTTACGCCTCGCTGATGAGTCCTTTAACATTCGAAGTGATATAGATATCTTGTTGGGCGTTGATGTCTTTTATCGGATATTACTCATGAAACAAATTCGTATGCAAGGAATGCCGACTCTTCAAAAAACGAGATTCGGGTGGATCCTTGGTGGGTACTATGAATCTTCTTCTGATGCTTCAGAAAGTCAGGTCGTAGCATGCCTGTCTTTAGATAAGACGATTGATGAAAGACTTACCCGGTTTTGGGAAATTGAGGAGTGTTCTAGTGGACTACCCGTTTTGTCAGAAGCTGAAAAGTTTTGCGAAGATCATTTTGTCAAAAGTTACTCTCGAGATTCTGAAGGGCGGTTTGTGGTCAAGTTTCCTTTTAAAGACAATATTGTGAGTTTAGGTCTATCAAAAGATATGGCACTTGAACGGTTAAATCTTCTTGAAAGACGTTTAAATAAAAATGAATGTTTGAAAAAGGACTATATTGAGTTTATAGAGGAATACAGAGATTTAGGACATATGACAAGAGTTAAGGATTTTTCTATTGGTGTTATGGATACTAAACCATGTTACTATCTGCCACATCATCCTGTTATTAAAGAAACTAGTTTGACGACAAAGGTCCGAGTAGTTTTTGATGCGTCAGCTAAGAGTGATACTGGTTTGTCCTTAAATGACGTACAGCATGCAGGACCTACTATTCAGAGTGACCTTTTTTGCATACTTTTGCGTTTCAGGATTTACCCATATGTCTTGAATGCAGATGTCTCCAAGATGTATAGACAAGTGCTCATAGATCCCGAAGAACGCAGTTTTCAAAGAATTTTGTGGAAATCCCCAGATGATTCTCAGGCGGAGATTGAATGTTTCGAATTGAATACCGTAACCTATGGTTGTGCGTCATCGCCATTTTTGGCTGTAAGATCATTACATCAACTAGCTTTAGATTTTCAAACTAAATATCCTGAAGCCAGTGAAGTCATATTGAATTGTTTTTATCTAGATGACGTATTGACAGGTGCATTTACCAGTTCTAAGTTGTTGCAAATCCAAAAAGAAATTTCTTTTATTTTGTCTAGTGGTGGTTTCCAGCTTAGAAAATGGTTGTCTAATAAACAAGACTTGTTAAATCAATTCGAAGTTCATAGTGAATTGTCAGCAAATATTTTACATCTTGGAGAGGATGATCAGAATAAAACTTTGGGTGTTTTTTGGAATGCTTCAAGCGATACCATCCATTACTCGATAAAACATCTCAAATTTGAAGGCAACATCTCCAAGAGGATAGTTCTGTCAGTCATAAGTCAGATATTTGATCCACTAGGTTTGTTAGGGCCAGTTGTGGTGGTTGCTAAACTTTTTCTGCAACTTCTTTGGCAAGAACAGTTATCTTGGGATGAGCCACTTCCCTCTTATCTTCGAATCAAATGGTTTGAATTCTGCAAGGATCTTCAGGCCTTGAATCAAGTTAGTATTCCTCGACATGTTTTATCAGTTGAATGGAAAGTTGTACACCTACACGGGTTTGCAGATTCTTCAGAAAGGGCTTACGGTGGATGTGTTTATATTGTAAGTTTGACAAGTTCAGGAGAATATATTTCGTCTTATCTCCTTTCATCTAAATCTCGTGTAGCTCCTATAAAAAAGATAAGTCTTCCACGTTTGGAGCTGTGTGCGGCCGTTCTTACTTCCAAACTCGTTAAAAAGGCAAAACAGTCTATAAAAATCAAGATCGACAAAACTTTTTATTGGACGGATTCGTCAATCACTCTTTGTTGGATAAAGGGATGCCCAAGTCGTTGGAAAACCTTTGTAGCCAATAGGGTTACTCAGGTTCAGAGTATGTCAGAAAAATGTGATTGGTTCCATGTTAAGTCAGAAGAAAATCCAGCAGATTGTCTTTCGAGAGGCATTTCTGCCAAATCATTGCTCAATTTTGATTTATGGTGGAGGGGTCCCACCTGGCTTTTCTCTTATTTTGATGTCGATGTTCATTGTTTAACTGAGGTTCCTTACGACATACCTGAACAAAGAGTGATTAATTATTCCATTTCCATTGGAAAGGTTCCTGATTTTGTCTTTGATACATTTTCTTCATTAGTAAAATTACAGAGAGTTTTTGCATATTGTTTGAGATTTATTCGACGACTAAAAAAAAAAAATATTACTTTTGGCCACTTAACATCTGTGGAACTTAATAATGCTCTGAATATGTTAGTCAAAATATCTCAGATGCAATCATTTACAAAGGATTACTATTTAGTAAGTAACAAACGTTCACTGAATAGTTCGAGTAGTTTGTTATGTTTAAAGCCGTATTGTGACGAAATGGGTTTGATAAGAGTCGGTGGTAGAATTCAAAATGCAGGTGTACCTGATGAGCAAAAACACCCGGCTTTATTGCATAACAAACATTATTTAACTACTCTGATTATGAACTATTTGCATATAAAACTGTTACATTGTGGTCCCCAACAACTTTTATATGCAACACGCGAAAGATTTTGGCCCATATCAGGACGTAGAATAGCAAGAACCATAGTGAGAAAATGCATTACCTGTTTTAAGTCTGATCCAACTCCACTTAATTATTCAATGGGTAATCTCCCCGAGTTTCGAGTCACCAGTTTTCAACCAGTTTTTACCCATACGGGAGTGGATTATGCTGGTCCTATTTCTATTAAAGATAGAAACACCAGAAATCCTAAAATTTTAAAAGGGTACATATGTATTTTTGTGTGTATGAACACTAAGTGTGTCCACTTAGAAGTTGTCAGTGATTTGACTAGTCAAGCCTTTCTTGCGGTTCTGAAAAGGTTTGTAGCTAGAAGGGGCAAGCCCTTACACCTTTACTCTGATAATGGAACAAATTTTGTGGGAGCTAACTCAATTCTTAAAACATTTTTACGTTCCAACTTTGATCGGATAGCCTCAGAATTATCAGCCGAAGGAATCTCATGGCATTTCATGCCACCTAGGGCGCCAAATTTTGGAGGCTTGTGGGAAGCTGGCGTCAAAAATATAAAATATCACCTTAAGCGTGTTGTCGGAGACGCTAGTCTTACTTACGAGGATATTAGTACGGTCTTAACTCAAATAGAAGGAGTGCTAAACTCTCGACCGATATCGCCAATGTCATCAAACCCACAAGATATGATCCCACTTTCTCCAGCTCATTTTTTGGTCGGAAAAGTACTCACATCCATTCCTGAAGAAGATTATACCAGTATTGCCGAAAATCGTCTTCTTAAATTTCAACGTTTGCAACAGATGGTTCAACTTTTCTGGAAGCGGTGGAACAAAGAGTACATCTCCGAATTACAGCTGCGAGTTAAATGGAAAAAGGATTTTCCAAATTTGCTAAATATTGGCAGTTTGGTCATTATTAAAGAGGACAATATGCCGGTCTGCAAATGGAAAATTGGACGTGTGATTGATCTACATAAGGGTTCAGACAATGTTACACGCGTTGTTACGGTACAGTGCAGTGATCGTTCGACATGCAAACGTGCAGTAAACAAATTGTGTGTTTTTCCTATAGAGACAAGCTGTTAAAAAAAAAAAATAGGCTTATTGACTGTTGTTGCTCGTTGAAATAGATATTTCAAGGCGGGCGGTATGTCAAATCATAAACCCATCTACATGGAACACCACACAGAAACCATGGAACAACCAGTTGATTGAAGTAGAAGTGTCAAAACCTGAGAGAAAAGACTGTCAAGATATTTTTTATTGTAAAATATTAATTCAATTTCTCTCCTTTATTACACTCAATTTTGTACCAAAAGAAGGTGAATTTTATTCAAGAATTATACAGTCCACATGAAGTAACATACACTCTTATATTGTTGAATATCCATGTAAATCCTAATTGAAGTTCCTAATTAAGAATGGGGTCGTTGCACGTACTTTTTTTATTGCATATTCTGAAAATATAATCAAAAATATTAGACCCGTATTTTTTTTTTTTATCGATTTTTAAGGGCATAAACTAGCGTCGAAGTTTGTCAACAGTCCTTTTAAGCCTTTTAAATGATGACGCGTGTACGGCAAAATATGGCGTCGCTTCTTGGATCCGGCGCAGCTCTTCCCGTGGGTCGATAACTGTAGAGAACGCAACGTTGCCGAGATGCTTTTTGCTTGGGGTCGAGTGTAAAGCGTGTTTTATTCTAGGGATTTCTCAATTTCGAATTCACGTTCGTGGTTTGGATCAACTTTGCTTATATACGATTCAATATCGTCAAAAAAGAATGGGCCAATAAATAATATTGCCTACCAGCTTTAATTTGCAGGTACCAATATTTGCAGTTTTTGTTTAGTATGCAACGCTCCTGGTAGTTATTTATCAGACGTAGGGATAAATTCAAAGAATTGTGTCTTTGAGTTTATCCCTACGTCTGATAAATAACTATTCTATGCGTCTGCATTAATTTGGGTCTGAGAAAAATAAATATCTTGAGGGTTTTATGATACGGTCAAAGGTAAAAACCCAGTCTGGGTGGTGTCGTATAATTTCCTGGTTAATTTTTGTATTAAATCACATTATTCACTATCCATTTTAAAGTTAACCTAAATGTATCGATTATCTTTCGTTCATCATATTGAGCTAGTAATTCTTGTTAAAATACCATCAATAGTACATCTCGCAACGCCGCATTTGTATCAAGCAGCGCGCGTGCATTTCAGTGTCAAGCGGATAAAGGATATTGATCTGTGACGTCAATGCGACGATGGGCCCAGGTTGATGGACTTATTTATTTCAAAGAGGCCTAGTTTAAATGTTGTGCATTATTTTGGCCAATTCATGTAACCCATTTTATCAAGAAACCCACAGTTATATATTCTACACAAAATCAGCTTTGATTTTGATATAGTGCAACGACCCCATTGAATTTTCAGAATAAGTAAAAATTTTACCAGGAATGACATTTTGGATTTTGATATCTTATAGAAAATAACAATTTTGTATTTTTTGGCCAGCCCTATTTTATACTTATCTATTTTCTTAACCTCTTTTTTTCTTCTTGATCTTTTCCGACCTAAAAAAAAATACTAATAAATATCAGCAGTTTCTCGATAATTTTCTTTGGACAAATGATATTTTTAAACCAAACAAAAACTTTTATCAGGAACGACTTTTGATCGTATCTTCAAATTTTGAGTCCATTTGTCTTCGAGTTTGGAATCAGGGTTATGACTTAAATTGGAGCAAATTTTTAATTATAATTTCACGTTAAAAGTTCGAAAAATGTCTGTCTGCTCTTGTTTAATTTTATGTTTTTACATTTTGAAACGCCATCGAAGTTCCTTTTTTTTTGGCAAGTAGTCTAGTTATCGTATCCTTCAAATTTTGGTCCATTTGTCGTCTTGTTAACCCCATCCGCGGACGTACTGTCGATATGATCTTTTTGTCTTGAATACATTTATGAAATTAATGAAAACCGAAGTGTTTTTTTGGACTGTATAATAATTAGGCCTGGTTCTGCTAATTCCAACGTTGGAATCGTTGTTCATGAACAATTCTGGCATAAATGAGTAAAAGAGATCAAAATTATACTGATAAATGTATAACTAAAGAACGATTTTGGTGATTTGCTGGTTAATTAGACCTCGATCATTATTTGCAATCGTCTTTTTAGTTTGAATCTCTAGGTTTCACATTCAAAAATATTTCAATGTAAACACATGAACACAACCGCCCACCGAGCAGCACCGAACTGTCAAGGGCGTATTCTATTGCAATTTGGGAATTGATGATCAGAGCTCTTCTTTGAACGAGAAAATGAAGCTATTTATCAAATATTTTATCTTTTCATTCGACTTATCGAGCACTTTATGGAAGTTGTTTTTTTTTTAGCCAACCTTTAACGTCCAATGTTGATCTGTCACTCTCTAAAAACAATGAAGTGTATTTTCCTTTCCCTATGCACGTATCCGTATGACCTCTATTACACTTTTATTAATTTAATTCAAGAAAAACTCAGTATCCGTGATTAGAAGCAAAATATCAAGATTTGACCCTCTTGGCAAAAACATGGAAGGTAGGCGGTTTTCAATACTCAAATGTAAGTTGAATGTCATTAAAATAATTTTGACTCATCTGCCTTCATGACTCCACAACATTTCGAACCCCAACTCCTCCAAATCGCGAAAATAGAGGGGTGTTTTCATCTCAAATCATGCGTCACACTGTATAAATAGGGAAAATTACCTTGAGAAATTTCTTCAATGAAATTAGTCGAAAGTCTGGCATTGTCTTGGCCTTCCTAATCGCCCACAGTATACAGTGCGGCTCAAAAAGTCCCCCCTATAACTTTTGAACCGTTTGATATACGAAATTTTGACACACAATTTGTGAGGACGTTCTGCATTTTCTGACATAGTAGTGACAGCTGAAAATGTCAAAATGTCAGCTGGACGCCATTTTGAATGAAAAAATTAAATGGAGAGGGGGGTCGAGTGATACCCTATTTTGAAGGCCCTTTGACACTGATTACAACTGTCCAGTTTCAAGCCTTTGCTATCATTCCTGATTATATGACAGCGTGTAAATAAAATGTTTTTTGCTATCGAAAATTTTCTTGCCTATTATTTTAATTACCGTAAAATTTATAAACGACTTTTGGAAGCTGCAAAAAGATCTTACTTTGCTGATAGGATCAGGAAGGCACCGAACAAATCAAAGGAGTCATGGAAGATAGTTAATGACTTAGGAGGCAACAAGGTCATTTCCCAGACCTCTGATCACTGAAAGCAGATCAACTAAATTCCTTTTATTGTTCCTTGGCAGCCAGCCTGTCTTCTGGTAATTCAAAGGCTAATGATCCATTGAGTAACTTGTCTCACATACATGTGCCTGACACATTTTTTCTTGCTCCGACATGCGTTGAAGAAATAAAGGATGTTTTTTCGACAATCAAAAATAAAACCTCTTCTGGGTGGGATGAGATTTCACTAAGGATTCTTCTAGCACTTCCAAATAGAGTGCTGGACATTCTAGTGTATGCTATAAATTGCTCATTTTCGTCAGGTATTTTTCCGCCTTGCCTTAAGAGGGCGGTAATTGTTCCTCTGCACAAGGGTGGGAATACCGATGATCCTTCCAACTATCGCCCTATAGCTCTGCTTCCCACATTGGCTTAGGTTGTAGAGAGGCTGGTAAAGATCCGAATGATGTCATTTTTGGATAAACATAACATCTTGAATCAACATCAATTCGGTTTTCGTCCCGATAGTTGCACTGGGGATGCCATCTTTAACTTTCTGGATCGCCTTTACAGAGGACTGAATCAGGAGGATATTGCTGCCGCGGTGTTCTGTGATTTATCAAAGGCATTTGACTGCGTGAATCACGGAATACTGCTGCGGAAGCTCGAGAGGTATGGTTTTAGGGACGTATCATTCCGATGGTTTGAGTCTTATTTGCGTGGTCGAGTTCAGACAGTGTCATTTGACGGTAATTATTCTCAAGAGGAAAGGGTTGGTACTGGTGTTCCACAGGGCTCGGTTCTTGGTCCTTTACTTTTTTTACTATACGTAAACGATCCGCCGGATATGTTAATAAAGGGAGTTTTTACCTTGTTCGCCGATGACACAACTATTTTGTGGCGTGATGTGGATCTAGATAGGTTAACCAACAACATTTCTAATGACCTAATGAGGGTAAAAAAATGATGTGATTCCAATTGTCTTTGTTTCAACACATCAAAAACAATCATTCTCTCCTTCAAGTGTGTAACTCCGGGTATTTGTATGGACACTTTACCACTCCCTGTTCCTAAATTCAATCGTTTTCTAGGCCTGACGATTGATACCTCATTGAAATTCGAGAAACACGTATCTGGGGTGTGTAATAAAGTCTCTTCTGGGTGTTATGCTGTTAAATTAATTAGAAGTAGTCTGGGTTTCGCTATGGCCAGAAATGCATACTATGCTGTTATTGAAAGTCATCTTCGCTACGGCATTGCCTTTTGGGGAGTTTGTCCTCAGTACTCGTTAACATCGGTATTTTTACTTCAGAAAAGGGCTATTCGTTATCTATGTGGAGCCAAAGTTCGAGAATCCTGTCGTCAATTATTTAATCAGTGTTGTATATTAACACTTTGTTTCTTATTCATACTGGAGACAGTGATCTTAATCTTCAAGAAACACAGAAATGAACTTAATCAGATTGGATCATATCCAACTCGCAATCCGTTTTCATTCAGACTCCCGATACCACACTCCGAACTCGTGAAAAAGTCTTTCATTTTTGAAGGCAGAAAACTTTTTAATCATCTGCCAACACGGGTTAGAAAAATGAATTCCCTGAATATGTTTAAGAAAGCTGTGAAAAGGGTATTGGCAGCTGGGACATACTATACCCTAGAAGAATATTATGAGACTGTATTTGACTGATATTATCTGTTAGTGTTTCGCACAATGTTTTAGATTAAAACTTATTTGTCTTTCTATGTACATACAATTGCGGATCTTATTTTATTATAGTGTTTAGTGTTGATTGATGTCTGTCAAAATTTATAACCTTTGTCCAGTTTTTTTATTTTATTTTTACAATTTATACTGGATTTGTTTTGTTTATATTTATTCAGCAAAGGCTTTGTTAATAACCTAGAGTTAAAACAATAAAGCTATTTTTGACTTTGACTTTGACTTTGACTATCATTCCTGATTATATGACAAAGATTGAGCAATAGCTCATTTTGAAGGTCTTCTGTACCTCATCATATCCTCTTAGTTTGGTGAAGTCAACTCTTGCGGATGAGTATTAATTAAGTAACAAAAATGAAAAAACTATTGTTTTTGACACGAACAATACAAAAAAGTATCCGATATAAAAGTTTTAGGACTTGAAAAAATCCATCAAACTAGAAGTCTTGCGATCATAAAGGGTGTCCCAAAAAGTCGTGGTGAGCAAAATTTAATTTTTTTAATGAAATAACCTTTTTTTTACTCGTATTTCTTGATTCTCCTAAACAACAATTATTCAAGATATTATGGCTATACCCATTAGTTTCAGAAATAATTTGAACTCAATGGTGAGTGAAAAGTACAATTGCATCCTACTCAACACACACAGACAAGACCTATTGTTTTTTCAAACTGACATTTTTTCTGTTGCTGACGTATTGGTAAAGATTATATCCAAACACAATTTCCAATTTCATCAGAATAGAGAATTTTCAAAAAACATGTTTATAGGAATTAGCACTTACCGGTTCTCTATCCACTAAAATTATATTGCTGTCATCATGAAGAAACACAAAATTCTTATTTGTTTTGTCGAAAGTTATGCTTCTTATTGGATGTGTTTTCGACTTCCAACTGCTACATTTTTCCAATTTTTCTGCTAAACGTGTGAATTTTTTTTCTGATAAATCATATTCCTGAACCTGCAAGAGATATTTCCGAGAATATTTCAATGAAAAAAAGGTCGATTCATGATAAAGATTGTGGAGTACTATGTTCGAATAATAAGCTTACTACATTCTTTAGAGAAATTCCAGATTTTTTATATTTGTTTATAATCTCCATTCTTCCAGAAAATCAAACGTACAATTAACTGTAACAATTTCTGTAATATATCGGATGTTCCCCCCGATTCTAACCAAATGAATAAATTTTTTTGTCGTATTTTTTTTTCATTTTATGCTCAATTTGAAAATATTTAAACATTCGATTATAAAATTTAAATCTCTTGAAAAGGATTATGTGTAATAAAAACTGTACAAACTCGTTTTTCTAGTACGTGATGCGCATATTCTTGGAAATGAACATAACCACCAATTAACTTTCTATGAAAAATGTATTATTGCGGAAACCTTATTGAACTTCAAAATTACCCAAAAATTTGACTGTCCGTCACTTTTTATGATGAAGTCGAAACTAAAACAGAAATAGCTACTTCACCTTGTTATCGGCATAGGCCACAACAATACAGGACGTTCCAGGATTATATTCCAAGGCAGTAGGTGGCACCGAATACCTGGGCAATTTGCTGTAAAATGAATATCCATCTTCACCAAAACGGAAGAGCACTATGTTACTGAGACTGTCAGCTACTATAATGTATTTTCCGCAACTGGATACTTTGAGTATGCATACTGTGTCCGACAATTGAACTGCAAATAAAATGTGTGTTTTTGAATCTTACGGCCCTATTCACTATTGGCTGGTAAAATACTAACAATCTTTTAGAGGCTTCAACAGAATGTCAAGTTCTGTTTTGTTAAAGAGTTCAACCAACTGTTTATGTAAAAAAGTAGGGTTGGATAATCACTAAGAAATCGTTTTCATCTTCGCCCTTGACTACGTACATTTCACCAAAAACTACGTTGAACACTGTACATTCGTTGCCAACTCGGTACTGAAAACCAGAAGACGCGCCTTCCTCAGACCTGTTGCCGTGTTTAGATGATGATTAGTCCTCAAAAATCATAGGATATTTGAAAATTCAGATAAATTGTCATAATCGCGGTTTTCTGTATGGAAAACAAAAAAAAACATACTTACATTATCAAAATGTATAAGAAGCATAATATGAGGAAGGAAACAGCTTGTGCAAAAATTGTCTCGTTAGCAATAACAGAATTAAAACTACGTTCATTCACATATACCTTAATAAAACTGTTATCTTAATTTGTATACACGTGAGTAAGCCAATCTCGACAATTTGGCAACGCCTCGTACTATGATTATGCGAATCAAGCCAAGCTCTACGTACGACTTACTCGCTGATTTGTTTATGGCGTCAAGCATATTCCACGATGCCCGTTCTAAGAGTATATGGTCTTGCTAGAAATATTGCTGCATTACGTCATCAACTCATAAAAATGCCGCATCAGTCTGCGAAGTGTGACAAGACTTGAGTGTGTCTGAGAAGACAAACAGTATTGACATTTTTCAATACTACTGAGTACTATTTCACAAAACTGGCATTCATTTTCAGACAAAATTGAAAAACGAAAAGGTTATCGCGTTTTTAATAATCACAAGAGCCAAATGTTCATTCATAAATTAAAATGAAAAATTAGTGAAATGGTGTAATTGCATATTTAAACGTGGTTTTTGATTCTGAATTTATAACAATTTTCGATATTGTCAAAAATGAGAGTTATTATAGTTATTATAAGTCACTAGTGACTAGTGAGTTATGGATTATAACACACAGTGTGTTATTTGACACTTCACTTGTCCAAAATGACATCAATAATGACACCTATAACTATCATGCGTTAGATAAAGGTACTTTACTCTTGGGCGAAATTCATATTTTTTGACTTACCTCGTATACGACTGGAAAAAATTCATATGATGATTGCACTTTAGATTTTAGAACATGCAGAACTTTTCATGAAAAATGAATGTTCATGGTTCCAACATGATGAGATATCCTGTATAACTACTATCATAACTTAGTGAAGCTTAGTGAAATGGTGAATGGGAAATAAGAGAGACTGTTGTCTTAAGAGCGTGCTAGCTAAGAGCTGGTTAAAGTTGGTGAATACGGCCGGTAAGAAGACTTACTAGCTTAAATAAGCTTGTGTAATGAATGATAGATGATTTTGATGCGATATCCGAGTTGATGTACAGGGTGTCTAATTAAGAATCGCAAGGTGCAAGATCTCAGGGACTAGGTATCCCAGAGACTTAAGGAAAAAATTACTAGGTAATATGGAATAGAGAAAATTCTGGAAGTTTTTCCGTGATTTTTGAATGGAAACAAATATAAATGAGTACCACCATGGATTCCTTGAGAAATTTCCTTCAAATTTGGTTTTTTGATTTTTTTTCTAGCATGTCAAATGAGACAGGTATCAGCTGTCAAACCTCACAACGCAAGATAGCTCATAACTTTGAAACAACCCAACCGATTGACGCGATCTTCGTCTCATTTTGAAGTGGAGGTTCTCCTTTTTCACAATGTTGAGATTTCAAATGATTCCGATCAAAACAGACGATTGTATTCAGTATAATATGCGGACATTTTTTGAATTTACTTGAAATTTTCCAAAAAAAAATCTCGGCAGAATTCCGCACAACTTTCATGAATTACACTTGTTTCTAGATTTCGAAATAAAAGAGCTATACGCTTTTTTGTAATTTGATGTAAAAAATGATACTATTCAAGATGCCCGCGTAAAGAAGATATTGACAAATAATTTTCGCGTTACCTAGTAACCACCCAGTCACTGTTTTATTTCAAACAAATTATATTATGAGGTCATCTTAAATAATGGGACTTTTTTGCATTAAATAACTAAAAGAAACGTATTAATTTCGGGAGCTAGAAAAAAGTTTAATGCATGAAAGATGTGCGAGATTTTGTCGACATTCCAGACGAACTATTTTAACCATGCCTTTGTATTTGAAAATTTGATGTAGAATTGAAAAATGTTCGTCGTCCGTATATTATATTGAATAAAATCGTCTCTTCTAATCAGAATCATTTGAAATCCCAAAATTGTGGAAGAGGAGAACCTCCTCTTCAAAATAAGACGAAGATCGCGTCAATCAGTTGAGTTGTTTCAAAGTTATGAGCATTCTTGCGTTGTAAGGTTTGACAGCTGATACCTGTCTTATTTCACATCCTAGAAAAAAAATCGAAAAACAAATTTAAAGAAAATTTCTCAAGGAATCCATAGCGGTACTCATTTATATTTGTTTCTATTTAAATATCACGAAAAAAACAACAATTTTGTTTTTTGATAGCACCGTTACGCCATCTTGTGTCTATCTTGAGAACTTCTGATATATTTCCAGCATTTTCTCCATTCCATGTTACCCAGTAATTTTTTTCCGCAAGGCTCTGGGATGCCTAGTTTCTGAGATCTGGCACCTTGCCATTCTCAAATAGACACCCGGTACATACACTGGAATACATTATTGTCACGAATGCCGGCTATCCCTTTTCAAAGAAGGTTTAGTGTTAAATAATTAATCAGATGAAAAAACGAAATAATCAATATTAATCAAAACAAAGCCAGTATGAAAATTGTACTGTTTGACAAGCTGTGAAGAAAAGAAATGCATTCAGTGGAAAACATGACAAATATGAGAACATACGATTCACCGTTACTCACCATCTTTTTTCTGTATCACTTGACTTATGTAAGGATCCATTTCTTCTAGATCGTAGACCACCAAATTTCCATTACTCAAACATACAATCAATTGATTGTGTTTATCATTGAACGCTCCTTGAACACAAGGAGTGTTACTGTCATCAAGGTCCTCCATTTTCTTTAGTTTTGGTTTTCCATTTTTCATCTTTGGAGAAAAAAATATGTTTCAAACTGCATTTTAGTCTACAAGATTTATGTTAATTTTCAAGACACTCTTTTACCTTGATAAAAGATCAATTATTAGAAAAATATATTGTTATTTAAAGAACTATTATGTGTACAAAATATTGGCGAAAGCTAGATTTTTATTGAATAGAATAATCGCGAACAGTAGGCTGTCGAAAGGAGGTTGAAAACTTTGGTTTTGCAGGAAGTAATACTGTTTAGTATAAAAGTAGAATGATAGAAGAACATGTCACGGAACAAACGAAATAACCAAGTCAAATACAGTGTCCACCATAAAGTTGGGAACATATGGGAAATTGTCCGATAACCAAAAAATCAATTTTGGCACATGTCATGAGATCATGGATTTTGCAAGAATTTTGAGAAAAGTTCATTTTGTTGTCAAAAAATGGGTTAATTTGACAAGTTATTTTTAAGAAGAGAATGTTTAGAATCCAACATGGTCTCCATATGCATTTAAGAAGATGATGATTTTATTGTAAAATTAACTTAATTCAACTGAACTACATAGGTTTGATGTTTAATCTGCCGAATTTCTTATAAAATAAGACAGTTAAGGAACATAAATCGAAAAATATTGTCTGGTCGTGGTCCCAACTGTACCCATGTCCCATTTTCCACAGCAAATACTATTTTATAAAATCATTATTTTCAAGATTCAACTATAGGCGTCTTTGGAAAAATACGAATATGGTACACGACCGTTAGGTATTTTTCGATTTATATGCCTTGACTGTGCTATTTTATAAAGAATTCGACTGATTTAACATGAAACCTATGTAGTCCAGTTGAATAAAGTAAATTATGGAATACAATCATCATTTACGATTGTCCTCATAATGGAAAAGGTAAAATATGTGATTTTTTTATCTGATTTGCTACAAAATCGGCATGTGGATTCCCTGGTGGATTTGAAACCACTTCTTCAAATAACATTTTTCGATATCTTGTCAAATTAACCCATTTTTTCACATCAAAATGAACTTTGAAAAAAATCGCCAAACCGATGATCCAAGACGTGTCAAGATTGAATTTTGGATGACGGACATGCACAAACTTTCCCAGAAGAAAGTTTCTTGAGAATATAAATAGTAAAAAAAAATCCCATAAGCACGCAACTTTATGGCGGCCATTGTATAAGATAGATATTCTCTGTAGTTTTGTGGCGCATTCACTATTATTCAGACTTTTTTCTCATTATAGGGGCAAATTTGATTGAAAAATCAGTCATTTAGAAATCTGAAAGTGACTGTTAACATAAAAAATCAATCAAAACAGTGCTTTCATCGTTACCTAAGAAAGAGTGTTTTCAACAAAAAAGGTTTTTTCGACACATGGTATTAAGTGAAAACTATAAACGAAAACTAATACAAAAAAATTCAGTTTTGGGAACAGCTGGTCTTTCTTGTCGCAGAGAAAAAACTCAAAAGACCTTTCACATTCTAGATTTAATGAATACATGCTTCAAAGAAATATATTTTTTTTGTCTAAAAACCATTGGCGTTCAATTTTTTTCTACTTCTCTATGGTTCCTCAGTACAATCTAGAAGATTAGACCAGCTGAACGGGGACACAACATAGATATGTCTTGAAATTACGAACATATGAACATTGCGCCACTGAAGGAAATCATATGAGATCCAAAAAAGAAAACTGGAAAAATTATCTTAGCTTTCCATTTTCATGAAAAAAAAATAGTTCATTTGTTTTCCAGAACCATTATTGGATTTATAACTACTATAAAATATCACTATGAAAGAACGGTGATCTGAGGCGAGCAAGCAAAGTGTTAACAATACCCTCAACTGCTCTTTGAATTGACCAACATCTAAACTTGATACGTTAAACAAAAATTAAATATCACCAAAATCAAACAAATATAAATTATAACATGATAAATAAACAATTAAAATATTTTGACTAATTTAAAAGTTGATGAAATAATAATACATTATCTACAACATGAGGTTTTATCAAGGTGCCCTGACCATCTTTACTTCTAAATGTGTATTTTTGTGCTAATTAATCTTAGATCATACCTCGAGAATGTACAGACAAAAGCATTTAGATGTGCCAATAAAAACATAAGAACCAGAAGAAGAAATGCAGGAGCAGACTATAGACTCTCCTTCCAGTTCTCCAGCCCAGTTCTTGGAACTTTTCTGTAAAACAACCATCTTCTTTGGTCTATCTTTTAATTCCAAAAGACCTCTATAAGAATCGTCTTTTTTTCTGGCTGCACCTAGTGACCATATCTCTACGTATTTAGAATACCTGAAACAGTTATTTCATAAAAGATTCATACAATAATTCGAGTAAAAAAACGTGATGGCATATTTAAGCACCTGAAATATCTGCATGTTTATTGACATTACTTTGATAATTTAGTGTTATAATACTGATTAGTTCCTCAGTATTTTTCATACGACAAGTATTTCTCCGGTTTCGTCCAAATATTAAATTATATTCTGTCTCACCTGAGTAAAATGTATCTTGCATTTGTAGCAACCTGAATACACGGACTTTGAAGAATCGGAGCGTATTTCAACAGAGT
Organism: Orchestes rusci; assembly: GCA_958502075.1. NCBI lineage: Eukaryota > Metazoa > Arthropoda > Insecta > Coleoptera > Curculionidae > Orchestes > Orchestes rusci. The sequence goes on from OY293306.1 coordinate 41,743,610, forward strand.
TTTTGGAGGATGATAGCTGCATACTAAATAACTATCTAATCCACCTGAATAAAGTCTCATATTATGAACCACCATAGCTCTGACATCATGTTCGTGAATCTTTCTCTGAATTGATTTGACCCATTTATAGTGAGAACCTGTTGTTAACCAAAAGAAAACAATAGATTGAGAACGTTCTCAATCAATTGAAAGTATAATGCCTCACCTACTTTAACTTTTTCAAAATTCGAAATGAGAGGGTCTACTCCAGCGGCATATATTGATTCCTCATTTTCATTAAGACATATGGCAGTAATGTCAGCTTTATGCGATTGATAACTTTCGATCTGGGATCCAATTTTTCCATCCCACAATGTGAGAACACCTCTGGAATCACCACTGAAAACCACAGAAGCAAAATGTGATCACACAGGAATTGTTATTATCAAGCAATACAATCTCACAACATTGCGATCATTTTTGATATTTTTAAGGACATTATTTTCGTTAACCTGCAATTTTTTTATCATGAAAAGGTCATAATCAAAGTCAAGGCCCGTGATAAAATGGCTGCAGCTATCTTCGATGCCATTTCTCGATTTATGTTTATATAAAATTTTCCGTGCTTCATTATGAGTTCATGGTTTATTTTAATATCAAAACTGTAAGGTCGATATTACTTCATGAGCAGGTAACAGCCGAACAAATCACATTATGATGTTATGGTGATATTTGTGATCATTATTACTTATCATTGTATTTAGTTGTGATCATCACCACGTAAAGTATGCAAATGTTCGAGACAACTTGATAGATCGTTTTTCAAAGATGATATGAAGTTTTGTAATAATGCATGTTTACATTGAGTGTAATGAAAAATATATTGCTTATGCGTTATTTTTGCTGTGCAGTGTAGTTGGAAAAATTATTTAGAAGATTCTTTACACAATAATGATTATTATATTGTACAGGGTGGCCAACTAAGAATGCGAGGTACTGTATCTCGGAAACTATACATCGTAGAGGCTTGCGGCAAAAAATTTTATTACTAAAACGGCCAAGAGAAAACCCTGGAAAATATTTTCTAGTTTCTGAAATGGTCGCTAGGGGGCGTAACAACCAACACCAAGTAGAAAAATATGATTTTTATGGAATTTTGTCCAATGAAAATATATCGATGAGCTCATTTTCGGATTTACTGACTATTTACCTACACTTTTTGTCTAAAACGTTTTTTTTCTATCTATCATAATAAAGTGGTGGGGGAAGTTTAATTGTTTTATTAAACAAACGGAGATTTCTCCCGTTTCGCTTGACGGATTTCAACGAACTTGGGCTCATATGAAAGAGAATAGTCTGCGCTATAAAATGCTCATTTGCTTTTTAATTTGTAACATTCGCCGTCACCGCTAGATGGCGTTAACTGAAATGGTAGCATACTTTTGAGTTTTTTCCGAAAAAATCAAACGTAATGGTATATCCATTTTCATATATTTTAAAAGGGGAAAGGGAAAATGTATCCCCTTTTGAAATATATAAAAATGAATATACCATTACATTTGATTTTTTTGGAAAAAACTCAAAAACATGCTACCATTTCAGTTAACGCCATCTAGCCGCGACGGCGAAGGTCAAAAATTCAAAACCAAAAAAGTTTTTTGAAGTGCAGATCATGCTCTTTCATATGAGCCCAAGCTCGTTTAAATCGGTCAAGCGAAACGGGAGAAATCTCCGTTTGTTTAAAAAAACAATTGAACTTCCCCCACCACTTTATTATGATAGATAGAAAAAAACGTTTACGACAAAAAGTGTAGGTAAATAGTCAGTTAATCCGAAAATGAGCTCATCGATATATTTTCATTGGACAAAATTCCATAAAAATCATATTTTTCTACTTGGTGTTGGTTGTTACGCCCCCTAGCGACCATTTCAGAAACTTGAGAATATTTTCCAGGTTTTTCTCTTGGCCGTTTTAGTCATAAATTTTTTTGCCGCAAGCCTCTACGATAAATAGTTTCCGAGAAACGGTACCTCGCATTCTTAGTTGGCCACCCGGTATGCATGTTGTAAGTTCAGTTCTTGATAAACAGAATATTTTATTATCATTACATAATGTATAACTAAGTCATATGGAATCCCAAGACAAAAATTAGGTATCCGGGAACAGATAACATAAGAAAAAAATAAAATAGAAGGCCAACTCTCATGACGTAGTTCAAATGGTATTTTTAGTTTAGACACCCGCCACTTGGGCGCTGCATGTATAATAATAATAATCTTTATTTTCAATTATGAACAATACATTTTAGAGCTAAGTGCTGAGACAATGACATTTGACATAAAAGAAATAGCGTCGTTAAACATAATCCGTGCATTTCTTTTTACCGCCATGCTTTCAAGCTATAAGTAATAAGTTTACACAATATCCATTCAGTGACATCAAAAACTCGCTAATACCTATGTTTTGGTTGTCAATTTTTTTGTAAATTGATTTGATCATTAATTCTTGATGGTTGAAATTGTACTACTGTCAGTTTGATGAATAGAAAGTAATTTTGCTTAAGAAACTGATACATAGCGTCAGGTTAAATACCTAGATTGAGCCCTGGATAAGTTGTAAGCTCCTGAGAACCATGGATTCTATGTTCAAGCCGCCAGAATTTCCGCATTCAAGATAGCATAGCTGATAACTGGAAGAGATTTAAACAGCAATTTGATCTGTTGAAGATAAGAAGCAAATTCCTGTATTTTTGAGTCTCATTGGCGAGGACGGGTTAGACATAATATACACAGTGGCGTAAGTATGAGTGTGCGCTACCAAAAGAAAATCTCAGGAAAACTACCTTTTTATATGGACTAAATGATATCTGAAGAAGATTGAAATAAAACAATAATTTAGAAAACCAGCAAAAAAATCAGAATATTGTTTCGTAAAAACAAAAAATCAATTATTACCTACCATTAAAAAAAAGTCCACCCCGTCAAAAGTTACGTATATTTCTAATGCTTCTATTTCTATTCTTCCATTTAGATTAAAGGAGGAAAAGTTTAAGATTATGTTTTTTATAAAGTTTTTAGTACCTACTTGTAATCGTAGACACTTAATACATATTTGAAAAGAGTGGCAAAAACCGAAAAAAACAATAATAAAAATCACCAGAAAGCAATATGCCGATTTGTCGTGTCAAATTTTACTTATACCTACGTTTCGCGCGTGCCGTAACCCAGAAGAAAGGCAGAATCATTCTTCTTCTGCCATTAACTAGGTCTAGAAATGTACGTATTTGATATCATGATTTTGTTGGGTTTTTTGTGTGTTCATGATATTTTGGAATTGATTTTGTTGGATTTTGGAGTAATTACCTTGACTCTATCTTGACGTTACATATGCGTATCGGCGTTTAATATATGTACAGTGCGTTTTTTTTTAAGACGGAACATAGGGATTTCCATGTTAAATTTTCAGACCCATGTAAGCAGTACTTCTATTCAAATAACACAGCTGAAACATTCCACAGATAATCTTTGGAGACTAGAGATTATGTTATTCCATCAATTAGCACAGAATAAATTGAATAAAGATTTAAAAAATGCTTTTATTAATTGTAAAGTAATACCTTTTAACTAGCCTTATATAAACCACTGTCAACCAATAACTTTATTGTCAAATTGTGATAACATTTATTTCTAACAGTATAATACATGCAATACAAATTCAGACATTATTTTTTGGATAACCTGTTCAAAGTGTCCCCCTCGGTGTCCCCTATTCACAGCCAAGCAGTATTTTTAACGGTCATAAAAATGAAAATGAAATTTTTTGGTTAAAAAAATTGACAATGAAGTTGGTCACGTCAGAAAATTTGTTGTCATCGTCATATACAAGGCATGTTGAAAGTATCACTTTCTGATAAATTAGAGCATTTTTGAGTCCTTTACCTAGTTATTCTGGCGTAATTGATGAACTTATACAATCTTGAAGCATCAGAGTTCATCAACAGCAAGTTTCAGCTGTGTACTACGAATGGAAGTACTTCTAACATGGGATTGGAAATTTAACATGGTAATCTCTATGTTCCGTCTTTAAAAAAACTCACTGTATACTTCGTTTTTAACTAAAATAGCATCACAATCAGCAAAACTATTGTACACACATTTCCATAGCAAAAATGCATTTCACTTGAGCGCCGAACGAATACACACATGGGCTGGGACAGACTGAGAGAAAGCATAGTGACTATTCAATGGAGTAGAAGATGCGAAAAGAGCGGGGGTTTTGTGCTAATAGATAGGGTATTTTTGCATATTTTGGGGACTCTGGGCAATATAAAAATGGCGGGAATAATCCGTAATATAAAAAAAAATCTGTTTTTAGAATTTACTTTTTGGAATATAATTTTTATTTAGTTTTTCGTCTTTTTGCCAGCCGTCCTTATACAACTCATTTACTTTGACAGTGGAGGAAAAAAAGTACCTGAAGGAAATCGAAACAGAGTTTGAGAAACACTGTGCTCCCCAAAAGAATGTTTCTACGAGAGATTGGTCTACAAGTTGAAGATGAATCTATTGAATTCAAGAATAATGCTGAACTGAGTGTGATTCCACTCAGTTTCTTGTCAAAACATACACATACATTTTGAATTGAAAAATATCGACATAACTTTAATTTCTCTGATAATACAATTAAACCAGTCTAAAAAATTCATTCAATTTTCAAAATAATAACGATTCATGATTTTAAAAGTGATGATTGTAAAAATTTTATTTAATATCATGACATAATACAGCAAGTTCGTTAGTGGGGTTGAGGACAGAAGAAAAACACTCTATTTTCCAATTTCCCAATGTTTCGACATTCAATTGATGCCTTTATCAACGGCTAAAACAAAAAGCAAACATATGGTAATCTAACGAGTGTTCAATTAAAAATACGATCAAATCACCTCTGGATTTCTTTTTCTGTCATGAACGTAGGTCGTGGCTAGTTTGTATGGTTTGGCATCATGGCATCTGTGACGGTTAGGAAGTGGATGTCATGTCATAATTGCAATGTTAGCCAAGACATACATTTTTTGAAACAAATGCAATCCATAGGTGACTTGATCGTATTTTTTATTGAGCACTCTTTATCTACAATATCATGGCGGTTGTTCTTCTGTCCTCTTACCCACTGACGAACTTGCTGTATTAGTTAATCAAGGACACATTATCACATAATATTTGGAAATAAAATAGTTATCTTGAGCAGTTTTCATGCAATCTCCTGAACTCCCATATTTTTATTTTTTAATTTATGTAAAATAACGCTAAGCGGCACAGGTCGTAACTATCCTCTAGGTTAATAGCTATGATTACTGACTCGTGGTATAATCTACTATTATTTTTGTTGCTATAAGAGCGTACTGATCAGAGATACTTGAATTCAGGGTGAATTTCAACAGACCCTTCACTACTTAGATTTCTATGATGCTTCTTTTGGACAGTATGACTGACTTATTACACAATATTCATGTTTTTTCACGAAACAAGCTCAGATCCATAGATCCCGAGTACATCGTTGATTTATATTCATGAATATTTTACAGTCAAATGTCACTAACCTGAATATTGAAAAATCTTTCAAAACCTCCAAACACCAAACCACAGTGTCCTTTTTAGCCTCTGACCTACCCAACACCATCTTATGAATCGCATGTCCTGTCTTCACATTCCAAATCCTTATCGCATTGATACTTCCAGCCACAACAAATTCTCCATCAGCACTGAATTTTAGGCAGAGAATTCTGCCTTCTTGTTTGTCAAGAAACTTCACAAAATCTGCTCCATCTTCTGTTAATTCATATATGTTTATGTAACCTTGTTCAGTTCCTACAGCGATTGAGTTGTTATGAGAATCAAGACATGTAGCAGCTTCTCCTGTAACAGCCCATTTGCTTTTCATGCCAAGTTGGTACAAGTCGTACTCTACAAGCCATCCGTGCAAACCTACACTGAAAAGTCGCTTATTGTTCCAGCATAATCCTTCAATGCTGAAGTTTTCAAGACTCGCTGATATAGTTTTTTCTATGTAAGGAAGATACTTCAGATTCCATATTTCAATGCTGGCATCAGATCTGCAATTGAATTAAAAGTGATAGATAGAAAATGTTATGTTTAGAAGAGCGGACGTACAACAAACTAGAATATCGCGTTTCTTTTGTTGGCCAATGACTTCTCATTAGTAGACTCAAACTATTAATAATAAGATTAATTACGTGAAAAATTCAGGGACAATCCAGTTTTAGTCAGCTTCTAGGTATATTACCGAAGATTTATCTCGAAAACCAGACTATATGTGTCCTAACATGTTCATAAGATCTTTTCTATTTGGATTTGGTTCAGGTTTGGTTAGGTTATTTTTGGCCGATAAATACAGGGCTGAGGGTTCGTCAACTAATTACGGAACACCACCAGTGGCGGACATATGTATGGAAAGGGCCCTAGATTCGATAAAACTCTGATCCTGCATCAGTTATCAAAGAAGTGATTGTGCATTTGAAAGATTTAATCCACTAGTCAGTTTATGTCGACTTTTTTCAAAATATTGTTTAGTGCCCTTTTTTCATGTTTCAAAACAATGCTACTTTTCTACCTTTTTTCTGTGTAGCTTTTGATAAAAAGTCAACACCATTCAAAAAAGGGACAAAAGTTATGTACTTCCTAAAAATTTCATAATAATCAAGAAAGCAAACTCTAGGACGCTTTCAAGCACCATATTTTAAAAGGGGATAATGGACAATTTGCATACATTTTCAAATGACTTGAAATTTTATATACGTATTCTACATAGTATTTGAAACTCAGCAGCCAAAAAATTTTTCCAAAATACTCAAAAATATACTCAATAAATGAAAAAGAAAACGCAAATTTCACTGTATGATCGAAAACGGGGCGGTGCTTTATTACCACTCGAGAGAGAGAGAGTGTTATTATAGACAATAAGACAGACGGAGAGAGATTATGTATTCTGTGACGTAATGGATGTTGATTGGCGCACTTTGATTGGTGATTACTACATAAATAGAGGTCGTAGATTGATTTTTTTAAAATCAATGGCATCAGTACTTACTAATCCTTTTATTTTTCATATTCCCAAAAAATATGCAAAATGTCCATTGAATTTAATCGTGTACCTATGTCCCTTAAAGAATGTGAAAATGTAAAAATGTTTAAATTTGGCTCGTCAATGGGAGGTATGATCGAACGCAAAGAAAAGTGAATAATATAATATCAGTATATTTTAATCACTCTTGTATGATCGAACGTTTACGTTAACTTAACGTATGCAAATGGAACATTTAGATTAGTAAACAATCCTAAGAGATACGTTAAATTAACGCAAGAGTTAACGTTAACGTTCAATCATAGCCCCCAATATGTATGGAATAATTTCTAACAAGTGATATTTCATTTTTACTCATTTTAATTTTATGTTATCACACTTTTCTTTTTATACCCCATTTTATTAATCCCTTTTCATGTTGCAAATTATTGAAGTATACGTAGTAGTTTTTTATAGCACCTTGCTAAATAAACACATTATTTATTTTTATTTATTTACTTGAATAAAGGTAGTCTAGCTATAGAATTTTGAACTTGGCAAAAATTACCCATTTTGCATGATTTTGCCAAGTTTAAAATTTTATACCTAGATTATCCTTTGTTCAATTATTATAAAATTTTCAGGAAGTAGGTATGTATTTGTAAATGGCTAAGTGATAATAGTATAGCTGTGAATGTTAAAAAATGTAAATTCGTCCCGAAATTCGTTGTCTTTGGAACTCCCAACAAAGTTCGTAAATTGGATCGTTGTAACCTTAACATCATGTTAAACGTCAACCATTCAGAGATATGGGTCCTATTTCACCATGGTAACGCTGTTATCAAATGGAACATTTGCATTAGTAAACAATCTTAACAGATACGTTAAGTTAACGTAAACGTTCAATCATAGCCCCCAATGAGAGTTATCAAATATTTAGGAGTGATGTTTGATGAAAATCCGAATTTCAACAGGCATGCGGATTACATTTCATCAAAAATGTCTAGAAAAGTCTATTTTCTACAAAATATTGGCAAAAATCTTTCATCATTTATAAAGACAATAATGTATGAATCCATAATGCTTCCACATGTTCAGTATTGCTCAACAATTATTTTTAATCTGTCACAGGAGAAAGTGCATCAATTACAAAAAATTCAAAATCGTGCCCTAAGATCTATTTTGCACTGTGATAAATAAGTATACCCCTGTTAATTTGATGTTACAGACAGTTAAAGTCATGAATGTACTACAAGTTATTTTATGTAGAACCTATAATATTATTTTTAAAATGATACCTAGATTGTTTTGTACCTGATTATTGGTCAAATGAATTGTTATACGTGAGTCATGTACATGGAAATCACATAACACTAGAAACGAGACTAGAAATGTTGATAGTTTTTACGTACAAACTAACCTCTTGACAAATACTCAAGTTAGCTTGTTTTATAGAGGTCTTACCCGGTCTTACCTTACTCAATTCAATGATCTTCCACTTTCATGTCTTGTCATGAGCTTGAGTCTTTCAAAACTAATTCAAGAGTCTACATTCTTTCAATTTAATATTAATTTGAGCATTTATTCACCACTTTTTGAGATATTGTAGATATTTATATTTATTATTATGTACGTGGTGTAGAGTATTTTGTCAAGATTTGCTTAATGAAGAGCTATATTTATTTATTCAATAAAAGTTCAGGTCGATCGCAAAATTTTTGTGTGAGGAATCTGCTGTTACCGTATGTCCCATTGTTTTTGGGACACCCTATATAACTAGAAGTAGGAATACAGAGTGTCTGTAAAAGGTCTTTACAAAATCTTACCCTCGATCGTACCCGAGATCCCTGCCGAGATCTTACAACATATTCCTGAGGTCGAATAAAAACAAACGATTTAAACTCAAATCTAAAGCAACAACTTACCTCAGACCAAAATTGCTCCGTTTCCAAGATACAGGGTGGCAAAGTTAAGAAATAGAAATTGAATTTTTCAAAATGTGTGAACATGTGTCACTTTGAAAATTGGTACCCGAGGGGTTTTTGAGATGCGAAACCTTTTCATCGTGGACGAAGAGCGCTGCCCACTGCACTTCTCATGGTTTTTGATTTTTTCCTTTTAAAGAAATCATTTTTTAGGCATGTTTAGGCACAAAATGAGTTCTTGTTATAACCCGCCAAAGTGGTCCGTTTTCGAAATATTTTGGTTTTTAGCGTTCGATGCCCCACCGAAATATTCAATTTACTTTGATTTAAAAAAGATGTTCTTACCTTCAAGCTCGCCTTGAAGGCTGAAATTTGGTCAGTGTATCCTTAGATCATAGTATATGATCTAAGAGTGTATCAGTAATATATTATGAATTTTATAAGTTAACATAGCTCGAGACATAGCTTTATACGGAGCAAAAACATCATATCTAAATTCAGATTAATATCGGTCCACGTCCACCCCATGGATTGATAATATTCTCAATTTTGATATTATGGTTTTCTCTCGGGTTTTCTTACCCTTTAAAGCTATGCCAACCTACAAAATCAAAATACCTACTACCGATTCACTTATTAGGTACCAAATTTTATCCTGAAGGTATAAGTAGCTAATTTGAATAGGTATTCTGGTTCTGGTGCGTCATCGAACACTAAATACTAAAATATCTCGAAAACTAGGTGGGTACTTACTCTAGCAGATTATAACAAGAATACCTTTTTTGCATAAACATGTTTATGAGATCAATACCTTCACAAAGAAAGTAGAAAATCAAAATCTTAAGTACTTAGGTACTGAGAAAAAAGTTATGACCAATTTAAACCATCAGAAACGGAGTGAGCACTGTGAGCAGTGACGCTTTGAATCGGCCTATTTTGACGTCAGGAATATGTCGAATATGTGTTGTGATTTTGTAAAGACTTTTTACAGACACCCTGTATTATAACAGTGATGATAATGTTAGTTATTTTATAACAATAACAATTATAGGTAAGTACCTACCGAGGTACCTACCTACTCTCCTTGCTACTCTCGTACCTACTCAAGTACATGAAAAATAACAAAGTAGTTATCATCGATAGGTAAGTACCTACGTAAAAGCGACACACAAATGAACATGAACAAGCACAGAAAGTTAATAAATAAAACCAGCAATAAAACTTCATATTTACCTGGCAATTGCAAGTTTTCCCTCGATTCGATCCAAAGCCATGGAATAAACGGCCTGAGCTTCTGGTGAATAGAAGCCCACATTATGCACTTTACATTGGCTCATTTTAACTCACTTTATTGATACAAACTATTTTATATTATTTTAAAAACACCTGGAAGTTGTTTTCAAACCGAGTGCTTGAGCAACTCAACCTCACTTTCTCACATGCGAATTGCGAATGAAATGAGAAATACTAACTACTAACTAGGCAACCAGTGAAACACTTCTCAACAATTCTTAGAGGAGCTGGTAATGACCGTGACTTTGATAATCTGAGAAACAACATAATATAGTGGAGGAGCCCAAGGGCACCCGCAGAAATTTTTTTAGGGGGGGTCAGTGGCGGCTCGCGGTGTTGTAAGTAGGTGAAGCAGACTGATGTGATAAAAGCGCCGCTGGCGAAAAATTTTCCGGGCGCATCCACCATTTTATTATACACTATTCAGTTATCGGCTCGCGGCTTCCAGAACAGGTTAAGAAAATAGCCGTGTGTTCATGAACGACGAAATGTAGGTAAAACATTTTTTTTTTTTAAATCTTCGACGCCCTCTGTAGGCAAAACGAAGCAATTTTGGATATAGATTAGTTTGCCTAGATCACCTTATTTTTGGTCAAGGAATTTGTGGTTAAGCGTTGTACAGTCATTTCAGGGACACCCTGTATAAATAATAAAGTAATGACCAATGCCAAATTCCAATTCTCAGGTTCTCAGATTCAACTCACATAAAAATATACAGAAACATAAACATATGACTTGAAGTAAAATTTGAAATGTTTTTGCTGCTACTTTCTACTCAACTCACCGTACCTATTTAGGTACTTTTGTAAGGAAACTGCAAATTACCAACCACCACTTTCTAGCTAAACCGTAGAAATTTTGGTTTCGCACTATACTGTAATGAATGTAATTATTATTACTGAATAACCAATGTTTGCTTCAAATTTTCGCTTAATAAAATACTTGAAATAAACTGATGCACGCATGTGTCAATACAATAAACAAACCCACTACCAATCTAAACGTTTTGCGTAAATCACATGGCAGAGCGCGCCAACCGCCAAACCAGTTTTGTCAGTTTTGTCCACTGAACTATAAACACAACTGGACCGCTCGCCGCTGTGTTGAAAATCGATGCCTGATGTTAGAAAAAGAGACATTTCGTGGATCGTGAACATCCATCTGTCAAGAATCAACCTATATTAAATCATTTATTGAATGTAGGGGTTAAATAATTGGTTTTTTTGAATAGCGTGAAAAATAATACTGCGATTTTTGAGAACCCCGTGAATCTAGGGGGGGTCACGCGACCCCCCCTGACCCCCCCTGTGGGCGCCCTTGGAGGAGCCTAGTACCAATTGGTTGTAACTCACACAGCTCGTCATCTACATAATGTATAATGAAATTATAATGAATTATCACACTGTGAAAAAAGGGAAACTTTTTTTGCAACAAGGTACGGTCATATTGGGCGATATGATTAAAAAGAGTATTTTTTTTTACGTCTAGTAAATGCTCCATTGTGTGGTTTTCACTTTTATTGCTCAAGGAAAGACTAAAGTAAATACTTCAATGCTTGGAGTATTTACTTCAAACTTTGCTTTATTTACTTGGATATACATATACGTAACACATAAGCAGTTAATACTGCAAGTTTATGAACTAGTTTTATCTATTATTTTGTTCACTTGGAAGTATTTGCTGTAGTTTTTCAGAAGCTACTCACAGAATAACTTCATATAATTTACTTTGATTGAAAAGATGTTGAGTATGGCTTTTTGTATGAATTATGGTTGAGAAAAAAAGAAATATGTGAACGGAGAACTTGGGTATATGCGTTGGGTATATGTATAAGGGGTGCAATATCTAGGCGCCTCTATGGATCCTGTGAGTTGGTTTTATAACAAATATCTTACGTCATCTGAAGATCTTCCACCTCGACTTTCACATTTTCAGCATCCCCATCATAAGCCTCAAGGGTATCATTCCCTTTGAGTCATGATTATTGACAATGGACAATTTGCATACAGTTTCAAATGACTTGAAATTCATAAACGTATTCTAGACAATATATAAAAAAGAAAACGCAAATTTTAGTGTATGATCGAAAACGGGGCGGAGCTTGATTACTCTCTCTCTCTCTCTCTCTCTCTCTCGAGAGAGAGAGAGAGAGAGAGAGAGAGAGCTATTACTGACAATACGCCAGACGGAGATAGATTATGTATTCTGTGACGTAGGTTGATTGGCGCTCTATAATCGGTGAATACTACATTGATAGTGGTCGTAGAGGTTGATTTTTCAAACATCAATGGCATCATTACTTACCATGCATGCAGTCCTTATATTTTTCATTTTCAAAAAAAGTGCAAATTTCGTCCATTAAAACCATTTTGAGGTAAACCTCAACCTAGTATTTACTTCTAGTTTATACTTCCAACGTAAATAAATACTTCCCATCGGAGAATTTACTTCATGTAAAAGGTTATGCCACTTCGCAATATAAGTACCAGGAAGTATCTTTCACTTGAAGTACAAGCAAATACCTTTTTTTATCATACCGTCCGCGCAAATTATGTGGTGATGATAGCTGTTTTTCTAGCTTAGGCCATAATGTATGCAAGAATTATTTTAAAAAAAAATCAGAAAAAGATCATTATATAGGTATATATTTTTACAAAAATCATCATTTTGAACGATTTTAACATTGTATCCATGCAGCCATGTTTGATCGACTGATTTATATTTAACTTTTTTGCAATGGCAAAATATTATTATGAAACAAATTCATCAATTCTCGTCTAATGAGGCTTATATAGTATAATGTCGTGAAACATTGGCCATGCTGCAAGTGCAAAATAGATGTCAAAGTCGGTTTTCTCGTACTAAAAAAAAACCCAAAGGAACTCATTTTGAATGGTTTAAAATGGCACAAATTTTGAATTCAAAACGATATAGCGTTCTAAAGTTTTACTTGTTTCAATGACATAATCTAGAAAACAACAAATTTAGCGTACTGTGAAATATCGGGCCTAAAGTGCCTAAGGAATACTTAAAATTCATGTGAATTTTAAAATTGGCCACCGAAAGTGCCGTTTTTCAATTGCGCCACTCCTTTCATTTGGCTCGATCAGGATCTAATGTGGGTGTGTCGAAATTAAAACACGGCACTCACGGAAGACAAATTCAAGGTCCAAATATCGTTTAAGTATATCTTTATCTTAAATGGACATGAAATATCGGCCCTTAAGACGTTAAATGACTTTTTAAATTACGAGTCAAGATGTTTATGAACGAGGCGACGAAGGAGCCGAGTCCGTAATTTCTAGACGAGTAGTTTAATGACATTTAACGATGTGTATCGTTAATTGTTTTGTTTCATACTGTGACATTTTTTTTCAATCGATACAATAGAAAAAATGCTTTCTTATTGTCAAAGCACACATTGAGAGGGTGGTGGTGGCGGTCTCACTTTATCATGAGATGGCGTCATCCAAATTATGTCACCGCTTATGTGATAAAACCACAGTAAAATGCAACAGGGTCGTCGCCCGTGATTGGTCAGATTGGAGATTGGTTGACATAGATGTTGCCATGGTGATCGCCAAAGGATAAATGTATTAAATTTGTGTCTATAATGTTGTTAGACCATGATATACTACAACAAACAAGATAAGCTCACGCGCATCTTTCCCGGTGACCGCCCATTTAAAATGCATTGGGTGTTCGGTGCCTATTGCTAGGTTATGTTTTAACCACCTATTTTCCCATATGTCTTCTATGCATGGTGACCCAAATGGTCACCTTGCGCGAATCGGTTTCAATTTCGTCCAGCTAGTGAGGTTATCTTGTGTGTTTTAGTATCATGTTGTTAGACAAAGTTAGTTTCGAGTTTCGGTTCTGTAAAGAGCGATGTCCTTATTGTTTGATGAGAGACAGACATGACAAGTACCGAGCTGCATTTTGCTGTCGTCTTATGTAATATAGAAAGGTTACTCAAGTTAGCAACATTTTATGTTAATAACTCAAACCATGAGATCTCTAGAAATTAGATAGATAATTTGTCTAAATTCAAGAAATGAGTATTTTTCTATGAAAAACCATGTTACTACACAGGGTGCCACAGATTCGAGTGCATGCATGGGGTTCTGAGTTATTATAAGAGATACAGAGTCGGTTAAATGGTTGCAAAGTTTCGAATTTTTAAGCTCAACAAAATGCCGTTTTGAAATTTGAAAAATCCCGACTACTTCCGAAGATATTTTGAAAAAACCGAAATTTCGCAAAATCCTTATTATTATTTCATGAGTTTATTTGAGAAGATATTGTAAAATGAAGTACACTTTCTCATAGCCACTTTTTCTCCTCTACAAGATGGCGGTATCAAATTGAAAATCTGACGTTGCGTCTTTGAGCGGCCATCATCAAGTTCATTTTTTTAATACGGACCTGGATTTTTTATTTTATTTTTAGTTATCTTTTGATGTCCTTGAGCAGAGCCGTCTAAATTGTAATACAAGCCATGAAGTAACAATTGCAACGTCGCATCTAACGTCAACGATGGTCAAAATTTTGCATTGATTGAAGGGGCTTTCTATGATAATTAGGATATTACGATTACGAGATACGAAAAATTGTTCAATGAAACTGTAATTTGAAAGAATAACTTATATAATATCGCAACAGGTATGATGTTCATCACCTCATGACGTAAAAATGTACATAAAACATATATCCAAAAAGGACAAGACTTTTATGATTTGTTTGAAAAAAATATTAATTCTAGACAATAAAACATTAAAACTGGAAAAAAGGTAGATTTTCCAAAGTGAACGAAACAAAACTCGTTTATTCTGGTTTTTCCGCATGGCATAGAAGCTGCTGCTTATATTTGTGAGAAATCCAGGATGAGGTATATTATTTAATCAAGTTTTTTCCTATTTGAATATGTATTTTTCTCATCCAGTATTCCCCGAAAGGCATAGACTCACACATACCATAATTATGAAACTATCTACCATAGTCTATCATGAAAATATTGACTGTTAGATTGCGATATCTCTGGTACCAACTATTACCTAGACCTATCCACTTTTACCTCAATCTTCGCAAAAATCACTTCATTTTTCACCGTGTTTCTCAGTTTTTCAAAATACAATTTGAAGTTGAATGAAAGCAGGTTGAAACTAGTTGAATAGTTGCAGAGCTTTTAGAGTTTCATAGTTGGAACTAGAAGTGGACATAACCTCAATCGAGACCACACGCGGTGTTGCCAAAACCATTACTTCATGGTTCGTATTACAATATACAGGGTGGGCCAGAAGTAATGGGTCATACGGTAACAGTAGATTCCTCACACAAAAATATTGCGATGGACCTCAACTTGTCAAATCCGAAAGTTGATATTAACAGAGATACATGGTGCCAGAGTTGAATTTTAATATTTGATTTTTTCAAATAACTTTTGAAATAATCAAGTTATATCGATGAAATTTGATATATGGGGATTGTTTGACATGCAAAATCCAAATCTGAGCACGGAATTGCTCCTACTTGTAGGGGGCGCCACTTACACATCTTTCCACTTATTCATTTTTTTAACATCGAAAAAATGATTTTTTCATCATGTCTACATGAAAAAGGTATACTTTGTAGAAGTGCCAAGGAGCAACCTTTATCAAGATATTTGAACTTGAAGTAGTCCATTTAATGGTGTTTTCAATGGAAAATTTTGAAAATGAACATAGGAGGCACCAAAAACAGCGTTATCATGGTAGTTTTGACATACGCTTGAATGCTCAATGTTTCTTGATTCAAAAAAATTAATCTAATTTTACATTTTTATTTTAAAGATTTTTTTTTTTCGATTTGTTTTTAACAAAAAACCTTCAACATCGATTCACTTGTCAAAATTACCGTGACATCGGCGTTTTCGATGCCCCCTATGTTAATTTTCAAAATTTTCCATTCGAAACAACATTGCATAGATTACTTCAAGGGCAAATATCTTGATAAAGGTTGCTCCTAGGCACTTCTACAAAGTATACCTTTTTCATGTAAACATGAAAGAAAAAACATTTTTCCGATGTTGAAAAAATATACGAGTGCGTACAAAAAAGCTCTGACTATTTGAATGAGTGGGAAGATGTGTAAGTGGCGCCACCTATAAGTAGGAGCAATTCCGTGTTCAGATTTAAATTTTGCATGTCAAAAAATCCCCATATATCAAATTTCATCGATACAACTTGATTATTTCAAGTTATTTGAAAAAATCAAATATTAAAATTTATTAAAATTTGGCACCATGTATCTCTGTTAATATCGACTTTCGGAGTTGACAAGATGAGGTCCATTGCAATATTTTTGTGTGAGGAATCTACTGTTACCGTATATACCATTACTTCTGGTCCACCCTGTAGATGGCTCTGCCTTGAAGCATCGAGGTAATAAGATATGAGGGTGTAGAGGAATGAGTTGCCTTACCAACGTCAATATTTTCAATTATTTTTCACCTTTTATTGTTATTTTCGATATTTTGTTAAAATTGCAATATTCTTGAACACTTGCAGAAATTGATGCAGTTTTTTATATGATTTTTTAAAATTTTCCCTGTCATTTGTTGATTTAATTTAATTTCATTAAATGTATCGTTATTGGATGTTATTTCGATTTTAGTTCGGTCAATTATGCTTGTTTAGTTGTGCAGGTTTTCTCATATGAATAACGTGTCGAATAAAGAAGAATTTATGATCCAAACTATGAGTTAGGGAGAAAAAGGTTGCCTAACTAATTTTCCCTGGAATTATTTTTTAAATGAGTGTTTTTTTCGACGGTTGCGATAACCGATAAAAATAAAATAAAAAATCCAGGTCCGGATTTAAAAAAAAAAACTTGATGATGGCCGCTCAAAGACGAAACGTCAGATTTTCAATTTGATACCGCCATCTTGTAGAGGAGAAAAAGTGACAATGAGAAAGTTCAATTCATTTCGGTTTTTTTTCGAATATCTTCGGAAGTAGTCGGAATTTTTTGATTTTCAAAACGGCATTTTGTTGAGCATAAAAATGCGCAACTTTGCAACCACTTAACCGACCCTGTATCTCTCATAATAACTGAGATTCCCATGCATGCACTCGAATCTGTGGCACCCTGTATAGCATCATAGAACCCAAAAATACACCTGATACCTCTGAGGTACATCCTTTGGTGGGCACCTCAATCCTAAAATATTAGTATTTTTTTTATCAAGACAAAGACGATTAGCATCACATCATTTCACGATTTCAGGTAAGTCCATCGTAATATACCATTTAAAGGTATCAGTGTTCTTATGGTGCCATAGAAAAAAAGTTTCAACAGCAAATATTGAACTCCATAGGTTCGTAGTATGGAGTTCAATGTCAGCAAATAATGTAGATTTATCACCTTTTCTAGATGAACAAGGTCGTTGTCAAGAAGAAATAGTAGGGGACCAAAACTGAGTCCTCTGAGGCTGAGGGACGCCTCACTTTATATCCAAGGAGGGCGAGCGTAAATCTCCATCGGCCACTGATTGAGTATGTACGTTTGTCTAAGTATGACTTGAACCAATCCATGACCCTCTTTTGCATTTGGTGTCTCCCATGGGTCGACAAACATTCAAGATTGTCGAGAATCAAAGCATGATCCAGATCATGTGATGGCTTGAGGTAGGTTTATAACGAGTGTTCAATAAAAAATACGATCAAGTCACCTCTGGATTTCTTTTTCTGTCATGAACGTAGGTCGTGGCTAGTTTGTATGGTTTGGCATCATGGCATCTGTGACGATTAGAATGTGGATGTCATGTCATAATTGCGATGTTAGCCAAGGTGACTTGATCGTATTTTTTATTGAACACTCTTTACCACATTAAGTTACCAACAAATATATAATTGAATGAAACGACTGCTTTATGCTCAATAATATAATAATACACTTAAAACGTAATCCAATATACAAAAAAGCAACACTATAATAAAAATGCTCCATAGATATGAACGTGCTTTATCCTTTTATCTGCAGAATATGGACAAATAAATTTCTGCTAAAAACCAAAGATAACGTGCTAGAGAAAATAACTACATGGAATTTTACAACGTACCTTAATATGGCAATACAAATATAATTTAAATACACTCTATTTCGAAATAAAATACAAATTTGGGTATACTTGTATATTTCTACCATAGACTTCACACTTCAAACAGATAATCTACGATACTTTAACAGTGGACCATGTATATTTATTGTCCGCTCTTCTGTAATGTTTCATTTTCAAAAATATTTATAATTTACAAAAAACTAATCACATTTCAGAACTACAGGGTGTGATGTAGTATTATCACCGACACGACAAAAATGTTTATATCTAAATTGAAACAAACACCCTGTTTAATAACTGAAGTTCATAAACACACTTTAAAATCTCAAAATGTAACATACAATTCGCAGTGATTGAAAGATATATCACTATTCAGGTGCTTCAAAACTGGTCTGATTCAAAGATATCCCATACTTTATCACAAAAACTGATATAAATATCCTAGTCTAATGGTTATTTTTTAGAATGAAGTCCGATTGTCTATTTCCAGACCTTCATTTTTTCTTGCTTTAATCAATATTCACTATACATAATATAACAAAAATATTTTATGTACAAAATATCTAGTAACAATGATATCAGTGGAACAGTAATTGTTGTTGGCCCATATTATTGGGCTGTTGAGGATTGGTACTCATTGAATTCATCGGCGATATCATGGGGTTTGTCATTGGTTTCATTCCCTGCAAATATATTGCTTGAATAACGATACAAGGTTATTTTAAATATTGTCAAAATCCATTAATCTGAGGAACGTATTAAAGAATTAGCAGTAAAACCAAATTATGTGTTGTTTTATAATTTTCTGTCGGTTTGTTACTGCTCATTTTCACCAAATAAATGGATAATCAGATCCTTCTTAAGGAACTGTCAAAGATTAGATCAACTATGAAGTTTCTTGATTGATAGTTCAATAGTGAGCATGAAATAGGACGTTTTACTTGAAAACCGTTAACTTTATAAATTTCAAACAAAAGCTTCTGCTTTCTGCTGTCAAAAAATCTTTGCGTACTGCTTCTTTCATTGAGATTGTTAAGAATATTAGCAATATTGTATTGAAGCACTTGTTAGGAAAATAACTGTTTCCATCATGTTCACATGAAAAAGGTATACTTTGTAGAAGTGCCTAGGAGCAACCATTATCAAGATATTTGAACTTGAAGTAGTCCATGCAATGGTGTTTTAAATGGAAAATTCATTTTCAAGAACATAGGAGGCATCGAAAACGGCGTTATCATGGTAATGTTGACGTGAGCTTGAATGCTCAATGTTTCTTGATTTAAAAAAATTAAAACTGATTTTACATTTTTTTTACAAAAAAAAATGTACGAGTGCGTACAAAAAAGTTCTGACTATTTGAATGAGTGGAAATATGTGAAAGTGGCGCCCTCTACAAGTGGGAGCAATTCCCCGCTCAGATTTGGATATTGCATGTCAAACAATCCCCATATATCAAATTTCATCGATAAAACTTGATTATTTTCAAAGTTATTTGAAAAAATCAAATATTAAAATTCAACTTTGACACCCTGTATGTCTGTTAATGATTCAGCATTCCTTCCAGCCGTTTTCAAAATATTTGAGTTTTAAAGTTGGTTTTTTGGTATTGCCAAATTTAGTATCTATGACTACAATGATTGTTTGAACATTATCTATCAATTTTTATCCTTCCAATAATATAAAACAACGAATATAACAAGTGAATACATTATATTATTAATAAATTAATATCATAAAGTGCAATTATTGAATATGCCCGCCATTCTTCACAACACATTTTCTTAAATGCATTTTATGATATCAATTTATTCATAATACAATGTATTTATTGTTATATTCGTTGTTTTAGATTATTGGAAGGATACAAATTAATAAATAATGTTCAAACAATTATTGTAGTCATAGATACTAGATTTGGCAATACCAAAAAACCAACTTTAAAACTCAAATATTTTGAAAACGGCTGGACGGAATGCCTACATGTTGTATATTTTTGAGACCAGAAAAATAATGTCTATTTGATTATAAAATAATATATAGGGTGTTCCATTTAAAAAAATGCAAGTTGTGTCTGCCGCACTTTTCTCGTGCACCCGGTATACAAAAATTTTTTTTTTTTTTCTGGCGGTTCATGTTAATACCTACCAACTTTGTATTTAAAGTCCCTATCTATATTGCATAAAAAGCGAGTTAGTCCGCAGACGAAATATACGGAAACACCCTGTACAACGGAGAAGAAAATCTTGCACATACAACAAAAACCCAGGATATTGGTGAATAACAAATCTTCAAAGTTTCACCTACTTATGAATTCAAATACCGTAGTACTAGACACTTAATTAAAGCTACTTTTCAAAGAAAAAATATGAAAATTGGTTGATTTCTCGAAAACCTCTCAAGATAGATATAGGGTAGTAACGTGAAAAGATGATCGGAAAACAATAAAGAAGCGGAAATTACAATAATATACAGTGTGTCTCATCTAAAATAGCAAAGAAGCGGCAACGTCGCATCGCTGAAAACATTTTAGATCGATAGAGCATCACGCCTTATGTATAAGATCAATTTTTAAGAACGATCCCATAGCTAGTTACCCGTAAACGTCTAAAGTACCATCAACCGTGAATCACCCTGTACAATATACAGGCTTTCCATGGATAAGGTTCACAAGAGCACAAATGATAAAAAAAAATCTGCTTTAAAAAAAAATGCGATTTACGAAGAGAAAATCTTTATTTTGTATACCTACAGAGTTCGCAAAAAATTCAAAAACCTGATTTTTTCCCAAGAGCAAGCTACCTTTGTTTTTATTTTTAAGCGAAACTCCATTTCGATGTGTTCTTGGATAGCATTAGAGGTTAAAATACATACAGCATTAATGACTTTATTTTTAATACAGAGGTATCAAAAAATATTTATTTCGAAAAAAAAGATACCGCATTTTCCCAAAAGGTGGCAGGAATGCATTAAGAAGTTTAAAATTAGAATTCACAGTCAGAGTGTAGATTTTCACTAAAGATTTGAAAAACTAATCAGTTCCAAGATGTATTTTCAAATCTCGGAACTTCACTCACAAGCGTTATTCTAAATAACTTTTATTATTGACATTCGGCTCGAAAATCAAAAATAAAGTTTACTCTTGGGAAAAAATCAGGTTTTTGAAGTTTTTGCGAACCCTGTATAGAAAATCAAGAATTTCTTTTCGTGGAGCGTATTTTTTTTAACAAGCTATTTTTTTGTCAAGGATGAGTTTTTCCCGAAAAAATTCATTTGTGATCTTGAAAACAATATCCGTAGACAGTCTGTACAAAACTTCTGTAACAAATATTCGGTCTCATTCTCACTACGTTATATTTATTTTTAATTTCTTGGCCCAGTATGGGCTAAGAAAAATTATTTTTGATATTTCAATAGTTTAAAGAGTAATCACAGCACACAACCCTGACAAGAAAATTACCTTGGCATTGGCAACGTTGCACAGGCCACCAACTAATCTACTGCCCACCTTTTACAGCGCGGAGTAGCCCAGAACAGTCCAAGAACAACCAGAACACTTGCGGTGCGCGAACTGGAATGAATGGAGCGAAAACATCATGGTCTCGAACTGTTCTGGGCTACTCCACGCTGTGAAAGGAGGGCAAACTTTGACACCTTGTGTCTCTCTTAACATCAACTTTCGGATTAGTCAATTTGGGGTCTTGGGTCTATCGCAATATTTTCTTGTAAGGAATCTGCAGTTACCATTATGGGACATACGGTAACAGCAGAAACCCTCTCTGTGTCATTCTCACTATGATAAATCTCTTTTCTCTCTCTGTAACGAGATCTGAAAACGTTTCATTTACGTTCCATTTTTCCAATCCACTCCTCATTGTCGACAAATTATACAACGCCGCAAAAGAGGTTTCACTTCAATAACAAAAATTTGATAAACATTCGTTAAGAAAAAGAACCATTGTCCCAAGGGTGAGTTATAGATAATTGAAATGGAAGTTTCGAGTGTAGGGCTTTGGAGTTCATTTCAAACAAGCAAGAAACAAAACTTCCAAAAACCATTTAGAAAAACCATACAGAATGTTACTCTCTTGTATATCTCCGAAATCACCAATCAGTTCGTCATAAACTTGAAAAATATTTAATAATGTCAGGAGAGGCGTTTCACTCCAATAAATGTGATGAATATGATGAAACAATTCATATACTTGAGGATTTAAGGCTGTAAAAACCAATTTGATGACTGGAATATTGTCTTATGATACTAAAACATATTAAAATTTACCATTTGTCCCATTTGTGGATACAACGGCTGTCCAGTAATGGGTGTGATCATAGCTGATGGCATAGGATTTGGTTGTATCGTGAAGTTCGTTGTGAATGGAACACTATTGATCTGTTGATTCATTGGTTTGTAACCTGCACCAGTTGTTGCTGACATGGGTTGCGGGGTCCAGCTTGGTTTGGATGAGCCGTTTTTAGGTGAATTCCATTGAACTCCCCTAAACCAAAAATAACATTTCCGATTGGTCGAAATGAAGCAAATACTCACTTTAATGATTGTTTCCTATCATTAATAGTAAGATTCTGAGCCAGAGACGCTAAACTAGATTCCAAGTCACCAGTCAGTAGACCACTGCCATTTGCGTTGTTGTTCGTGACCGGAGATGTTCCATTCGTGGTGCTATTGTTATTAACTAAATTTCCATTTGTGGTTTGTCCATTGTTATTGATTGGTTGCAGAACACCACCTAGGCCATCGAAACTGGCTCCTATGGAGACAATGAGATTGTTATATAATGCTTACTTGAAAATCATATATACATGCATGTTATGCTTCGAGGTATATTCAGAAGTCCAATAAGACAAGTAGCCCAGTAAAGTTGTAGTCGGCTTAAAGGGGCCGACAAAAAGAAATCCAAACAGAATGATATTTTCAGGAATGCTTGTGGACTGCATTCTGAGCATCCAACCAAAAAATCTGACTCAAAGTCCTGGTACGCTTTGCGCTGATGAGGCTGTTTCCCAAACATTTTTCTCAAGCAAAATTACTTGAATAAAAGTTATAGCGGATCAAAAACTGAACAACTTTGCCTTATAAATTTTTTTGACAGATGTTACACTTGAGGAGTTACAGCGCATCAAATGACAAAATTCCACTGACAACAGGGGTGGTTTCAAAAACATTTTTTCAGGGATCATGAAAAAAGTTATGAAGAAAAGTTGTTCAGCCTTTGCTCCTCTGAAACTTCCATCCAGGATTTTTTTTGCAAAAAAAAGGTTTTTGAACCCACTCCTTGTCAGCTTATTTTTGTCATTTGATGCCCTGTAACTCATAACATGTTATGAGGCAAGGTTGTTCAATTCTTAGTTCTCTATAACTTTTATTCACGTCATTTTGCCTTAAAAAAAATTTGAGGAAACTACCTCTTCAGCGCAAAACGAACAAGGACTTCGAGTCAGATTTTTTGGTTGGCTGCTCAGGAGGCAGTCCACAAGCACTCCTGAAAATATCAATCTGTTTGGAATTATTATTTTGAAAAACCGACATCTTTACTGGGCTAAAGATAAAATTGGCAAAACTCAATTTCTTGTTTTAGAACAGTATGGAATTAGTTGAACAACTCAAGTTGATTCGACGGTTTAAAAGATAATCGCATTATGTGAGTGGTTGTCGTTCAACAGGTTGTGCGACGCGGTTGAATCTCTGGTTTGGGACGGGTCATAAAATCTGGTCAGCCGACTTCAACTGCATCAAATAACGACAGATTGGATAGTGTACACCCTTCGACTAGTTGAGTCTATAATTCATTGAAGTTGGATTGTCTCAACTAATTATTGAATGGTGTGTGGCCAAAACACTATTCAACTGCAGAGGGTCTTTTCAATCTGTTGGACAACTTGTCGTTCAATTAATAACATAGTGTGCCGTTTCAAACAAGTACTATAATAAAGCTCGGAAAATGAAACATATTTTTACAAATATGATCGTTGCATCAGGAAGATTTCTACTACATAAGCACATGAATAATGATTTTAATGATTATAACATACCACTCGAACACATGCGTAGAATTATTCATAAGCATGCATTTTAATCACCTGTATGATTGTGAAGAGTACTGTAATTTATTATGAATTTGGATTGGTTAAGGATAGAGATTTGAAAAGTTTATAAAATGTGTAAAGACTATAAAATTGAGAACGATACAGATACTAAAGTAAATATATTATTGCCAAGAATAATTAATAGATATGCTCGAACACAGAAATTGATACCTTCATATTGGAAAATAAATGGAAGTATTGATAATTTTTGGAGTAGAGAAAATATCAACGTTCTTGAAATTCCTTACGAAAACGGACGCTCTACAATCTACATGGACGGGAATTGCAAGAAATACCAAAATCAAATAAAACGAGGTTACTGATCTTACTCCAATAGTGAAATAACTTTGTCGTAAAAAGGAGGTCAAAGTCGAAACAAACAGGGTAGATCTTTCTCGAAATATTTAAATTTTGACACGTTAAGCTTTAATATACAGGGTGATCCAGTTTTATCCGGCAATGTTTGAAATTCAGATTCTACATGAAATTAACAATTTTTATTCTATGAACACTTTTTCAACACCTCATCACTTTAGAGATACACAGGGTGTTCCAGTTAGTAAGGGTGACCAACGGCCATATCCCGGAAACTATTTATCGTAGAGGCTTGCGGCAAATTTATTACTAAAACGGCCAAGAGAAAAACCTGGAAAATATTCTCAAGTTTCTGAAATGAAACTTATCATTACATTTGATTTTTTTGCAAAGAAATTGAAAATGTGCTACCGTTTCAGCTGACGCCATCTGGCGGCGACGGCGAAGGTCGCAAATTCAAAAGCGAACTAGCATTTTGTAGTGCAGATTACGCTTTTTCATAAGAGCCCAAGTTCGTTAAAATCGGTCAAACAAATCGGGAGAAATCTCTTTCTATTAAAAAAGCCATTGGACTTCCTTCGCCGCTTTATTTTGATAGATACAAAAAAACGTTTCAGACAAAAAGTGTAGGTGAATATACAGTAAATATGAAAATGTAACATCGATATACAGTGTGTCCAAGATAAGGATGTCTATCATGGGGATCTTAGAAACCGTAAGAAATACAAGGTCGGTTAAATGGAGGCAAAGTTGCGTATTTTGATGCTACACAAAATGCCGTTTTAAAAGCCAAGAAATTCCGACTACGTCCGAAAAAACTGTTTTCTTTTTTTTCTGACCACATTTGAAGAGATATTTTAAAATGAATGGAACTTCTTCATTGCCTCTTTTTGCCCTTTACAAGATAGCGGTATTAAATTGAAGAACCGAAACTAGAAATTTTAAAACTTTCTAAACGGCATATTGTTAGGCTTGAGAATGTGCAACTTTTTTCTGATTTAACCATCTTCGTATCTCTCACGGTTTCCAAGATCCCCATGATAGACATCCTTATCTTGGACACACTGTATTATTCATCGAGCAAAATTCTATGAAAATCCTATTTTTCTACTTGGTGTTGGATGTTACGCCCTCTAGCGACCATTTCAGAAACTTGATAAATTTTCCAGGTTTTTCTCTTGGCCGTGTTGGTACTAAAATTTTTTGTCGCAAGCCTCTATGATGAATAGTTTCCGGGGTATGGTCGGTGGCCACACTTACAGGGTGTACAGGGTTTTTTTTATATATTGACACCCCCTTTATCTTTTTTATTTGACGTTTTTAAAAAAGTGTCCCGGATGTAAGTTCATTGGTTTTGAGTCAATTTTCCAAAAAACTCTAATTTGCATATACAGGGTGCCTCAGAAAGTCTGGGCGTGGTCCAACTTTCTTATTTCAAATAAGAACCCTGTTTTTTTATTCGATTTTTATATTCTCGTGATAATTCTAAACATTTCTTATGCAGCATACCCTAAACCTAATTTTGACGTATAAAAAGATATTGACCTTTGAATGTTGATGTTTCATAGAAATTGGATAGAAACAAAAAAAACATGCAAATATAAAAAAACAATCTTATATTTCATCAAACTAAACACAACACTATAACTGCTCGATATGTCCACCGTCCATTTCTAAGCACTACGTATAATCTCGCTCGATTTTATTTATGCTATTAACAATAAAGTGAGCATTATTTTGATTGGTCTCTTGAATGGCCTCAATAATCCGATTTCTTAAAACTTCTACATTTTCGGTGGGTATTTCATAGACCTTGTTCTTCAGAAAACCCCACAAAAAAGAGTCAAGTGGCGTCAAATTCGGGCTATTTGGCGGCCATCTGATCGGTCCAGTGCGACCAATCCACGTTTCGTATTTCTCATTGAGATAATTCACAACCGGAAAAACGTTGTGTGGTGGAGCTCCGTCCTGATGCCAAATTATTTGATTGTATTGACGGAGTGGTAAGTTTTCCAAATAATGTTCTTCCTCGTTCGTCAATAAATTCAAATATTTCTCGCCGTTTAAGCACCCGTCAATTAAAATTGGCCCAATAATTTTATTTCCAAGATTCCACACCACACATTCAAGGAACTTCGACCTTGGATCGTAGTTTACCTCGTTGCTCGGGGGTTTTGAGTTGCCCAAAATCTCACGTTATTCGATTATGAATTCCTGCAGTACTGAAAATGCATTCATCTGACCATAATATGTTTTTGAAAAAAGTGTGATCTTCCTTTGATATCAAGGAAGCCTATGTTTTGCCAAGGAAACCTTTGGCAAAACATAATTCTTTTGTCCTTTTGCTCTTGTTAATTTTTGCACTGGCATTATTTTATAGGGATGGTAACCATGTTTTTTTAGGGTATAATAGATTTTGCTAATTGATTTATCGAAAAAGTTTGATGCATCTTTCAAAGCTGCATTTGAATTCTCCAGAAATAAAGATCCCTATTCATTTTTAACCCTTTTGTAAAGAAAATTGCTTCTGAATTACTCTCATTCTATTTACCTACCTTGAAAATACAATAAAATATTTAGTTCTTCCTCCTGATCGACAACGGCCAGCCTTTTTTTTCTTTTTACGGACATTCGCTGAATGCATTTTTATCGTCTCAGACAACGAATATGTCAAAGATTTAAACAATTACGGTAACCAAGCAACATTGCGAATTATTCATACGTCAAATTTAGGTATGCTACATAAAAAACTTTCCGCGGTCAATATCTGTTTATACGTTAAATTAAGGTAAAGGGTATGCTTTACGAAAATTGTTTAGAATTTTTAGGAGAATATAAAAATCGAATAAAAAAATAGGGTTCTAATTTGAAATAAGAAAGTTGGACCACGCCCAGACTTTCTGAGGCACCCTGTATATGCGAAATAGAGTTTTTCAAAAAATTTACTGAAAACCACCAAACTTTTATCTGAGAAACTTTTTTCAGAAACGTTAAACAAAAAAGTTAAGGGGGGTGTCAATATATAAAAAAAAAACCCTGTACAGTGGGGAAGTGTTTTTTTTTTCACGTTGATCATCGGATGAGGAGATTGACGCTTGGTCTTCGAGCCGACATCACTAAAAGATTAATTTTAACTACGGACCTGGCTTTTGTAATTCATTTTAGTTATCTTCTGACTTCCTCAAGGCATTCAGGTATCACAACCGTCGGAAAAAATACTTATCTAAAAAATAGTACCAGATAAAATTAGTTGTGCAACCCTTATTTCTCTAACACATAATTTGTTTCATAAATCCATCTTTATTCGACACGTTATTTTTATGAAAAAACCTACACAACTACAACAAAACTGATGGACTGAACCAAAATCGAAATAACATCTAATAACGATACATTTAATAAATTTAATCAAATCTACAAATGACATGGAAAATAAAAAAAAAAACGTTTAACAAACCTAATCAATTTCTGCGCAAGTGTTCAAAAGTATTTCCATTTAAAGAAAAATATTGAAAATAATAATAATAGGTGAAGAATAATCGAAAATATTGTCGTTGCTAAAGCAACCCATTACTCTACACCTTCATCTGATCACCTCAATGCCTCAAGGACCCTGTATAAACGAAAGATTTCTCACGCGTATTTCAAAAAAAAATATCGATACACATACTTCACTATTTCCAATATGAACGTAAAAATCAAATCACGTTCATAAATATTCTATAAAAATAAATAATTTGATATTTTCCATAAAGTTGCACTCCAAATTAACATTGAAATATCGTAAAATATATTTTTACATTTCCTCATTTGTAACTATTTCTTCTCTCCATTACCAATAACGTCTAAACCACTACAACGATCTTGGAAAAAATCTATAACATTCTTCAATTCTGTTTCTGCATGATTGGTGGGGGAATCTAGGTCTAAGAGGGGTGGGACTTTATCTTCTACAAGGAAGGGATTGAAGGATATCGGGGATTCTTCGGCTGCTTGTGGGAAAAATAGGGTGTTAGTATTGTGCTTCTTAAATATGTAGTTGTTGGGATAGAAAGACACATACATAATTATCATGATATCCAATGACACCGTCTTTTTGACAAATAGTCTAGAGTGCGACAGATTGATGATTGCTGTGCACTGATACAAACATGCGTAAAGGTTAACTGAAGCTACACTTAATTCATCAAGACTTACCAGTTGAATCAGTGTTACCGAAAACGGATGCAAAACTGTTTTCTGTCACAAAAACGCCATTAGTCATCACTGGATTGGACATGATAGGTTGACCCGTGTGTAATCCATAGCCTAAAACATTTCAATTGAAAATCATGAAAAAAAAAATAACAAACAAATGTTTCATAATGTATTTCCTAATCTTTCTAGACGATCTGGTGAAAAAAAAACAATTGAAATAAGTTGAACTCACCATTTCCATTTGCAACCCAAGCACTAGTCTGTTGTTGCTGTATCGAGAATGCATTCTGAGAGGGAGCAGGCGCACTAAAAGCATCTACAAATGGATTGGATAGTTGTAGCAAGTCGTCGGATGCTTTGATTGGGATTGAATTTGAATCTGCAACAAACAAATCAACTGCCGGTGTTGATTGATTGGATTGTGTTGCTGAAGAAGATGAGCTGCTCAAGAATGGGTTGTTGAGAATGGCGCCGGATGGTGGCGATACTTTAGACTGAAAAACGCGAATTGATTAATTGATAATCATCACTGCTCAGCTGGACTTACTCTAAACTGATTCATAGCTTCCTCTTCTTCAGCCAAAATTTTCAGTTTCAAATTCTCATCAAGTCCATTGGAGTCCAATCGGCCACTGGATGCCACAGTCCCAAAGGAATTGCCTGTTGTGTTCAAAGCTGATACTGCTGACTTCACATTCTTCTGATTATTACTATTGAGGAAAAAAGTATTGATGTCTATGAACGGGAAATTCAAGAAATATCACCTAGACGAATTGGAGCCTGTTGAAGACTTTTTTCCTTCCAAGTGATTATAGTGTTGTTCCAGTGCATCCAAGAGACTGTTTGGTGCTTTTGTGAGATCTGGAATGTCTCCTTTATCTATACCTACGTCCTGATAAAAAGTGCGGTTAAGATATATGTATTTGTAAACTTTTTTCTCATGTATGTTTACCTCTGCTACTTTCAAAAACTCCGCCACGCTATCCATTCTGACGAGGAACTTTTTGTATAGATCTAAAGCATCCTTACATTGCTTCTTGTTCATATCGAAATATTTTTCTGAAAAAATTATTATTGAATTTTTACCGTGGCTCCCCAGAAGGATCAAAATGATACTTTCTTTTATTAGAGAAGACAAGTGAAGTAAGATAACACATTTAGTTGTTACTTTTCTTACCCCCAGTTTTTGAATAAGATAAGTCTATTGATTGGATAAACAATCAACCTCAATGATATTATGTCACCTTATCGAATCCATAACTTGGTGACAAATTTGGAGAAACTGGGCTTTAAAATAATAGTTGTTTGCCCGTTGTTTGAAAAACAGGTTCACTTTTGCATTTCGACTACTAACCTATACAGGGTGTTACATAATTATAGCCCGTAATTCCAAATACGCTTTCCTGAACCAAATTCAAGTAGAAAAGGTCTTATAAACATGTGTCCGAAAAGTCTAGTGTTTGAGATAGCGGGTGTTAAAGGTTTCGAGAAAAAAAAAACAATCCATTATCAATTCGAGCAGACTCCAACTTTCTTATTTCAAATGAGAAGACTACTATTTCATTCGATTTTTATATTCTCCTAAAAATTCTAAATATTTTCTATGTTGCATACCCTATACCTAGAATTGACGTATGAAAAGATATTGACTTCCAAAAAGTCCGTGGTTACCGTGATTGTTTTAATGTCTGATAGATTTTTTGCCAGCGTCGTTGGAAACTCCCTACATAGATGAGAAAAAATGTGATAAAATAACTAAAAATGGATACATGTTGAAGCCAGTATGATTACTTGATTTCACCAATTTTTATTAAATTTCAACTTTTTCGTGGTCAATATCTTTTTATTGTATGCTTCATAAAAAATTTTTAGGATTCTTCAGAGAATATTAAAATCAAATGAAAAAGTAGGGTTCTAATTTGAAATCAGAAAGATGGACCGCGCCCAAACTTTCTGAGGCACCCTGTATATGCGAGATAGATGTTTTCTAAAAATTTATTCAAAATCATTAAACCTGGCATTAAACTTATATTTTAGACAATTTTTTTAAAAATGTCAAACAAAAATGATAAACGGGGTGTCAATATGCAGGGTGATAATTAAGTTGATACATTTCTTTTAACACTGTATAGAAAAAAAGATCATTTTTCAAATAACACTATGTCCGAAAATGCAGGGAGTTTAAGTTTCATGAAAAAAAAACCTTTTTTATCGTTACTTGCCACCACTCCTGATATTTCCACAAAATTTAGTAGAGGGTGATTTATTTTCAGCTACAGGGTGCCAGTTCTCATAAACTATTCACCGTAGAGACTCAGTAAAAAAAATCTGTATAGTAATGTGCCCAAGATAAAATGCTGGAAATATATTTCAAGCTTTCTAGGATCACCGCAAGGAGGCGTAACGGTAAATCTTCACATTTTCGAAATTTTCTTCATTAAACTACAAAAAAAGATTATGAAAACATACTTTAGACGATATTCTCTACAAAATAGCCCCACGACACTTCTCTTTAAGTTGTCAAATGAGACAGCTACAAGCTGTCAAACTTGATGTCACTAAATTGCCCATAACTTCGAAACTCCTTAACCGATGCATGTACTCGAGGTCAATTTTATCTGCTTTGACGGACCTCAGATATGAGTTGTAAATGTCAAATGCAAACCCACTAAATAGATGCCTTCATCGTGTTATTTTTGATAATTTCCTATCATTTTTTGAAATAGAAGAGTTACGGAAACTTCATCGGGAATCCCGCGAGGAATACTTTCGAAACATCCCCTATAAATCTGAATGTTTCAAAAAGATACACATCAGATTTGTTCTGACTCGCGTTTAACATTTTATTCAGTTGATGTTGAGAACAAAATTCCATAAGTGAGAATGCCAACTATTTTCCGTTTTTTTATCTACGAGCAGCTCACAAGTAGAATACAGTGCACCAGTCGCCAAAAATAATACGGTGAACCAGTAAACACCTTTTTCCAAAAATATTTTATAACAAATGGAATTAACTCAAAAAAATACAAAAAAACTAGTGCAAATGCTCAAAATCCCCACCGTTGGCAAGGCACTCCAATCTTTATGACACATTCAAATTTACAGGGGCTGTTTCAAAAGTATTCATCGAGGGATTCCTGATAAAGTCTCCGTAACTCTTCTATTTCAAAAGATATAGAAAAATTACCTTCATGAAAGTGGTAGGAAATTATCCAAATAACACGATGGAGGCATCTATTTAGTGGGTTTACATATTTGAAAATGTTGAAAAAACCTCAAATACAGGTTTGATTTTCACAATTCATGTTGTGTGATCGGGTAAAGCGAATAAAATCGACCCCGAGTAAATGCATCAGAAAAAGCAGATTTTCTTCTTTAAAATGAGCTTAGAAACAGCAAAATCGGTCAAGGGATTTCGAAGTTATAGGCAATTTAGTAGCATCACGTTTGACGGTCTGTAGCTGTCTTGTTTGACAACTCAGAGAGAAGTGTCGGGGGCAATTTCGTAGAGAATATCTTCCAAAATATATTTCCATATTCTTATTTGGTAGTTCACCGGGAAAAATTTCAAAAATGTATCGATTTTCTGTTTTTACAGTACCGTTACCGTACCCCCTTGCGGCGACCCTAGAAGCTTGAAATATATTTCCAGCATTTTCTCTTGGGCACATTTCTATATAGATTTTTACGAGAACTGGCACCCTGTCGCTGAAAATGAATCACCCTGTACAATTCTTTTGACAATTAATTAAATTACATTTTTTGATGAAGTTTTTAAAAAAATTCTACCAGTGGCGTTTGAACAGGATTCCTATTGTTTTTTTTTTGTGAAAAATTAGTACTCCACTGCTTTTTCCTGAAATCCACATTATTTTTTTTAAACTCATACTCACTTTGGAGTTAATTTGTTGTCTTGATATTTTTTCGTACGACGAACGGTTTTTGTTAAAAGTAACACAAACCATATTGATACATGTTTTGTATGTAACATTCGTTTTTACATTACACACATTACTACAATTATTCAAAATTAGACAAAAACGAATTCTACATACAAAACACCCTATCAGATCTTGAGCCTGGTTCTCACGAGGCGATCTATGTTGAACCATTCTTGTTGAACAACAAAAATAGCAAGCGATTTGTGTTTTCGTTGTTGAAACGGCTTAAAACGCTGGTTCTCACGAGTCGAGTTTTATCGGTCAACTTGAAATCGCTTTGGAATTGAATGACAATCGCTCTGTCCCGTTCTCACTAGGCGATTTTTGATGGTCAACGTAGAATCGCTGTCGAATTTAATGACAATCGTTCAATGAGAACATGCTTTCAATAGAAGTTGAACAGCTTTTGTTGAACGACAAAAAGTTGCCAGGCTCTGAACTTTGAATCGGCTGGTCGTCGTCAAGCGAATTCAAAATTGTCATCGTGACAACCTCCTGTCAGAAGTTGGAGTTATCAAAATTTGTTCCGTTGAAATATTGAAAATATTGCACGAAAACATCACTTCCCATAAAAAACATTTTATATGGAGTGATTTTTTGACCCTCAAGTTCCTAGACCATTATCAGCAACAAGAGTGCCTGTGGAATCACACCATCGATAAAACACAAGGATGCCAAAGAAGAAGTTTTGTGAATATGGGCTTGCTCATACTTGGAGGATTTTTTTATCTAGCCTCATATTCAATTAACTCTTTTGAAAGCCTCTGTAAGGTTCCTAATCGAACCCTTCTTGAAATCCAACCTCTTAACCAAAATCTCTCTTTCTTTTGGCAACATTATTCTTAGTTTCTGAATCAATTTTTATTTCGGGCGACACGTTTGTACAACCTTGCTTGGAGGAATTTTCAAGTTTGACAATGTCATTCCAGTCCGATAATCGTTTCAACACGATTTTTGTTGATCAACAAGAGTCGTTCTACTAAAATCGTCTTTTGAGAACACAAATCGCTCGCGATTTTTGTCGACAAACAATAATCGTTCAACTAAAATCGCCTCGTGGGAACCGTTCTTTAGCGATTTTGACATCCATCTAAATGGCTTTCATTTCTTTAAACAAAACCGTTATAATAATTGAGGAGCCCGATTCCAAAACTTGTTTAATCCATTTTACATCAAAACTGAGATTTATGAGGCACTGCCTTCATTTTCTAAGCAGCTTTAAGACAGCAAGCAATTAAAGCATCAAAACACAAGAGATCCCCTGAAAATTAAATCGTGAATATTGCGTACAGAAACAAAGCTCTTTTAATCCATTAAGGCGATTGTTTACTGACTAAAATCCATCGTTGACATTTGTCATCAAAACGCATTTAATCCATGTTTTATCCGCTTCAGACTTTTCCAAAACTTCTTAGATCCATTGTACTATATCAAAACTGTTCAAATCCTTTTGTTTTTTTGAAATTATGACCTTATTACCTTCACAATTTTATTGTAGCGCTTACCAATAATGAAGAGATACATCATGATGATATCACGATATTAACAAAAAAAATAGTGTACTTATCAAAACGGTGAGAAGTTTTTTTCGTTTTCTGAAAAAAATGGTTGGCTGGATTAAAGCAGTTTTGGAATTGGGCTCCTCAATTATTGATTAAAATAATATTGATTTTAAGAAAAAGCAGTAGCATACAATTTTTTTGTCTCGAAGCCGCTACTTCGAGATGAGCAACACAGCCATTTCTTCCTATTTACTCAAAAAAATTCAATACAAGCATTGTTGGAACACCACTGGTAGAGATGTTTCGAAAACTTTTTTCTCAAAAGAAATGAAATTTAATGGTCAAAGGAAGTGTACCAAATTTCTTGCAAATATCTGGAGTCGCAGGGAAGTTATGATAAAAAATGATTTTTTTTTCAGAAAACTTTAACACCCTGTATCTCGGAAACAAGGCATTTTTCGACATAATTTTATTTGAGAAATGTTCTCACTTTTTTGCATTCTATACAGTGTTAAGAGGAAAGTATCAACTTAAAAATCACCCTGCATAAAAATAAACCCTGTACATACCACTATTGCTATCTCCGAAACGGTAAGTGCTACAAGATCGGTTGAATGGTAGAAAAGTAGCCGTTTTTAAAGTTCATTGAAGTTTCATAAACAGTGTCACGAAATTTTATTCAAGTTTCTGAGATATAGAGTGAATAAATGAATGACCCAAATTAATTTTGTTAAATATTGCATTTCGAAATAAATATGATAAAATCAGAGCCATACTGCGTACCGGTGATAATTTATGATTATGTCATTTCATTCACAGGGGTCAGAATCTAAGTATGTAATATGTATCTTCTGATGTATCGTTCCGTATATTAAGCGATCACATTGGACATCATTACAGAAACATGTTAAGATCCTTTCTCATTTTCACAAATCGATGATAAAAAGGTAGAACTCTCAGTGAACTGGTAAACCGCCCAAACGTTCTACCTTATAGAAAATTAATTCTGTTATATTAGAAGTATCAACCATCTGTCAAACTCGACAACATATTATATGTAGATATTATAAAACATATCAAATCTTATGCAGACATGAAGCCAAGGAAAAATCAATGAATGATAATTATCAAAGCCCGAGTCAAAGCCGATTGACTAGATAATTCACTTTTTCGCCCCAATACATAACATATTATGCAGACACACATCATTATCATTATAACTTTCAATTTCGCAAAAGCCTAACCTTTAACCGTTGCCATAATTCCACTTAACAATGTCAGACCCCACAAGGTGCATTTCGACGCATTCTATCATTATTCACTAAGAAAAAAATCGTTTTCATTTTTTAACCTGATGGGTCCAAAAGTCTAGACTAAAATGTCATAATGGGTACGAAGGTCCAATGAGTCTAAAAATAGAATTTTAAACTGTAAAACCGTAATCACTACATTCTTTGACATATCTTTGTCAGGTATACAAAGAACTTATTCCGAAAATAAACCTTTTAAACTGACGTTGCCAGTTGTATAATATATCATAAGTCTTTTAAATGAAAAATGAACAGCTGTCACTCACCTAATAAATTAATAACGCCATCATTATAGCAGGCGAACAGTCTTATAAGATCCCTGAACATCAGCATAAAACACATGTTGATGATTCCGTTGGTTAAATCGTTGGAAGTGCAGCCAAACTCCAACAAGCCATCCAGCTGACTCTGAAGAACTGGAATGGTTTTGAGAAGTTTGTCTGCGTTCATTGTCCGCAACATTCCATCTTCTTTTCTGAAATGTCAAAATATAGTAGCCAAGAAAAAAATGTTAAACGATGATTTGGAGATGTGGATGGATCTGTGGGAGAGAAATGCATGTCTTTCGCAACCCCTAGCCTTTGGGGTTTTGGTTATAAAAAATGTTAAGTTATGATTTGTATTATACAGGGTGTCCGGGAAAATGTGGGGGATCTCTCGGATTCAGATGGAACATTGACAAATAAGATGACAAGTTCTCGTAAACTTTTTTCCTTGAGGCCCTCTCTACGGAGATACGGGCCCCGAAAGGACGCCACTGGAAATCTATTTTTCTTGAGTAACTTTTCAACTACTTGATATAATTTGATGAAAATTTAATGTGATAAACAGTAAACATTACCTCTTGAAATACTGCCCTTAAAACATAATTAGCTTGTTTAGTTTACCAGGGGCGGACTAGGTTGTACATTTTAATGCTTACATTTTCAACACCGTTTTCGAGAAATAAACATATTTTTATTGAAAATAACCTCGAAAAAAGCCATGACGAAGTGGTGACCTTGACAAAATTATTTAAAAAAATGTGAACCTATGTTCTTTCGAATTTTGCATTGTTTTTTCAGATTAATTTTCATGAACATTTCAAGTCTTCATCATACAGGGTGTTGAAGATTTAAGCATTAAAATATACAATCTAGCCGGCCCTGGTAAACTTAACAAGCTAATTATGTTTTAAGGGCAGTATTTTAAGAGTTAATGTTTACTGTTTATCATATTAATTTTTCATAAAATTATATTAAGTGGTTAAGAAGTTAAAGAAAAATTGATTTCCAGTGGCGTCCTTTCGGGGCCCGTATCTCCGTAGAGAGGGACTCTAGGAAAAAAGTTTACGGGAACTTGTCATCTTATTTTTCAATGTTCATCTGAATCCGAGAGATCTCCCACATTTTCCCGGACACCCTGTATACATATGCATTTTTCAAACGTCCGTGCCTCAATCGGATCAACCAATGCCAAGTACAAACCAATTTTTTGATGTTATCTCTGCGTAAGTATACATATTATCACTGGAAATACAAATTTGGTTAAAATGTTTTATTTTTAGTCTTCTGCTGAACATTGTCCAAATTCCTTTATTACGTTATCGAACAAACTTGGAAGGCATGATAAAATCAATTACATTATGAATCATCTAAAAACCAAAGCTATGACGAAACAGATAAAGACAATATCTAGGAATATAAAAGTCATACAATTATTATCAAATTTACAATAAAATCACATATAGCTTGCAAACTAGACAACAATTAATACATGCTAATAATCACTTGATAAACGCAAAATTGTCATTTTCTTTTTCGCAATATGAGGAAGATGAGATAGGTGTAAGTGGCGAATTTATCTTTTGTAGCTAGAAATATTAGAATAATAATGCTGTCCACACTATATCCTGTTTTGCTGGTCAAAAAGCTAGTAGATAAGAACACTTGAGGACTTAGACTTTGTGTTCTTTTACAATTTCATTGATCAGAAGACAGTCCTCTTTGGGAAGAATGGACGATTTATCGTTATAAGATAGATACTTGCTCTCTTTACAAGAGAACCCCGTGCAGGGATGAGCATGACGAATAACTGGATAGATGGAAGCCGAAAATTATCAAACATTTTTGCCACAAAGATTATCGATTTCATAGAAGTCACTAAGTCGCAGGACAGTATGAAACAAACTACCATTTTCAAAACCTCGAGAATGTTTTTGAAGGGAAAACCATTGAGCACAAAAAAAGATTCGCATTACCGGAAAATATTGCCCATTTCAGACCAACAAAGAAATCAATAATTATGCTATGAATGTTGTGGGGTTTCGCTGAGCAAAGGGTCTATTGACAAATGGACAGGAAAAAGCCTTGATGGATGCTTCATGTCCGGTTGAAAAATCAGGATAGCGAAATCGAAACTTTCGACGGAAAAGAAAGGGTCGTTCCGGAAAACTTTCTGAAATTACCTCGTAAAATACGACATCAGGAGCTCTGAGTAGCTAGGCCACTCGCCAACTTATCATCATCTACAACCAGCAGAGAGAGATAAGAAGATGCTTATCCAAAGTAATGAAATGTCTTTCTTTTCTATGGGGTAGTTAGTAGCAAGACTTTTGTTAATTTTGGATGGTTGTATTTGGTTTAATCATGCCTCAAATTATAAGAATATTTAATATTTTCATAAACTTGAATCCATAAAAAACACTAATCTGAGCGGTTAGCATCACATATTATAAAATGTAATTATAGTATCTAGGCAGTGTGTGCTTCGATAATTTTATGCCTTAAAATAAAATGTTTTATTGCTTTCCACCAAATTACCGAGAACAATGAATCGGACTTTATGAATGCTATCAACAGTAACGAATATGTGGACCAAAATCGATGTGGTTGATCTGGAAATAAATTTCGTATTCAACAGCAACTCCTGTTTTTTTTTTCTTCAAAGTGAGCAAAAATGGGTCATTTTTCCCACGTTCAAAATTTTATAGCTAGGCTCTCCTTTGCTCAATTACCCCTTCAAAACATTTTCCAATAGTTATGACATTTGAAAAAATATATATTCCGCACAAAACATAGCTTATCAACAGTAAAAAATGCTTACAATAGTATAATATTTTATATGGAGGAAAAGTGATACTTTGCATGACGCGCCGGTGTTTAGCAGCCGAACGAAGTGAGGCTGATAATAGAGAATAGAATAATAGAGAACAAGTCATTCCTCCAAAAAAAAAATGCTTTTATTTCTTCGAATGTCGACGAATTTATAATTTATGCAAAAACATAATGTTTTCAATTTGCCATGAATATAGCTTCGGGCGGCGGCGTCAGGCTCACGTTTTTGTTGTCATGGTTACTTTCCCCTCCGGCGGAGGAAAAGTAAAACTTTGTGGCCGATACTCAGTCGAACAATGTCGGTTTTACTGACGTTTGAAAAAAAAAGCTGTTTTCTGTACGATAAACGATTCCGGAGATATTCGCAAAAAACGATTTTTTATTTCAATTTCAACACCCTGTATCTCGAAAATTGTGCATTTCATAGTGTGAGTTGATAGAAACTTTTTTACATATTTTGAGACGAGCTATCACTTCCTGAAGTACTGCGCATATATCATGAAACACCCTGTATAGAAAACTACTTGTACACACATTAGTACATTAATTTATGGATATATTTTGTCCTATACCTAAGTATAACCGTTTTCGACATACACCATCGGACAAAAGAAAAGCAACTCTTATTACAAAATCGAATATTCAAATTTTTGAATTATTATTAGCTGCCAATGCAACGTGAAAATCATGGAGGTTGAAGAGTCGTAGTAAGCTGCTGTCATAGCCAAAATAAGATTGTGTCCAACTGACAGCTAAGGAAGTATGTATGAATTTATTCCAACGTAAAACTTTATTAGTGCGACAAAAGTAAAGCAACTCTCTGGATACGCATAAAAAACAAAGTTTTACAACAAAGTTTAATGGGAAAAACAATTTCTTCAGGTTACTTGATATTTATATTTCATATTCCGGAGTTGAATAAAATGGCAGTCAATGCCTTTTTGACAGGCAACCCTCAAATTGCTATTTCCACGCAGATTGAGTTGCCCAAATACAGCTTGTCAAAGTTCATTTCACGTTATAATGAAAAAGGACTTGTAGAACAAATGCCAAAATCAGGTAGACTCACAAAAACTACATTTGTGATGGATAGACAAATCAAAACTTCTAATAAAATGGCATCTTCAAAATCAGCATCTGATTCGTCACTGGAGTCCAATAATACCATATCATCAATCATTTTGAAAAAATAACACATACACATAATCAAAACAAGACAGCGATGTCATTTGCCATTGACTTTGGTTAGGGTCGGGGTTAAACGTAACGTTGAGCGGATTTGTTTCTTGCCTTCACCGAAAACTATATTTTTATCTGTCAAATAGCGGCTATCGCTACGACTTTCGTAACCGCAACCGGTGAAATTTCCAGGAGCAACGAAAACTGTCTATTACCTAAGTGTGGACGAATATGCCGGACACTACTATCCAAAAGTTGATTTCATCTATGCCGCGTTGTTGATAAAAAGCTATAGGTAACAAAGATATGGTTATCCCATCGATTATTGAAAGACATTATTTTCATGTTGTTATGACCTATAAGCCCAATTTCTTTTGTAAAAGTTGAATAAAAATGATTTTTTTTTCAAAGTTGCTTTACTTTTGTCGTTACCAAAACGTATATTCTTAAAACTAATTATTACCTACTAAAAAAATTGACAATTAAAAGATTTACTTATTTTATTTTATTATTTTATTTTCAATATTCAAATATTTGATTTTATCATACGAGTTGCTTTACTTTTGTCCGATGATGTATCTTAAATTTTATTTCAAAAGTGACATTTACAAGCCTACAATAATTTACAATTTTATTTAAAAAAGAGCCTTTTTGATTTGATTTGATTTGGAATGGATCCCTGGTCGAAAGGGACCAACTCAAGTATACTGAGTGGATTTTTTGTTTGTAAACTACTAGTGTCAGCAAAAATGTAGAATAAAAATTAAATTACGTATACAAAACCCAAGTCATTTAAAAAAAAAAATGCAAACCCACTATTTTTGTTATTTTATCCTATTAAGCAACAAAAGTTGAGGTAACTTTTTGTTAGTCTCACTATTAAAGAAATTCAAAGTTCTCAAAGTATAAAAAACACTCACCGACAATAAATTCGGGACAAGAATAGTTTGAGTCGAATTGATATCCTTATAGCTTTTTTATTTGTTGTCCGATTTTGGTAAAATTTGTACCAAAGTTTAGCCCTATGTCTTGAAACATAACTCTTGATTTTGGTTTTGGAAAAATACCGATGGCTTGGTTATATACAGGGAGGAACAGAAGCTTCTTTTTAACCCTCAAGTTTTGAACACCCTGTGGAAAAACTGAGCGGCAAAATTCATCTTTATTCCGTTCCGTTGTGAAGAAAATCTTTTCTTGACAAATTGTTTTTTTTTGTTGCCATGTCAATATCCGCTTTTTTAGAGAAGAGACAGATATTCAAATAAAATGCTGCAGTTTTTCGATATTTTATCATCAATGAACGAAAACATTCTTATAGACTTGCATGAAGTTTAGCCCTATGTCTTGAGGTATTACCCTTGATATCTGTTTACGAAAAATACTGATGACTTGGTCATTACACAAGGAGAAACAGAAGCTACTTTTTTACTCCTAAGTTTTCAACACTTTGTGTAAAAATTGAGCGGCAAAATTTAGCTCCATTATATTGTGTCGTGAAGTGCGATCTTTTCTCAACCATATGTTTTTTTTGTCATGTCAATCTCCTTTTTTTAGAGAAGATACCGATGTTTGAAGAAAATGCTGCAGTTATCCGATATTTCATAAACAATTAATGAAAACATTCTTATAGGAACAAATGTTCTAAGTTTCCATATTGTCTCCATTTACCCAATGTTCGATATTGGGCAAATTGTTCACCTCGAACACTCTTTGGAGGCGGTAGTATCATGGTGTGGACTGGGGTATCACTACATGGCCGTACAGATCTTATTATAATTGAAAATGGGAAATCAAGCACATGGGATAGGTATGCTGGGATTGCTAGGTAGACATGTTCGCAATAGACATCAGAAAACCTTGCCTGATTTCCGAGAAGCCCTTCTTGAAAAATAACAAATATTTTTCAAGAGGCATCAAAAGCATGCCATTCGCATGGCAGAAGTCATAGGGATACGATGTGACAATACGCGCTTTTAATTTGAAAACATTTTGTTCATGCAAATCTATGAAAATATTTTCATTCATTGTTGGTAAAATATCGACAAACTGCAGCATTTTCTTTAGACATCTGTATCTTCTCTGAAAAAGCAGATATTGACATGACCAAAAAAACATTTTGTTGAGAAAAGATCGCACTTCACAACAGAAAATGATGGACCTAGATTTTGCCGCTCAATTTTTCCACAGGGTGTTGAAAGCTCAAGGGTTAAAAAGTAGCTTCTGTTCCTCCCTGTATAATGACCAAGCCATCAGTATTTTTCCAATACCAAAATCAAGAGTAATATTTCAAGACATAGGGCAACACTTTGGTACAAATTTCACTAAAATCGGACAACAAATAAAAAAGTTATAAGGATATCAATTTGACTCAAATTATTTTTGTCCCGAATTTA
This sequence comes from Orchestes rusci, assembly GCA_958502075.1. Classification (NCBI taxonomy): domain Eukaryota; kingdom Metazoa; phylum Arthropoda; class Insecta; order Coleoptera; family Curculionidae; genus Orchestes; species Orchestes rusci. The sequence goes on from OY293306.1 coordinate 41,786,020, forward strand.
TTGTCGGTGAGTGTATATGAAACCTATTGGAAATTGAAACTATTGCATGATTTTTAATTTTACTTAGTTGATCATAAGAGCGGCCATGAAAAAAAAACAAGAGAGAATAACGGATTTTTAATTTGAATTTTATTATTTGTGGTTTTTTAATATTTATTGTCAATCACTCATCATGCCGGGGCAAAGCTCTATGCACGAAAGTAATTTTTTTTTTTTCATTTTCCACGATGATTGTAAGAAGTTTTATCAAGAACATACAAGATTGCTGAGAGATATCTAAATAAATAAAAAACGCCATCATTTTCGTAAAAAAAAATTTCAAGAGCCAATAATTTGAAAACTATACTTTGCTGTAATATACAACCAAATATAAAGTTATGCTTATTTTTTATGCGTAATAGTATAAAAGTGTGAAAAAAGTTGCATTTGAAAAAGAAATACTTTTTAGATTTTCTATAACTTAATTTTCGTTCCTCATGTTCACACACCACACCCTCTGTGGTAATTTACTATCAAAATATCCACTCAGTATAGGCCTCTAGCCACAAGGAATCCATTCCAGCTTGAATCATAAAGGCTCTCATATAGAAAAAATTGTTAATCATTCTAGGAGTTGTAAACGTTATTTTTGACATCAAATTCATGTCGAAAATGGCTATTTTTAGGTATAGGACATTCTACACGAAATAAGTCTAAAATTTACCGGGGAATCCAAAAATGTACAAATCTACTAATAAACAGAGAGCACCAATTAAAATAAGAAAGCTGACACCTACTTCCGGTATTTCCGTCACCATTTTGATAATATTCAGGTTGAGTTGCTCCAATTAACTTTGATCACCAACCAATTTTTCAAAATTTTTATACAAGAAGTTTTTAACATAAGAAGGTATGGCAAACGAAACGGCAACCCTGTACATGTCAATTCCAAACATGAACGCGGACGCCACCTACCGCAAGATCTGTCAACATTGATTATCCTGCAGTAGGAAACCTAAGTTATCTATTGTTTGTCAGCCGCTGACGTCACTACCAGATGCGCAAGAACATACCATTGTTAGTGTATCATTTGTTGGCTCTATATAAAAAAAAAACCTTCATTATATCCCTTCGACGAAATGATATCAGTCAGTAAAGTAAGAACTTCCGTATTTGAAGCTATTTTGTACTCACCCTCTTTTTACTTTACAAAAGTCAAAGGCCACGGATCGGTATGATAATGCCTTTTCATTGAGATACAAAGCATATTTCCTTATGAATGGTGACATGTTATAACCTAAAAATAAAACAAGAATTATCGTTGTGTTTATGTTATTTCATACAAGAAATATGTGTTCAGTGATATAACATAAAAGTGCCTCAAAGCATGCGAAGGTAATTTGTTTAATTATTAATCAATCCATGGAACGAAAATTTGTCTATATCAGCTGTCTTCTCCAGAACAACTTGTTTTCGACTCTTATTGTTTACGAATCTCTATATTATTGTCCAAAACAGATGACATTGAGAGTTCATAATATGATGAGTACACAATACTATTCGTAACTATACCTACATAAACATTTAGTTTTTTATTAAACCACAAAATATCATGCAAAATCATGTAAAATACACGACAGCACAGTGCACACAAGACAACTTACCAGTCTTGGAGTTAATCATTCCTAAACATAAACATTATTTAGACAAGAAATGCTCACATTAACTTATTTCGACTACCTAATTTTTGATAAATGAAAATATCTTCAACTCACCTTGTAAACCTCCTTTATCTAGGAAGTTACTGAGTTGAAAGGTACTATTGCTAGATGCTAAGAATTGTGTGAATCTCTGAAAGAAAAGAAACACTTTTATGAAAGGTGATAAAAAATCATGTAAGTTTTTTCGCAACCTTTGTCTTTAAATATAGTTCATTAAATTTCTTTAACTGTGACTTTATACAACATGTCATGTCTGACCTGGCAATGAAAACAATTCATAATCTAAGAAAGATAACCATCCTAAAAACCAAAGTTCACTGAATAAATATAGGTTGTCGCATTCCTTGAGCGCGAATGACCTCACAAACATATTTCAGAAAATAAATACTTTTTTCCATGATTATTCAATAATAGATGTATTATACATCCACTTTCTATTTGTTAATGTAACTCGTTACTCATACCAGTGACTTTTTTTCCATTACTCAATTATTTTTAACCAATGAAATGATCTGATGTCATTACTCCACTGTTTTAGAGCCAATCAGAACATTCGACAAAATGTCAACCTTCGAATACATCATTTTGAAACAGCCCATTTGACCGTCCATACTTGTTTTATAGTCATTGTCACATCGTGTCAAGCCTTACCTCACTTTAAGTAAAGTAGTTGTCAAGAAGTGCCGTCCAAATGAAATTAAATATCGCAAAGTTCGCTTCAATTATTGAATAATCATAGAAAAAGTATGGTCTTCTACTCGCGGGAAAGGGCTATAACTCACTCAGATGATTACGATACTCGCCTACGGCTCGTAGCGCAAACTTCATCCTCGTGAGTAATACCCACCATTTCCCGCTCGTTGAATAATATACTATTACCTACTTCAAATATAAAAAATGATTGAGACCCGCGAACAAAGCTATAGTTTATTCGGTGAGAATATTGTGCTCAACATAAACTAGATCGATAAACAATTTGTTGTGTAAAACGATTGTTACAAAAGCTACTGAACTCTAAGATCTGATAATCAAGTGCGTAGTATGGAATGGGTTTGGGAATAATATTTATATACACATATCAATATCAATGACACCTTCATTGCTATTGTTACCTTGATGATGTTCAAGCAATTTTTAATAAATTCCCTGTAATTGATGATGAGTCAGAAAAAATATGCACATATCTATTGTAAACATGGAAAATGAGCTTCAATTGTGAGAAAAATACAAAATATCTTATTACATTTTTTAATCTGCGGTTGAAGATAGAAACAGGATTTTAAAAGTAATCTGCTATAGGTACATATTGGAATAGATTATAGGTAAAAAAAAACACGCTTTCGAACTAAAAAGCTAAAAATAATTTGTAATTAAAGAATAAAATGTTTAACGAGAAACTTAATTTCATTGTGATAAAAGCAATATCGATTGTTATAATTCCTTACTAATTTCTATTTCAAAATACAGAATTAGTGTGTTTCTTCCGGCAATATACGTTGTGCAGTCCTAAGACTACCTAATATATAACCTAAGGGTCCTAAGGTGCAGTCCTACCTAGGTTTGTCTAGTCTAGCCGAAGTGCGCATTGCCGATCCGCTTCTGGCAAACTCCGTACTTAATAGGGAGATATTTTTTCGTTTTTTTTTCTGTGAATTCTTTGATGCATACTAATGCCAAAAACAACTTTTTCAATTTTTTTAATCCATATTTATTCTTGAAAAATCTATAAAGATCTGCTAATTTTCTAGCGGTTTCATTGAAAATACTCTCCGGGAAACTACGTGATTCACACGTGATCCTGATCAACAAATGAAATGACTCGAAAGACTGGTGACTCTCTATCGCGCATCCACCAATGAAATTACTCGTACACCAAGGTAAATTGCGAACGAGCTGACAACGCCGTGTGGGTGACCTAACCTTGTTTTTTATCGTTTGCATCCGTGATTTGGGATTTATGTTCTGTTATTATTGTTTCAAAACATATTCCAATACACACACACATTATGGAATGTCCATTTCCACCTGTCTAAGCTCTCCATAGAGTATTTTAAAATTTTGAAAACGAAAAAGCCGTTTGAAAAGCCTCGGTTCCGTGAAATTATACTGGAAAGCACTTTGTGTAGTATACAGGTGCAAATGGACTTTTTCTTATGTTAAAATATTGTAGCCTCATCCTTTCTGAGCATTTTGTTGTTTGAGGTGACTTAATAAGTGTTTTTTCAAAGAAGTCACGAAGCTTTGTATTGGAGTACCTATGTTTATGAATTTTGGACAATAAGAGACAATAATGATGCGTGTTTACCTTTTATTGTCACGCAATACATAAACTGTTTCACTGGTATATGAGAGCATAAAACCCGGAAGCCACTGATAAAAATGATGGCACAAAGCACTTTTTCTTCATTTTTGTCAAAGATTCACAAACACAAGCTTTTCCTTTTTTTGACTGAATGACAGATTCACCGAATATACATAGGATGGGGTCTTTTGAAGGGATTTGATTGGGTTTGAACGTATAAAAAAATCCAAATGAAAAGTTTGCAGTTTTTGAGGAGCAAACAGCAAAATCAAAATAAAATTTGAGGTTGTCTGTCAGTAGAAGGAGACGGCGCTATGTTGCCACATTGACACAGAAATCACATGATATTTTGCTTGTTAACCAAATATTGTATGATTAAGTCTTAAATAATTAAAAAATTGGCTCAAACACTTGAATAAATGATTAGTTGATCAATTTGATTACTCGGAATATTCAATAGAAAATATAATTGGTTTCTATTTAGCCCCACTCAACTATTTTCCGGAGTGAAACGTAAAATGTGGCAAACGCGCAGAATGCATGCTATATCGGAAAAGGTTATCTCTGTTTAATCAAGAAAGATGGAAAAGCTAGGGATAGTACGTCAGAGCGCGCCATTGAAATTGGTTTCAAATTTCTATCAAAATTTCAAACAGCTCTAGTAAATTGACAAATTCACCAAATGACTTGGAACTCTCACAGAGTACTGTTTGAGCAATTTTAAAAAACATGTTCATATGTGTTTGTTAAATGTCTAATTCATGAAACCTCCCTATTATTCGTTATTCCGGACTTTGCGTGCGCTGAGGTACGGCTATCCTAGGTTTGGTAAATTTGTGACAGGTAAACTCCAAAATAATCTATACTCAGCTGTTTATATCACACCGGGCACAGTTCGTGTCACTCCATGTCGAAACCAAAGTTTCAGCTATGCCGGAAAACTTATGTGCTATTTAAAGAATGAAGACTTCAGGTGTTTTCAAATGCAGAAACTGTGGAAATCAAAGACGTTCCAAAAAGAGGATTAACACTTCGATAAATTAGTGGTTACAGTTCTGCTTTTTGAGAGCATGGTTTATCTCTTATCTTATCTCTATAGTTAGTTCTATTCATCCAGCCATCACTAAGCTGACGAACAGTCAGAATAATGAAATGTTGCAATATTGGGGTCAGCACAGGTTAAGCAAAACTCCTGAGGTAATATTTCAGCAAAACAATCTTGCCTTCAGAAGAAAAATTGAAAAAAAAACTGAAGTAACACAAACATGGTGAACAGATTCATAATTGAAAAATAAAAACAAAATAAATAGCCCTTAAAAAATACAAATGAAGTCAAATGTCACATCACTCGAGAGAAAACATACATTCTATCTTTAATGATCACAAAGAGACCATACAATCAAATGAACAGAACAAACCTTTCAACCTGACCTGATCTTACACATGGAGTTCACATGTGGAGATAAAAAAAATCATAACTCGTCTCCATAAACACGGAACAGAGAGGAAAAATTCCCATAATACCTGCTGGATTTAAATAATTATGTACTCAACGTTCTCAAAGAGTGTTGAATTAATATAGGCGCCAGTACAGTATGTTTCTCTTTGACTGTCTTTGATCAAAAGTGTAATTGTACCAAGAAATGCATCACTAATTAATCTCTTAATGTGAAGCCTAGCGTACACATAGGTGGCGAAGTTCTGGTGCGGCTTGGTTCTGCCGAGGGGCAGTGGCGATGACAATATATTTATATTAATCAGGCAACCTACACCGGAATGATGTGGTGGTGGTGGTGGTAGAACAGTATTATAAGCTATGCCAGATCCATATCACTGCTACACTAAGTGTCTCCATACGAATAAATAAGGTTATCAATAATAGCTTCGCCTCTGTAGCTACATATAAAAGAATAACAATGGTGACAGTAACTTATGACTGGAAGATTATTTTGGAGTCTGCCTATCACACATTAACCGAACCTAGAATTGCCGTACTACAGCGCAGGCAAAGTCCAAGATAACGAAAAATATCTTACTTTGCCATAAGTTGTCCGGCAATGCGCACTTTGGCTCGGCAAACCTAGGTATGAGTATGACTACACAACGGACATTGCCGGTAACATATAAATATGTTACGAAGCAGCCCACACTTTTATCACAATTACATCAAGTTTCTCGTTTAAATTGAAAACTATTTTGAACTTTTTAGTTCGAAAGCGTGTTTTTATTTTTTTTTAAACTATAATTTATTTTTTACTTTTTAGTTCGAAAGTGAGAATTACTTGAAATTGTCATTTGAAGTGGGTAAAAATCGAGTTCCAAAATTCTGTTACAAACAAACATACAAGTGAAGTATGAAGCTAGTTAAAATCCATTGTGCTTCATTTACCACTTGGCAACGTTGCATTTCAGACGAGCGGTTTAAAAATAATAATCACAGTTCCGTCAACCAGTTTTTCATTCACCACCTGTCAAACAAGCCAACGATAAATGACATCGACAAATGTCAAAAAATTAGGCAATTAATTTCACTACACATTTGTAATACTCTCGCACTAGGAGCTAGAGCTTGTATTATGATATTATTGGATTGGAGCTGGGAGCAAGAAATTCTATAGGTACCTTATACTTAAATATACTTACTTCGTTTCCATAGCACATCATATGATGACACGTGACTAAGGCTTTGTATACTACCACCCAGTTCGTGTTTTGTGATCTTTCTATAAGTAAATTTGCTAGCTGTGGTATTGATACGTTTGGCTCGTTTGTGCAATGTACCAGATCTGCAACAAAATGATACATTTGATTTTTTCCTATCTGATCATCCAATCAAATAATACAATAACATTTCCTTTCATGATTCATTGAACCACATCAAACATCTTGTATATCTGACCTTTACTAACTGTAAAGTCGTGATCTAAGATTCCGCACATAATCTCGAACAGGTAACGTTCAGGATTCTTCAGTGAAACGTGGATCATAGCCAATCGTTAATCATACAACATGGACATATTATATAAATTGTTTGTTTTGCATTTAAAGGCTATAACGGTACCAAATAATCTACAAATAGTGAAGTTTATTGCTTTGAGGTGTGAAACGCTATTGATGGGTGGGACATTTGACTGCTGCAGTCATAGTAAATCAACAAGTTGACAGGATTTTTTCAGGAAATTTACTATCAGAATTTTCTTTGGCCATCGAATCGAATTCGTGTAGTTAGTACCGCAGGAAATCATTTTCACAACATAAATAGTCCAATAAAGACGATAGTTCATTTTTATTGTTTGTTATTCGAAAACCAATATAACTGATCAAGAAAGGTTACATGACATAACAATTGATTATTCGAACTTAATTGAATGTTGACGTTCTGGATGACGAAAGTAGTAATTTTGGAATTCATTGTTGTTTTCATCTCTATTTGGCAGGATATCAGGACTTTTATTGACCATTCGAATCAATCCCAACTTGACAATCAAGTTTCCGATGTGAAAGAAAAAGAAATTCTCCTGCTTATATGGATGATCTCGCCCTTTCAACTGGGTTCGCTTAGAAGATAAGTTAGGCAATGCACACCAATAAACCAAACGAATGGCATCAAAATCGATATTTAAAAAAAATCCTGATTGAATTGTTAGTAAGAGCCAAGATGTTAATTTTCTCTATGATCTTCTTTTTGTCGATACTATCGAAAGCCGGAAATTGGAGGGATCATCACCTTTGTGAATTGGAGATAACTTTTGCAGAAGTCAAGCTTCTGGAGAACACACCACTTGGCCTGGAGGAATTTACTTCTTAGAGGGAAAACTGGCAGATTGCGTAAACATTTTCTTCACCAGAAGAAGTCTTGTTCTTGATGAATGATATCACTTGTTCATATATCTGTAGGAGAGAAGTAAAATGAGTCAGGAATTGGGTTAAAGTTTAAATACTCCATTGGATCAGCAGTTGAAGGTAGGTCCTTGGTGAGCTTCTCGGCAATGGTGCAATGGAACATGTTTAGAGAATCAGGAGTAAAATTGAGTTCTGACTGATTCTTATGGACCTCACAGTTGACAAAAATAATGGCATTTCTGTTATTTTATTTAAGAAATCGAAATCGATTATATCATATGCATATTGGATACTTCAAGAAGATTATTCAGGTTCATTGATCCCTGAAATACAAACAGATAAAAAGCCAGACCAAACGATGAATCAGTTAAGAGATCATCTGAGATCAACATTTGGATAATTTAGGCATTCTCATTGTACATTCATTAATTTAGTTATAGGTTATAGGTATGATAAGATTGGGAAATCATTTTAATTCATCCAAAAGTTCAAAATATTGAAATATAATTGAACACATAATTCTTAATTCCTCATTCAGTTAGTTCAGGAGTCGAGTTATGCAAATTCTATCTCCCACTTAACAAGAATGTCTTGGACTGAGGTCAACTGGTGACTCACGACCAGTAAGCAGTAAGCACATATCAGGCGGTGGTTCTCCCAGGCTTAACACATTTTCATTTTTTTCAACAGAGGTTATAGTCGTTTCTGGGAAACTATGAGCCGGATTTGTATGCAAGTCGTCTACATGAATCAGTACTTCGGACAGTGGCGGCTCGTGATATGTAAGTATGAGTGTACTGTACACTACAAAAATGACATCTCAGGAAAAGGCGCTTCCACCATTTCTTTTGAATAATGGATACTTGATTTTTACTGAAATGAGATCCAAACTAAACCGAGATAAATCAATTTAGAAGATCGGTGTATTTATCGCTTGAGCTAAAAAAACAACTGAAACATTGTTTCGTAAAAACAAAATATCAATTATTACCTACCATTGAAAAAATGTCAACCACATCAAAAGTATGCGTATTTTTGATGCTTTTATAACTATTTTTTCATTTAAGATAAAGGAGCAAAAATTTGAGATCATGTTTGCACCAAATCAAGTCCCGAGTTTTCACTTCCACTAGCACCTGAGTCCGAAGCACGAACAGCCCGGACATAATCGACACGTAGTTAGTAGTACTCGTAAACAATAGTCTGTCAGAAATGTAGAAAACCGAGAAAAACAATAAAAATTACTTGTTTCTGTTTAAAAATCACGATGGAACCACCATACGCATAAAGCGGTATGCCGATTTGTCGTCTCTAATTCAACTTATACGTTTCTCGCATGCCGTTGCCCACAAGAAAGGCGGTATTATTCTTCTTCTTCCATTAAGTAATGCCAGACTTGTACGTATTCGATTTGACATCTTAGTTTTGCTGTTTTTGTTTGGGTGTTGATGATAATTTATAGTTGATTTTGGTTGATATTGAAGTAACTATTTACTCCATCGTGACGTCATATATGCGTATCGGCGTGTATGTGTATCTTGGATGGAACTGACTGACTGGTCACTGTCAGATAACAATAATTGTACTGGAAAATCAATGAGAAATGTACTAGATCTCTTTGTTTTGAACTAAATAGCAGTACAATCCACAAAATCATTGTACAAGTTTTGGGACACCTGAAAAAATAAAAATGCTTCTCTGCCCTAGTGTGTATTCAAATAGCACACAGCGATGGACTATAAGGACAGGCGAAACACGAACATTGAAGACTACTTAAAACTATATAGGTTTTCCGAAGAAACTGTCCAGTAAACCACAATAGGTTTTTGGTAAGAATATTAAGTTTGGACAAAATCAATTTTTTTCAAAGATGTATTCGAACTGGCGCAATTAGGATGGGGTTGTTGATTAACTACGGTAAGGTAACCATTTAGTTCTACGGAGAGCCAAGGTTTTGTTTAAAACAAAATAAATCCCACAATTATTTATAGCCAATAAGAATTATAACAATCTTAATTACCTTTCGAGTCTTTCAAGCTCATAATTTAACTGGTAAGAATCACGTTTTCCTCCATTCCTTTCTCAGAAGATCAGTCGCGAACGGAAAAGACGGTTGATGATGAAAATAAATCCTCTAGATACTTGTCGGCGTAATCAACGTATTTATCACTAAGTATGGGAAAGTAAACCGATTTAGTTGTTGGATAACTAGTTGAATAATTTGATTTGGCTTTGTTGTGAAAACAGGGTCATGAGGTAAATAATCAACATAGTTTCACACTTGCTGAGGTTTGTTATTATAATTATGATTTGGTGGTAAGAGACACTTTATAAAGATCATTGTTTTCACAACACATCCGTATCTGGGTACTTGGTGGCGAAAACAGATTGGAACTGAAGAAATCAATTTTTACGTTACTTAGCCAAGTGCGTTGCAATGCGTTGAGTTTATGAAGGAGCCCAACCTCAAACATGCAAAAAAAGTCAAAAATCTATTGTATAATGTTTACTACAATCTATCGTTATGACCAGAAGTAATCACATTTTAATTAAATATTTACAGAGGGTGTTTATTTGATGCAAAAATATACATTCAGTCTCAAAAATAAACCCAAGGTTGAGGAAGTTTCCAAAAATTACGAGGTTTAAATATTTAGTTAACCTCGGGTTCAACTCAAACTCTTTGGTGTAACTTGGTGTAGATCAAGAATTGGTTAATTATAGAAAACCCAGGGAACGGAATTCGTGAAAAACCCTTGACTCGGAAAAATTAGAAGTTGTGCAAGAATATGCATAAGACCCTGATCTATGCATATTCTTGCATAAGAAATATCCGACCGCTATTAGCATAATTTTTATAAACGCAAGTTTGCTAGTGAGTTAGTACTATAATAGTTATTATGAAAAAATAATTTCACAAGAAGATCGATCATTCCGACAGATATTGATAAAAAAATTACAAGCAATGAGTAATTAATTCCAATGTGATTTATGGATGTGATGCAGAAATTGTCTAATCCACGTTTCGGCTTAAGATACTTTATAATTATTATTCAATTTGCAACATTGAATCCATTCGGATCAAATTTCCATTAAAAATGTAATTGAATGACACCCACAAAAACATAATATTTCTATCTTATCAACATTTCCACCCACAGGAAGCAATCCCGTGTGTCACAAAGCAAAGAGGCGTACATCGGTATTGAATTCGATTGTTTTCCATGTGTTAGCTGTTATCACTCGGATGGTTGTACGGAGTGATACCGTTTTTATCGTGTGTCTAACAACCAAATTGAACATATAAAAAATATTGATATGACTACTAAGTACATGTAAAACCTTTACATATTACGTTATACCACTTCCTGTACAATAAAATCTAAAATACGAAATGCCTGCCTTTTAGGATCAATAATGTCCGTCCTCAATATGTATGTATAATTCATGACGACAAGGATCAGTAGAAACTGAAACTGATATGTAGTATTTGTCGTGCATCGCCTTAGATAATCCGTCTGAACATACACATTAGATGTAATTGATATTGAAAAATAATGCCTGATGGCTGCTGGCGAATCGTTTTCTTCATTATTACGTTATACTTCACTCGAAAACTTTATAAGGTTATACTAAACTCAAAGGTAAAAAAAAAGTACTTGGTTATATTATAATATCTATGTACATAAGAAATTGAATGTATTTCCTTGTTTTGTAGACGATGTTCAGAGATAAATTCTCACGAATGCATGGTAACAAACAATAGCTATAGGGAATTTTGCCTTATTGTTTTGATAAACAAAATGCGATTTCAACGTGTCAAACAATCTTGTATTCGTTAGTCAGCGAAGCGAGACACCCCCTTTATATTTTGAACTATTCATACATTACATGTATTAGAAAGAAATATTTCAGACAAATTCAATTTAGGAAGAAAAGTTATGAATACAGGATACAGTAACACAAAGCCGTTTCGAGGTAATAAATTCATCATCAATTCCGTATTTCTGTAACTACCTAACCCAAATAACCTATTTATCCGTCTTGCACTAGATCTGACCTAATTTGACGTCAGTTTAGGTACAAATCAAAGTTGGCAAAAGAGGCGTCGCGTCGCACAGTGTGTCTTTGTCAAAATCTAGCTGAAATTAAATCAAGATTTGACTGTTCAGTAATTTCCAAAAGGTTTATAAAATATTAATTCTTAACCCCTAAATACTACAGCAGGACAGGATACATATGAAATTCATCGACTAACGTTTTTGCAGACTGGACAGCTGTAAATAACGAAATCTTTATCAGTTAGTTATTGTTCCGAAGCGTATCAGATGATGCATTTTTGTTAATTTATGTCCAGAGTCCAGCCTTTGAATATCTTTCTTTTATCTTGTTAACACTGTATACGTCTTCAAGTGTTGAGTGTTGGCAATAGTATTGGTGTATTTTTTCATTCATTATTCAGTTTGTTTGTTGACAGTTACGTATGTTCCTTTTTTTAATAAAAAATATTGACATTTTCATTACCATGATAAATTTCACAAAGCCCAAAAACTTAAGATTCGATCGGATTCGATTTTATTTTTTTCTTATCAAATAATCCGGCATTATAATTATTATTTACCTTTTATTTTGATGAACTCATCAGAAAGTGCCAGAAAAAGAATGAACGATTGTGGTTTCAACAAATCATACATTCCACAACAAAAATAGTAAGTAAAAAAAATTACAAAAAAAATATTTCTTTGAATATTTTATTTTTTCCACCTAGAATCGATATTTTTGTCACTCTGACGTGCTGACGTGACTCTCTACCTAACACCGATCTTATAAGATTGGTTGGTGTGAAATCACCATAGAATTACGGACAACCAGGATAACCTCAATTCTGTATGCACACGGTACGTCTTAGTAATTCATACAGACAACAGAAACAGAATTTCCAGAATGGCTATTGCCCATAGATCACCAAAAAAAAATATGCGGACTAGTGATGACGACACACATCGCCAAAAGGGGGGACCTGTACATAATCAAACAATGTGCGGAACCAAAATGATGAATCATTTCATTTTTAGGAGACATAAGGAGTTGAGGAAAATACCCGTCCATTTAGTGGACTGAAATTATTGCCATGTGAAAAAAACTCAAAAACCTCACAATCACTCTCCTCATAAATATAATTCATTATTAAGGATGGAACAGACGTCCGGTTGAGGTACCAGATCCGGCTCTCTAGCCGGGCGTTCGGACGGAAGTTTTTTTTTTACATCATTATTTTACATTTTTTTTGAATAGAGGCAAATAGAGTAAAAAAAAAACAAGAAATTTGTTCACATCTTGATATGTCACGTTTATCTTCATAAATATTTCAAATTTCCGAAAAAAATCTCAATATAGGTACACTATGATCTCAAATAATGTCATTAAATGATTGTAACTCGGATGGTAAGATCGAGTGAGTTCTTTTAACTTTAGATTGAGATGACTCATTTCATTTGGCATCTCAATGAGTTTTTGTTTTTTTTTTCGAGATTTACCATTTATCAGGAAGCATGAGACTATAGACAATCTATAGACAATTTTTCAGAAATCCATCAATTTGATTTGTTCCTGGGAGTGGGACTCGGCCTATCTCGTATTTCGTTTTTCCAGGGGGTTGATGATATCCTTCATCCATTTCTTTTTGGAGGTTTACGAGGAGGTTTATGTTTATTAATATAAGTTTGAGATTATCTGTCAATTTCCATGCTCATATGCAGTCTTTATTTTTATTTTTTGCTACGCCTCTATTCGGCCCGTAATAAATGATTATAACGTATCAACTTTGTATAAGGTAGATGGCACATTTTTTAGACTATAGGTCTCAAATGGCTTCAAAAGTTTTAGAGTAGTTTTATACAAGTACCGGGAAACAGTTTTATTAGAGTTATTTTTCAAACACCAAAAAATACACCTCTTAACCGGACTTCCAGGGTCCGGTCTGGTAGCTTGGCCGGAAGTTCGATGTACGGTAGTCCTACCTAATGAGAGTCCGTTCCATTCCTATGAATAATTATGAAATAAATCGTCTATCGACATACCAAGAGGCAAATGGACCGGCCGCTTCCCATAAGCACTTGCTAGCCAATATTAAAATGATGCGTTTTGGGGGTACATGGAAATAGTCTGTTTCTTTAAATAGGTATATTAAAAAACAATAGATAAACTTAATTTTCTTTTGCCCCGCCTTCTCTATCACGTGATATTCAATAAACAAATACATCTCTCTTGCAATACGGCGTTGTCAATGCATATTCAAGGCCCGGTCTACTTTCCTCAATACGTTATTGAGAAAACTTGACTATATCACAATCACAATCGATGCAGTGAATTTTACTACAATGTGAAACATTCAAGTTATCATCCAGTGTTCAATGAGCACAACTACAATTAGGTAGAAAAAAAAGCATCCTTCCATCATACCCTGAATGAAAGTGACAATAAATTAAAATAATTACACTACAATCGCTAAAATTACAGAGCGAAATTAACAATAGAACGAAATTACAGATCCGCCGTAACAAACTCGAATACAATGACGCGTGTCTCATTCACTTTCATTAACGTTTCGTAGTTATGCAATAAGGAAGAAGAATCAAGCCTTGCAAATGTATGTTAACCGCTTTAAGATTGCATAACTAGGTTGATAGATATAGAAATTGAAGAAAAATATGCACATTTCGCCTTCGTATTGGGGCGAGTGAAAGAAACTAGAACGCGTAACTATTATGGGTCTATTATGGGAAAATTATTGTAAAACAATATAGGGGGAATGAATTCATGGGAAGCTGTTTAGTGGTTTACACTAATAATTATAATCTTTAAATAAATCCAAAATAAGAATTAAAAAGTGCAATTAATTGCTTCATTTATATCATAATCATTATACTTGATTGGTCATTTACATCAATAACTGTTTATCAATATTTCCAAGAAAAACTGGACATCAGGTATCACGGAATTATCAATACAAAAATTGCGATATGCAAATATCCTAAGCCAATAATTAAAAACTTTTAATGGAAATACCTAATGCAATGGTTCCATTGAAAAGCATTTTTTGAGGTGTCTTCGAGGTATCTCCGAGGAGTCTCCAAATCTGAGGTGTTTTAGATTTAGCTGACCTGTCTTCGAGGTGTACCAAGGTGTTATGGAGAAGATTATTGTTCCATTTCTCCCTCATGTTTCATCATTTATTTTCAAGTGTCTCAGAGACCTGTTTCGAGACACTTGAAAAAAATTGTTGGAACAACATAGTGATATATGAACAACAATCTTCTCCAAACCCTCATAATTGGAAAAGTCCAGGTCCAGAACATGGAACATAATAAAAGTATATTCGCTTTCCCTATCTCTTGATGTTTGCACAGATATAGTCCAGCAAAAATATCATTCTCATTTCGCAATATAGCACCAAAACAGTAATACGGATACATAAGGAGTATTGTGAAACCCTCTTTATAAACTGCATATTATACAGGGTGTCCCAACGATAGAGTAAAGTAGGTTTTATCATATAGGATATGAAAAATATCAATATCAATAGCCTAGTTTACATCGATAACTCGTTTAGTTCGGTCCGAAAGGACCAAGTGGGTGGGGATAGTACGGTAGGACCAATGACTGCTTCTCGCCCGTTTACACGGCCTTCAACGCGTGAACTGAATCTGTACGCCCGCAATTCGTCAAATGTCGAAAACAAGTCGAAATTATTCATCAACACAATTCGTAACCAAAAAAAACATGAGTAAGTACGCTCAGATTGCCTAAGAAACTCAGAACCAACACAATTCACAATAATAACAATCAACATAACCTCATAATTTTGATCCAGATCGAACCAAATTTTAGTTCGGTACACTTGCTGGCGAGTACCGAACCAAGAGCGGACCAGGTTAGTCCGCAACTGTTTACACCATTCGAACCAAATGTTTGGTTCGGATATAGTCCGAATTTGGTACTTGGTCCGCGGATCAAGTTGTCGGTATAAACTAGGCTAATATGCGTCACAGGTTAGGGGTGTAAATAGCGCACATTCTGAAAATATTTGGAAACATACAGGGTGCGTCACAAAAGTATGGCACGAAAAAGTATGATTTTTTTAAATGGAACCCCCTGTATATTAATTGATATTTCAATTCTTTCTTCAATTTAGAACAAAAATTGTGATACAACTAATGTTCCTAAGTTCAACCGTTATCGAGATATCGCGTTTTAAAAATGGCATTTTTGCAACTTTGACATGCTATAAAACTCAAACTATTCAAGTTAGAGAAAAATGGATTGCACATTTCTATCTTAACTTTTCAAGAGCTATTCAAGGAGATTAAATCCATTATTGTGAAAAAATGTCAAAATGTGCCGAAAAAAGTTGACAGTTGACGTTACCTTCTATCCAAATGACAGAAGAGCTCTTGAAAAGTTAAGATAGGAAAGTGCAAACCATTTTCCTCTAACTTTCACGAGGGTTCATACTCACGTCATAGATGACGTCATTACTTGAAAAAAAACGTATGTCGTAGCTAATTCATATAGTTTCAAGAGCGTTCAAATTTTGTATTGAAGCCGAACAAGTATGTTCCAAAACGCTCTCCAGAACACGTTCAGATTTGTTTCCCATTTAGATTTTGGATTCAGGCTGGTCATCCATTGGCAGCGTAGTCGCGTGTATATCCGCCATCCGGATGCGAGCGATCGTTAGACTAGGCAGCTTACAGCGTGCACTGCTTGTGACTCTACCATTAGACTCAACGCTATTCCAGTTCGCTTCTGTTTGTGCATTAAGAAAATCATGTAGAATGAAATTCCAAGATATGTAGTTTTTGAAAAATCCTCACATGGAGGGATTGCAAGCTCGAGAGAGTGAAAAAATACATTCATCCATACATTCGTCCAGTAGAAATATCATTATTGAAAAAAAAATTGCTGAGGAGCTGATCTTTTTGGGGGATACATTCGACACAATTGTGTGTTTTTGCAAAGGGTTTTTTTCTATTTACAATAGTTCACAAAACGGACTTCTCTTAGTATACTAATAAGCAATCGTTGCTATATAGACACGTTTAAATAAAAAACTAAGAAAGCACCATTATCGCAAAAACCCACAATAGTCGAGTTTTATTTTTATCAGTAGACGTCCCCCCATCACTGGATGAACATCAACCCACGAGAAATCAGCTAGTCAGCATTTTTTTTATGAATTATTAGGTAAACGAAATTTAATACATCAGTTTGGTGGCCAAAAGTAGATTAACAGCCTAAAACTTGATAACACTTTGATCCTGCAACAGTTATCAAAGATGTAATGGTGCATTAAAAAACTTGAATCCATTTGTCAGTTCACTAAACCAGCGATTCTTTTCGATTTTCATAGGGTACACAAATTTTCCCTTTTGGATGGTGCTAACCAATTTTTCCAGAACTTACAAATTTTTTTTGTAACGTGAACAAAGAGACCTAAACAATATTTTGAATAAAATCGCCATGACCGATCAAATGACAGATTGTTTGAACCATTTTAACGCACCAATAATTTTTTGATAACTGAAGCAGGATGACTTTGTAAAGCTTATTAGCTTAATAAACGATTATTATAATATATTATAATATCAAAGTTTTAACAAATTTTAGGCATGTGCTGTTTATCCGACCGTGAGTGTATATTTTGATTCTACAGAGTGTAGGTATGTATTTTTCCAAGTTTTATGATAGTGTCAAAAAGAAAAAAGCATCAGACTATTGTGTTTTTTGAAAATGCGGAGTAAAGGATTTTCCTTGTAAATTGCAAACCGCCTTAATAGCCGTTATTTTAAGTTATAAAAAAATGATAAATTATCAATAATTTTTTTATACCTAACTCATGAAATAACGCCCATTTGAGGGGGAGTGAAAAATGGAAACATTTTTCAGATCAGTTATCAGCTGCAAGACATCACCTTCTGCCCAATCATAAGGTGATAAATAAGTCACATTCCTTACTATAGGAGAAGAAAATAATAAACGTAATTTTATTACAAGCAAGTACCAGCGGAACATAGCTGAGGAGACTGAAATCATGAACACGAACTGAATATAAACTAAAATAATGTCAAATTCTGCCTGCCCAAAATATTCATTCAATAACAATACTAGCCCTTTTTTTCTTTACTCAACAACGCATGACTGCTCCAATAATCCATCAATCTTTCTGATCTCTGGACTGCAATTGACATGGATGCCTTGAAGTCCTCATCAATTCTGATTCCATGAGAACTGATCTTTTAAGAGTTGTAATTTCAATTCAAAGGGCATCAGATACTCTCTACAAAAGTTCAGGAGATGGAATAGGAAATGAATAGGTACAAAGAACTAGTTTTATGAAATAACTCACCTCCAAAACTGCCTCAAGTGGTAAAAAAGGTTTTTCAGCATCTCCATCCTTTGTAATGTAGACCACAAGCTTTTTTATCGTATTTTGTTCACATTCTGAATACCGACAAGGTATTTTATACAACAAAACTGTGACATTGGACATAAAGAAACCCCTATAGAGCGCCGTCTGACAATAGTGACGTTGGATTATTGTTAGCGCCACCAGTGAAGTGGATGGACTGGGAACTAATGGCGCCAAATTTAAATGGGGGATATTATAAATATGAATTTTACAGGTAGTGGAACCATTTTGTGCTTGAAACATCTTTTCAATGGATATAAGGAAATAGTATTTTTTATCTTACGTATGAAAGAAAAACAATTTATTCCAAATAAACATCAAAAAGATTTTTGTAGGCACAAAATAATTCACAAAATTATTCATGATAATACGAACACCCCAGAAATAATTTGCAAATACATAAATAGGTATATTTATTCATTTTTCATCATTCATCCATTCAAATTTTACAAAAAAAAACAATACAAAAGTGAATCATCTAATTATTACCTATTATAATCAAATCAGAACAAGTTCAAAAAAAATCCCTCGAAAAATCCCTATCTAACCTTGATAACTCTGGAGAACTCATTCAAAAATATACTACCTACATGGCACTCTCCATGTAAAACTAGTATTTTGGTTCCAATACATAATCATTTAATATGTTAGGAACAGGAACTCACTAGGTTGATACAAGTAGGAACAGCACTTCTTTTCAAGCCTCTCTTGGTTCCCTGTAATTGAATCCAAAATCTTTTCGACAAGTTTTGAGTTGTTTAGGTTCTCACCCTCTGCCTAAGTAATCCAGGTTCTGATTTAGGAAATCAATGCCTTCTGAATATGCTCACTGCTCACTTCTAGTGCTTTCAGGTACGTTTCAGTACTATTCACAGACACAATGAGGATAACTAATAGTATTTTTTCAAAAATTATAAAATA
This sequence comes from Orchestes rusci, assembly GCA_958502075.1. Taxonomy (NCBI): domain Eukaryota; kingdom Metazoa; phylum Arthropoda; class Insecta; order Coleoptera; family Curculionidae; genus Orchestes; species Orchestes rusci. The sequence goes on from OY293306.1 coordinate 41,805,257, forward strand.
TGGCTGGCTGACACTGACAAACTCGAAAACTCAATTTGACATACACGTGACAATCTTGTCATGAACGGCGACTTCAGCGCTGTATGGTGGATGGACTGGTCCCCAACATAATATCGCCATTGCTCATTTACGAAAAACCTCTATAGGGAATTCTTTATGACATTGGAGAAGTTAACTGACTTGTGTTTTGACAACAACATTGTTTTGATTAATTACTTGATCACATAACCAAAGTTTAGGTTATTATTATTCAGAGATGATAGAAATCAGCTGTTGCTCGGCAGCCATTTTGGATTCTAGTAACGACCGATGTTTATTACGTCATTAATTCTGTTTCAGTCTGTTTTTAAACCTCTCCATGAGTTAGAAAAGGAGAGACAATCAATGACGTGAGTACAAACCCTCGTGAAACGGACTATACGTGCTTTGCTGAAGTATCAACGCGCATCCCAATAAAATGACCTTAAGTTACTAATAATAATTGACGACGATTTTTATTATTATACCACTGAGCTTTTTATACTCTATTGGGTTATAGTGACAACTACTATTGTGCTGTACTGCGAGTTCGTAGAAATGAATAGTTCTAATCTTGGTTTTAATTCTGTTTTTAGCACGCCTGGTTTCCATAGAAGCCATCAAAATTCAAGATACCTATGTAAATGTTGATGGATGATTAATTCATTATAAGATAAATATAACCACTTTATAATAATTGGACTATTTGAAATGATATAACTCACTCAATATTAAAATTCACTAGGTGAACATTTATGTTAAGTTCTCCGCGAAATGATGTTTAGTTTAGTTTAGAAGTTTGTTTATCAAATTTTCCCTGAGTAGCAGAAAAAAGACGAGTATTTCAAGTGATGGTGGGACGTATTATAAACGTTTGTAAATCAACGAAAAAAAATTATGAGAAGATATTAGTGAGCGCCTGCAACGAGAGTCGTTTGAAATGTATGTATGTGGAAGTGGAACGTTTGCAAGAAAATCAATGGAGATAATAGTAATAATCCTTTTACACCGAAAGAAATCAATTACGATGTTTATGATGCACAATGGACATCAAACATGATTGGAACCATCAATGATCTATAGTTATTAGATCATTGGGTACCATAATGCCCGTTGTTATGAAATGGTTTGAGTTTTTACCGTTGATACCTATACCTATTCGTTATTGGTTATTTTTTAAATATTTGTTTCTGTTCGCCTGTCAAAGTGAAATATGCTGCTGATATAAACCTAATTATAGGTTATAAATCTATAGAATAATAATCAAAAGCTAAAGCTACGGAATTCTTAGACATGCTCACATGAGATTTGGCCACAAATAAACTACTCAACAAAACGAACGGTACACCCGAAATTTTCGCCTATGTTTGGACACTCATACTTTTTTAACGAATCGATGAAAAAATATGCGGTTTGCACCACGATGTAGAGCATTTCTTTGCGGTTTATGCGGATGGTTCAAAAAATTAATTTCCTCAAAAACATCTTTCATACAGGGTGGTACAAAAAGAACTGTAAATTTTCATTTTATTTACTGTCCCCCCATTTCCACAGAGATTTTTTTGAGCTTTTTTTCGATATGCCCAAGTGTTTTTTACGTCCATACCTCGGGACATTTTTGGAATTTTCGTAATATCTTCTTTAGTTTTTGAAATATCGAGTTTTTTTCAAAAATTTGACACGTAGGGCTTTGAATGGCTTTTCTGCTAATTCTTAGTTTACAACTGACAATGTTATGGCATAGATCTATTGTTTAGCTGTCTTTCTGATGACTTATTGGATACTCAGCAATATTTTCAGCATACAGGGTGTGCCAAAGAATTTTGATCATAAGTAAAGCACTTTTTAGTTATTTTGTCAGGTTTTCTTGAAAATTATTATGTCGGGGATGCTGTATTAAATTCTAATCGACTTTGGAGTGATGTTCAATGTGATTTACCGATACGGTTTTGATAATTTAGCTGGACTTTCAGTTTTCGAAAAGTCGTTATCATTCATCTAACCAGTTCAAATATCTTTCCCATTCGAAATTTTGATCACATTTTGTTACAAAATTTTATTAATGACCTTTTTTTACAACATTTTATTTGTACTGCGCAAAAAAGAATTTTAAAAATGATAATCGGAAGTGGCTAGAAAAATTTAGCACAAAATGTCATAGCGAATTTTTTTATTGGTAGGTGCGATACATTTTTCGATCACTCTAAAAACTCTAAAAATTATGATAAAAATACAGGAGAAAAAAAATCCTCCAAAAATATCACATCAAAACATTCATTTATATCTAACTTTCTTTTTTTCGAGCACCCTATACAATCAAACAAACTTGCATTTTTGGAAAAACACCATGCATGAAGTCATTAATAAAATTTTGTAACAAAATGTGCTCAAAATTTCGAATGGGAAAGATATTTTAACAGGTAAGATAAATGATAACTTGACTTTTCGAAAACTGAAAGTCCAGCAAAATTATCAAAACCGTTTCGATAAATCACATTGAACATCACTCCAAAGTCGATTAGAATTTAATTCAGCATCCCCGACATAATAATTTTCAAGAAAACCTGACAAAATAACTAAAAAGTGCTTTACTTATGATCAAAATTCTTTGGCACACCCTGTATACTGAAAATATTGCTGAGTATCCAATAAGTCATCAGAAAGACAGCTAAACAATAGGTCTATGCCATAACATTGTCAGTTGTAAACTAAGAATTAGCAGAAAAGCTATTCAAAGCCCTACGTGTCATAATTTTGAAAAAAAGTCGATATTTCAAAAACGAAAGAAGATATCAAGAAAATTTCAAAAATGTCCCGAGGTATGGACGTAACAAACACTTGGGCATATCGAAAAAAAGCTCAAAAAAAATCTCTGTGGAAATGGGGGGACAGTAAAGAAAATGAAAATTTACAGTACTTTTCTTACCACCCTGTATAAAAGATGTTTTTGAGGAAATTAATTTTTTGAACCATCCGCATAAATCGCAAAGAAATGCTCTACATCGTGGTGCAAACCGCATATTTTTTCATCGATTCGTTAAAAAAGTACGAGTGTCCAAACATAGGCGAAAATTTCGGGTGTACCGTTCGTTTTGTTGAGTAGTTTAGATTGGCCACAAAGAAAAACTCATTATTATGCAGGTATAATATTCAACTATCCTCTCATAATACCCCATCAAGAGTGGCTGGAAAATGTTGTATATTCATTCCAAAATACCATACAAATTTTCTACCATCGATACTGATGAATGACAAATTTTAAGAATTCCTCACCTTGAAAAGTTGAATTTGTTTTTGAAACATAATATGTTCAGTGGCGTTACATGGGTTTGGTTTCAGGGGGATGCAAAAATAATATTCAAATATACAGGGTGGTGCAGCCAAGATGGGGTTGCGGGAAAATGGTGAGGAATTTGGTTATTTTTTTTTTGTATATTATAGTTAGTCAAAGAGGCTATGTTCTGAAAATAGCCATAGTACAGGGTGTCTCGAAAAGATTGTGGCAAACTAAACTTGTATTTTTTTAAATGGAACACCCTGTATTCAAGAATTCCAATCATTTCTCCTATCTCGTACGATTATTTTGATATAAGGTTTGTTGGGTCTAAAAATTATAAATGGGAGGCGATCAAAGTTGAAAAAGGACTCGAATTTTCAAGCGAAAAAAAGTATCAAAAAACCAACTAAGTAATCCATAGACACTTATCCCTGAACATAATAACCACACACACTACTTTCAATAAGATTATTTGTCATTATACAGGGTTGTCAAGGTTTGCAAACACGACCTGGACACATTTTTTTGGTGGCCATACATAAAGCCATGACAACATCAGGAATTGAACAAAAGATTGACAAACTTTTCTGTCTTTTTTATGTTTTTTGTTCTCTCTTAATAATTTGATAATGTCCTAGTGTCATCTAATTTTGGTTTTTCAAAAATCTTATTTTTTTGATTTTAGTATTCTCTTGGTCATGTTCCTTCAAATTTCAAACATATTAACGATTAGGTAATGACGAGGGTAATGATAAGTGATATGAATAAGAATAAAGAAGGTACCGTGGAAGATACTAATTCCGCAAAACTATAAATACTAGTACGTATAACAATTTCTATATTTCTCCGAGAAATTAACATTAAACCTAACTAAGGTTAGGTTCAATGTTTTGAATTTTAATACGCTGTTTGTGAATTTTTAAAAAGTGCTCCAGTTTTCTATTTTTATTTTTATTTTTCTATTTTGTTGTACAGTTTTTTGAAAAATGTTATTGACCACCCTCATGACCATTTCTGTAGAAGTTGACATATAAATTCCCTTGCCTTTGATAATGGGTATAAGCCCGAAACGCGTCAGGCAATAAAGTGAATTAAAACCTTTTTTTGGAGTGTTGGATCTTCCCATTTTCCATCTTCTAGTTCCCAGTTCCCTAAGACATGGAATTACCTACTAATTTTTGAATAATTCCGGAATTAGTTGGTTAGTTTCCATTTTTTCTACAGCTGGCGATAAATATGGTGATTGCCTGATTTCTTTGGGAATAATAAGTTCCGTTTTTTGGAACTAAGCTACGATGGAAAAATAATGAATTTTAATTCACATAAACTGATGAAAAGATCAAAACCCGATGTCCTTGCATGACAAGGGAGTTTTTAGAAGCGGTGATGATAATTTTCTAGCATTTTCATTAGAGCAGGTAAAAACATACTAAAACAGATACAATATGATTTCTATGAACCTTAAATTTCGCAATTTACTGTTTTGAATAAATAATGTTTTAAAAAGGCCGGAATTAGTGGTCACTGGTGATTAAATATTATACGTAAAAATAATTCTAATACAGTCCTAAAATGCTGATCTTTTGAAAATAATAATTCCAGCTGTTATTTTGGGAATTAGTATTCTGAGGAAGTATAATCGTGCGAATTTTAGAACAATGGAAATAAATGCCTCTTTTCCTTTTTGTCTTTTAGTTTTTTTTGTATGTAGTTTCGCTTTACTGGTTTTAAAAATACTTAGGTCGTCTAAAAAAAGAATAAAAATACTTTGGGGAGTTTGAAAGACTTTTTTTTCGAAAACAAGGGCAGTATTTTGTTTCTTTCATTCAAAAAAATGTATTGAAATTATAACAAACTTGGTTGGTTACATTTTTTTGACAAAAATATTTGGTCAAAGGCCGTTACTGGTTTTTGAAATTTTTGGGGAATTAAAAATAAGAAAATACCATGAAGTGTAGAATCGATAGTACCTAATATTTAGTTTGAACGATTTAATTTGTAATCAATTATAGATTGATGAAATATTTATTTATAAAAAAACACAAACATATGATTCTCTTGAGAATCCTCAGAGGGCGAAGTTCCAGAGTCCTCCCTCACGAGCCGCCCTTGCATATGTTTTATCAACATGTTAGTTTTAATGAATCTTGATATAAACATATTTTTTGGGCTTCCATTTTGTTCTTGATTCAATTATTGTTACATAAATGTTATCTTTGGCCATCATCAGGTTAACCTCCTTTACGAGAACTTATCAAACAAACGACATATTAACATATTAATGCCAATCTTGAAGAAATCTAGTTTACGTAACCTATACCAAAAAGAACTCTGAATAACAATATCAATGGTTCACAAATACCCATACAAGGGGCCCCAGGGCGCTACCCACCACTCTGACGACAAGGGCCTCATTCCCAACCAAATAGTCACGCACTACTTGGGTGGTTGAACTTTCAAGGTTGAATTGTTCCTTCAAATGGTAATTCTAGCCGATGTTGAAATACGCTTCAGATCGGTTATCTACCCGCAGAAAGATGTTGAGGAATACGACTCCATGGAAGAATGATAAAAGATAGAAGAATTTGTGTTCATCGACTGAATAGAACGTGAAGGTATATAAATTAGCCTCGAATAAAATGTTCAATCAGGTGAATGCTTGTTGAATGTTATTCACCTGGTTATTCATAATATCTAGGAATTTAGATGATAATGTCGTGAACCAGTCCAGCATTTATCTTATCACGATTCCTAGAAAATAATTTTTATCCGAAATGTTCTTCGAAGCCTAGAATACAGGACAGGGCCTTCATTCTCAAATATTGATAATTCGGAAACACGATATTATGCACTAATAATGCAAGATGCAAGCAACGTCGACTTGACCTTTTAATAAGCAAAAGCAAGGTATAGTGAGACGAGGTCAACTACTGTTTAAATGGCATAAAGAGAACACAATGCAGTAATGAGGTCAAAAAGATATTGCAGGGGTTCTCTTGTGAAAAAGTGGAGTTATACGGAGTTTTCAACACCTTTTTGAGATGAGATGAGAAAATGGAATATCATGAAAAGAAATGTGTGTTCGAGTGTTAGACGGCAGTGTAATAATTAAAAGAGAAAAAAAAGATATGATGTACAGGGTTTAATTTTATTTAAACCCATCAATATCGCGAATGTTGACCTTGGAAAAGAGATCTCAATATCTGAAAAATGAGTGGTTCAGTTAATTGTGTAAACAAATTTAGCTAACACGAGGTCTTGAAATGTGGAAAAAACAGTTCAGAGAAACACTATATTATAAACTATTTATTTTTGGAAGAACAGGTTTTCAACAAATCTCAATAATTTCGAGTTTGCTTGCCAACAAGTGAAATATGTAATCAGGAAATTCCACTCATCTGATTGATATATTAAAAGTTGATGAGTGGACATAATCATACATTTATCAGATACATAACGGGATAACCCTCTCTCGAGAAATTTACTTTTAGATTCTAGAGTTTAGTTAGTAGGCTCAGAAATTTTTTGAAGAATTTGAATCAAGAAATTATCGATTTTTTACAATTCTATTTTTTTTTTGAAAAACAATATAGGTACCTAAATTTGCCCAAAATTTGTCCAATTAAAATCAAAATATAATCACATTATCAATGGGTTGGGTTTTGGCAATAGCATTGCAGGGTTTCAAATGAGCAGATAATTTGTAAATTCGGCACGGAGCAGGGTCAAGTTCGCTAGAACCTCGATACGGACATGAAATTTTATTTAAAAAATTACATTGGTCATTTTTACCATAGAAATCAATAAAATAGAGTTAATCAAGAATGTGTAATAGTCTTTCTTGTATTATGTTCTGATGTTTTATTGTAAATTACGGACAAACTCTTTGAGAGATACAAATGTCTACTGCTATAAATTGAAGATAACTGATCTGTTGTTAGACCCTTAATTTCTCTGAAAACATAATAGAATCAAATTCTCTATCCACCAAAATATTTACATTCGTCACATAGAACGTAAACAGGAAGCACGGGCTACATTAGCTAATAGTGATTAAATTTAGCAGGACTAAAAATATAGGTAGTTTCCAAAAACATCAGCAGCGCGGCAACACCTTCCACTGTAATGCATTTTTTTGACGTATTTTTATTGCATTGAGAATATAAACAACGATCGAATGTTATTGTGACATAATGAAATGAAAAGTATTGACGGTTATAATAATAAAATCGGATAGTTTCCATCCATTGGATAATATTATTTATAGATAAAATAATATTTAGAGTTATTTCCGAGGTTATTTCTAATAATGCAGTAGCCTTGACTGGTTCGGGGTCAGTAACTCACTGGAAACGAATATATAAACATAAACGCAGTTTTGGTCTAATGGAAGATAAAATCGAGGATAAACTAACAATGTAAATATACATAGCTATATCCTGTATATGCCTATGAGGTTTAAGATCAATGATCGGGCTAGCGAGTGCATGGAGCAAGGACAAGGGAAACTAGAAAATTCCAGCACATGTTTTTCGCAAGATAATGTTTTTATATTATGTATCAATCTCCCACGATCAATGAGAAGTACAACCTTTTGAAAGTTACATGTTATTCGATCACAATTTCCTTCGCGATCTCCACAGTCTTTCACAATCGTTATAATAAATAAAATAATCCAATCAGAATAAACATTTCAATTTACAATCATTCGCATAGAAATTAAATTGGGGCGGGTTTCTGAAACACGATTACCTACAAAATTTCACAATTTGAAAAAATTTAAAAATTACATGTTAATCAAATTAAAAAAATATAAATATAAGACAAGTACACAAGCAATACACCTTGCAATACACGTAGGATGCATATACAGGGTGTTTCAAAAACATCTTGCCAAACTTTAGGGGTTTATACCTTACACAAAAATATCACGATAGAACCCAATTCCGAAAGTTGATATTGACAGAGATACAGGGTATCAAAGTTGAATGTTAATTTTTGATTTTTTCAAATAACTTTTGAAATATTAAAGTTATTTTGATGAAGTTTGGTACATGAGGATTGTTTGACATGCGAAATTCAAATCTGACCTTGATATGGCTCTTACTTGTAGGTGGTGCCACTTACACACCCTTCAACACATTCAAATTCAAATAGCCATAACTCTTTTGTATGCACTCGATCTTTCTTTTTTTATCGGAAAATTGATTTTTCCGTCATATAAGAAAGGTATACTTCGTAAGAGTAGCTAGAAGTACTAACCCTTATCAAGATAATTGCACTTAAAGTGATAGATGCAATGTGGTTTTGAGTGGCAAATTTTGAAAAACGGCGTTGAGTATGATGATAATTTTGACAGTTGGTTAAACGTCCAATGTTTCTTATGGAAAAAAATGAAAAATACTCGGAAAAATAACAAAAAAAAATAAATAAAAAATACAAAATTACTTGGGTTTTTTTTTTTTTAAATATTGAAACAAATGTCTTGATTGGCATGATAACGTCATTTTCAGCGCCACCTATGTCTATTTTCAAAATTTTCCATTTAAAATCACACTGCTCGTCACACTGCATGGATTATTTGAAGTACGAATATCCTGACGGATATCTTGAAAAAGGTTACTCCTAGCCACTCTTACAAAGTATACCTTTGTAAATATGCCGGAAAAATCAAAAAGAGAAAGTACGAGTGCATACAAAAAAGTTATGACTATTTGAATGAGTGAAAAGGTGTGTACGTGGCGCCCCCTAGAAGTAAGAGCCAAATCAAGGTCTGATTTGAATTTCGCATGTCAAACAATCCTCATATACCAAATTTCATCAAAATAACTTGATTTTTTCAAAAGTTATTTGAAAAAATCAAAAACTAAAATTCAACTATGACCCCCCGTATCTCTTTTGATATCAACATTCGGTCGGGACAATCTGGGGTCTATCGAAATATTTTTGTGTAATAACCCCTTGAAGTTTGGCCACATTTTTTTGAAACACCCTGTATAAACAATTAAACAAACTACGAATGCTACAATGTAGACAAGGAATATATAAACAGAGAGAGAGACATACAAAATTAAGAAGTCTAATAATAAATTGAATAAAAACTAAGTAAAATACGAGGGGTAAACATCTGCCCAAATTTATGTACACCATAATTCCTATCTGCCAAGTAAATCCTTTGAATTCCTTATAAATCCTCATAATTCCCCATAAATCCTCATAATTCCCCATAATTCCTCCATAATTTCCCATAATTCCCAATAATTCCCTATAATTCCCCATAAATCCTCATCACTTCCAATAATTCTTCGTAAATCCTTATAAATCCTCTTGAATTGTATACAGGGTGTTTCCTAAAGATTGGTAAAAAATTCGTTGTGTGATTCCTGGGGTATTTTCATGAAAAAAAGTTCCTATAAACATTTGCCGAAAAATGCTTCCTAAGGGAGCTACGCCCCTTTAAATAGGGCACCCCGAAGACGGTTTTTCCTCAATATTTCCAAAACCTTACATACAAAAATCATGAAATTTGGTACATCATACAAACTTTTAATGCTGAATGAGAATTTGAATTTAAAGGTTAAATTCTTTTAACCTTTAACCCCGCCAGTATGGTACGCCCCTGATTAAAATTTTGAAATTCTGAGCTCAAATTCTCATTCAGCATTAAAAGTTTGTATGATGTACCAAATTTCATGATTTTTGTATGTAAGGTTTCGGAAATATTGAGGAAAAACCGTCTTCGGGGTGCCCTATTTAAAGGGGCGTAGCTCCCTTAGGAAGCATTTTTCGGCAAATGTTTATAGGAACTTTTTTTCATGAAAATACCCCAGGAATCACACAACGAATTTTTTACCAATCTTTAGGAAACACCCTGTATACTTTGCATAACTCGTTTTCAAGACTTTATTAACTTTATTTCGTATCTATTATCAATACCGAGTGTAAAAATGAATGATAGACGTATAATGGTGCAAGAGTTTATTTCCACTTTTTTAACTCCGGTACTTAAACAATAATAATAAACAATAAATAAGAAATATGAATTTTCAAATTGTTGAAATTAACTGCTTAGAATAGCACAACTAACAGTACTGCTTCTTATTTATGTAAGCAGTATTGATTTCAGTCAAAACATCCTCATTAATAAGAATAATATCAGAATTGTCCTCCTTTATAGATAAAGGCCCAAAGAAGATATACTCTGTCTCTACACTTGATATATCTTGTTTTCCAGGCCATTCAAATTCACATTTTTTGCGTTTATTCTGCCTTAAAAACGTCATTTCAACTATCGGACTATCCCCTTCAATATTCCGGATAACTTTTCCAATGAACCAGCCTTCATCATAATAAATTGCGTGAAATTCATTAATTGCTGTTGAAAGGAAGAAGGCCGATGGACAGGAACTTTCTCGGGTACTTCCGAGCGTATTTTCTATTGTTTCTTGCTCAGTTTCTTCTAGGTTTTCCTGTTCGTATACGTTGACATTATCTTCAGAAAATGTTTCTGTATCTTCGCTGTCATCATATTTTATAAATATAGATTCATCTGGAGTCTCAGAGGAACTGTCTCTCTTAGTTCTTTTTCTATATGGCTTTTTGGATCTTGACGAGGATTTTGGTGAATTTGACATCCGTGAGTCTTTTGAAGACTTGGTATTTCCAGATCTTCCTGTATTATTTATCATAAAACGTCTTAGTCTGTCTGTGCTAACCCTATTCTTAGTTTCCTCCAGCAACCAACAAAGCGAGGACTTCCTGATGATTTTCGATTTTTCGCCGACCATGACTCGGACGTATGGTCCATCTTCAACTAGGGTTTTATCAATCGATTTCAAATCATAACCTTTCAAAATTAGATTATCCATAGCCCCTATTCTTGATATGTCACAGAAGTCCTTGAATAAATGGCTTGTTGTATTGTTCAAATCCTCATTCACGTTTTCAGTTTCCATTGGTAGAGACGTAAAATATGGGAGCTGATCGGCTGATATTTTACTTGGATTACGAGTTGGATTATCACTGATTGAGTCAATATTGTTGTCGTCTATTTGAATCTCATATTCTTCCTCTTCCTCGTCTTGTTCTATACTTCCATCTTGAATTGGGTCCTTTATTGGTGGTATTGATGCATAATATAAACTGTCCTCTTCCACAGACATGCCGAGCTCTTGCGTATGCGCTAAAGCATCTTTAAGTGCACTCTCGACTACAGCAGCTATGTTACCATTTCCAAACTCTTTTATATTTATATCTTCCAGCGAATGCAATTCTGAATTTATTTTATCCCGTCGTTTCTCCTCGCGTGGAAAAACAATCACGTCTTTTAGATCTTGCATGATATTATTCACGGTCTTAATTCGATCTAAGCGTCCCAAAATATCTTTTACGCTAAAGTTTACTATCGTCGAATATGTGGACGTCATTGATATCGCAGCCCTAAAGGTTTTTTCACAATTCTGTCTTCACAAGCCACTGTCGCCAAATTCTAAGGAAAAAAACGCTATACCAAATTGAGTGAATCCGATCTCTGATATTCATTCTGGTATCTAGATATGAATCTATAATTAGACGTATCAACTTCAAATAGGCCACAGTACCTGCGTTTTCAGGATCTCTTTCGAGCAAACAGATGACTTTACCGGAACATAATTTTTCTGCAGCCTTATAATTCATTTTGTCTTCTGATTTCAAATCCGTACTTGTTAATAAATGTTTGTCCTTAGAGTATTCTGCAATCAGGGCTTCCAAGTGTTTTGAGGTTGCATAAAAATTTCCAATTCTCAACTTGACTTTGGGATTTAACAGACGATTCGAGTACGCAGCTTTGTAGCTATATGTACAGTGTCTTGGACATAAGAGATCGATGCGATTATACCAACCTTGAAACCATTTCCATTCGGGTAGTGTTGATTTGTCCAGAGATGGCAAGTCAGCACCTTGTCTCATGGCCTTCAGAAGACGTGTATCCCCATCAGATCCAAAATTATAATGACACCTCGTTTTTCAAAATTAGTTTTAATATAGTTCCACCTCTTTGTCACGTCATCTGCTGTGAATCTATTATCCGTGCCGTATCGAAAATTTTATAATATATTGAGGCTATTTTGTACTATAAAAATACGTATATGCGATATTTATTATTAAGTAGTATCTGTGATTAGAAAAGGAAGTAAATTAACACAACTTACCTTAATTAATAAGCGGAAAAGCGGGAAAAGAATATTCTAACCTTAAATTGATCGGTAGGGACAGTGACAGTATTGTCAAGTTTCTGTTCTCAGAATAACTTTCACCACTCTCCTCATCTGACTAATAATAAAACAACAACTGATAATTCTAGATGCTTCTCGGTGCGCTATTTTAATCTACAATGATGTTACTAGAAATTGAAATATTAAAAAAGTTGAGTAGTTTTCCAAAAATTACGAGAAAAATCGAGAGAAAAATTACATTAACCAAGATGAAGCTAGCAAAAGAGCCTATTATCGTGGGAACATCCGGTACCAGTTGTCTATGCTGCTTTTTCAACAAGCAGGGGGTCAATTCTTGACCCTTCGCAAATTTGAAACGTATACGCAAACATGCGATCACCATGTTATTTCAAATGCTGATCGCACAATTGCGTATACGTTTTAAATCTGCGAAGGATCAAGAATTGACCCCCAGAGGAGCTGCTATGTTGTGTTATTGCGCGCTCAAAAAAGAGAACAAACTCTAAAAGTAATCTACTAACTTCTAGTGGATTTTCGGTGAAAAAATAAACAAAAATAACATGGCATTAGGTATTTCTCCTCGTATTTATCGAAATTATTATTTCCAATTGTTACACTTGCTCCTATAAAATGAAGTAGGTAATCAAACTTGATTTTCTTGGATCTATTTCTGATTCAAATCGAATCACAAGTATCATCAAAAATAAGTTTTGTTCGACGCGCATGCGTAAAAACATGGATAGCTGATTCAAATCCTCAGTAAATCCTCAATAATTCCCAATAATTCCTCATAATTCCCCATAATTCCCCATAATTCCCCATAAATCCTCATAAATCCCCTTAATTCCCCATAATTCCACTTAATTCCCCATAAATCCTTGTAAATCCTCCAGACTGTACACCAGAATTCCCCAGATATTTACCCCTCGGTAAAATATGTTTTTTCAATAAAAATTTGAATCTATCTAATTGTTCACACTTTTTGAGACCTACAGGTAACTGGTTTTTTATTCAATAGACACCCAAAATTCCCATCCATCAGAAAAATCGCTGTTTTTATTTTTCTAGTAAGTAGGTAACTGTCGCATGTATCGTATGTGTATGTATTGAAAATAGCTATTTGCATACCAAGTGCCTCTTTTTTTCCCGCGGATTTTTTGATGATCAAAAACCTAAGGAAGGAAAAGCACTTAACTCCAGCGGACTGTATACAGGGTGTCCCTGAAATGACTGTACAACGCTCAACCCGAGGCTCGCCGGGGCTCAATCACAAATTAAAACACATGTACTTGATAATATCAAGTAATTGATAATATCAAGTAATTGATAATATCAAGTAATTGATATTACTTTATGCACTTATTTTTATTTATCATTTGCATTTTATGTACTGATAATTCAGATGATCTTATCCAAAAGTTCGATCTATCATGGAGTTTTACTCTGTCTTGAGAAATTTTGCTGGGATAAGTGGTTGTGCCAGAAAAATAAATATTTTAAATTAGGTACACAGAAATTTTATTATTGAATTATTTTTTTCTAGCATAACCACCCCTCAGGGCACTTATCCCAGCAATTTTTAAAAAAAAGAAAAAACTTTCCCTCGAACTTTCCTATACTCTGCGTTATTGGATGAAACCGTCCGAATTATTAGAAAGTCAATTCCATAAAAAACCAAAAGATATAACTGCATATTATGACATGTAATGTGATGATAAAAACATTATTTGATATTTATAAATTCAATAATACTAATTTATTGTTATTAAAATGTGACATACTGGGTGAAATATACCCTAATGGACAAAAACAAAGAAACCGCCTGAAATTTGAGAAAACTTCCACCTAGACTTTCACCCTACGTCAGTTATCAAAGAACTGATAGTGCATTTGAAAACTTCAATCCATTTGTCAGTTTGCGTGTCCCGGCGATTTTTTCCAAAAACATTTTTAGTGCCCTTTTTTCACTTTAAGAAAAAGGACACTTTTCAAAACTTTTTCCTCGACGTTTTCTGTATAGTTTTTGACGAGGTTTTTGATAAAAAGGGCTAGCACCATTCGAAGAAGGGCAAAATTTATATACCTCCTGAAAATTTCACACTAATTGAACAAAGGGTATAGAATCTTGAACTTGGCAAAAATGAACCTTTTTCGAGACCTTTTTTCTTGATTTCATCAAAAATGGGTCATTTTTGCCAAGTTCAAGATTTTATAGCTAGACTATCCTTCGTTCAATTATTGTGAGAATTCCAGGAAGTACAACATAGTTTTTCGAATGGTGCTAGCCATTTTTATCAAAAACTATACAGAAAAAGTTTTGAAAAGTCTTTGATAACTGATATAGGGTGGTCAACGTTTTCTCAAATTTTAGGCAGTTTCTTTGTTTTTGTCCATTAGTGTATCTATGATTTCGAGGTATTAACGCGAGTATTGACGTATATGTCACGTCATTAACCAGTGTTGCTGATTTTTTTGTAAAAAATCAAAAAAATCCGATTTATTTGATTTAGGTAAATCGATTTTTTGATTAAAATCTTTTTTTCATATGTCTTGTTTTTTTTTTTAATTAATGATATTCCAGATGGACTTATTTTGAATATAATATTTCATTTGAAGTTTTCACACATAACACAACGCTACTTATCTACTGACACATTTTACTTGGGTCATATTTAATCAAATTTATGAAACATACTTAACTGAATACGAACTCAACTGACATTTAATCATTTTTAAAAAACAAAACCTCTAAATAAAGCATTGGCAAGACTAAATAATTGTGTTCTGATGACTGAATTAAAATTTACTCTTCAAAAGAGAAGGGAAAATACGAGGGAAAATATATATTCTTTTAATCATGTGATTTAAATCAACGATTAAAAAAAAATCAATTGATTAAAATCGCGATTTAAATCACTGATTTATATCCACGCAACCCTGCAAAAATCTAAAATGAGGTTTAAAAATACCATCTCACAGGAATCTACTATTTTCAACAAATTGCCAGGAGCTGTTCGTGGCCAGCCCCAGCCTAACTATAGTACAAGAGCTTTGAAATAGAGCTTTTAGAAAATGAAGATTGAGTATCGTCTCGAGTATCGTAGAACCGATCATAGATTTAGATCTTTAGGTATTTCCTCGGGTACCTATTGCAGTAGGCGCTGCATGACGTTACAGGTAAAGGCCCGGGTAGAGGGTGTGGGGCGAGGGGTAAACCGCGTGGGTATTTTGGTGTACAAATCTTGGGTATTAGGGGAATTGGTAGAGGAAATAGTGGGTATTAGAGGTATTTAGTGGGTATTAGTAGGTATTAGTGGGTAATAGAAGGGTATTAGATGTAATACTCGGGGTATTAGGGGAATTAGTCTGGGTAATAGATGTTTTAGAATGATAAAAGAACATACGATTTTTAAAACTTATTTCCCTATTTACCATAGAAGTCCAATGTAAGTTGGTATTTGGTAACTCTCGACGCGTATCAATATGCTACAGTAGATTATGAGCTTTTTATGGGAACCTACTTATTAGTAGATACATAATACATATCAACGATTTGGCAACATTGCCTACACCTGTTGTTAAAGAAACCGTGCGTATCCAGTGATCAACTTTATGCGAGACTTTATGTTTTTTGTGATAGTGGTGAAACAAAAATAAGGTAAGTTATGTTCAGTAGAAACGAGAGTAGAAATGTCTGTGAGACTGATGATTGTCTATATGATTCATTTTTCACAATACTTTATATTAAATTGGCAATCGGGTAAAGCAACAAAGTAAGGTTATGTCTAACTCGAATAGTTTCACAACGGTTTCATGCAGCCCCGAGGGCAGCTTACAATGTTGCCAATAATAGTGTAATTTAGATAATAATATGATTTTTCAAATTGATTTCCAGTTAGTGATGATATTATGATAAAACAGAATGATAAACTGAGTATCAAAATCGGAATGGACAAGCGTGCGCTTAAATACATAGATTGTCTGATTGTCGATAGATTCAACCCCAGATTGGGGGTGTGACATTCTGGGGATAAGAAATAAATAAAAATTGATGAAATTTATTTAAATTGTATTGAAAGAAAGCCAATTCAACATTTTCAAAAAACTATTTCTTTCGCTTTGGGGGATGAAAAGAAATAAAATTTGCCGAAAATTATTGAGATATGTAGGAAGTCAGTGGGTCTCGGAGTGAACCATTTCCAAAAAACTATCATTTTCGCTTTCAGGGTTGATAAAGGGGTCGGAATAAATTTTTGGTTTTTGACCGCCATTCATTTTTTCTTTCATGTTATTGCGATAAGTGACAATCAAAGTGACAACGTTTGAAGCTTATGTTATACCTCGTGTTATACTGTATTTTCAGATCTTCACTCCTGAAACTGAAACCTAGCTGAGAACCTAGCCTACCTATTCTTTTGAACTGTCGCCCGTCGTGTCGTCTCTCCGAGTACGAATCCAAAGATGAACGAAAATGCAGAGGTAATTTTATTGATAGCGTATTTACTAGGAACGGTATTGACGTTCATTCTTCCTTTAATTGGTTTCAGCACGGGTTCTCCTAATGGAACTAAATATGTATAAAAACAAAATCTAAACGTCGATATAAACCTTTTACTGTTTTTCAAGTTTTAAGATTTTTATGCGATTTTATATCTATTAAATGTATAGGTAATCGAACTTTGTTGGCCTGTATCTTTGTATTCCATAGTAGAAAACTCGGTAATAAACTTGAGTGTCCTTTGCTCGGTCCCACGCCTGGCCCTTTGACAAAGATTTTTTTTTTATTTTCAGCTTTCGGACAGCACCGTGGACACCACTGACAATCTGTGGTTACAGGCTGAATCTGGGATAAATATTCGAGTTCCCGATGTTGTGAAAAATATGCTTAAAATTAACGGATACGAAAATGGACCACTTATCAGCCAAATTGATGATTGTGCTATTTCGTCAATCGAAGAATTCGCGCGAAATGATCTTCCAGATATATTAAGCAAAAATGAATTTCAAAAGTATTATGGAATTTATTGCGACCATCCCGAGAAATTCAAATTCGTTGTTGGACATCGTCAAATAATTAAAATGATTGCTAAGTTTTTCCAGAAGCAAATGAATAAAACCTCGAATAAAACAAAACATAATGGAGTTGGGAGATATAAACCTGCTTCTCCAACCTCCCGTGAACAGACTCAAAAATCGTCTTGTGATGAGCCCCCAGATGAGCCCGGTGATATAGAGGAAGAAAAGAAAAAATTATTCCATACAATGAAGTGCTGGGCCCGGATGAAAGTCGATCCTGAGAAGTGGTGTTCGTTTGAGAATAACTTTCAGAACATCGCCATGGAAATCAAACAGGTTAAAGGATATCCAAACAATAACTCGAACAAAGAGCTATATTGTATAGTTACGTGCTTCTGTGGGAGCAAGTATAAGCTCCCAAAGCTATCCAAAAGAAAATCACAGTTCACAAGGTGGATAACTTCCAACTTCTACACTCATCTAACTGAGAAGCACATTAATATCTCCCTCGATATTTCCAAAACCTTCTCGAACAAATCGGCTCCTAGATCGGCCCCAAATGTCACAAAAACCTTGGACTCTTATTTCAAGAAAAAACCAGTTGAAAAAATCAAGATTCTGCAGAATGTCATCATCAAACCCCCAACCGAGCCTTCAGCCGTGAACTCGCCCATGAATGAAATATCAAATCCAGGACCAATGCAAGGATGTCTAAGCGTATCACCGAGCGTATCACATTCACAGAATTTGCTCAATTTAGCACAAGATTACGCACTTCAAAAACACAAATCTGATACTGAGATATTTGATGAGCCCAATACTGAATATCTAGGCAAGAGTCTAGATATTATAAAACCAGGCGAGCTTTCTAAGGACTTTCTGGACAACAATGGACACCGAGATGGACACCCACTTCAGAATTTTACTATGAACTCTGATCTTATATTTGACGGCCATTCTGATTCCGAGACCCGAGTCAAGACCAATACTGAAAATCTAGATAGGTGTCTAGATATTAAATCAAGCAGCCAGAAGTGGAAGAATATAAAATATCAAAGGTCTGAACGAAGGAAAAGGGCAAGAGAAAGATCATCTTCTAAAGATTCTAATCAAAAACTTCTGACAGATTATTACGACTTCATTGATAAAGTATGTACTGCTATGTCAGTTGACATTACAGAGAAAATTCTGAATAACATTACCAATGCAGATTCAGATATTTCGTCAAATACCGAGAATAATAACTTGGAAACCTCGATGGAAACTAACAAGAAGCAGAAAATTTCATTGTTTCTTCAGAAATTGCTAGGCAACGCTACTGCGAATTCAGATCACATGGACAACAATAATTCTTTTGATGAATTCACAAAGAACGTGTCTCTTTATTTATTTTATACGGCTGGCAGACTTGCATATGAAACATTGCAAGCAAACTTGAAAAATTGTCTACCTTCTATATCCACCCTGAATCGTTTCATGGACAATAAGCAAAAACGGCTAGAAGAGGGATCATTCGATTTTGAAGGCTTGAGAGACTTCTTGGAAATGAAAAACTTGCCAAAAGTTATTTGGATATCAGAGGATGGAACGAGAGTCAATGGGAGAATAGAATACGATTCGACGTCCAATAAAATTGTTGGATTTGTTATGCCATTGAAGAAAGGCATACCGCAAGGTAACACATTCATTGCTAGTTCAAGCACGACCATTCAAAAATATTTTCAAGAAGGAGTTAAATCTTCCTATGCGTATGTTATAGTTGCCCAGCCATTGACGCCTGGGTCGCCTTCATATTGTGTAAGCATGTTTGGAACTGATAATAGATTTAATTATAAAGATGTTATTGAAAGATGGAAGTATATGATGGAAGAAGCTAAAAAATCTGGTATAACTGTATTGGGATTCGCTTCGGACGGAGACACGCGCTTGTTGAAGGCCATGCGGATAGTTTCTGGTTTGGGAACTGTGAAAGAAGATGCAAACCTCGATGTAAACTTTGATGAGAAAAATACAGGCTGGCGATGGTACCATTCCAAGGACAACGTTGAAGAGGGGTGTTTTTTTCAAGATTTCATCCATATATTAACAAAGCTGAGAGTCCGACTTCTTAATACCAAAATTAAATTAACAGTGGGTGATTATCAAGCTTCTTCAGAACACCTTGTTAAAATCATCAATACAGTGTCGAAAGACAAGCATTTGTTGACCATGACTGACGTTAAAGCAGAGGATAAAATGAATTTCTTGTCTGCAGAGAAAATTTGTTCTGTAAGAGTAATTGAGCTTTTAAAAGCAATTCCTAATTCTGATGGAACACAATTCTATTTGAAAATAATGCATTTTATTCTTTCTGCATTTTTAAGTGATGGTGAATCAGAAGAGCAATTACCATTGTGTGAAAGAATATACAGAGTTTGGTATGTTGTATTTCTCCTTCGAGCATGGAGGGCATCAGTAAAAAAGAGTAAGATTCTCACGTTGAAGGACAACTTCATATCAACAAACTGTTATACGTGCATAGAATTAAATGCCCATAATATTATCAAAACAGTTCTATTGTTCAAATTCAATAGTGTTGAGAATAATTTACAGAGCAATATGTTAAATTTACCAAACATGGGTAGCCAGCCCTGTGAAAAACTGTTCAGAGCAGCGAGATCAATGACGTCCACGTTTTCTACAAAAATAAACTTCAGCATAAGAGAATTTCTATATAAAATTGGCAGAATCAACACCATAAACAACATTGTGGGTAAAATGAACTCCGAATTCCTATTTCCACGTGAGGTTAAAAAACGAAGGGATCGACAAGAAGCTATAACTCGGGAAGAAATAATGAATATAGATATTGAATCAGTAGTGGAAAAAGCTCTAAGTGATGCAATGAAAGAAGTTCAGCACATAGGTATGTTTGCCGATGAAGAGGATTACTTGCAATTGGACTTGGAACGCGTTATGGAAGATCTCCCAGAGAACAAGACACCAGATAGTGAAGATACCTCGGATCGAACTTCGGATGATACAGACAACTTTCAGATTGATCAAACCGAGGATCAAACCCTCGATCAGAATCTTTGTGAAGATACAAATAAAAATGGAAATTCCTTAATAGCGAACATTCGAGATATGGAAACGAGTATGGAAACATTCGTCCATAAAGATGATGTTTTAGATCTGAAAGATTATTCAGATAAAATAAAACATGTGGAAGAAAATTCTATCTACGTTGAAGTGCTACTGAAGGATGGGTCCGCAAATCGATCTGCAGTTATTAAAAAATCTTCATTTTGCTGGCTTCTTAGTGAATCTAACGGTCGTATCAGTAACGATCGCCTCAAAAGGTTTATAATCACACCAAGTGACAATACAAAATTAAAAGTGAAAAGAAGTGAGCGAGAAGGTGAGTCAAAAATCAACCCAAAAAAATGTAAGCAAAAACGACTAAAAAAAGGAGGCATTGTAAAATTAACAGACTCAGAAGGAAGGAGTGTAAACGCGAAGGAAATCTGTGAAACTGAGAGCGAAATGGATGAGGCTGATGGTGAATTTGATCAATCAGAATCCTGTGATGAGGAATTCATAAAGGATATTACAATAGGAAAATTCTATGCCGTCGCCTATGATAAACAATGGTTTATCGGCAAAGTTTCTGATATTCTTAATGAAAACCAATTCAAGGTGAAATTTCTAAAATTAAACAATAATCACTTTGTCTGGCCCAGGCAAGATGTCACCGACATCGTTGAGCTAAAATATATTTTTTATGGTCCTCTGGAGCTATCAGGAAGTGGTCCTTTCAATTTAAGGAGGCATGATCTAATTACAATAGAAAAAAAATATAAAGCAACAGCTGAATAGTTTTATTGTCATGAATTTCCAATTAATTTTTTTTATTCGTAGCGGTTTTACCATACGATTTTTCTTTGGAGAAAAGGTTTTCGGTACATATTATTTACGTTTATTGTTTTTTCTATAGTTTTTTTCCTCGTGCCCGAGGTTGTATCATTTTAATCGTATGAAGATTTGTTCAAGATGATTTGGAAATAAATATTATTTTGAATTGTAAATTTGGTAGTTTTCATTGTTTAACATATTGGTAAGTTTATAGCCCTTTCTCATTCAAGGTAAGTAATAACTTTTTAACTGCGAAAAGTATTTTTTTTCCAGAGATAATAGTGGGTATTAGTAGGCATTAGGTGGTATTAGTAGGTATTAGTGGGCATTAGTGGGTATTATTATAGGTATTAGAGGTATTAGAGGGTAATAGAGGTATTAGTTTAACAAAGTCGGGTATTAGAGGTAGAATGAGGTATTAGTGTACACAATTTTGAAGCGCGGTTTACCCCTCGGTGTGGGGTGTTGGGTGTTTAGTAAAAAATACGGTCGTAGGTGGCTGTGGTTTTCTTTTTCTAAGATGTACGTAGGTCGGGGCTAGCTTCGTGTGGCTTGATGGCAACTGTCACAATTGTCACTGAATGTCATCTATTGTCATTACTTTTTGTAAATTTAATCTAGGTAGTTCTTGATAAAAATTATAGGAAATCCACAAAAACATTGAAAATCGGGCTTTTGCGCCCGCAGACTCAGCACAACCAAGAATGCACTCTATAAGCGTTATCTCGGTGGAACCAGTGAATTTTAGGAAGGTTTCTCAAATGTGGCTTGGCCCTTTACCCGAGCCCCCGCCCGAGCCTTTACCTCTCCCCGTCCCTGTTTTGAACTCAACGTTAATAAAATGGTGAATAAATACCTACAACGACGATACTTGTTGACTTCTGAAAAGAACATTTTGATTTATGAAAACACAGAAACTCAAAAACACAAAACTTCTCGAGAAGTCGACAACAACACAAAAGTTAGGTTAGAAAATGGATTTGGTGGTTGTCATGTTTGCGATGTTAGCCAGGAGAAAAGTTTATTGAAATGATAATTGCCATCCCTAGGTCAGCTGACCGAATTTTTTATTAAAGACTCTTTACTCAAGTATAGTTTTTCTACTCGTGTCCGGTCGAGTGTCCGGTACTCGAGCCGGTGCTGCTTTGAGATATTATGTGAAATTATGATAATCATGAATGAATTTCCGTAATACCTATATTATTGCTAATAATAGTGTGGCCTCGAACTTTCACAAAAATCGTTGCTTCACGCAAATTTGCGTTGCCAAAACTCCTTGATTTATGGGCATGGCTGCTGACTAGGGCAATGTTTTTGCAAAATTGGAATACGTACCTACTTAGGTATAACATTTATCGTTTTTTTAAATCAAATACTTATGATGTTTTTAGAGTAGGATTAGGACGGCATGGAATTTTTGAATCATACAATGACTCTCTTGAGTGAGTTAAAGGGTCTCAGTTCTCCCCCAAAAAACCGCCATAAAAGCAACAGGTTGTCAAACTATGCCCCAAAACAGGTGCATCCAAAACAATGGTAGGGTAGTGACCTGTCAACCGTTTCAGTCAGAACCACCTACAAACTACAAACAAACCGGTTCTCACAAGCCCCTAGTCTATTATCATTATTTCATTTTATCACCTCTTATCAGCAATTATCAAATCAACACATATGCATACATTCCGATAAAAGCAAACTGAAAATAACTTACAATCCAAATGTTTCTTTTTAGGCCCAATCATTTCTTCGGTGGTTGCTTTGCATACGGCTTTAGCAAGTCCTTGACCGGCTATACTATGTCTGGCCGCCAATAATCGGTCGTTTATAGTCTGTCCGGCCATTCTGCTCGACATTTTTGGTCAATTGCAGGTGTTAACACTAAAAACAAACCAAAATCTTGCACGGTGAAACACAAATTTCACGCAAAAACGGCTCCAAACAGGCCTCTACGGTTCAACACCAGACCCTACTCGCAAACGCAAACTTCACGTAACTGTCACTGTCACAGTGTCACAACGACGGAACGACGATCGACGAACAATCACATTTGGATGAAAAAAAAAATTTCCTTGTAGAAGATAAACTTGGCAACGGAGTTTGTGTATAGGCAACTCAGAATACGTGTGATGATAATGCTCTTTTACAGATTTCTTTACTTTATATTGCCATCTGCTGGTGGCTGGTTTAGGTTGAATGAAAGGAAGTTACAGGTCACTTGAATGTCGCCCTCTCGTAAGTGAACTGCATACTACTACATTTCCTTTGCTATTTTTACTATTTCACGGAATTGATTATGTATGAATTGCTACAAAAATATTAGTTACATTTTACTTTCGATATGCAGAGAAAAGGAACAGTTTGAAAGTTACTTTTTCATTATTGAGTGAAGTTGAGCTTATTGAAAGAAAAACAAGTTCATGGGGTCTACGGGTTTTCGTACCCTGATCAGTTTGTGAGTCTACATAATTTTCAAAAAATCTGTGCAGTATTTGTGGAAAGATTTATAGGATTTTTAGATGTCTTGGGACAATTTTCCAAAAATGTAACGATTCAAAAAATTTAATACGATTTGGTGTAGTGATGACTTGGAAAACGAACAAGATACGAGGATCAAACAATCCTTTATGATATACTTAGTCTAAGATACGGTATTAGAAATAGGTATAGGTATACCCCCATCTGTTGTTTGATAGTGATAAAGATTATATGGGTATTATATGCTGTATATAATTTGTTCATCGATAAATATCCCGCATGGGTTGCCTAGCAAAATCACGGGCCTTCACTGTTGACCATTGAACTCCATACTACGTAGGTACTTTTATTTCCTTCTCATCGGATAGAAAAATGTTTCTGTGAACCAGCATTTTTTTATAGTTTTCTATTTAAATTGCAACTCTTAGTCCCAGTGCCAATAATACAACCAAAGTGGGCCATGCATTCACTGTGATGAGAGTGCCAATCACTATACTTTCAGGAAACTGTTGAGTTTTTTGTCTTTTTTATTTTGAAGAATTATATTTTTTGTTAAGTTTATATTTCCTAGTGATTCAACAGTTTCACAGCTATCGAAATAAATATGTTTGATTGAAAACTTTTGCAGTATTCTTTTTTAATTGATCAAAATTCATATGCCAACTGCTAAAGGGGCCAATAACTGCACTGTTTACCCTACGTACAGTTTGTTCATGGCTATGGAGGACTGTAACGAGGAGATAAATCGACATACGAATATCCTTGAAATTTC
Organism: Orchestes rusci; assembly: GCA_958502075.1. NCBI lineage: Eukaryota > Metazoa > Arthropoda > Insecta > Coleoptera > Curculionidae > Orchestes > Orchestes rusci. Next base: position 41,829,924 of record OY293306.1, read on the forward strand.
TGTCCCTCTTTTTCGTTAGTTGTTATTTCATTTGAGGGCGCTGCTGATAGTAGCGCTTTTTTTTACTCGTTGTCATGGTAACGTTTATTGCTTGTCAATGATTGTCAACAGACTCACAATAGATTTCTACTCTACAATACACATACAATTGCTTTTCTACACGGCAAAAATTAAGGTTGAATCGTCGCAACATCGTGTTTCAAGCCCATTGCTTGTTTATTGATGACTGTTGCCAATGAAGGATATGACGTCACTCAGCTACCCTCTATACAAAAATTCTCGCAATAGTGTATGTATGAAATATTTTACTTTTTAATGTATAACAAAAAATATTTTGATGATACCTACCATCATCAAATAATGAGAGTTTTGATGCCAACTAGCTGATGAAAATAGTTTCATTATGGTTACCTAGGTGATCGTTTTTGTTTGACATGAAAGCGCTAAACGACTCTTCGCCATCTGGAGGTAGCAATTGAAGCTAAATTACGATTTGAATTCTGGCCCACTTTTTATGCATTCGATTCGTCTCCTAGTTATAGTCCTCCATATTCATGGCTTTCCTGGGGTCACGTCACAGTATTTGACGTTTACCAGTATGTCGTAGATTGATCGCTCCACATGTGATATTTGTCAAATTGATCCAAAAGACCCTCGTCCTGACGTACGTGATTTTTTTCAATGTGTAAGAGAGAGACGGAAAGGTATATGACGTAACCGCAGGAAATCCATGAACGAACAGTCTATAGTATGGAGTTCAATGCTGTTGACTGTTAAATAATACTTGGATATTTTTTTTTTAAATGAAAAATACAAAATGTTTAAATCTAGTTGCTATGGAAACCTTTTTTAGATGACAACGAGGAAGTTGTCATGTCGTGAAAGTTAAATCGTTGCGAAATTTGTGCAACATAAAAACGGGATGCTTTTGAGTTTGGCGGAAAGTGTTTTTTGATATCCCTCGTACATATCAGTCGTACTTTGTTCGTGATCTAAGCTACCTAGAAGCGTTGTTTGCTAGAAGTATGTACAGTATACAGGGAGGGTCGGGAGTAATGGGCCTAACTCTAGGGTGTCATCTATGCATCAAAATAATGACATAAAATCCTCCATAGATAAAACTCAATTCATGTTGTAATATTGGATTTCTTTCGTTTTCAGGTTATAAGGCGGGACCGGGATTAAGGTTTCAAAATGCTTATGTAACATCCGAACGAGTCATTCCAGAGAATTTAGAAAAAATTGAAAATTTTCAAGCTTTAGTAGAAGAATATAAAAAACGAAGCCGCGCTCACGAAGAGCTAAAACTCAGTTGGGGATTCCCAAAAAAAAAGATCAATACGTTTCTCGATCAAGGCTTTCACAAATGAATATTGGATAACCACATTTGAGTTTTTTCTTATTATTTCCATGCATAGATTACACCGGCCCATTACTCTCGAATCACCCTGTATACACTGATTATTAAGGTCAAAAGATACCTTTTTATTTCTTTTCCAATTTTAATCTAAGATGATGATTTCATGACACACTATATAACCCTCCCACTAAACATAAAAACGTAACTTGAACGATTAAATCACGTAAAAAAGTTACAAACAAACGTTGCTCAGAAGATAACAATATCTTTAATATAACGTATGTCAAGTCCGCTACATAAACGTCCATCATAGTAACGTTGCAAATCAACACATCATTGCAACGAAAATACGTTTCACCAAGGCAAACGAAGCTTTGTTTTTTTATTTTAACATTGCGTCACGTTGCATCAACATTTGTGATATGTTTCGATATGACATTTTTCCAACTGGATTGAAATTTTTTCAAGTTAACTTTAAAGCAACAATTTTGTAAGGTGGCTGCTACATAGATATCGTCCGGGATCTCTCATAAGAAAAGTGATTACCACTCCTCTGTATAACTTTTTGAAAAGATTCATTTTGGGATTTTTGGTCTGACAATTTTTCGATTGGCGAAAAGTCTGGTCGGAGTTTTCCAAAATCAGGAAAAATTCGGATTTGTGACATTCCATGCATTTCTGACTAAGAATTTTTTCTCAAATATTTCTAAAACTTCACCAAGTAATGGATCAATCATTTGATTAACTTCAACAATAATTCAGAAAAACTTTTGGTCATGATTGATATTATTTAGAAAACGCAGCGATAACCAGATTTTTCGCAGATAAAAAACATATTGCCTCTGTATCAATCTTTATGAAAATTAAAATTGGAACATTAGTATTTTGGGTGAAAATGAATTTATAACAACATTGAAATCCATTTTTTTTTTTCAATTCAAAGAATGCGATTTAAATTAAATTACCTAGAACCATAACCAGCTTCCAGAGGCACAATAGCACAGTTTATATATAAATAGATAGGTATATATTATATATTATATGCCAATTAATCCAGTTTATACCTACTCATTATTGTCGGGTTTTTGTTCTTTTCAAAAGCGGAAAAAACAAATTTATCCATGAACTTTCAAGTGTTTTTAGTAAATCACAATATGTTTGTCGAGAAAAATAACGGACATACGAACCAATGTCCTAAATCTAATAACCTCGGAAGCAACAGTTTCGATGTTCTTATTACATCTTCCTCAGGCATTCAAAAAATTGGAGACGTAGGTAACGAATTAAGAGAGCGTAAGTAAACATATCTATAACTCGAAACATAAATACAAGGAAGAATTAAAAATTTGTAGGTATAGGTACGTATCACTCCATAATTCTAAAAAACACAAAATGTTTTTATTTTCTTGACTTTTGTCAATGAAGTTTTGAGCAAATCCAAATAAATCCAAGAAATTTTGATCAAAACCGAATAAATCCATCATTTTTGAAAACTCATATTACCTATGTCATCGGAAGCCTTATAGGATCCATTATCAAAACATTAAAAGAAGGAACTTTTAGCGCTCTACAAAGATCGTGTTTTCCCAAAAATCATGTATTATTGATTTATACGGCTTTGCCCAAAAATGAGATTTAGTTCTTTTTACTTCGGCGTTTGCGACGTACAAATTCAAGAAGATTTAATGAGATCTACTCTTATTTCTTCAAGGATTTTTGCGACGCGAAGATTCAACATTCAAAATATAATGAGGATATGAATTGAATGTTGCAAGAAACCAGGATCCCCTATAGTTATTTACCTAACAAGTGCGGAAAGTGATACTTTTCCGCAGGCGACGGCAGTTGCGCGTTAAGGGCGGAAAGGACATTTTCCGCAAGAGTTAGGTACAACGTTTTTTTCTACGAGTGGTTTTGTCCATCTTATTAAAAAAAAAAGAAGTTTTTGATATGCAAAGATTTTCTAATAATACCTCAAAATGCCACATACGGTAGAATAGTAACATAAATCATTTAATTAGTTCTAAACATGCTCATTTTTGACAATACAAAAATCGTACGGAAAAGTAACTTTTCAGCACTGGTGTGAAAAAGTAGTGCGAGATAGTATATTATTTTATATGAAGGAAAAGTCACTGTTCCTCCAAATATAATATGCCATTTTTTCTTCAAAGGTCGAAAAATTTATAATTTATGCAAAGACATAATGTTTTCAATTTGTCATGAATATAGCTTCGGGCGGCGGCGCCAGGCTCACGTTTTCGTTGTCATGGTTGAAAAGTAAAACTTTACGGTCGGTAATCAGTCGAACAATGTCCGTTTTACTGACGTTTGAAGAAAAAAGTTACTTTTCCGCACGATTTTTGTATGGACGGAAAAATAATGAAACATAATGTTTTCATCATGATATATTCATCGGAAACATTGGATTCTTGGATCCGGCATCAGTTATCAAAGAAGTAGGTAATGCTGTTTTTTAAAAATTCGATCCATTTCTCAGTTTACCTGCCCTGGCGATTTTTTCTAAAAAATTGTTACTTTGTCTTTTTGTGTCTTTTTCACATTCGAGTGTTTCTGTCCATCTTATTTGAAGTAATAAAAATCATTTGATTAGTCATAAATATCTTCATTTTTAACAATACACGCACTAGTGCGAAAAAGTACAACTTTCAAAACGAAAAATCGTGCGGAAAAGTAACTTTTCCGCACGCTCGTAGAAAAAATATATTATTTTATATCAGGTAGCAGCATCCTGAATGTGTCCAGTTTATACTTTTTCATCAAAATCTGTCAATGCGGATGAAATGAAATCATTTGTTCGATGACGTAGGTTAGGTAGTACTCCAATTTTGTATGAGCTACAATCTTAGACTATAGTCTAAGGCTACAATAGTATCAATATACAGGGTGTCCCAAAATTCGACCGACAACGGTTAAGAGGTGATAGAACTCGCATTTTTATGAAACTTGAGATGAGGACATACAGCCCTAAAGTGCTTAGTTTTCAAAATACAGCGTGCCAAACTTTTATTTTTTATCTCAATTTTTGTCAATTATTCCTCATCAAGGCGACACAGCGATACGTGATTACGCATGGGGGGGTTTTTATGACGAGAAATCCAAATTCATTAACGGTTCTGAAATCACCAGTAGGGGGGCGCCACCTACGGCACATCGAGCTCATCTAGATTATGAAAACTTTTTTCCAGTTTGGTGCATCGATATGAATATTGAAAAGATCGATTCTTCAACCTTTTTCACGTAAAAAAGGTGTACCTTGTTCAAGTCTCTAGTGTTAACCGTTTTCGAGATAGCCTTCATTTTAATTTCCAATCCAACGGAATGAATTGGAAAAAAATTGCAAAAAATGCACTTTAGGGCTGCATGTCCCCATCCCAAGTTCCATAAAAATGCGAGTTCTATCACCTCTCAAGCGTTGTCGGTTGAATATTGGGACACCCTGGTATAAACCATACAAACTTTAAACGAGTGCCTAATACCCTAATACCTAGCCTAATAATCAGAAGACCATCAATCACGTATAGGTTATCCTTATTATGGTAACTTTCTAATCACTAGTAGTTTTACAAACATACAAAACCAGAAGTTTTGTTTTTATTTGATTATCCCAAAACATCCCATTTTAGCTACGTATCAACCTACTTTCGCAAGTACCTACAAAAACACATCAACTGTGAAGTTATTTGGGTCCGCTACGATAATTTCCGTATTCAAGAAAATTGGGCGATGTGCCAGGAAAAGTGGAACGTTCCAGTGTCGCCTTAATTTAAATGGGGGACCGATTGAGAGAGATATTCCATTGAGTCTTTCAATTGAAGTGCCTTTCAACAGCATCAGCAAATTAACGCATTATATAAAGGTATTTCTAGTTTCGTTTGAGACAAGGTCCGAATCAAAATAAATTTGAAGAGGAGTTTGTTTACTATGCTTTATAGCGGCCTAATAAATAAATAAACATAATAAAGAGGTCATGGCATAAATTCACTATTTTCAGATGTTAGTTAGTTAGTTCTTCTATGAGAAACGGACAAGAGTGAGTAATCGAATATACAGTTTAGTTAGCGGGTTCAGATAAACTGCATGGAAGTACTGTTAGTTGACTGATGATGCTATTGGGAATAGTCTTAAAAAATAGCTGGAAAAATAGTAACGTTCAAAATATTCCTGTTCATTATTCATAAAGCATGAATATGAATCGTCATACAGTGTGACCGTAATGGTTGGAACAAATTCATTAAAAATTCAGGGCTTTGTTTTGTGGGAAAATGCTCGGGCATGTCGATTTTTATTTTTGACTGCGTTTTTTTTATGATATTCCTCTTATGCTGTATCATCCACGTTGATAACATATACGTTATAATGGACCATTTGCACATTTTTTGAAGTATGATTAGTATAAAGAATATAAGGTTAAGTAAGTACTGATGCCATTGATGATTAAAAAAATCAACCTACGACCTCTATTAATGTATAGTAATCATCGATTAAAGAGCGCCAATCAACATCCACTACGTCACAGAATACATTATCTATTTCCGTCTGGCGTATTGACTATATGACTCTCTCTCTCTCTCGAGAGGGTAATTTAGCTCCGCCTCGTTTTCGAGTATGCAGTGAAACTTGCGGTTTTTTTTCAAATTTATTTAGTACCTATATTTTTGGCTATTTTGGAAAAAAGTTTTTCACTGATGACTTTCTAATATTGTCTAGAATACGTATATAAAAATTCAAGTCATGTGAAAATGTATGCAAATTGTCCATTGTTAACTGATGGAAATGTTCCATTTGATAACAGCGTAAACCATGCCGATACGTACACGTTAAGTTAACGTGTGGGATACGGCATAAGGGGGAATGTGTTGGGACCAAAAAGAAGTTACGACCATTAACTTCATTTTTTCAAATGGAAACCCTCATTTTTCATTTCTTTTTTGAGTTCTACATCAAATCCAAGTAATATAATGATGATAATTTTATGTATACAGGGTGAACCGAGAATGAGTTCCTACTATCTACTTCATTCTTTTCGAATAGAAACCTCCTTTTTTTATTTCATTTTGGAATTCTACATGGGGGTTTCCATTTGAAAAAATGAAGTTACCTAATGGTCGTAGCTTATTTTTGGTCCACAGTCAAAAATCCACGACTTATCCGAGCGTTTTCTCACAAAACAGACCCCTGATTTTTTTTATTTTTCTTTTAACTTGTTCCAAAACCTTTACTGTCCCACTGTATAGTATCGTTTGGATATGAATAGCCAATCAGACGACAAAATGATAATTGCGTCAAAAAAAACGTATGAAGAATCACTTTAGGGGCTATTTGAAAGCTTGCCCATTCTCAAATAGGTCATAAGGCCATTTTTTTCAGGAATCTACCAATTTTTTAGTCCCTGGTGGCACATTTTTGGACATCAGATACTGAGCATGGTGTGACGTCATTGTTCAGCAAAATTAGCACATTTCAAAGCAGTATTCGAAAGTTGGGATTTCGAATAACAAGGAGAAAAAAAAACACTTGTCACCTCATTTTTCGTGGAATTCCGAATCCAGCAATAAAAAATATTCATGCAAAAGTTCTGAAGCGCTTTTCTTTCCGGCGAGGTCTCTCTGTTTCCGAGTAAGTGGTAAGAATATTTTTCCACTTCAAAATCTCATGAAAGACATCCTTGTGTATCTTCTCAGGAAACCCCTTCTGTTTTCAGCAGCCTTCCACCAGGTTTTCATAGAGTACATAATCTCGGCAATCGGTTATCTGACATGCATAGGTACTACCCCAACAAACATAGAAGGTCAAATTCACCGCTTCTCGACCTACGAATTGGTCGAGAGATGATTATGTCCAATTCTGAAAAGGTCAGAACTACCGACATTTGTTCATATATTTTCCTATGAGGGGAAAGAAACTAAAGTAATTTGGAAGTAATAAAGAGGTCGATAGGTACTTGGCAACCATTAGGTTGAAGGTGAATAAAGGAACTGTCAACCTGTTTTACGTCAAAATGTGGGAAATCTGACCGTATGCTAGTCCGTAACCTATTTCTTACCTGTTGGCATAGAAAAGTGAATATAAATATCAGTATATTTTAATCACTTTTCGATGCCTGTCTGTTTTGTGAATAACAATGACAGGGAGAATACACTTGCATATTGATCTGAGATGGACAAGGATACAGAACTATAGCACCGTCGCGTACATGTGTAAATAATGGAGTATGGATTTTGTCACGTGTCGAAGTGAAAGAATAACTATGGCGTCTTATTTGGTATAATCTTTACGTAGTAGTTTATTGATTATTGGAAAGAAATGTAACTGCGAAAAAAACTTTTCCGTATAATATCGGGAAGATACTTGCAGAAAATGTATGCGCCCTAATTACATGCCCATTTCGATACATTATTATCAGAGTTACCGAAATTTTGATACATAACCTTGAATCCAAAATAACTATAATAGCCTAGGAAAGTAAAAACAAACTTGCCAGGGGTTGTAATCATCTTTGAAAATGTGAATATCCTCAAAAGTAGTCAGAAATTCAATAAAAATCGAACATAACACATTGTTTTTTAGATGCTGACATCGAAATGCTTTTACAATCTGCTCTTCGCAAAACCTGAAGATTACACGGCTGTACACAGAGTGTATTGGTTGATTGGCTAAGATCGTGGTTGTCAAAAACTCTGGCAGTTTCCAGAATGATTCATTCGATTTCAAATTCGACGTTCTACTTCGTCGTCATTGTTTTCTTTGGTGCGTAAGATGCTTATTCCTCGTAGGTCCAAGCGTAGTGCAAGTTCCGATGATAATTTGAAGGGTTTCGGCTGAGAGAGATTATATACCGCAATCATAAGCATATTCAAGATCGGTTCAAAGATTTTGATGGTGTTATGTTCATGCCATCAAAACCATATTCTGTGGCCTGTGGCTTCTACACAAAGACAAATAATATCAAGTCATCTATGCATACCGTCTGAGCCAATCTAAACACATGGAAGCATTTGGGTCACATCGCGTTGCATCATCTCTAACGAGGTCATGGGATCGAAGCGCCATCTTTACCACATTAAACACTACGCTGCGTCGGCTACGGCTACACAATACACGAGGCATTTATTATTATTTGTTGTATATGCTTTGGACTTGCGACATAAATTTTGTTGTTGTTTGTTCACTTTATGGATAACAAAAAGCGAAACGTATCATTATGCTCGTTATCTATTATGAAAAGGTTGATGATGAAAGTAAAATGAGATTCACGTTTTTCAGGAAATGGATAATGATGAAAATACTCGCATTGTAAAAGAGGATTTACAGATATTATAGTGTTATATCGTTAATAATAATTGAATTTGAGACGTGGTCGATAGATATGGGGAAAATGAACAAGTTCAAGTTGGTCTCTAGGTACTTTACTATCTCTCCTAGGTATTCAATGGAATTGTAGAAGAACACAAAGTCTATCTATCTATATCTCTCCTATACCTGCTATAGAAACAAATAGAAATAGAGTTGGTATGCTTGTTATAAGTACGTAAGATGGTGATGGTACTAGTGGATGTCCATTATTGAATCTGGAATCAAGATTGAACTAAGTACCTACATATTTTGAATATACAGTGTGTATCAGCCAAAGGGATTAAATTCGATAATTAATGAATGGAGACTTTTCCGAAAAAGGGTGGTGAAATGCACGTTCATTTACAGTAAGGCTTTTTTTCTTGTTTTCGATTTTTTTTAAAGTATCAATAAGACACGTGGAAACGAAGAGAAATTTATAATATTTGAATCTTAATCTTACATTCCGCACAGTGTGTCTTCAAAACACAATTGCACAACCAACATAAAATAAATATTTAAGTAGGTTGCAGAAGGCTGCTGAGAATCGATTTTGATGAATAAAATTAGTATTTTCTTTTTTTAACAATGTCATAGGTACCTACATTACATACAGTCTGTTCATGGCTATCGTGCGTTCACGTCACAGTATTTGACGTTTGGACATCAGTATGTGGTAGATTGATCGCTCCACATGTGGTTCAAATTTGTCAAATTGATCCGAAAGACCCTCGTCCAGACGTACGTGATTTTTTTTTTCAATGTGTAAGAGAGAGACGGGAAAGTATGACGTAACCGCAGGAAAGCCATGAACAGACAGTACGTAGGTATATCGCATGAAAACATGGCCAATTCTGGTTATAATCAGTAAATTTCAAACGGTTTTCTAGGTTGATTCGATAAGAATTTTTCATGCGAATTTTCTTGTTCTCGATTGTATTTGCAATATAATATGTAGGATATCAAATGATGTTTAAAAATCAACGTTCACTTGGGATGTGAGGTCTCATGACATTCTATGGGAAGATGCACTTTACTTACCTAAAGTCCGTTTCAAAGGAGTTGATAGCACAGATCGGGGGTTCGGACCATAAAATAGTTGTAATAGTTGCCCGGGTGGCCTGGGTCACAATTTCTTTCTTCTTAGTCTAGATACATTGTAAAACATAAATAAGAGATAACATTTTTTGAGACACCCAACCTCCGTTTTCCGTTTATTATAAGCGCTCTGTGCTATCAACTCCTTTGAAACGGACTATACATAATATAAGTGGATGTGAGTACTTACCTACCTAAAAACGGTTCTCAAATAAAAAGCAATGTTTTTTTAAGGAAAATAAGGATCTACTCTTAGATCAATATTACGAGATTTTGGATATCCCATGTCTTTTGTTGATAGATTCCATTGATTAGTTTAAAAAATGTATAGTCTTTTGTCAACGACCAATAAAAAATCGAGAACAGACGTGATGCGCTCAACCTATGCAACCAAATAGAAAAAAATGCTCATTCGAAAAAGTAACTGTCATACTTTTTTTCTAACAGAGTGTTGATTGAGTATGTATACGAATTCTTATTTTATTACGAATTATATTTCAAGACAAAACGGTCTTATGAATATAGTCCGCAAAGTGCTTTGTTGCTGAAGCACAGATTCTTAAACTAACCAATTTTTATTTTTATACTATTATTATTGAATCAAGCACCTAAAAACACAACTCTTTTGTCATGATAGTAAATCTCTGCAAATCTCTGGACCTCACAAGAAACAAGGGAAAAAGGGTTTTCTTGGAACTCGATTGCATCTTTTGGTAAACAAATTGACAGTTAAGTTGTTGTCTTATCAAGGTATTGATTTGTAATTTTTATAAAAAGTGTTTTTGGTGATTATTTTTCGTCCAATAATGGCTCAGTTCAGATTAATAGTAAAATGAAAGATATGCCTTCTTTTGTGTTGAGTAACGCAGTATAATAATATAAGAAATCGAGGTTTCACAAGTCGAATAGTATTAACTGACATGAAGCTTTTGTTTTTCTCGCAATTCAGCTAACAATTTCCATAAAAATAACATATCAGGACGTCAGGACCCAAAACAATCCATACGACATAAAAAATAATTTCCAAGAACTGTTCTGTTTTTTCTTTGCGGCACCTTTTCAAACCAAATCTCATTGAAAACTGCGATCGGTTCGTTCAACTATTGTTAACCACCTAAATGAGAAAGAAATAAAAAAAGCAACATTTTTAGATAAAATAATGTTGTTTACCTAATGTCAGCTCAACTTGCAAACTTATCCTTGTTCAAATATTCTTCTAATCATCGAATCTCCAACATATAAGTTTATGAATATTTATCCTGACTTCCGGATAAAAGTTTCCTCATTGATCTAATTGCCCTAATTTGTTGAATAACAGATCGATCCCTTTTTAACTTTGAGAACAGGTTAATCTTGCATTACGGTTGTTTTCGTGTTTCGGTGAAACACGAAATTTTCAAGCTGGCTTTGTCCCAAAGTAAGTTATGTTGAAAAATCAATAGGTTCTGTCCTCAATTCGCCGAAAGGGCGCGCCTCATTGCGGCAAAGCTCTGTTTTCCACATCGATCGCCCTACTAACCCCCTTTTCTAACACAATCTGAACTACTCGAACTATAATTTATCACTGTATAGGTATATACTTAGATCTAGTGGTAAGCTTATTACCACAGAAAAATAAAAATAGGTCTCGATTGTTCATGCTTATTATTGTTTTTGTGGAGAAAGACAATACAGGGGAATTTGGTCGAAATAAAAAGAAATTTGAAAATAATTTCACACCAGCAAGATCTCGAGATGCCAAAAATGTTGAGAATATTGCTGCTGTGAGATTTTTGCAGAAGATGCATGTAAATTCATCAAACCCGATCGCACTCAAAAGTGGGCTTAAGGCTGGCGACAAATTGGCGGATTTTGCAAAACGGCTTGAATTTACATCCGCAGAATTTGCCCACACTATAATACTCAGTACCGAAAACTTCAACAAGTTCATCGCAAATTGCGAATCCAAAGATTGGACTCGAGGGAATTCTATAAATCATCCCATAGATGACTTTAATGATACTTTAAGAGCTTATTTCAATTAGGCTTTCCCAATACAAAGAATCAGAGGCATTTCGAGAAAACCCTGGATTACGAAAGGCCTACGGACGTCAGCTAAAATCATGCGATGCCTACATTCCCTGAAGAGGCTCACCAACAGCGAAGGATTTTTGAACTATTTCAGGAAATACCGTTCTGTTTCTATGTACTATATGTACTACACTTAATCGCCTTGAAAAATCCAACAATCACCAGCGTGAAAGCTGGTCAATAATTGATGATATCAGGGGTAGGCAATCTGTTACATCCACGCCGGACGTACATCCAGAGACTCTCGACTCAACAACTACTATTGCACCGTAGCGGACTCTCTAACTAGAAACATGCCACGCATCATTGACCCATTACACTACATGACCAGCTTGAGGTGCGACATTTCATTTTTTTTTCATTCCAGCCGACGCTCACGAACTCAGGCAAATCATTAAGGAGATGAAATTAATGAATTCTTCTGGTGAGGATGGCATCTCTGCAAGGGTTCTCCTTGCTCTACCGACAAAGGTCTTTGAAGCTCTGGCAGGAGCCATAAATGAATCATAGATTGACGGCAGCTTTCCAGCGTCTCTCTAGAATGCTTTGGTGATTCCATTGCACAAAGGGGGAGAGTTGGGTGATCCAAGTAATTTTCGGCCCATCTCTCTGCTGCCTGTAATCTCCAAGATCATTAAGAAGCTCGTCAAGAATAGAATGACTTCGTTCTTGAGTCATTTCAATATTTTTCATTCTAACCAATTTGGATATCAATCCAAATTAGGAACAATGGATGCTATGTTTTGGTTGCTGGAAAAAGTGTACCTTGGAGTTAATGATGTTGGTTCCGTGGCGGCGATTCAATCAATTACTGTTACAAAAGCTCTAAGTTCACGGTTTTTGTGCAGTGGCTCTGCGGTGGTTTGAATCATTTCTTATCTGATCTCAAGCAGAGATTCTTGGTTGGTTCATCATACTCCAACTTTGATACTAGTGAACCATGGTGTTCTTTAGAGATCAGTTTTGGGCCCGATTCTGTTCCTCTTGAACATCAACGACCCGGTGTCTATAAACATCGGGGTTGATTTCACCCTATTTGCAGATGATACTTCGATCGTGGCACAAGCAAAATGCGGCGATACTGGAGGCAACCATGAGTACTGACATCGTACAAGTTAAGCGGTTGTATGATGCTAATCTGCTCACGCTGAATATCAACAAGACTCATGTTGTGGGGTTCAAGTGTGCCATTGGTGGGCTTGCTTTGGGAGATGTGCCTCTGATAGTCAGTTGGATTCCAAATTCTTGGGTCTGACCATTGATGGCCAACTCAAATCTCAGGAGCACATCCAGCTGCTCTGCAAAAAAGAATCTTCCGGATATTATGCTGTTAGAGTGGTTTCGTGTGGTCAGAGTGTGGCAAGAGTGGTGTATCACTCCTTGATTGAGCCTCACCTTCGATATGGAAAAGCCTTTTGGGCAAACTCTAACACTTATCACTTGTCTTCTTAATCCACAATTCATCATCCAGAGAGAGAAAGGTACTTACTCTTACCACTCTCCTCATCCTCGAGCCAGCTTGTCTTCTCTTTAAAGTAAGGCATAAAGTGCCGAAGCCTGAACATACGTATAATACTCGACGACCTCGCACAACCTGCCATTGCCGATTCCTGCATCTTTACTGATCCGCAACTCTATTCTGTTTCAATTTTCAATGACGCAAATTGTTCAACCATCTTCCTGCTTCAATGAAAGAATGCCCCAATCCCGTCAGGTTTAGACAGAGACTGAAGACCATACTTTTGGAGAGTGCCTTCTATGATCTCAGGGAGTTCTACGCTACCGACTTTTGAAGCTCTAACCATCGCATTCCGGTTTTAGCATGTGTTTGTATTTTATCTTGCGTGAGTCCTGTTATCTTCGTTAGTTTTTTTTAAGCCTGTTTGAATGTTCTATGTATGTTCTATGGTGTGTTGAGTTGTCTGGTTTAGTTCTCTTTATTTAGTTAAGTATGTATCATATTTGTTTTGATTATTGTGATAAGTGTTTATGCATACTAGCTTTAGCTTTTTCTTCGAGATTTTTATCTTTGACAATAATAATAAAGCATATTTGATTTTATTTGATTTGATAGAGTTCGCTAGAAATTTCAGTTCTAGTTGTCATCTGTCAAGAAGAATAGTTGTGTTTGAAGTAAGTGAACAATCAAGATAATTCACCACACAATGTCCACAAAGAATTGTGCACTTGGTGAAAAGATGATAAAAACACATCCATCATGATCATGATGGCAGGCTTAAACATAAATGCACAAGAATTTTCAATGAGCTGTTGAAGAGAAAAAAGCGCATGACAGCGTACAGGTCAAGAGATGGATCCATTGTGCCCTATCCGTTGACAAAATTTTCATTTTTTAAAATGTTTAATCTTTCATGTAGAACGTAGGATGTATAGGTAATATAGGTATGTTTTTTTTTCTGACGAATTCTACAAAAAAACACTCAACTTCGAAAGCACCCTGTACAAGAGTAGTTCTTGTATGGATGTAATTGGAATGTCCGTATTGTATAATCTATATTAGCCCAGGGATTTGTTTCGATTAAATATGTCTCCGAAGTATCAAATTTCTCCACATATCCAGTTTTATTTGATACTGTCATCTGTTATATTAATGGTAATATTGTTCCATCCAATTAGTATATTTAGGTTACTTCCACACAAAAAAGTGTAATTGAGACTATTATCTCGATTTATGTTTCTATGTTCGTTTTTCATGTCATTATTTATTTCAATATCCATAAAAATATCTGGTGGTTGGCGATAGAATGAGGTTTACGGGTGGTTCCAAATTAGTTGGTTTATTACCAAAATGTTATTAGCTTCGAGATTATGGACTTTAATGTTCTCAATAATGTTTTGACATCACATCTGACATAATATGGTGATTAATATAGCTAAGGAAAGACGACACACGAAAAATTGCTATAAATAATTTCATTATCATTGTATTTATAAATCATTGAATCTTATTCATGTGCGTGCTTCTATGGCTTCTTGGCTTTGATGGCTGCTAGGCTGGAGTTATATGATATTTCCACTGCATGAACTGTGAATTAAATTTTAGTTTTTAAATTCATATTTAAAAGTTCACTACCATCAATAAGGTCTTTTATTTTCAGCAACCACTTTTTGATTGGAAATATTACTATTTTTTTTTCTTTGTGCGGTTAAATTATTCTTTCTTATTAAATGGCTTTTTCTACTTCTCTCAATATTGCATGTTTATCTTTTGGCAAATGCAGGGTTGCTGATGCAGAACGAGACTGATTCTAAGTCGGTGAATGCTAAATTTTATGTACCTACCTGTTTCGTGGATTACCCGATTACGATATCTGTTTTCCATATTTTTTCTAAATCGATCATAAAAGCTATATACCACGTTGTCAGGATAACCCTTTGACTAAAAGAGATAACCAACCATACAGATTGTTAGACTGAGCAAACGAAGGACTTTTTCATAGTCGTGATTTTCTCACTATTTTTTTAGGATGGTTTAACCTTATAACTCAGAAATATTATTATAAAGGTAAGGGTAAAATTTTGGGATGATTCACGAGCCACAACAAGAGTATCGTGAATTTTGAAAATATAGGATAGAGATTAATGGACGAAGCATGATAACAGAAGAACTACACCCCTGAAGAAGAGAATAGACTACAGTGTATCCAAGATAAGGATGTCTATCATGGGGATCTTGGAAACCATAAGGGAAACGGAAATGGTTAAATTAAAAAAGAGTTTCGCTATTTCAAGACTAACAATATGCCGTTTAGAAAGTTGTAAAATTCCAAGCAGTTCTGAAGATTCGTTTTTATTTTTTCCAGACGTTATTTAAAGAGATATGGAAAAACAAAAGACACTTTCTCATGGCCACTTTTTAGTTTAGGCTCCACAACACAACGTTGAGAGATTCTCCGTACAAAGTTTTGTTTCGGAGATCTGGTTTCCAAGATCACCCGGCCATGATAGACTTCCTTATCTTGGGCACACCGTATATACAATTGTTGCATCACGAAATACGTCAATTTTAGATATCGAATGGGTTTGGCTGCACTTACTCGGAAGTCGGAAGCGGAGTGATTTAGAATTTTATTAACTCTGAAACCAGCTAGACCCAAATTTTATCATGAGTGCGAAATAGCATCTTATTGCAGTTGGGAAATTTTTGGGCTTTCATGATCTCATTTTCGGTAGATTAGATGGGAACTTGATCCACTGATCCGCATTGACCAGAATATGCGATCGAGAGTAGTATGAACGATTCTTGGCATCTCGGCAATACTGCTCTAAAAGCCCGGAATTGCCATAAACCTCAAGTCGACTTTCATTCGTTGTACTGGCCAAAGCGCACCTCCCCTGGTCTCCACATACCCGCCAGAGATAAAGTAGTCGGCTTACTGCACATTCACTTCTAATTTAAGGACCGAAAGAGGGTACGAAAGTCGGATCCACGTCGAATACGTCTTTCTTTGTACACTCTTTGTTCACTAACTGAGAACTTCCAATAGCTCACTAGACAACTAATTATAACCTTCGTCCTACTCCACATGCACCTCAACGTAGAGAAGCTGCTCTGGACTGGATGCATCATTACTGAAGCAAATCCTTCAGTTTTGAAGCAAATATAGCTTTCCTTTGTGAATACCAAAAAAGTGAAACATCTTTGAACCCTTTACTTCTATTCTTTTTATAAATGTAATGTGAAATAAGTAGAAGCAAATCCTCTTTATAAATAATACCTAATTGCTACAACACCTTATATCAACGTTGAGTGTTTTCTCAGCTGCTGCTGTATCCTGTATCCCCAGATGCATCATATAACGATATTTTAACAAGGCAGTTCTTGGAAGATTTGGTTATTTGTGACTTTGAAATGTTTCAGCTCAAAAACAGGTTGAATGCAAATCAAGATCAAGACCATTATTAGGATACCTTCCACATTCCAGTCAGGCATGATCATCTATTTTTTTTTGTAGCTCAGATTCCCCGGCACTTTACAGCAATATACAAAAACTCCGCTATCATTCCAATTTTCTTGTAGCCCAGAGTCGGGAACTGTCTGGAGCGTAATTCTTGAGTGGGAAACGAGTGAGAATTTAGGTGAACGATCACAGGCCGATCAAAAACTGTATTTTGATACCGTAGAATGATCCCTTCTCTCAAGAAAAAGTTCATTCGCCTGAAATTCAAGAATAAGCGTCCTGAAGAACTCCACATGGTCAACCTCATCTTCGAGATGAGGTGCCCCCAGATTTATCCCGTTTTTTTTCTACGGGTACACTGTGAAGACATCCTCTGGTAGGGTGACATCTGCCCTCCCGATCGTCGAGCGATAAGAGCAAGTTCCTTAGAAGAGTCGACACACCCGACTAATCATCACAGCGGAAGGAACTGAGTCGTTTCGCTATCCTCTTAGGCGTTCACTCCTGACCCTCTTCTTCCCATCTACCGTGCCCTTAGGTCATTCCTGGTGGATGCTGGGCCTTCCGGGAGCTTGATCAGCACAAGCTTTTTGGCTGCCCTTTCATCGTCCCTCCATGGTGGACCTATGGTCAGATCTATCAGCCCTCGCGAGTCCAGAGGGTTTTTCTGCATCTACCGTTGGAGCGTCGATAGCAAGGAAGGCGGTCTGCTGGCTGATGTCAGCCTGCAGCACCAGGTATGTAGTTCTTTCTCTATAGTTTTTCCCTTTCTGCCGTTCATTTTCTCATTCTAGATTACGTATTCTTCCATTTATGAAATTCTTGTGGAATTGTTAGTTATTGGTTGGAAAGGTTAGTTTTGGGCATCTCCAAGCAAGCTGTTCAACAACCGAAGACCGAAACCAGTACCATAATAGGAGTTACCATAGCTTTGATAATGACATAGGATATGTCATGTATCTACAAAAAAGAGAGACGTGAATGAACATCAGTTAGAAAAAAAAATCCTGAATTAAAAGCGCTTTCCTGAGCTGGATCAAAGGTGAGTCAGCTATAAAAATATCAAGTTACTTTTCAGAAGATCGTAAAAAAGTCCTTTCAAGCAGCCCTTCCTCATATTAATGATTAGAATTGTGTGTATACGGAAGGGGTTTCGCGGACAAAAACCAAGATTGGGTCGTAGGGAGTGTCGAAAATGCCTTGACCTAAATTCGTCCCTTGTATGGGCTCAATTTATCAATAGTGCCTAATGTAAAAGACGTCCTGTTGTATATCTGACTAAAAGTATTAATTTGATATGGAATCTTCCAATCTCATAAAAGATTGATATTGGATTGTTCCACTAATGATGATATCATATAACTAAATATTAATAAAAAGATGATAAGAATCATCGAATATTATTGATACCTGATATCGCTTTCATCGCTCTTCTATTTTTGTCACACGACGCGACCGCGACGTTCCATCAAAATATCATGTTTAGATATAGAGAATAATCAACTGAAGACGATAAATCCAAATCATGCATTAATAATTGTACCAAGATCTCCAACGTATGAGTCACATTTTAAAGATTTGCCATTTCAAAGAATTGAATGAATAACAGAAACGTCTTACCTATTTCTAAATGTTCAAAATAAAAAATCAGTTTTCCATAAAAAAAAACTCGAGAGTTTTCCAATTAAAGGGAACCTACTTCGATTCTGCTTCACACTAAACTTTCTCTCGCTTGATAGTGATGATGTTGAAGTTCTTTGTCACCACAAGAGTGCTTTTCCTTTACTTTAATACCCATCAGCGATGTTTTTCTAAGAGATTATTTTTTCACAAAAATAAACCCATTTCAATTTGAATACTTCACTAAAATATTTCTCATTCGAAAACACCTCAATTCATATTTTGTGAATCAAGAAAAACTTTGAGTTCGTTTCGTTCAAGTCCAAAGCAGCAGGAAAAAGGCATTTGGGAATTGAGTAGTTATTTTCGCAAAACAGTAATAGGGATAGGTCACTTGGGAAATGTTTTTCTTTTTCTGATTCCCGTTCAGTTTTAAAGCCGAAGATACCAAAGTCTTACAATAATAATTAAAAAAATAACGAACGATGATGTAGTTGCTGTATTACCGATTTTTTCGAAATTCTTTTTTATTTTGCTGATTTAATTTGGAAAGACAATAATTGTTTGAGTTTTTTGCATGATAACGCTAGACCCTATATACGTCAAGGGCTGTTATCGACTTTTTGGAGAACAACAATATCGATGTTTTACCATGGCCACCGCAGTGCCCAGACCTAAATCCTATAGAGCAAAGCAATCAAATGAATGTAATAGTTGTTGGAGACAAGTTTGTAGAATATCCCTAGGACATTGCGGTTGTGCTACTTTCAGATGTTGTAGAAACGTAACGTCTCGTAGTTGAGATATTTGGTTTCAATGCTGGTAATAAGTCAGCCCATATTTAAAGGTTTCTATATACAGGGTGTTTCCTAACCTCTGTGACAAAATGAAAGGGGTGATTTTTCGCTTAATTTTAAGACAAAAATGTGGAATAACTTTTTTTCGAATTTTGCTTTGTTTCCAAAATACAGGGTGTTAAATTTTTTTTTTGATTAGTTTTTTATTTTTAATTAATTTATCTTTTACTCGATTTTGTTAAAGTTTGGGAACGGTATTTATAGTGATAACGGGCTCATTTTGCCATGAACAAATGAAAATTATCGAATACAGTGGCGTCCCGAGCGGCACTTCAACCAATATTATTGGGAAAAAAATGTACGCCGCTGACTTTTTGTGTCATTTTCATTTTTTTCTCAGGTTATTCAACTAAAAACGCAACTTTTTGATCTCCTGAATTTTTATCGTATCTTGCCTAATTTTTGAGATAAACCACTTTATTGCATGTCTCTGGACTACACAAAAATAACAATATGATGCAAAGTAGGCTTTTTGCTTCGATCCATGGCAACCACATTATTTGTTTTCTTCATGACATTTGCCTACTGTATGAAAGTTTCCAATAAAATCGAGTAAAAGATAAATTAATTAAAAATAAAAAACTAATCAAAAAAAAAATTAAACACCCTGTATTTTGGAAACAAAGCGAAATTCGAAAAAAAGTTATACCACATTTTCGTCTTAAAATTAAGCGAAGAATCACCCCGTTTATTTTGTCACAGAGGTTAGGAAACACCCTGTATAATAGACTACAAAAGTGGTGTCCGCGTCTCTTTCAATTGTCCGCAATTGTACATACTCTTTTCTAAGGCTTTTGTATTCTCTAGAATCTTGTGTTGAATTTAATTTGATTTTTTCTATGTGTATTCTAAACTGCGGTTGAAGCGTTACCAAATTGAGATCATATTGTAAGAACGAAAAAGTAAAATAAATCGTTCTGTTTTTCAAAGTGCAAACTGAATATAGTGCATTTTAACAAAATCATATCAGAAATTTTATTTAAAAAAAAATCTTTCAACATTTTCAGTCTTGGTATAACAGTACCTATATACATAAAGACTATAGTGTGTGGCTCAAAAAGGTACCCCCCCCTTCCAACTTTTGAACTGTTTGATATATGCGAACGAAATTTGGAAACACCATATTATTTGAGGACGTTCGGCAGTTTTTGACATAGTAGTTTCTACTAGTTACAGCTGAAAATGTCAAAATGACAACTGGACGCCAAAAATAAAAAGATTGAAAAAACATCCTCGTCAATAAGATCCAGTAAAGGCTTATTTTGAAGATCTTCTGCACCTTATCATATCCTCTTATATTTTGGCATCAGTTTGAAGAAGACAATTCTTGCGGGCAAGTATTAATTAAGTGACAAAAATGAAAAAAATTAATGTTTCACACGCTGTCATATCATAACTAATAAACTAATGATAGCAGAGGCTTGAAACTTGGCAGTTGTAATCAGGGTCTTCAAAATAAGGTATCACTCGACCCCCTCTTTCCATTTGATTTTTTCATCTAAAATGGCCTCCAGCTGTCATTCCGACATTTCCAGCTGTCAATACTATGTCAAAAAATGCAGAACGTCCTCACATAAAGGCTGAGTTTGGGGAGCACGCTATTTGCGCTATTTGGTGCTACGTCAATACCCTCTAACATATACGTAGCACCAAATAGCGTAAATAGCGCGCTCCCCGAACTAAGCCATTGTGTCTCCAAATTTCGTTCGCGATATATGCGAACGGTTCAAAAGTTAGAAGGAGCAGGGGACCTTTTTGAGCCGCACTGTATACCTTTGACCGAATGGTTACCAAAATTAAATTGCGAAATTCCATAAACGTACCTAATGGCAAGAACCACGTACCGGAAGCAAGCCCATAAAGATAAAAATAACAAAAAAGCTTGTGTTTTGACACCATTACAAATACGTTGCCCAAATGCAATGTTGCACAGGACGTTCACCTTTTCCGTTCCACCTGAGGGATTTTCTATACAGGTTCGTGCACCCAGCTCGAGTACTTTCACCTGAATTAAGAACTTTTTTGAAATATAACAATCACAAACAGATGAAGATTCTGTCAGTTATGACGTCTAAGTTTGATAAACTAACGGAGGTTGTTGCGGAGAGGTTTTAGTCATGGTGCCAAGATCTTTAATGGTAGTGAATTAGTTTTGAAAAGACATGTCTAGAATATTTTTGATATACAAGGTTTTCATTGGCAATATTAGATTTTTTTGAATATGTTTAGGTACCAATAGAAGTTTCCTGCTGGTAATTTGGCGGACAGACGATATTTTTCGTTGCTTTATAAAAAATTTAAAAGTGCTAAGAAGCAGATATCTAGACTTATTTCTCTCTCTCTAACGAAGATAAGTTCAATCATAAAAGGGTACACTATTGGTCACCAACAAAACTCACTTCTCTCTAATTCCAGAAATCCCCTGACATCAATAATTGAGTGTAAATGTTTGGTGCGGTTTGATAAGAGGTCATGTAATTGGACATGTGATTTATGTCGGTACATTGACCGGAAAAAGATATCCTGACCTGATAATGAGAGAGTTGGAAAAATATTTTGGTGATGTGGTCTTGGAGACATAAGCCAACTACAAGATGGGGCACCACTTCACTCCATCAATCTGCAGACGTGAGAATGTAAATCGCCATAACCCTGCTTGATTTCTATTCTTAGAGTTACATTAAACAATAAGCAAACGTGGAAGAAGTTCAATTAAATATCAGAAGAATAATCACATTTTGATATTAGGTCCTTTTTGAAACACTGTTAAATATCCATACGGAACGTTTCTGAAGACTGGACATGAAATATTGCTAAAACTTTGTTGTTTTTAAGTTTGAGCATTCCATTTTAAAACATTTTTTCACGCTAAATCGAAAACAGGATGAACAATTATTGCTTATTTTTTGTTTTCACAATTTTAATCTGCAAAAAATCCTACTAGTTCCTTAAATTGACCAATCGTATAGTTCCTATATTAACGCAGTGTTCGTGTTCTAAGTCATTAAGAATTATACACTGATGGTTATTATAAGGTCATCTTGTTGAATCCAGTGGCGTGGAAAAAAATGTTGAAATTTTTATGATACACCCTGTATCAATCTTTATACACCTTGAGAAATGAATAATCGACGCCAACTGTAAGATTTGACATAAATTGGGTCCTGGTGGTTTACTCTTGAAACGCCCATCAGTTATTAATCTTCATACACCGATGAAAAGGCTCATCCTCATACCAAAAATAAACGTTATCGTTCAAGAATCCTCTGACTCTGAGATATTGACTTGTATCAATCTTAAGTGGGACATCCTGTAGGTATGAATGTACACACAGATAAGAATAAATGTCATGTGATGATGTGTTTTTGGTGGAAGGCACGGCAGTTTTCGACAGTACCTAGGTATAACCGTATATGTACTTTACCACTATGTAACATCTTCTAGACAATATCAGAAATTATCAATATCACCCATATCCAAAAGTATTCATTTTAGAAAACATAATTCATAAAATTAAAAATCATGCATGGGGTAATGGGGCTATAACTTCTTATGTAACGTTTTGTCCATTTTTATCAATCACGTAGGTATCACATTATTATGGACAATTGATTACAAATCATAATATCGGATCGAATGGATAAATTGGAAGAATTAATTCTGCTGTTGTCAGATGCTCCGCCCAATTTCCTCTATCATAGGTCACAGAATTGAGTGGAATCAGCCAACATTATGTCAAAATTCCCAGATAAGAAATCTATACCACTTCATATCACACAGAAACTGAATTGTCTGCTAAAAAGTGAAAATCAAGGCTTATCCAGGACGCCGCCGCCGACTCGTGTTTTTTCTTATTGATCGTGACTGTTTTCCTTTCGCGCATGCGTTAGTCGTTACATTATAATTGGATCGGCCTGGGGAGGATTTCGATGAAATAATAATGTATGTGCTCTTGATTCAAAAACTTTTCATAAATGAGAAAACTGGGAAGGAGAAACTTCTTTCAGACTGTAACTAGGCTAAGGTAGTTCTGTTTGATCTATCGGGGTAAATTTTCTTGACCGACCTGCATAAGTCAGAATAGCTATAACGTAGGATCATCTTAAAATCGCTCATTTATATTTCTGCAGAAAGCACTTTCCGTTTTACTGGTTTTGGCTATAGTGTTCTACCTATTTTAATAGTTAGAACTGCCAAAAGCTACAAAATCATCTAGAAATCATGAACTAACTAAATCGACAATAAAGTGTACCAAATATCTTATTATAATTGTTATTGTTATTTTTTTTATTAAATCCTGTAATCTGTGATCGGAGGATAAATAAACTCATCTTTTTCCTGGAACCACTAAATTTCATTTGAACGCTTGAAAAAAAAAATTAAAATAATGATAGGAATGTGGTTTTTCGTTCCAGTAATTTGTCTGTAGTGGATTCTTTGAGGTTCAGGAACGTGTAATTCTCAAAGGAGATTGACTCCTTTTTCAATATCTATGAACACCATTGTAACTGTTTTCTTTTCATTTGTACCTATAGGATCCTGATGATGCAAAAATAAATTTTGCGAAACGTTGGCCATCAAAAAATAGTTCTTCCAATTTCCCACGTTCGAACCCCAAAGAATCCACTGGAGACAAATAATTATTGGGACGAAAAACCACATTTTTATTATTAATAAAAAAAAATCCAAGCCTTTAAATGAAATTTAGTTCAATATTTTGAAGAAGGTTGAAAAAAAAAATGTTCGTTGTGATTCCCCTTTGATACTAAACAACTTTTGATTGAAACATGTTTTCTGAAGAACATGGTTTTTGAGATAATTCACTGTCTCAAGTTAAATGCCTCTCCCTGTATACGGGGTGTCCGGTAAGTATGTGGCATAATTTCGGGAGCGTATAGGGAAGGTGACTTTGCCCAGATCGAAAAAATAAATCATTCAACACAACATTATTTATTGATAGATAGCTGACTTGGCGAATTCCATATCTCATCTTGTTAGGCATAGAATATATAGTTTTTTTCCGTTGCCTACCTAAGACGATAAAATAGGTAACTTTTTCCCAGTTTGGTGCATCGAGAGAGAGAATATTGAAAAAATCGACTCTTCGACCTTTTTTACGTTAGAAAGGTATACCTTGTTTAAGTCTCCAGAGGTAACCGTTTTTGAACCTTCATTGAAATTTCCAATGCAACGGAGATTTGAAAAAATTGAATTAAAAAGTAATCGGTTTTTCCATAAGAGCTGATGTCAGGACCAAAAAATAGATCTTTGACAGCCAACTTTCGAACTTTCAAAATATTAGGCATGAAAGTTTACAATTACATAATTCTGAAATGCTCAGAAAAATTGTTACCAAACTGATAAGGAAATTACTTTCTTCCTGAAGGCATATTTAAAATTGTAATGCCTAATATTTTTCAAATTGTATATTAAAGATCTGTTTTTTGCTCCTGACCTTGATTTTTACGGGAATACCGATTATTCTTTCATTAAATTTTTTCTAATTTCCATTGCAATTTAAATTTCAATGAAGGCTATCTCGAAAACGGTTACCTCTATAGACTTAAACAAGGTACACAAGTTTTTTTTAATCGATTTTTTTAATATTCACGTCGATGCACCAAACTGGAAAAAAGTTTTGATAATCCAGATAAGCTCGAAGTGCCGGAGGTGGCGCCCCCTACTAGTGATATCAAAACCGTGAATGAATTTTAGATTTTTCGTCATAAAAAAACCCCTATACGCAATTTCGTGTTGCTGTGTCGTTGTGATAGAAATAATTGACAAAAATTGCAATGGAAAATAAAAGTTTGACTCACTGAGAAGGTATCCTGAAAACCAAGCACTACAGTGTGACACATCTGTATTCAGGGTCACCCCAAAAAAGGGTATTCAGGGTCACCCCAAAAAAGAGTAATAATCGACTTGTTTGGCTCGTGATTTGGTATAGGACCGTTTTGAGGAATGATAAATACAATGCATAGATTTTTTTCTAAAAAGATTGGTAATGTGGTTTGTCAAGATTATTCTCCTGGTTACTGGCAAAGTAGGGATTCTATTGGTGCGACGTTATTTTTGGTGAAAAGATACAGATTGTCAGGCTCTATCATTTGAAAAAGACTCGAGCCACAAATAACCAGTTTATAAACTTTTTTTTAAGTTGACCCGAAAACAAATCGGTCTCACTGTTCTGTTGGTAGTTAGACAGACAATCATTACAAGTATACAAACTTGAGGTAGGTAACTAGAGTATGATAGTATGGAACGTAAAACCCAATAAACTAAATGATCATAAAGTTAAGATTTAGATTTGAGTGCATGAGATCTTGACTTGCATGGGAAATGAAAACTTGAATGGCCATGCATGCAAAGAAAAGCTTTGAATGTAGAGCACCAAAATAGAAATTGAGACTAAGTGATTTTTATGTGATCTTTGCATGCAAGAAAAGGTATACTTTTCATATTTCATTTTAGAATTATTGGTATCAGGCAGGAGTGAAGTTTTTTATACCTGTGATCTGTTTTTTTACTCGTTTCCAGGTTTTAGATACTCCCCAAGTAACACACAATAGTTGAATAAACGTTTATTTTTTTGTTTATACCAGACGTATATTTGTGGTTGAGAATCCACGTTAAATAAACGATAAAATGTCCGCCCGATAAACGTTTACGAATGGGAAATCTCCAAACTATACATGCACGTTTATGAGACAAGAGTATTATACGTGTACGATATACGTTTGAAAAACGATTCTACAACACGTTTATGCTTACTACAAAGGAAACGTTGAAGTATTATCTATACGATATTTGAAATAGCAACGTTCCAATCAAACAATCAGTATATTTATCTATACATTCTTTATTTTTCAACAAAGTTATTGAATATTGAAGGCATTTTGATAACTATGTTGCGACTGTTTCAACCATCGCAGTCCTTATACTGGCATATGCCTTGTCCCTTCATGTCCCAATTGTTTTGTCTGGGGACTCTCCAACGGTTGAACTTTTCTGCTCCTCTTCATTAAAATCTATTCGGAGGCCTCAGGCCTCAGGAAAGGACAATAAACTATTAGGGTACACTACACTAACATAAAATGAATCAAAATTCACGAATATGAAGTTTTCAAAGAAATTAATGGAAAAATAGCTGAATAGGTAGTATAGGTACACGAAGGTACTTACCTATAGCTATGGCCATGCACAATAATAAATCATTCAATTCGAAACAATCCGATTTCCACTGAAGAGAACACCCAATCAAGCACGATATATTTCAACTGGTAACGCTTTCAACAAGTGGCAAAATCGTCGTATCCAGCAAACATCAACTCATCAACAGTATAGATAACCACTATACAAGTACATTACATACAAGCCGGCTGGCCAAGAAAGTGACGCTAAAAATGGAAAATCGATCGCGTTCATCATCACGTGATAAATTTCCCAAAACCTGATTGGCTCTAAGGAACGGAAACCCCCACGATACCAACTCTTGGCTTCCTTTATTATATTGGATATCATACACGTTGAGTACCATGTGGTTTGTATACAATGAATAAACGTTGCTTTAGAATAAAAATATACTATTGGAAACATCTACCCCACACTTTGCAAAAATGATCAGCCGATAAATGTAAGTAATAGCGATTTCGATTTACTGCTCTAGAGCGCTCTCAGATCGCTCTTCGACAGATCTTGACTAGGTTTGCATTTTCGGTTAACGAAATCGGATAGCTCTCACTTGGGGTTTGGGGTACCGATTTCGGTTATGACATGCGGTTACTACGAGCGCTTTGTGTTGATCTACAATAATTTTTGGCAGATTTGGTGGATGATCCAGATATTCTAACCCGATATTTTTGTTTGGATTGCAATTATTCAATCATGACACTTATATCCCACGTTAAGTTTTTGAAAACCAGACTGGATTTACTATTTTCAAATGGCAAGAAAAGGTTAAGTACTTTTTCTATTTCCTGGCTGATATACAGCCACATTTGTTTTTTATTTTCAAATATCTTCATGGGGCCTATCTGTTGAAGACCCTCATGATAGAGGTCAAGCAGAAGTTCAGAATCCTCATCACCCCATTGTACTTTATCCTGCTTTTTTGAACTACTTGGCATTGGCTCAAACCCCTCAATCTCCAGCGGATCATCACCTCGCATCCCTCAATAAATATAATGTTTTCAGATCCTGAAACCAAGGAAGATATCTTATTGGGGATCGACTATTTAAGCTCAATATATTCATGATTTATGGAGTAATTTACAGGCTTGTATTTAATACTTACCAGACTCTTTCAAAAATATGATGTTATCATCATCCATTATCAAAAATAAAACTGCCCAGTGCCCAGCCCGAAACTCAAAAAGATTCAATCCAAGATCAATCAATAGGTTAGGTTGTCAACACAAGTTGTCAAATGGCATTTAGCTCAAAAGCATTCCCGCTTTTTTTCAGTGAAGCAAGCAGGATTGCTCTGAGAGGGCTCTCGATCGGAGCTAGATCGATCGTCGTCAGAGCATCATCTCATTCGGAGCAATTTCAGTGCAGTAAACCGAAATCGCTATAAAGATTTGTCAAATGAATATAAAGATGAAGATGAGTTCACCCAGAAACTTTTTTTCTCAATCTATTTGTGATAAAAAGACATACCATTTAGTACACTTTTGAAGAAACGTGTATGAGAGGTATATCGTATACCAAGTCTCACATGCGCGGGTCATTTTGGTTAATCTTTGAAGTCAGACAAATACAGTTCGACACATAGATACATATACTTGATATTCCTCACAAAAAATACCAGATTTTCATCCTGCTCCCAAAAAAAATAGTGTATTGTGATCGTGTATTGAACGGTTCAAAACATATACGTTGAACATATACGTTTAATAAATATACCAAAACCAAATATTTCCAAAAATATGGTTGAATACACGTATATTCAACCATAATATATGATCGTGTGTTGCTTGGGTCCCTACTTTTATACGTCTATAAGATTTTTCACCTCCAATAGGGAGAGTAGGTATATATGATTAATTGATCTATTCCATTTTCGATGGTCTACTATCTTTTATTTTTGTTGTTTATTCATTAGCCTATATTAGCCATATTATATTGTCTTACGCCTTTTCTATAATATCCGACGAAGTTACTTTTCATCAAGTGATAATCCAGTAGTACAAAGTAAAAAATTTGTAGTTAAGCGACATTCTCATGCCAAATAATTTTCATACGTTCGAGATAGAAAAGCAGCAGAATTCAGATTTATATTCACAGTAGAGTTCAATCACGCACACCGCACACACAATATTACTAGAATTTAGCACCGCCTCGTCGACCAATCCCTTTCCATGGTCCAACCCCCTACCATCAGTCAAATCTGAAATTCGAAAAATGGGATTATAGCTAATCTACAGATTTATCTACACCCCACGTGTGTCTCCCAATAGTCCCAATCCCTTACACCCCCATTAGCTTTTACCTGATCGCGGTCCTTTTTGCAACCAATAGGCGTTGAGTAGGTCAGGACTATTTTTGCTGACGACAATAAAGTTATTTTTCTGAAAAAAATCAAGTATTGTTGACTTTATAATGATATAATCTCGAGTATATTGTACTACGGAATCAATTGAGACAGTATTTATACAAAAAAAGTTCTCAAGGTTGAAATTAATGGAATATGTTTTGATCGTGTGATTCAATTCCAGCAAATTTTATGTGCTCGTAATCGTTTGTGACATCAAAAACGTACGTCTTTCTACTATCTCACTGATAAGACTTCCAGACAATGTTGGTCAAAAATCATTCTATGTTTGTATGTACCTATATGAAAAAGAGTGAATGGATACAAAAGCTACAAATTATAGAAATTGCTCACCGTTTTTGCCTGAATAAAAATGATTTTATAAGTAAAATTGATGGAATACCAAAATTTTGGGGAGTTTATATTTTTGTTTTAATGAGCAAAATTGGAAAGTTGAAGTTATGAAAAACTATCTAAGTATATTTCTTTGAATATGATAGATAGACCAAGAAGAATCTTTGAATTTTGTCAAATAAAAACTACCTGATGGTGTACCTCTGCCAATGACCACACGACGGAAGTGAAAACTTCACCAAGGCGAGATCAATACCATGAATTTTCTCTGTTAATACATCGAAATTCATTTTTTGTTGTTGTTCGACCACTGTGCATCAGATTTTTCTGGAACGGCATGGGCGCAGAACTTGAACTGTCAATACTACTTCATTTTAAAGTCATGCATTGTCGATTGTCGAGGATCAAAGCTTTGATCGAAAATTCATCCAAATTTGTCTTTTATGCTTGTACTCATTCATGTTTAAAAACTTTAAGTGTGAGTTATACTCTCCTTTCCTGCGTCTTTTCGTGAAACCTTCCTAATTTCCAATATTTGTTTCCGTTTATCTCAACTTTTTATCCTATTTCTTTTCGCCTGCTTTTTATTTTGGAAAATCCACCAGACACCCATAAAATCAATAATGTCCTCCAATTAATGCTGAGTCTTAGCGTAGTGATAATTTTGCTTGTACTACAAGAAATAAGGTTTTCATCATTCTGTTCACTGGTATCAATAAGTAGTAGCATATGATCCATCCATCATTTATGAGCTCTGCTCTTCCACGTGTAGGCGGCGGAAATCAAGTCAACATGAAGAACCTGCAGCAT
Source organism: Orchestes rusci (assembly GCA_958502075.1). Taxonomy (NCBI): domain Eukaryota; kingdom Metazoa; phylum Arthropoda; class Insecta; order Coleoptera; family Curculionidae; genus Orchestes; species Orchestes rusci. Next base: position 41,859,906 of record OY293306.1, read on the forward strand.
CTCTTTGGACATCATTGAAACTAAATACTGTCACATTTGACGATAAAACATATTTGAACAATTCTTGTTATTAAAATTAGTGTCAAATCCACGAAAGAAGCCAACAAGCCAAAAGCCAACACCATACAGCTCTCTGAGTTTACACATTACGATCTCATAAAAATATGTTTCTTGGTTCTAAGATACATATTCTTTTACGTATTGGTTCATCGCAAATGTATAAGCATTTATTACATCGAAAATATAAAAAAAAATCTCAAAACCATCTAGATGGATTTTGATTTGAGACACCAATTTTTCATCGGGTGTTTTGCCAAATTTCTACGGCTGCACAAAATCAGTGTCTCTAATAAATAATCCATGACCCGTTTCCCTCCATTTCTAACTCCTGAAACTCAATAAACTACGTTAAACTGATTTTCCCATGTTTCACGTAAAGTTAGATTAAAGACATTCAAATCCTCTAAATCGGGCGACCCAAATAAGTAGTCCAGTCCCAGTCTTCCATATTTGGCGGATTTTGCGCGTAACGTAGCTAGAGATACGGGGATGACTAACGGGAAAATTCGTCCTACATTTCTGGAATTGGGGATAAGTGGATCAGATGGATAAGGTTACCACTCACTGGGAATTACGTCGCCTCGACATAGGATAGCCGGGATCTTTACGCAAATTCGGCGTCAAATGTTTGCCCCGTGATAGACTCTTTATCAAAATGTTTGGATTAAACTTGAATCTGATTCAGAACGTTACCTACTATCATATTTGTATATTAAAAATTCAGTATGTGCAAACTTTTCAAATTATGTCTGTTCGAATCCTAAGACATGATCACTTAAATGTAAAATATTTTCATCTTGGTTAATGCCGTGTCCTATTTGTCAACATTTATCTCTTCATCAAAAATTGATTCAGTCGAAAACCTATTTTGTAGCATTTCATTCTCCAATTCCACTGATTACCTACTTCTAAAATCCATACAAGAAAGAGCAGTTTCAATTATCCTATAGCATTTCCTTGGAAAATCAAAATATCTAGGTATATAGATATTCCAACGACTTCTATAATCTATATTTAGTCACAAAGTTGGCGGCCTTGTCATAGTCTAGCCGAGCCACTTTGGGCTCTAGTCTGGATTATGCGCAGTAACTATATTTTCGAACTCGCGCAGTCTGTCGTCGTGGCCAAGATACACGCAACGATCGATGCGATTGTTTTTGTCGACTTCCCCCAAAACTTTCGAAGTTTCCTCAGGCTGTTGGATTATTTTGTGTGTCGCTGTTCAAGTGTGAGCGTGAACGGTTTGAGGTGAGTCTTGAGTAGTTTTCCTGAAAAGTCCAGAAAAGGAGAAAGTTTTATGATTATGTTGAGGTTCAGTGAACATTGGGTTTGAGATAATTGGGTTTGTTTGCTGTAAGATGGAAGGGTCTCTATATGTTTGTAAATGTTTGTGTATCATAAAAACTTGGCTTGTTATAGATGTCCAGCAAATTCTAATCAAAAACAAAACAGTACCTATTAAGTAGTTTTCGCAGGAAGTAACACGTTTTTACTTGTTGAGTTATTGCAGATTCCCTTCCGCGAAATAAGGATCATAATTATTTAGAAATATAACTATTCATCATCCTCAATTAGTTGACAATTAACCATTTATTATGATGCCATCAAGTTACCCTTAACATTTTGAAAGTGATGTTATCCTAATAAATTCATATTTCAGAATGTCAGTGAGAAACATGTTATTTGTGGTGTTTCAGTAACGATCGATCCAGTTTTTCACAAAGACTAAATAGTTAAATTTTGAGAATTGTGCCAGGAGACTTGTACCTTGTGGTTCTTACATCGAATTGTGATTCTCTCATCATCACAATAAACATTTCGTATAAACGTTCAAGTCAGTTGTATCCTCGGAGTGAAGGTTATCGAACCCATATTTTCAAAAAACAATAGAACTCTCTCAGAACAATTCTTGCCAACAATGGAAATTATCGTCTCAATCAGCAATGATTCGTTCTTTTTAAAATGTTAAGACAAAGGTTGGGAATGCAATGATTGTAGTGTGCAAAATAGAGTCGATTTTGAAGGGATCTGGATCAAACTACAGTCAATTTCGGATATATAACGAAACAGCAAAGGGATATACAGGCGAGCGTTCGCTTTATCCGATTTTTATGATGGTTGTTTTTTGTCAGTATTTTCATTTTTGAACGTAATAACCGCGGTCGAATTTTATATCCGAAGTTGACTGTACTTATATTTAAATTGGTAATTGGCTATCAAAAACGGCACAGCTTGAGAGAGTAACATGACTTGATCACTTTTAGCTTAGAGAAAATGATCTCTTTTACGACAGACGGTGGAAGTTTCAGATCGACGATATTTCATTATTTAGTGGATTGGTTCTACATTACATATATAAGACAGAAATGTGCATTAGACAGGGACATTCTGAACTACAAACTCGTTTCATGTTGATGAAATGAAGCTATAAAGAACTCTATACCTAAACTGTTCAACATTATACCTGGGTATATAGTATAAGTCTATGCATTATACTGACCCCTGGTATACAAGACCTAGTTTATCAGAGAACGCTTACGGGAGTAGAATATTTGATGTGATTGCTTGATCTATGATAGTCGCCACAGCGGACATGGTCAATGATGATCATTCATGTAAGGTGTAACTAAACAGTGAAAGACAATACACCTAGATTATGTCACACAACTTTTGGAAAATAATAGAGATAGGTATGAAAATAATAATGTAGGTTTGTCAAGAACCTGAAAATGGTCTGTGATGAACTTGAACTCACATTCTGTCAACTTTTTTCAATACGTAATCACAAAATATGTTATAATATACAGGATGTTTCCTAAACCACGATCCGTCGTGTGGTGATTCAAAAAATCGGGTGAATTCACCTCTAACCATTTGATACTCCTCTGATAATTTTTTAAAATTTTTAGCTCGAAATCTAGTTTGGCGTCAAAAGTTTATGCAGGTACACCAAAGTACCAAAATACTTCAGTGTGAGAGGTTTCGAAGATATGAACTTAGAGTAGGTTCTTCACGTAAGAACCTTCAGGTATCTTATTCCAAAATCTGAATGTGAAAAATAAGTAAGTACTATGAAAAAATGTGATTGTTTTTACCCCTTTAACCTCTCCAGTATACGCCCCTGATTAAAATTCTAAACTCAAATTCTGATTCAGCATTAAAAGTTCATGCGATGTATGGTACCTCATCATTTTTGTATGAACGGTTTCGGATATATTGAGAAAAACCCTTTTTCAGGTCCCATTAGAGAGCATTTTTCGACAAAAATGTTTATAGGATTGATCACATGAGTTTTTTAACAATGTGTAGGAAACACCCTGTAAATTCAATGAGTTTTTCCATAAAAAAAACCTTTCAAAGTCAATCCTAAAATTTAAGTATCACAGTTTTCTTAAATCTACATTTACGACCACACAAACTAGTTCCATTCCCATACTTTCAAACCAAAACCATATGTGCCTAGTGCTGTCCTATTCGTAAATATTTTTTCCCAAGGTTCACAAGACCAAGGATATATTACACAAGTGTTAATTTATTGCGTTTTTCTAAACTGTTTTTCTCACTTACATCATTGCCTGTTGCGTCATTGTCAAGATCAAGCATAATAACGACGGAGATAAGTTTGATAAGGACTTTACAGAGCAGATTACGAAAAATGTGCTTACTTTACAATTTCATGTTTGCAGGTATTTTCTAACGTAATTCTTTTATGAGTTCATCTTCGGGACTTCGAAAAGTCAAGAATCCTGGAACACCAAAAAATTTTGTTTTATGTATAGCATGTCAAAATAATATTTCTGCCCATATAAGAATGTCCTAAGAGAATTGGTTCTCCAATATCCATATGTTCTGGAATTCTTGAATTTATTTATTATCGCGTGATTGTGAAGCAAAAATATGACCGCATCCTTTTTCTTTTATAATTCCTAGTTTTTTATCTTTTTATCGCACTTACGAGTATTTGTTATATCAAGCCTTTAACGGAAGTCATTATATCATGCAGATGTGGAGTAGTATCATAAGGTCAGTTGATAACTTGATTAAATGCTTCATTCATTTATTGATGAATGAATAGCTTGGAAAATTGCGACTTAAAGCTATTATACAGTGTGCTCGAAAATACGTGTACAACGTTTGATGGCAGTGATGGCACCGATGGCAGATGGATTCAAGCCAACTAAATATCCAAAGAGGGCGTCAGTCAAAAAATTTTAGTTTTTCCAAATAATTGACGAGTCTCGGTGTCTAAAACAATTTGGATCCGGTAGATCACTTCATCAAAATTGTTCATCTTCTCTTTTTCTTATGATTGCTGAAGTTTTTGCCAGTTTCTGGCTTCGTCAAACAGAAACACGCCTTTCAATTTCAATATTGTGTTTCGTCAACTAACAGCATCGTTTTTTTTGGGCCTAGATAAAAGTTCTATAGATGGTAAATAGCGCAGGATTGTGGATAATTTCTGTGCTGTCTTCCAGGGCATGGGTATATTCTCTATGACGTTTCATTTAAATCCAATATCATCAAAATAAATACGAATGGATTTATACACATCTCAAGCATTTTCTCTGTAAACAACTTTCAAGATGAAGTTGTAATGGTTTAGGTAAGTGCATGAGTATGCTGTTCCAACTGTTCCCAGGCATAATCAATATCCTTCAGAACTTTGATAGAGGTGTTCTGCTCATCGAAGGAATATAGGTACCGTCTCATCGTACCATTCCATCAAAATTCAGTTCTCAAAATGAAACGAAATAAAATTTCATTTGATTTGTAATTTGGTTTCTTCATCAAGTATTTTTCCTGCCGTCCCGGGCCGTTTTTGGGGTATTAACTTGACTTTCCATCTTAAAATCGCCAGCAGTGATTCGAATACGATGGAGTTTCAAAGTCCAGTAATTCGTGATACTGTTTTAGATTTTTTTTTGTAGTTAAAACAAGCTCATCTCATAATGAGGTTTGATCAGTCTATAGGTATACCTGACTATATACTTTTCTCAAACAAACACTAGGTATTCAATAATATAATATATCTGAATAATAAGTGTGTCAACACTGATCGAGAATGGAGAAATCTGTAGATTTATTATTCTCTCTTCATAGTCTTCATCATCCTATCCTTACGTAGATACTTGCATGGGTATACCTATACCTATCTTTATATCCATCTTTTTGGCTGGTATCTATAGCTGTCTGTAAATGAGTACCTATCAATTTTTTTGAGACAAAAAATAACATCATTATTTTATTGATCTATACATACCTAATATAGGTACACGCATGGTGCTCTTCCGTGTTGAAAAAAAGAGAAATTGACACTAAATTTTGGTATCCGTCATCGCCCATTTTTTGTACTTAGGTATACGATACCTACTTACTTTTGTCAAACTGAGTTCCTAAATAGGTATAAGTATCGACTGAATAAGTCAGTGTGAACCCAGACGACACACAAATATCCATTAGATCTCCACAGGATGTCTCCCGTGGATATCCAGTATATCCAACGGATATAGTCTTATGTCCCATAGACTTCGCATGGATATCCAAATGTCCGCCTATATCCAGGATATAGAGTTTATCCATTGGATATACAAGAAGAATATCCAATGTATGTCCTACAGATAACTGATCGATATCTTATCTACATCTCATGATATCTATTAGATATATATTCTGACTTCCAGTGAACATCTGATGGGTGTACATTTAAATAAAGTAAAATTTGTCAGCCTTGAGCCGACGTTTATTAGAATTTTTTTCTGGCGTTTCTTTAGCGCGAGTGTATCTGAGGTCTAACTATGGAGGAAGTTACAGTCCTCCATAGGTCTAACGAATAGTTGATTGTGACAGTCGGAGACTGTCAATCTTCTGAAGCTATTTTATAATCACTTGCGCTAGAGAAACCTCAGGAAGAAATTCTAATACACGATGGCCCTTAAGCTTAAGAGATCCTACTTAACACGTTGACAGCAAAAATCAACTACTACAATTGAAACTTTTCATGATAAACTCAAAAATTATATTTATTTCTCATAAGTCACTGCGCAAGATGTACAAAAAATAAAATATCACAATCCTCCAGTCGTATACGGTATAATAGATTACTAACTAAGTAACTAACTAACTAAACAACTAACTATAACTAACTAAGTATAACTAACTATCTTAATCACATGTTTGATTAGATAACACAAAAAGCATGAAAATTCTTATTGACTCGGCTCGCGATCTTTATCCGGTTGGTTCTTATTCTTATCTCTGTATAGAAAAAAAAACAAACTAATATTTATTCATAACTGAATCAAAAAAAGACACTCACTGAATTTTGTTTTTATTGTTGAGTCGGGCTGTGGCATGCCGCAACCAGTTTCTTATCGAACTTATCATCTCTTGTTCCGTTGCCTTCGTATTTGGGTTCTTCGCTGCTGCTTCTGTAACAAATAACTAATAAACTAAGCCAATGTTACCGAAACGAACCCAGTCAAAATATCCAAATCAATAAATCTACCAAAACTTAACAAAATCAAGAACAGAAAACAAGTTGGTGCGTGAAAATAATATTTTTTTTATTTTATACAAAGATGTGGATAGTTTGTAAACTTAGGCTTTTACCTAGGTACCCCAGCAACATCTAGGTACATCAACCGATATTCCTCCGCGCTAACGGGGTAGGTGGTAGAGGTATCATTTGTTCGCGTGCAAAAAATAACACCAACTTAATTAAATATCATATATCCTACCAATTAAAAATCTGAAATTATCCTCACTTTATTCTAAAAAAAAATATATTTTCGGAGCAAATAATAATATGATGATATGTTTATAGAAAATCCGCTATTTCCAGTTGCCAATGTTGCCATAAAGAGATTCGTAATCCAGGGTCCCAGGGGGCTCCTTTCATTTTTTTATCATCTTTATCAATTTAGAAGATCGTGAATTCGCGAAAATGGAACTATAACAACCGTCACTAGTCACTACACTACCCTTGTCACACCATACCGCCACAAGTTTTCTTTTCTACTGCCACAAATCACAAACAGAAATAAGTAAAATCATGTCCACATACCTGCTTCTTGCTTATAAACCAATAAAACCGAGAGAAACTACAGACACCGATCCAAAATACCAGCCAAGCAGCCAAGCCAAAAACCCAAAATGGTGGTCAGGTCGGTGGTCGTTGAAGTTTGAAGTGATCTTGTTCCATTAGTTCCTCTTTCTGCTTCCGCGGCTGCCACTGCGCTGCTTGGCGCCTCCCCACTACCTCTATTGTATCGCGCCGCACGCATCGTGGTCGTGGTCATACGGTCATACAATGGATATCTAATGGATATCTCTCTATATGTCATAATATATCATCGATATTTTCCGTTTTTAGTATATCCACAGATATCTATGGGATGTCTATTTGGCATTGAGATTTTAGAATTCATTAAAGTGATTGTCTGTAGTACAAAGTTGCACGATATGCGTGTACTTTGTTTTTTTTGATTTTGCGTAAAATTACGAACTGATATTTCGTTTATCTAATATCCGTCAGAGATATTCTAAGTATATCTAATGGATATATGCCTTGTATATGGATATGCCGTGGATATAGGGCTATCCAGTAGATATCTAAGGGATATTGTGTGTCGTCTGGGAACACTGATCGAGAATGTAATCTGTACATTTATTAATTCTTTCTTCATCATCCTATCCTATCCTTACGTATAGAGGTAGGTACTGGGTACTTATCTGTATATCAATCTTTTTGGGACAAAAATGAACATTATTTTGTTATTGATCTATCTCTATACCATACCTACCTACTTATACCTATATACTCATATTATTATGATGCGCTTCCGCGTTGAAAATAAGAGAAATAGAGACACTTGTTTGGTATCTGTCATCGTCTATTTTCATGTAACTGCAATTTGCTAAAAATAGCTTGTAGTTGTGTGAATGTGAATCTATTTTTCCTATATAGGTACCACACATTGGTATTGCAGCTAGTTGATAATATGAAACTTGGATACCCATGTGTAGGTAAACCATTTCAATTCGACGTATTATTTGCAATTATTTAAAACAGGTATTTCACACATTCATTGATTCACTTTTTTTTCTCATTCACTCATGGATAATGAATCATAAATTTTCAGAATTGCGCCTTTTCCCCTCTTCCGACCCCTCCGTTTACCCCCTAACCTAAACTAGTCAGTCAAGGCCACAAAATCTACAACGCGGCACGTGTACAACTCTACTGACCCATTTTCGCGCCTAACGGACATTCACGAGCGCCTCGATGGCGGCCGATCAATAGTAGAAACGGTTAAATCGTGCAGTGTTGCCGATAAATATTTCCATTCACGGGGCCAAATTACTCTGCTTGATAGAAACTTCAATCACTTTTCAATAGGTTGTTATTTCTGTGCAATATTGGATAATATACCGAATACCGATTTATTCGCTCTTTCAGTAAACAGATGAAACTCTTTGTTAGGATATTCGTTAGATAAAAGTACAACGTTGATGGACAAAAAGTCACAGAATAAATAGGTAGGTACCTACGTAGGTAGGTGAAGGTGTTTATAGGGACGAAGGGGAAATGAGCACTAAGAGCTAAACTAAAAGAAATGATGAACTATACGTTACCTCCGAGAAGGTAACCTCTGGTAAAAATAAAATAATTACATTAACCCATTCAATTTTTAAACATTAAGTGTATACCTACCCTACCATTATCCAATAAGCAAAAGGTACCTTGTGCAATATTTAGTAGGTAGAGGTAGGACTAGGTACTTACTACCCCGAGTGGCGCACGAATAAAGTTCACATCCAGGTATTCACAGGTGTCAGAGTGTCTGATGATTATTCAAAAATTGCTTGGAAATGTCAATTTTTATTTGTTGGGAGACACATTTTTTTGGTATTTTAACCCCCTACATGTGTACCCCTAAGCGTGAGTGAAGGGTATCTCAAGAATTTTAAATGTGAACGGGTCGTCGAGTGATAAGTCATTTAGATAGCTATTTTTCTCAAGATTATAGCCTAAAAATTTCAAGCTGCTACTATCAAATAATTATGTATAATTTTGCAATTTTTCATTATTTTTTGTTTTTTGGGGAACCTGTCACCCTCTAAGAGGTTGACCCCAGAAAAACGAAAAATGACATGTCCAAGCGATTTTTACATTACAGAAATCCTGGGTGGGATTGTTGGGAAGTTTTTCGTGCCACATCCGGTATCACTGCTATCTGAAGGTTGGCGCCTGATTTCTTGATTTCTATGAAAAAATTGGAGAACTCTTTTGGTTATTCTCATTATGATTATGCACCTACCAGAATGTTTCAATTACACACAACAATTAGATTATTTGAAAAAGAAGTTCTATCAAATAATCGAAACTATTGTTCTTTGGTATTTTACAATCATTACGTATTAGAAAAAAATTTGAACCTCCGTCTAAATTCTTTCACAAATAGGATATAGGTAGGTTTATCTAGTTCGACCTTGATCTACACACATACCTATTTTGACTGGATTATCATCTTTATCACCTTTCAAAGGCTTGATTATTAGTCAACAAGCGATATTTATTATACACCAATTCATAGAGAACGCTAGACAGAAATCAAAGAACCAGAAGCCCTTATTCAAAATTTGAAGATTCTTACATTCCAGAAAACGCTTCTCGAAAGCAAATTCACCATTGTTCAATTCATGCCGAAATCAAAAGATTATCAGATGTATATTGGAGGTAAAATACCTAATACATTTAAAAAGCAAACAGATTAGCATATAGGTAGGTATACCGAGTATACTAGTAATACCTGAATACATACCGATAAATATATTTATTTGAATCTTTTGTCAAATTATGTGACTTTTTTATAAAAACAGATCAATGGACTATCACATTTAGGTATTATGTTATTTAATTATCATTTGTCATTCCTCGTCATCGACGTGTACCTATTATGTAATCCATGATAAACTTAGTTGGAATTCAGTGTCGCCCCAATATTCATATCTTTCTTACATCTTGGCAACTCCGCTCATAACCCGCTAGCGCAGTGCTTTTCCTTTGTTTCATGTGTGAATACAACGTTGTCACTTTGTGACCGGATTTTCAAACTAGTACGAATCAGAGATTCCGATTCTGGAGTTTTTATCACACGATAAAATACCAATTCTTCCATGATTTATATCTGGATCTAGAGTAAAGTGAGTTTGATATGTATAGATTCGATTAGAGGAAAATGGGAAGGATTCTATTGGTGCTAAAATCAATGCGCTGGATACCATGTTAAACAGTGATTATTAATTGATATATCTACCTTCCTAATACACTACGTGGCATAAAAAAGAGAACACTCATTTATCTTCCATAAGATTCAATGTAAGCATGCTCTGATACACAATTTCATATCTCCCTTGAAAAAGAAGATATCACGTCAACACAAAAATTAAAATGTTTAGCATGATTCAAGCTACAATATTTTGGCATAAAAATTTATTTTTATTATTTTTATGCTCCACAGATGGTTCAAAATTTTGCAGCCCAAAAGAGTTGCTTACTTGGATTGGAATATTTTGTCGCGGTGGAGAGTAGTTTCACTTTGAAAATCTTAATGATCCGAGAACCTCACATTAAAATTAATGATATGATATCATGATTGACATCATTTGAACTCACTCGTTTTGAAATCCATCAATGTTGCAAAATATGGTTTTTCAAAATTAATAAGTAGATCATAGAAAAGTTATTAAATAATATCATGTAGTCTTCTATATGATGTAGATTGATAAGATAAGAAAATGGAGATAAAAAGAAGCACATCTCTACTTAATTACTGATCTTTGCAGTAATTGCTTCAATTTTTAAGCTAAAATCTGTTAATCTATTATCTATATAGACTATTATAGGTATAACAGATTCCTTATTTGGCTGTGTGAATCTCTTCAAGTTTCATCAACCACGATTCTAAAAGAAATCGCTTTTAAAACCATCCACTACTACTCGGCTATAGCTATTACGCCCCCTAGCGGTGGAAGCATGAACTTGAAATTTATTTCTAGTGTTTTCTTTTGTTCACTTTAGTCTTACAATTTTTTACCGCAAGCCTCTACAATGAGTGGTTTCTGACATACAGCCGCGTCTATACCTCGTTTATTTGGCCCCCCTGTACAAGAAAATCAAGGACTTAAAACTTACAAAATATGTCGAAAATGACAGTTTCATTACTGATCATCAGAGATGAGTAGTTTGTATTTTTGATGAGATGGACGGTTTTCCAGGAAATGATGTAAATAGTGTTGTATTCAAGAACTTACGGTTTGTCAAGGTTGATCTTTACATTTTCTCATGGATCTCTCTATGATTCAACAAAGCATCAAAATAGTTTAAACTTTTTTGAACTACACGATATTCGATTTTATCTGTTGAAAGATTCGTAATACCTTCGATATGTAATTAAATACGACAAATAACATTGCCCATCATAATGTTCGTTGCATTTTCATCATTTTTATTTTTATACTCTGCGGTTTTTGTTTTTATGTGTAGGTATGATAACTCGTGAGAGCAATAAATCGTCTATATTATTGCTATTACGAAATTATGAGAAAACTTTTTTTTGTACATTTCTATTATAATAGTGACTTATTGGTAACCTAACAATATCATGCCCATTCCCATTGTTATATGATGTATAACTTAGTTCACATTTCTGTTTATGTAACCGATACTATTATGCTCTTTCAACCTCTTTGACGTTAGATATGAATCAGAAATGTCGGACTAGAAAAATAGTCTTCTTCTTGGTTTCCGATTTTTCACCTATCAAGTCAAGCATAGATATAGATAGTGACGTCGATCTTATAGGAAACACAAAAAACTAAATGAGTAAGGTGTTTGATTTTTCCTTTCAGGAAAATTATTGGTTTGAGGGCCATGAGTTTTGAGTTTTTACGATATTTTTATTGTTAAGATAATTTTTGTTCTTTGACATTGGCAGTTTTTGACATAAATACATTTGAAAATGGCAGTTTTTCGTTCGTTCGACGTGACATTGTTTGTATAGATTTAAGGTAAGTCACGTGATGATTTCTGAGTGTTATGTGTTATGTCCGAGAGTTATTATATTATGACGTTATCTTGTTTGTTTTACTTTCATGATGATGCAGTAACCTAGGTAACCTATGAGTTTTGAGGATCGAATTCACAATGACGTCAGCAAAACCTGCGCGTGAGCATATCTTGTTTGTTATAGTATCATGTATATTATGAGTACATATGTGTGCTATAATAGTTCATAACGCTTTGTATATAATTACCTGTATTTTGTAAACCTCAAGGTCATTGTCATTAATCTGTAATAAATATAAGTATATCTTTATTTTTATTATGAAAAAAAAATTATTCAGAAATGATCGTTTGCTCTGTACATTAAGAGTGAACCTCTCTTTTCTTGTTATTTAGCTGGGTTTTAGACGAAATGTCCGAGTTTGGTGATTAACCCCTAAGTCCAGACAAAAACATCGTCCGGATTTGAGTGTGTCCCGGTTTTCGGACCTATATTCTGTACAAAATTGCGCAAATTGAAAAAAATCGCATCTGGGCATTATAACTAAACTAATGCCGTTGTTACAAAGCTACTAGTGGCAGATTGACAGCCTAAAACTTGATGACACGTTATCAAAGAAGCAATGGTGCATTCAAAAACTTCAATCCATTTGTCAGTTCACGAGCCCTAGCCAAAGTTTACTAATATACAATAAGTTAGGTCACTTAGAAGTCGGCGCTTTGAAACACGTATACAAGCGCGGCCGCGGCGTCAAAGCATGCCGCTCAAAGAAACCCGCCCAGCGAAAATGGTTCAAAGCGACCGACAGACGTTCCGAACTAATGGGAACTGGGCTTTCCAAGAGAAACGAAGTAGAAGGGTGGAGCCGGTTTCGCGCGTTTTCGAAAGTGGTCCAACTGTTTATTATTAGTAAACTTTGCCCTAGCGATTTTTTTCAAAAAACTTTTCTAAAAAGTTTCACAAAAATTATTGAACAAAGGATATTCCTAGGGCTATTATTCAAGCTATTAAATTTCGAAACGCACAGAAAAAGAAAAAAGAACGTGACAAAAGGCTACTTTTTTTAGATTTTTCGAAAAAAATCGAAACACGTCGTGGACTGAGAAAAATGGATTGAGTTTTTGAATTGACCACATTGATTCTTTGATAACTGATTATGTGCAGAATCAAAGTTTTATTAAATTCAAGGCTGTCAATCTACTTTTGGCCATCAGTGTGTGTATTTTAATTCAAGAAAAATAATCAAACCATTATTAAATTATGAAGAAGACAAATAGGTCAATTCTGTGGTTTCTGTACACTCCTGTAACTTTCCATAAGCTTATAGACGATTCGCAATTCTGCGCTTCCTATAGCTTACATTATATCTTATAGAATCGTATCTATATACGATCAGGTATTTGGCAATCGTCATCCCAGAATCGCCCCATGAGCTTATAGAAAGTTACAGGCGTGCAGAGAATTGGCTCAAAACTTATAACTCTGTCATTGATAATCGTTCCCTGTTCTAGTTTGGTTTATAATATATTGTACATACCTACATACGTATACAGTGTGTTTATTAAGTTAAGACTTTGTTAAAGAAGACAATTTCTCGAAAACTTACAAATAAAGATGTGCATGGTCAAATGAAGAAATCAAATACCCAAGGCCCTGTGCAAAAACTTTATTTGATACGAAAAGGAAGCTGAAATTCAAACAAAAAGTGTAGTAAATCTTAAAGATAATGCATGGTTAAGCAAAATCATCATTCAAATGTAAAGCTCAAAAAAAAAAAATTAAAAAATGTTTTTTGAGAAATCTGCTTCTTTTATCAAGTCATGTCTCATGTTAAAAGGAAAACCCCAACTTGAAAAACACTCTGTATTTGTCCACTAAAATTTGTGAATACGTATTAATCACTTCCGACACACGATTCACAACGGCAACAGCGCAAGCCTTTCGAGGCCACCTCGATTTCCCTCGTAAACTAATCCCCCGAATTCGGTTTCGTTTATTCGATTTCCTACCGCGACGCGTTAAGTTTGGCTGTTTGAACGGGACGTAACCAAGCGGTCCTCAATTTTCGGGTCTTATTTCTTTCATTAATTTATTCAATTTTTTAGTGAATTTCACTTAGAAATGGAAACCTTGATCATTATTTGAACAATTTTTGAGATGTACGACCGAAAAATTAGGTTAACATCCACGTTTCCGTAGTGGTGATAAGGCATTTTTAGAAGTTACCGTTATTCTTTATCGTTGGAGCTTCTGGATTTGTTTGTGGTGGTAAGTGTATCAATCGTAACTATTGTTTTCTTTATCATGCATGTTTTAGGTTTAATGTGGATTGTTGTAGTTGTATAATTTGAACATTTGCCTTTTTTTAATACCTATTAATGTCTTAGAGTTCATTAGGTATTCACATGGGCTCGTAGAGTGAGAGCCATAACTTTTTTTGTAATACCTATCTATCTTCTGTTAGAATGGTCTCTGTGTAATTATCTCAAACGTGATTGACCTATTTTGATTTTCACTGTTGCCCTGATTCGTTTTAAAAAAGCTACACGTGCCACTTTGCCAGGTCGTTCAACTTATCTTGTAAACGGCCACGTGTAAATGTTAACTTCACTCCGTAGTGCGAGTGTGAGTGAGAGCATCTTATGGCCGCCATATTTGTCCCAGAAAAGGACGGCGCACACTCGGCGGGAAATGAGGCTATCGCATTGCGTCACAAAGTCCAACCAATAGAATCGCTCCATTCGCCTTCCCCTTCTCCGCGTATTCGGCCTTCTAGATTTGGCGTACGCGGCGCGTATAGAAAATTTTCTCATTCCTTGCTCAGATGTTGTGATAGTCGGTTGTGTTTCGTCGGCTTTCTCGTGTCTTTTTTTTTTTTCCAACATGTTCTCTAGTGATCATGTGATTGTCGTTATCATTTTGCGTTTGATATCAAGTTGACTTTATTAACATCGTGCGTGATCTGCTTTTAAATGTTTTATTTCACAACGGTACTTGGCGACCTACTTAACTGACTTCCGCGTTTTGGTCGGCCATCTTGTTCAACGGATATGGCGATGATGTAACCACGAGCTTAGCTCACCATGTTTTAACATAGTGATTATTATTTCTCCAATTCTTCAGTGCTTTTTTATATTTTCTCTTCTAGGTGTAGGTTTTTGAGACAGAAAAGTAGGGGAGCGATTCAGGCTAACTCGATTTCGAACGGTCAGTCTTTTTCTCTCTCCTATTCAACTGTTGTTTTACATCGTTGGATTTGGCACAAAACTGGCTTCGCAACCAGTTTAGGGTAAGCAAAGAATAAAGGACAAGGGAGATATTCGTATGCAGGATGATGTAACCCAACGCCACACAGAAACGTTTCAAGGTTGAGTTTTTGCACGCGGTATATTCATGGCACGCTCAGTTATTTGGGGAGCGAATTTCGGCCAATGGGAACGCGAGAATTTTGCCATAGCAACTGGCTACGGCGGACGTTCGCGGAATTTGTCTGTTTTATTTTATCAATTTGAATTTGTTCAAAATTTCTAATAAGCTAGCATTGGGAATGGGTATTAGATTTTGAATGTGTCAATCAATTTAACTCATTTGTTACGCATCTGTTTGATCTCACTGTTTATTGGTTTATTCCATCTGCACAGCTATTATTCTGATTCGTTTACTTCCGTATTCCTACCTAAGTATCTGTTTTCTGTTTCATGGTCAATTTTCATTTAATGTAGGTATACCTATTATGAAGTATGATGTAGGTTTATGTGCCAGATAAATAGGTACCTGCATTACCTATTAAATATTTGATCATATGATCATTTTCCGGTTTTTATTTCAAGGCATGGTTTTGAAAAATAAAACAAATCATTTTTTCTATTTTATGGAAATACCTCTATAGTTTTATTTTTTTTTATTGAAGAAGCGATCAATTTGGATTTCAAGTGATGGATTCTGAGCTGAGCTATTATCTATAGAATAAAGTAGGTACCTACCTAGTTGGATTCTATTACGATTGAGTTCATTCCCTGGACGACTTTAATGGTATTTCTTCTGCATTGAGATACCTATTTGAAATGTCCACGCAGTTGTAATTCATTTTCGATATTCGTACTAAAACGTCTTCAACTGTTGAATTCATTGACCAATGGAATCAAATGTTTTGCCTTAAGCTTGGAGCTTGGACTGTAGGCACTTTAGGAGAGTTGGCTTTGTCAGCTGTCCAACATCGATAGCTTTGATTTGTTATGATGTTAATGTAAGATTAGTAGACAAACGAAAAAGATAGTTACCTAATTAATTATCTCATTTTTTTAAAAAAGATTCAACTTTTTTCAACATCTCGTGGTGTCAGGAACCATGATATACACTGAAAAAAAGGATCCTTTGCCAGATGCTGTATAGAAAAATGGTCCTTTGACTCAATGTGTTTTGTTTTTGACTCAAACGTGTGATGATTGCAAGATTTGGTCAGGCTTTGGTGCAAGAGGCAGGTAATCTTGACCGTACTAATCCATGCTCTGGGCTCAAAGCACAGGATCATTGTGATAATGTTTCTCTTCGAGAAAGAGACAAAAAGATTTGGTGCAAGTGTATACCTAGCTCGAATGTGGAAGATATGATACATTGACCAAAGTACCAAAGATTTAACTCAATACATTTTTTTTCTGAGAATCTAGATAGAGTGATTTTGACATAAATGCACGTCTCTTGGTACAAAAGATGAAAGGACTTGATTTGAAACTTTCAAGCAGAATTTCTTCTTTTAAATCAAAAGCCAAAATAGGTAGGTATATGGTTGTAAAATTATTTATTATTTCATTGGTTTGGGTTTTTTATTGGGTTTACTTTTTCTCAGGCCTCTGTCGTAGGAATATTTGAAGCTGCAGGCTGACGTAACGTTGATTGAATAAGGTTCAATCAACGGACGTAAGGTTTTTATTTTTTGGGCCACCTGATGGGTAATGTCAATGTGCTCTTCCTGATCATGAAAAACAAAAAAATATTTCCAACTTGTATCTCTCTCTTCCTCTATCCCACAGGGTGCCCCCTAGTCTTTTGAATACATATTCCGATTCCAGTTCTCCCCTCTTGTACCTACTTGTTTATTGTTTATGTATTTGTTCGATTGGGGCTCGGTGATTATTATGAATAAACGTGTTTTGTTGTGATTATTATTATTTCCTTGGACATGCGGAAGTGGGTAATAGAGTCGTGTTTTTATACTCTAGTAGGTATCCATTTTACATGGGAATTTCACGAAAGTAGGTACGCTTTTGAGTTTTGAACAAAGCAAATGGTACTGCAAATGTAGAAGCCAAGTTTGCCTCTTCCAAATCTGTCTCGAAAAAAGTTCTTTCCAGAGGAAAACCAGATCCACACCTATACAGGGTGTTTATTAATTGAATGCCGATACTTAAGGGTGATAATCCTTGGATGATTTTAAGACAAAAAGTTCATACGGACATAGGTCCGCAAGAGCATAGATTTTAAGATACAGGGTGTTGAAATTTAAAAAAAAAAAAAATTTTCATCATCACTTTGATACTATTCCAGATATCTTTTTAAAATTTGGTACACGGCTTCTATGCATCAAAATGCATGGGAATGTTAGAGAGGGCGCCACTGATTTAAAAATATTGGATGACACAGCAGGGTGTCAATGCAATTAAGTAGATTTTATTTTTTTCGCGAAAACCATGCGCCGGACGGAAAAAAATCAAGAGAACTGATTGGCTCAGAAATGAATAGAGATTTTCAAAGTAGTTTTTATTTTGGAAGAAAGCAGTGGTGTAAAAGTTTTTTCTCCAAAAATATTGAGTTCAAAGCCCGTACGGACGCCACTGGTGAAAATGATGAAATTGTTTTCACATCACAAAATGCATATTGAAGCCTAGAAGACGGGTACCAAATTTCATAAAGATATCTGGAATAGTATCAAAGTAATTATAAAAAAATCATTTATTTTTTAATAATTCAACACCCTGTATCTTGAAAACTAAGCTCTTGCGGAGCCATATGTTCATATGAACTTTTTGTCTTAAAATCATCCAAGGATTATCACCCTTAAGTATCGGCATTCAATTAATAAACAATAAAGGTCTTTAATGATGCTCATTATTATTTATTCAACTAATTTCCGAAAATTAACGTTTACAACCAAACTTGTTCAGGAATAGGGTTAAATAAATATACCAAAATACCAACAGCTACCAGAACCCAGAACGTCGAAAAAATTTATTCCTAAACAAAAATAATTTTATGTTTAAAAACCCATAGAACAGTAGTAGTACTTAGTAACACTTTGTGTAGATCTAATTAGCTTACTACATGTCGTCATTCCTGAATGTTCTATCAGGTGCGTTCTTTTCGACTGAGATCAATGAGATCTTAGTTGATCTCAGCTCACTTCGGTAAAATTGTCACGCTTATAGGTTATAGGTATGCCAATGTGGATGGTGGTTTCTATATGATTCTCGTTTGGTAAGCGGAAATCTGTCACTTCGACTTCGAGCATACTGAGATCCCAGTAAAAAAAACGCAGCTAATATTATAGTCTTCAAACAAATGTGTACATTTTGGTAGAAATTAAATTTTCATTGCATCTGTTGAGAAAGAGAATGTTTTTATCTATAGTTGTCGATGGATTGTTGATGATCGATGGTTCTAAAGAAACACTTTGATCAGTTCATAGGTCGATTTTTTGGAGAGTTGGGTCTCTCACGACCAAAATAGAATGGTTTGATAAGAAGTACCTAGGTACATGGTGCATATTAATGTACACTGAGAAAAATCGGCATCTTCCATGAAATAAATTCTACTTTCAAAATCATAGTTTTGGCAAAAATCTATCTTTATTGGGTTTGGATAAAAGTCTATTGTCCATTTTAAAGCATCATTTTTGATGTTTGTTTTTCAAATTATTTTAGTTTATGTACTTGATGAGGCGGTTTCAGCCACCAAACCAGTATGCAGTATGTACCTACTCAAAAACGGAGTGGGTACCTATGGGAGAATCAAGACATTTTTTACATTGGTATCATTCCATCTGCCCAAAAATTGACTCCCTACAATCATGCAAGTATGATTTTATTGTAAAAACATTTTTATATATTATAGGTATCTACATATTATATATTATAAATTGTATTATTTATATTATTGTATTATGTATTATATTATATAGAAAATATCACTGATTTTAATGAGTTTTATTCATTTGTGGTATCTTATTTAAGATAAATTAAAATACATTTATTTGCTGCAACTTTGTGTGTATTCTATCTATGAGACTATTCAGGTATACTTACAAAAAAAATGGGTTTATTTGAGAGGCCTACGATATGTGAGTTCTCAAGTATTGTCTAATCGAGCTTTCGGAACTGATTCGTTCCTTCTTCAGATTAGACAATACATGAGAAGTCAAATATCGTAGGCCTCTCATTTCTGACAGCGCCCCACCACTGTTCTCCTTTTCAAATTAACACCAGTCACGAAAATTCACACGTACAAATGACAAACGAATATTTGTTTGATATAAAGTTCAATATTGTGTAGGTACCATAGTTATGTTAAAAAAATACTATAGTTGATACGCCCAATGATATACTCACCTGAAATATAGTAGTTTTAAAAAATTAGTACACGGAAAATTGAATCTAATAAAGGTTACAATTCAATTCAACAATCTACATGAACGATCAACTTTATTGGAATACCTAGTATCTTTATTTGGCCATATTCATAGCATTTATTAGATGGAAACAAATTTGAGGTTGTTTGAGATTTACCTTTTTCTCGGTGTAAGTAGGTTCCAGTTAATTCAAATTGATTTTGAACCTTTCATGTTCGAATGATTTGGTAGGTGTAGGTACTTTATTTCCGGGGTCACAACATAATCATTATTCAATTAAAATGTATTAAACTACATATTAGTGGGTCTAGAGTCTAGGACTCAGAATCAATAAAATTATTGTTTTACACGTGTTCCGCCAAGTTTGTGTGTGACTGAATTAGTTTCATTGACAAAAATCTGATGATGTCAACACTTGGCGACACACGTGTAATCTAGCAATGTAGGTAAATATGTGTTTTTCCTAGTTGAATTCAACAAACCCCGAGATCATGGACGACTCCATTCAATATCGCTTATGCCCGTTTGTTGAATTCTAAAGCCAGAACAGCCTAATTGTACGATGTTATCTATTGAAATAAATATAGTCACGTACGTTATTATTTATGTTTCAATGAAAATCTTGTTTTCGCAAAATTATAGTTAGCAAAATTATAGTCAATGTGTTGGTTTATTTCACGTTCAATCGTTCCCTTTCGAGTGATCAAGTGTAGTTTCTTCACATCAATGATTCTTGCATGGTTTAGAAGTGTATAGGTAGAGTGTAATTCTAAAGATCAGATACTACTCGGATCAGACTAGTGGACAAGAGATAAGATTGATGTTAAAAAAAATATACACAAACCTCTGTCGGTCGTTTGAACTTTTCTGTAGATCAAGTTTAATGGAATTTGGGATTTTTCAAAATAATAAATATGTGTAACAGTTTATTGTGTTTTGTATTTTTTAGCACTAAGACTAACCTAGGCTAGCCTAGATTCTACTATATACATACTACATTTAGACCAGCGTATTGGACGCTGATAAATTGAATGCCGCTACTCAAGAGTGATAATACACGGATGTCGGATGATTCAATGAGAAAAAGTCCTTATGAACAGTAGGTACGTCCGCAACCGCGTAGTTTTTAATATACAATCATGGTATCCAAAAATTTGAAGAAAAAATGCGATGGTTTCTTTTCAAAATGTTTGAGACTCCTAATTTATTAACTATAAACAGTGAGTGTTCATCTACCAAAATTTAAAGTAATGTCAAATGAAGTCTTGAAAATGTAGTAACATTTTTTCTAAAATTTTTGAATCAGTATTTTAAAAACTACGTTGCGGATCTATGTTCTATATATGGGAAGAAACCGCTTTCATCAAATTTTTTGTTTCGGTCCCGCACTTTTATTTAAACTGATGAAAATTATCTTATTTTCAGAGTCATCTGCTTCTGTCTTCCAAAGACGTACAACATGTTTATAAGAACCTGCATCGACGAAGCCTCGGGCGAAGCTGATGACTTTGATATTGAAGAAGATTGAGACTATAATAGATTTTAACTCAAATAATAATTAAAGATTTCTTTAACTTGAACCAAACAAGATAGTGGTTCACAATCAACTTGAATACATCTGTTTTAGAGGTGTTGTGCATCCTTTGTACATACATACATCATACATCTGTCATCATGACAGGTTCTTTGTCCTGATTTTGTGTTCTCTCCCACACTTATATTTACAGTACTCTTTGATTTCTTGGTCTCTTCTTGATCTTTCTGCTGCTCATCTCCAGAATCCATGTCGGCACCATACCAGGTTTTTCGATATAGGTAGGTACATTAAATTATTAAATTGGTACTAAGTCGAAGTGATACAGCCCCTTCGTTCAAGATTCTTTCAATAATTATTGGTTGGAAAAATAACAAATAAGTGGCCGGAATGTATTGAAAGGGCTTTTTCATATTTCGTTCCATTTTCGTTCCTGGATCACGTGCCAAGTTGTTTTGTCCATGTGCACGTATCATAGAGAGTTAACAAAAGAGTAGGCAGACAAACATATACAGTAAGACGCTAATAATCTTCTAATATCATATCGGTGAGAATAATTAACAATTTGGATTACTGTTTGACTTTATTATTTCTTTTGACCTGTAATAAATAACTGTTTTCAATCCACCTTCTGTATACGGCTATGTGGGACTGTCACCGTGGGCGACAAGTTAATAACATTTAATGTATAATGAACATTTTGCCATATTTAATCAGTAGGTTTAATAACAGATTGTCATTTATTTCCAACACATAATCAAATTAATTTGCTTTGAAATTACATTTTTATGAGGCATTAATTCATTTTATTGAATTAAACATTCTTGTTTAAGAATGGAAAATAGTCATGCAAAATTGACATATCCATTATTATTAGCATTTTCGTCTGTGATATCCGATGAAGAAAAGGATGAATGTTTTTCAAATTAACTATCATTGCTCACTTCACTGCTTTTCTTCGTTTTGTGATTATTATATTATGTACCTGGAATTGGATTTCAAAATAAAGAATCCTCCTTCAAACTATAGCTTAAACAAAAATCAAACTTCTCGTTTTTCCCTTGGATACATTTTCTGGATTGTTATCACACATTTTTATCTTGAAATTCAATATGATCAGTTGAAATCATTAAAGCACCAGTATACCATCTCCATCTTCAAAGTAAAATTTTTATGAAAATTAAACTAATAATCACGTTACTTGACCGTTATTCAGATATTTCTGAAGAAACCATAAATGTTTTTTTATCTTTGGTTTTCCATGTTTCAATCTTAAAATTTCTATATCCTATATGTATTTGTTACATCAGATAAGATGCATACACTAAATAAAGCTTCAACTCATGAGTTATCACTACGGGAAAGTAGCATAATTAATTATTCAAGCATTTTTTATCGTTTCCTTTGTAATAAAGATTTGGTGTAAATTTATCGAGCTGGTACCTTTCAAATAGCCGCAAATTAGTTCACATTAAGTGAACGGAAGAAGTCAATAAAAAGAGTAAAAGTTGCAAATGGAACAGTGTAGGTAGCTCAGCATTTTGTAATATTGCGTTACGATACAAACAGTATTGTTATAGTTATATAGGTATTCTACATTCAACGAAATAGGCAATGTAAGGGGTGATTCGAATAAACGGATGAATATATTATCTTATCAATTACAGCAAGCACCTGAGTGAAATTGTCAGAAACATTTTGAACAGTATGGGGACTACAAAAAGAAAACACACTGACCAGAGCAAGAGAAATTGTACTTGCTTTCCAAGTGGCATTTTTCATTGTCATACCTTTATCTACTTCTACCTAGCCACCAATTCTGAAATCTGTTCAGATCAAGTAGGTAATTTTATCTTGATTGATGGAAATTTCATCATGGATCATGAAAATGGCCGCCTATATAGTAACCAAAACTTAAAACTACCTACCTAAAGCGTCACAAGAACCCAATGATATGTGTTCTGCTTTATATTGTGCTAATGTCCCAAAACTAGCCAACGCAGCGATGAGAAATGGTGACCTTGTAGACCGTATTTTATAATACTCGAATCTGCTTTTTCCTTTATGGCATCTCCTCTGAAATGCTAGTTTGTGGGTTTGGAGAAAAGGTGACTATTAGAGGATCGAGAGTCTGCGATGAATGGTGTCAAACTGATATTCAACAACCTTAATATTCTATAACAGATGATAGCATCCAGCACGAATATTTTGTATACTTTGTATCCAATTCCAATTAGTGTCCTTCTTTTCTCCTATACCTAATTCGTGGTTCGTTTACTAGCATAGGTACCAAATCTTGTGTTTTTGGGCTCTCCATGCTTGAGTTTGTTGAAATCTTTTTTCGATCTGGGCAGTCCAATGACAATGAAACACGGAAGTGGTTTCAGAATCTTACGACTTAGATAAAGGAAAAATGTTTGCTTCAAATGGTAAACTATTATTACAGCCACTTCATAAATTATAAAATGATATAACCAACAAAATTTATCTTTCATAATATGGAAATGACATCCGAGTAAAACGCATTTTTCTTATCGCGGTTTCCTATAATTTATTTCAGTTCGGAATACATTAAACGTATGTACATACATATTCGTTAAATATGTTAAGTGTAATGTTCACAAATTAAGCATTTACTGACGACAGCCCTGTTTTTGTGAATAAGGTACTTATGACCAAGAACCTGTCTAAAGTATTTTATCCCAAAGTCTTTTTGTCAAATCAACTAAAGTGAATGATGAATGATGTTATCAAATAGGGACCTATATATTTTAAAATAACGACATTCAGTACACATGATATAAGTAGGTATCACAGATTTATCTATATACCGAATACTCCAACAACCGCATCATTGTTCAAAACTGGGCTCTGCCAAACCAGTTCTGAACTTACGTAATCTGTGTGTTATAGATGCGGGATAGATGGGTTAGAGAGTGAAGTCGACACAAAAGGTCACATTGTGAAAATACTAAAGACATCCGTCAATGCTTTCCGCAATTTTCAAGTCACTAGAACGATGTTTCAGGTTTGCAAATTAATGATGATTGACTATTTGAACTGAATTTCTAATGGAGCAGTAATTTATAATTCTAGAAACAGTATACTCAGTAGTGTGTTGTCGACTTGGCAAGATTGGAAAAATGATTTATGAAGTTTTACTGAAATTTGTTATTATTGTAGTATGTTCTTTTGATAACATCACTGCAAATTGAAGAAGTCGATCTCCTAAAAGAATTCCCTGCTGGAATAAATACCTACTTATTTCAACTCATGCACGAGTTCATCTGAATAATTGATGAATGAAAATGAAGAAAACACAGGATAAAGGGACTGTCAAACAAAGCTACTTGACATGGAAGAGTGAAAATCTCCATTTCACCGTAAATCATAATCAGGTATCTCATACTTATCCAAGAATAAATAAAAACTAACCACAGGATAATATCAGAGAAAAACCAAACTAGTATTGGTTTTTCTCTGATAATATGATCTCCAAAATATAAATCTCATCTTTTGACTGAATTGGCTGTACAGGCACCTCACGAATGCTCTTAACTTGTTTCGTCAATTCACTAAAAGGCAAAGTTTGTCTTTCTGAGCTTGACCCAAAAATAGAGGCTTATGTTGAGGAACTTCAATTGTCTGTTGTCTGTGGAACACTGAAAACATTTTGATCCTCCTCACGTAAATGTTCCAAGAAGGCTTCATCTCCATCGACTTCACTTCAACATCAAACTTCCAGCGGATATCTTCAATCGATTCTTCGAAATCGGACGCAATACTGTAACAACTGCTTGCAATAATTGCACTCCCGCTGTTGTTTGCTACAGGAGTGAGTACCAAAGATCTGGTTTGAGTCACACTTTCCACTGTCGCCACGCCACCACTTCTGGACAAGTTTGAGTCTTGATTTCAGACCTAACATTCTACAACCAGCTTTGGCTTGGGCGAAGTCCGCAATTACTCCCCCACCTCATCTGCGGGCATTCTTTGCTTTTCAGACTCGATAAACTCAGCGAATATTGTCTATATTGCTGAGTCGCTTCTCCGTACTACGTGCACTACAACAAGCTGGCATCATTGATATTCAGCACAACAGGCTCAAGGGATGTTTCTTGGTCAACCACCTCACAAACAATATTATGCTACGACTGCGCAGCTACTTCAACCTTGGTTTCAGTTGCAACCTCTATATGGTATATGAGCTCGGTTATGATCATAACGAGTTCAGGACTATATTATAGTTTGTTGGGACACTGCATGGTTCAAGGTGTGGTCTGTCATGCCAGGGGTTCCAGGGCCAGAACATACCGGCTTACTTTCTCTTGAGTATAGCGATTTGTTCAATGACAGAGACGGTAGTGACAGTGACTATCTGTGCTTCTAGGAGTTGAGGCTAGCATGGTTTTCTGCACTACTTTGACAGTGCCTGGCTTGGAGGAGGTTGATCTGGTATGGTAAGAGTCATGAGGTGATTGGACAATGTCCTGTTGTTCAGGCGTCAGTTCAGCTTCTATACAGGGTTTTTTCCTGTTAACGTTTAGTTTTCTTGGTTGGTTCAGGAGGTTTGCTATCCAGATCACTCTCAACGGGATGGTTTCATACACGGCGACTTGCGACTCTTCAACCTTGACTTTTTGGGAGCGTTTCTTGCGTCTTATTGTCACTTCACCATTATTGCTTTCATCCAGAGTCTTGTCAGCTTCGTATAGTCAGTTTCCCTTGAGTATTAGTCGTGGGAGTCAGATTCATCAGCAGTTGGTTTCGGGTTGTCACCAGCTATGATGATATTAGTATAGACTCAGCTA
Organism: Orchestes rusci; assembly: GCA_958502075.1. Lineage (NCBI taxonomy): Eukaryota > Metazoa > Arthropoda > Insecta > Coleoptera > Curculionidae > Orchestes > Orchestes rusci. The sequence goes on from OY293306.1 coordinate 41,886,000, forward strand.
AAGAGTGTTCACTTGGTTCATCTTTAGTGTCACTGGATTTTTTCTTTTTCTTATTGTTACTAGTTCATCCGTGATCCGTCGTGTGTTTTGGGCACTGCAGAAAGGGTAAGAGACACCCTGGTATAGTTTCACCCTATATCCAAAGGACGTTCAGGTTCGAGGCTTCAATGATAGTCTTGGGCTGGTTAAACATTGGTCCTTGTAGGGATAAGGGCTTGTCAACTTTGAGTTCTTGTGGTGACAGAAGCTTGTCAACGATGGATTTTTGTAGTAACAACTCAATTGTTATGTACTCTTTGTCCGGCTCGATAAATCTCACCGTTTGGCCGCAAATCGACATCAAACTACTTTGAATGACATGAACAAAAGAAACACAAAACAAAAACAACATAAAATAACACGACAACAACAAAAACAACAGCAACAACAAACAACAGAACAAAAACTACAGAAAACTACAGAAACAAGATTTCATTTTTTCATGTTTTTGGTTTGTTTTTGTTATTGTTTTTGTTGATGATTGTTCGTTTTGTGTTGTATTGTCCTTGTTATTATTTTTCATACTGAGCAATTATTTTTGACTTGAGTTATTTTAATGACGATTATCGACTTATCGACTCGTACAAAAAGTACATTAATGGGGGCAGAGTAGGAAAATATGTACCAAATTTCATTTTGATTGAATCAGAAATATCCGGAATATATCAATAACTAGATAAAAGTGCCGGTAACTGGTAACTCGATAAATATTGAGATTGCGAAATTTCGTTATTTGATTTAGCACCATTATTTTGTGACATACATTCTAAGTTTCCTGACTTGGTTTTGGGACACCCTGTATATTCAAGCTCTATTATGTTGCGACCTATAACCTTCTAGTCCTACGACCACTTGATAATTTTCTCCGTTCACTACTCTTATAGGAATTAAAAAAAATACCTCAAACACAATCCTATCAAAAAAATAAATAAATTAGAATTATGAAATCTTGATACCTCAAATAATCAAACCAAATGACTCTCATCAGTTATAAAGAAGTGAATAGATCAATGGCCTCAAACTGAAAAAGAAAAGATAAAACAAAAAAAAGGGAAGCAGTGATCTCCAAAATAACAAAACTACTATGATTCGAATCAAATCCATCATGCATTGTCAAGTTATCAAAATATCACAAATTTGAGAGAAACTCTTTTTAATCAATACATATCTATGTACCTACTAATTTTGTGAAGCTTTGGAAAAGATATTCTGGAGAGGCCTTATGTTTCAAGGCGCGATAATTTGAGCAAACTATTGTTTATTTTCCTGCGAGTAAAATAAACTCGAATACATTAATCAGAAACCAGATGCAGCCAGCCTAATTTATGGTTTGCCTGGTATATCATTGTCCACGCACATTGTATACAGATTCCGGATTCCTTTAGGGGAGCATAGTGTATTTTCTTGATTACTTATGTTATAAGACTAATTTTTCATGTAAAGACTGGATTAGACGCTCATGTAGTTGATCGTTGCGTGGGGGCTCAACGATGCACAATTGCATTGCCACCTTCGACCATACAAGCAAGCGTGTATGGTCGAAGATTGCCACTCGCATTGCCCATACATACACTTCACTTGATTAAATGTTAGAAATTTAGTTAAAAGATGGACATAATATCAGAAATGTGAATGAGCTCAAAAAAAACAGATCGATTCAACGGCTTATCCGATTGCTGGAGAAAAATGCAAAACCAAGCGCAACACGCATATTATACACAATAATTGCGCAAATATTATTCCGTTGTTCAAAAGATTTCAAACACTTGAAATTTGTCAAACAATATTACGCAACTCATCAAACAATACCATACATTGGAAAATGGTTGCGCAAAAGCCTGTGATGGCAAAATATTTTAGTTTTACCAAGGCAGCTTGCATCTCTCACAAATTCTTGTAAACGAATCAAATCCGAATCATCCAAGATTTTATAGGCTCTCAAGATTAACACCTGCAAATGAGGATTATTTAGAATTTAAAAGCTACTGAACACTTACCATCAACTACAATATTCTCCTCCCGTGTAACGCGCGGCATTTTCCAAATCAAATTAAACTCGAAAATACCCATAAAAAGAGGGGTATATTGAATTAAGGTCCTCAAGTTGAGAACCTTAAACGAGAGTTAACAATGTGCTGCATTTGAGCTTTAACAAGAGTTTAGCAACCAGTTTTATGTCGTTACAGTTCACCAACACATAACCAATACATTTTCCGCTCGGCGACGCCATAATTGGTTTAGTCTATCGTTTGATAAGAATTGCATATCACTCTAATTCGAATGTAGTGACAAGTCGTTTATGTACAAGGTGAATAATAACGAACCCTTTCTACTTCAAGAAATGGTAAAGTTGATTGATTTTGTTTTGGAAGAGTTTTGCCTTGACATTATTTGGCTTCAGTCCCTTCTGATTCTGGCAACAAAGACGGAGATGGAGACGACTTCCTAAAAGGTCCTGAACCGCTGAACCTTATGTCGCGAGGGTTCGAGTTAAGACTCATCGGATGCTCCGAGCAAGGGAATCGGTATTGGGGGGAGGCATCTCATGGTTGTCTAAAACTTCTTGAGATTCCTCTTTTTTGTGAAGAGAAATTGCTCCGTTTTTGTGGGATTCACTTTTTTCATGTTTTTGGTTTGTTTTGGTTATTGTTTTTGTTGATGATTGTTCGTTTTTGTGTTGTATTGTCCTTGTTATTATTTTTCATACAAAGCAATTATTTTTGACTTGAGTTATTTTAATGACGATTTGCGTCCGAACGGTGAGGCTTATCGACTCGTACAAAGAGCACCATTTCTTTACCTTTTACCTTCAGGATTTTACACGCTGTTTTACGAGGACCAGGCCGTCATCGGCGTAGGCCTCTGCGTATAAAATTCCTTCCTGCTTGCACGTCTGGCTCTATAGGGCAGTCTCTTTAGAAGGCTTTCCTTTAGAGTACATATGCACAGACTATAGGTTCCCACGATGGACCCACAAGCTGCTGCATGGTTATGTGGTGAACAGGACGTAACTACCACACACATCATCTTTGACTGTGAATTTCTACCTAGCAGTAGATACGATTTTTTTGGTAAAAGATACGGCGAGGGGTCACTCTCCCAAGAAAAATGTGTTGGAAAGTTATTGGACCTGATTGAAGGGGCAGAACTGGTCTACACCGGCGAGAATAAGCCACTGGCTGCAGTGTAAATCGGGAAGAGAATAACTGGGTCAAGATGACCTCTTTGACGTTTATAGTCGTTACAGCTAAACGCACTACAGCAGGGATAATCGATTCAGTACTCTTGCTCTTGCAGTAGGCGTGTGTGTGTCTCTTTGACTAGGAGATCTTGAGAGAATCTCCTCTGTCAAATACCTATCAATTATCTTGGGATTTTGGTAGCCGTAGTCTTATTTACCAACTTTTGGAAGAAACGACGGAAATAAACGTATAAGCTTCGTCCAGAGCACAAGAAAAATGAGGTCTTTCACGTTCCCTCTGGGCAAGTCAACCCACGAACGAGCATCTCTTTGGGTCTTTGGAGGATACCATATAACACTATATCAAGCAACATTCACAAGACTGAACTGTAACAACCAAAACATCTGCATTCTCTTGGACAGTCTGCTTTATAACAGTCCAATCACTTCACATCTGAAGAATGATTGAACACCTTCATAATATAGGCGTGTTCGAGCTTGGGAATAGAGCTCATCTGGTTTCCTGGTCACCCAGGGATAGAAGTTGACAAACTGGCCAGAGTAATTATTATATCAATCAGAAGGCCTGAACCTGGTAACCATCACTTAGTCACTAAGGTACTAAGATTTAGATCATCAGCGTACTCAGATGAGGCTGTTGATTAGGTGGTGCTACTTTAGGGATTTTATCCTATCAATGTCCACCTATACCCGCACATGACATGTTCCTACACTCATTTAATTAAGGAATCATAGCATTCACGTATTGATTATGTAAAAAATATAATATTACACGACATCTCACACGTGTTAACTGAATACTACCCTCTCATTCCACATCGGTGCCTATACACGTGATGAGAACCAACAAATCATCTCATTACATTTCCCAAACAATTTTTTTCTACAACTGTGGCAAGTATTACACATAATATGGCTGGTATAACAAATATTGGTGTTTTTCTCTGACCTCGATTCCACTATATTTCCGGGAGCCATTTTTATGACATTGGCGTACTTTAATATTGATTTTGTTAAGCCTGTGATCTCGTGGATAAAATGTTATGAAAATTGTCAACAAAACGGTTAATGGTGGGTGGGTGGGTGCCAAAACAAGACCTTATGGAACTTCATTGACATTGGAAAATATTTCAAAGTAGGTAATCTTAATTTATTCAGCATAATCATCAATTATTGTAGTGGTAATAGTATTGCAGTATAGAAAATAAAATACATTTTGAGTACGCCGAACTTTGTCTTTATATCTTGTAAAGGTGCGACGACCGTTGAATTAAGAAATAAAGGGAACACAAGTTTATTCTGGAGCTGGAATGACTTAATTCAGGTTCATGGAAACCATTTAGCCTAGCTGAATATTTCGTTCGACGCTATGGGACTTGGTCATTGAATTATCTCAAATTATTTATAATGTAGAACCATGAAACTCTTCAGCTTACGTTCCATCAAAGCACGTTTTTCAATTAAGTTCATATAGTTTTGCATGACAAAGCTTGAGAAGATTTTAACTTCCAATAATAAATGCTTCAGCTTCAGTACGTTTTTAATAAGAGAGGGCCATGTGAAATCGAATACTTGAATGTTAACAAAACATTAATTTAGAAAATAATCTAGTCTCTTTATTTTTTTGAGGAAGGATTCTTTGCACTATAACCAAAGTTTACTTATATTGTATACTAGTAAACTTTGCTATAACCAACCATGGCCAAAAAACCATAAATGAGAAACAACAGCTTTTTGCGTCTGTCCAGAAGTAGTTAGTCCTATCTACATTCTACAGTACTCTTGTTATGGAATTTGACTCTCCAATGGACGGTGCTTTGAAAAGCAGTTGCAAAAATTATCCATGATGGTCTTTCCTCTAGTCTAGTCAATCTTGAAACAATCCATATTCCGATAATTTATCTATGTGTTTTTTCCAGATACTACGTCCCTGTACATAAATGTTCGATCAAGGGAAAGTCTAGGCTAGAATTCGGCTAAATGTGACCTCGTTTCGCTATTTATAATTCGGCTGAAGTGGCACGCACTTATAATACGTTAACTCACGCATTGTTAGTTGGTTGGGCCAGATAACACGCCACTAAAATCGAGAAAATGATTTCATTTGGGAGCGGGCGCTATACAACTTATTTTTGGAGCCATATAAAACACATAATGTTCAGTGGCGCATCAAAAAAGATTGCCGCAAACATTGATCAGCTAAGGCACTGCAGTTCCGCTCACTATGATCATCCATCTTGTCTCTCATCTCTATGAATCCCAGGACACAATAATAGTTAACTATTTATCTTGATATCATGTTAGCGTCGCTCTTTTGAAAAACCTTCAATAATTCTCATCATTAGCACAGTAAATTACCGCTCATACAAAAACCCGTTTGATTAGACCAAAATTGATTAATTAGCTTGACCCAAATAAAAATTGAAATATCCATGTGGACGGACGCTCGCTGGCTTTTCGGTATTGTTGATAGAGCTCAGCTCGGATGTAAATGATTGCAGGAAATCAGGACGGAATTATACATTCTCATAGATATAGCTGATGATATATGGTATTTCAAAATAGTATAGAGCTCTTGTTTATTGAAGATGATATAAGATTGCCTTGATAATTGATGATTTTGGAAAATTGGATTTTCCATCAACTATATTCAAAATTTAAAGGCCAGAAAGTGTGCTTTAATCTTTATAAATCCATAATGCATATTCAATTGACTATGTATGGTGAAATATCCTTTTTTTGCTATGTATTGTCTCCTCACCTGAAGGTCAATCTGTTGAGGATGCGTGTTTATAGTCGGTGCCGTGTTGCTTCATCCTAGCATGCGTAATATTAATTATAATATAAGATGAGCAGTTCAGGTGCCAAGAAATTGTCCACATTTTCATTTAATCTTCTGAATTGATGGTAGCTGCGTCAATAAAATAGTGAAAGCCTAAGTTTCCTTTTTAGCTTTATACAGGGTGTCCCAGCAAGGGTGGCCACCGGCCATATCTCGGAAACTACTGGACCTAAAAGTTCAGGAAAAAAAATATGATCACTAAAGTGGCCACGAGAAAATGCTGGAAAATATTTTTAACTTCGAATTTTTGCCGCTAGGGGGCACAATCAAAGCTTAGATATTAAAATTCGAAATTTCTCCGGAAATTCTCAGATTGAGGTATATCTTTATCAACATGGTTAGAAAACCTAGACAATTTCACGTCTTTTTGGTACAGGGCTCATTGGCGTACCGATCTTCGTGTGAGTAGGGGAAGGTAGTGAAAGTGTAATTGTTCAAGTGGCTGTAACTTATAAACGACTTGTCCGATTTTGTTGCGTATAGGCTTGTTTGGAAGATAAATGTGAGTACTTTCGTATATCGTATCCAGTGATGCGTGATTGTCTCCAGAAAAGTTGCTAGAAGGGGTAACTTGAATTAAAAACAGTGTTTTTCATTTTACCGCAAAAATTCAAATGGTATGGTATAATTCCGATAATAACAACCAGTCCAAATTATGTAAAATTTAATGGTTTTTTTTTTTTTTTTTAAAGGTTTTTTTCTTGTAAATTTGATCTTCATTTCGATTTTGTTGTCAGAATTATACCGTACCATTTAAATTTTTGCGGTGAAACGAAAATAACAGTTTTTAGATTCAAATTACGCCTTCTAGCAACTTTTCTGGAGACAATCACGCATCACTGGATACGATATACGAAAGTACTCACATTTATCTTCCAAACAAGCCTATACGCAACAAAATCGGACAAGTCGTTTATAAGTTACAGCCACTTGAACAATTACACTTTCACTACCTTCCCCTACTCACACGAAGATCGGTACGCCAATGAGCCCTGTACCGAAAAGACGTGAAATTGTCTAGGTTTTCTAACCATGTTGATAAAGATATACCTCAATCTGAGAATTTCCGGAGAAATTTCGAATTTTAATATCTAAGCTTTGATTGTGCCCCCTAGCGGCAAAATTTCGAAGTTAAAAATATTTTCCAGCATTTTCTCGTGGCCACTTTAGTGATCATATTTTTTTTCCTGAACTTTTAGGTCCAGTAGTTTCCGAGATATGGCCGGTGGCCACCCTTGCTGGGACACCCTGTATATGCTCTGAGCGAAATCAGGTATAACATTAAGTACCTACATATTGAGATTTTAAGCAAAACATCATTTTTTCAATAAAGTAGGTATAGTAGTAACCTTATTTATATTTATACTCTAAAAAAAGGTAGTTCTCTCTCTTTTTTGATCATTTTTCTACATAATTTAACGACTTTAGTGTTTTTCCTTCATTAGACCTTTACCATCTCCTGATGAAATAAAAGTTCATCTTTTATTTATTTTATGTTTTTGGATTAATTGACCTCATCGGACATACCTGTTTAAGCAGAAAACGACATGATGCGTCATCATGGCAACCGACATAAAAAACCGTACAATCAAGCGTAACGTTACACTACATTCAATTCCCCCCCAGATAAATCATAGAATGTACTATTTTTTTGTTTAAAAATAAAGTCCATAGAGAAAAAATATTGGTATGTATGAAGTGATTTATTCTATACGGTTCCGGTTAAAAGATCCACTAATTAATCATCAAATACGCATTACCACGATGAAAAAAGAGACAGGCGATGTTATTTACGAATCAATCGAGCTCTTGAATCGCTTCCAATCATCAAATACTGTTCTTTGACCTATTACCACATCATGTATGTGTAGTCACATATTTCAGATAAACTTTTTATTTCTTCCTCTGCTGTTACGATATTGAATTTCAATTTCTGATTTGTCTAGTTGGCGTTGGCGATACCGTGATTTCCTTTGCGGTTTATGTTCCGTGCGTTTGCCTGCTTTATGATATCAGTCTTGTTCGAATTAAACCGAAAATGATAATAAGTTTCAGTTAATATATAAAAAAAAGAGTTTCTCGTTATCTTTTTTTATATATCCCTCCAGTTAATTCAGAACCTTCAATGAGTGATTTTCAATATACCTATAAAGTTTTTGCTATATAATGTGTTTTTTTTAATCTATCGCCATTATTATTGATAAACCATCCATCAGGCTTATATTTGGTCTACTTTCAAATCATTATTCATGAAAAACAATATTCTGTATCGCAACAATTTCTCTGTCAATTAGGTACATATCATAGACAATTTTTCTCTGTTAGGTTTTTATCATTATTAGAGTCACATCACATCCTAGAAAGCAGAGAATAAGTGAGATGGCTATAGAATGATAATGATAGATAAGCGCCTATTTCAAAATGCCTAATCACTGCTCTGCATTTGGCATTGCCCGCTCGAAAGTTGTTCGTTTGTGAAAGAGAAGGTCGTTGACATTTGACTCTAAAATAAAAATTAGAAACGTCGTGCTCGAGCACAGTGTGCGTACTTCAATTGTTGATGCTTATGAAAAAGAGCCTACATTCAACTGGTGAAAGGAAAATTATTTTATCTATGCAGTGTTATTGATGATTCGTTGATTGTTCGATATACACACAGATATTATATTGAAATATGTAATTTGATAAATCAGTTGGTTTCGAGTTGTTGCTTGTTAGCTTGTTGATAATAGGGAATAATGTGTTGTGTTTTGAGAATCGAATATTTCCAAAAAGCTACCATGCACTAGCAACATTTGTTTGGCAACTGGAAAATGGCTATAATTTGAACGCATTGCTCTTTATAGGATGCCGTGAATAAGCAGCTTAGTAGTCCAGGAAAAGTTTACTAAATAATGTAGTGAACTTTGGTCAAGGCATCTGAACAATGGTTATGTCTTGATCGTTGCAGATTTGTTTTTTGTTTTTCAAAATCTCAATGCTGTCAACGAAATCCATTTCAACAATGCAATACTCTAGTGGATAGAGCTAGTGTGGAATATCACGTTACTAGCAACATTTAGGTAAACCAACTTTTATGTTGATCAATAGACAAGCTGCTAGTGCGCGGCTAGCTTTATAGGAAAGCAAAGATACTCTTTTTCACATGAAAATACCTACCTATTAAGGTACTGCAAGATGTTCAATTTAAATTATCAGGACAGTCAAGACACCTGCTACGACTAAACACATTTTTATTTTGAGTACATATTATGTTGGTTTAGCAGACACTGCTCGAATAATTTCATAGGAGATTGATGGAGCTATACGAATAGCAAAATATGAGATGACAGATCGCGAGGAAGGATGGCAGGAGAACATTTTCTGTTACTGGATGATGAAATGTTTATTCTCCCTTCAATCTTTTGAAAGAAAAGAATAAGGGGAATGAATGCTAGTAATGAACGCTGGTCTATGGGGTCCTTTATGGAATGCGCATTTTATCATCTCATTTCGCAGTTTTCCCACTAACTGGAATTCTTTCCAGCAAGATTCAACATTCTCACAGGAATGGATCTATTCTCACCCAACTCACAATTCTATGTTTTATAAAAGCTGTAAGAACGTTTATACAAAAAACCTTATAAAACATCCAAAGTCCGGTAAACGTGTAACGTAAACAACAGTCTCAAAGTGCTTATAGAGCTAATTGGTTCAGACTTATAGCGTTGATTGAAAAGAAAATCACAGAAAATAAAAGTCAATTTTGTTATAATGGAAGAGTATCACGATTCATGATAGACGAAAACTTTATTGAAAAAAGATACTTGTCGGGTGCGAATTGAGGTATGAAGGTATCGGAATTTAAATAAAAAGAATTATAATAATTGTCATTATCCGTTACCAACATTTTTAATTTTATGACCAAACTGACACCAAACAGAAACGAAACGATTTTGGTATAGAATTATTGAAAGCTGTAAAAGGAGTAACACAAAAAACCCGAAAAACAACAAGAATGTTGACTTTTTTCAAGTCGTTACTCTTTTGAGATCGAAATACTGAATGTCAGGGAAATCTAAAATAAATTGAAGTCATAGTGGTAATGTTAAAAATCGATTATGATATAATTGTATGATCAATTCGCATTGTTCATGATCAACAACGAGAATCGTTTTGTACGTTTAAGGAGGTGAAGCTTCATTTGACAATAATACTTGTTACTATGTTTGATTTTGAAAAATCAAATGATTTCAACAACCTAGCAAACATTCAGGAACTGGTTAGTTCATAGGAATTTGTTCTGAGTGTGAAAGAGAAGTCCCACTTATCTGCGAGTCCACATATACGCCACATTATTTTTAACCGCAGTGTAAACATTGATGAATGTTTTATTCTACCGACTACCAAGAGGCCAGTTTAATTATCATCATCATCAGATGACTAAAGAAACAAGAAAATTATCAGATGATTGTTCGAAATTCCATGGTGCATGGTGGTTAACAAAATGAATAAAATGACGACTAAGGCTGGTTTCAGTGCGTAACGGCACTTTACCGAGCAAGTACTGAAAAGTACTGCTTACTGCTGTGTAAACTGGTTTGTTTCACTGGATTAACTGAATAAATATGTTTGGTCGCAACGGATAAAATATGTCCATAGGCAGGTTTGTATGCTGAACAGGTTGCAAATTATCTTTTGGGCCCCAAGGAAATATATTGAAAAGATATTGGAAATCCCCGGCATCTCAGTTGCTCAAAAACTATTAGGGATATTAAGGAAGCAATAATTTCTCTTCATTTGAGGGGTTTAACTACTGATCCTCGTATGCCTTAGCCAATACGAGCTTATTATATACAAGAAGTACATACCTCATACCTTCAGATATACATAGGATTAATGGAATTAACAAAGAAAAAATGTTTTTTTGTTGATTATGATTATGACTACCTATAATTGATTTCTGGATCCTGCTCTGCAGTTACAGTCGTCAATGTCCAGCCGATCTTGGATCAACATCCAATTATATACTTATGAAGAGAAAATGTGTCACTTCTTTTGAGTGGCTGAAAAATACCAAACTCCATTTTATCAAAAAATTATCTCTGAAAATATAAACATTCTATATAGGTATATTTGACCTACTCTGCAACAAAGTCTTGATATAATCCTGCAAAGTTCTTTTTTGATGCGCAAAGTTCAGAATTTAACTGACTGTTGTAGGTATATTCAACGATTTTTATTGATGCATCTCCGTATTGATAATGATCAAAAATCAAGATTGTATTGTTTTAAAACATGAAATATACTGGGCAAACATCATACATCTTTGACATATGAATCATGTATTGTTCTAAAACATGAAATATACTGGGCAAACATCATCATCATACATCTTTGACATATGAATCAAGCAAATGGCAACGGTGTATGAAAATATGCATCTAAAAATCTACTAGCAGTACTAGAACAGCAGGCTCAGGCAGCACAGGCTAGCACAGTTGAACACAACAGAACAAAGAAAACTGGGAAATATTTTACCGAGATGACGTCATTTTCAGTGACCTCATTGGCAAAGCCTGCTGCGCTTAGATAACTGGATACAAACGATAGTAAATTGGTCCGAGTGTTTTCTAGCGATATGACTAGTTCAAGGTTTTTTAAACAATCATGGTTGAAATGATTAGTTGGTACGCAACGCAAATGAAACCGAATCATTTTATTACAGTATGTAGGTACGAGAAAACTATAACTGAACAAATCAAAAAATACACAGTAGTACGTAAGTGAACAGATTTTTATTGATATCTATTCCGATTATGTTTTACTTCAACGAAAATATAGAATCTAATTCGACAAAATCACTTAAACTGTATCACATCCTGCACAAAATGATGTAATATTTTTCAGGCCCTTTAAGAGATGAATTCGATTTATTTCTGCAAAAGATTCTCCGAGTTAATGTCTTGGTATACCGTCCATCAAAATTTGGGACCCTGAATAGCTCGTAAATAGACCGTTTTATCAGTAGGATTCCTATCTTCCAGTGTACATAAATATAGATAGGTATGGATTATGAACAGCGGCTTGAGCCGCTGTCTTCTCGCTGTCTACATAACAACTCTTGGACCAAACCATTTTTGAATCGAAGTCAGTTTCACGCGAGTTTTTATTCACCTCATCAATTGCCTTACCTTTTTTGACATGTAAAAAGGCTCATAAATATACTGGAATAGAGAAATGATGTCATGATTCTTAAACGAAAATGGTCTCCGTTCAATATAGAATTATTGTTTTTGAAACTACCACTAAAAGTAATCTTTGGTCTCGTGGAACAGCTGGAATATTACAGATAATAAAATGTTATGAAGACAATTCAATCATCAACTGAAAATGAGTACATAATAGTATAAACAGTTTGATTTTTGTGATGGAGCCATGTACTGAATGGCTTCATTGATACGAAAGCTGATACGAAAGCTTGAATAAAATAATACATATTTTCTTGAAAACTCAAAAACAAAAGGAGATGTGGCTAAATTAGTAAGGAAATCAAATCTGGTGCGACAATTTTGAACAGTTTCTTTAGGTTTTACATTTGAATGATGATGATTTTGAGAAATTGTCATTTGAGAAATCTGCTTCTTTTAGTAAGTACTGTCTCAAGGAAAACCGTCATTTGAAAAACACCCTGTATATATGTATAGAACTTAAAACTTGAATAACTCTTCAACTTATGGAAAAATTATATTTGAACGAAATGAAAAAATACGTATCGATTTGTTTGCGATTATCTACAGTAAGCAATAAAGAAAAATCAATTTAATTTTTTATACAAGATCCCCCTAACAGAATCAAAAGTCGTTCAACTACAAAATAACTGATGCATGAATCAATCAATAATGCGTTGAACTTATACAACTAGTCATTATCTGATAATAAACTAATAATGTAAATCAATCAGCGTCAAAATGTTGAAGTTTCAATGATCCTTTATTATCTTGATAGTATATAAGTATACATTGACACTACAAACAAAATTGTACATACAGCTATGAAAACACAGAGTTTGTTAGCGAGGGCCAAAGACCTCCACCAACATGTAAGCAACCAGTATACACTTACCGTATACTGGAGGCTGATGATCGTCCTAACCTGTCCATCTTTCTCTTGAAAAATTCTTTTAATAATTGGAAAGTAATACCTTTTTACTAGCCTTGTATATGCCATTGTCATCCAATAACTTATTTGTCAAATTGTGATAACATTTATCTCTACCAGTATAATACATGCGATAAAAAATCAAACAATATTTCTTGGATAACCTGTTCAAAGTTTCCTCTATTCACATCCAAGCAGTATTCTTAACGGTCATAAAAATGAAGATGAAATTTTTTGGTTGAAAAAATTGACAATGAAGTTAGTCACGTCAGAAAATTTGTTGTCATCGTCATATACAAGCCATGTTAAAAGTATCACTTCCTGAGAAATTAAAGCATTTTTTAAGTCTTTTTCCTAGGTATTCTGGCGTAATTGATGAACTAACGCAATCTCGAAAAAAGCTCATCTATGGCAAGTTTCAGCTGTGTACTACGAATGGAAGTACTGCTAACATGGGATTGAAAACTTAACATGGGAATCCCTATGTTCCGTCTTAAAAAAAAACGCACTGTATGTATATTGTAGAAGAAGGAAAAGATTTTCCTCAGCCCAAGACACTTGGACCAATAAATTTCTCATCGTTCCCAAAACGATGAAAAAAATTGTCAAAATGTATATTCGGGAGACCCACTCCTAGAGAGTCCACGTCACAAATACCAAAATGCATACCAATCTGGAAAATCATGTGAAACCGCTCTGCATGATTTAGTGCACACAATAGATCAACCACTGAATAACCAAGGAATAGCTCTGGGCCCATTCCTGCACAAAGAAGGAGCATTATTGATCGTACCTTCTCAATCTCGATGACTACCGCAATTAACCGGCGTGGAATTAACAACACATCAGTCTGCAGGTGGATGAGGAACATACTGGAGACTAATAGAGCAGAGAATGAGTGAAAACTTGAGCGAACGATCACACACCGATTAAAAACTGTATTTCGATACCGCGCAATGATCCCTTCTCTCAAGAGAACGTTCATTCTCTTGGAATTCAAGAATTACGTCCTCGTAGGAAGACCTGAGCAACTACGCTTAACAAAACTGAGACTAAAGAGGTAGCTAGGGTCTGCCCACAGTGAGGAGTCCTATTTTCTCTTTTCTGGAACCTAGTCGCAGACGAACTACTAAAGGAATTAATAAGCATGCCGACTAGGAAGCAGTACTAGTCGAAGGCATTCTCACCAGAACTTTATCAGAACTGATGCAGATAGTCCTGACAATCGTGGAAGACTGGTGCAGGAAGGTGAATTCTGAGAAAACCTCACTGGACAGCTTCGCGAGAAAAAGGAATATAGGAGGCCAATTCAAACCCGTATTCTGTGGCAAGAGGAGTCAAATACCTAGGCATAATCCCAGACGACAAGCTCTCATAGAACTCACACCTTCAGGACATAGTGAAACCTGGGGGTCAATTTTTGAGCCTTCGTATTAAAACGTATACGCAATTGTGCGAACAGCATCATTTGAAATAACATGGTGCATTTTTGCGTGAACGTTTCAAATTTGCGAACGGTCAAGAATTGACCCCCCGGGGTTTAAATCTGCGTATGGTGCTCTGGCTCTTATATATATATGTGGTAAGATCAACACTCAATACTTGTTTACAGCTCTGTTGTCAGGTGGCCAAAAACCGAGCAACAATAGGCAGCCACAAAACTGGCAAAAGTTTACAGGGTAGCATGTCTTGCCATGAGAACTACCCAAACACTTGCTATGGTGACCATTCTCAGCCTTCCACCCATAGATATCTTTATCAAAATTGAAGCAAGAATGGGGGCATATAGACTTAGACAATAACTGCGACAAATCTCGTATTCCGGAAAAATCCGGTAATTTCCCGCAATATGGTAACCACACTTTAAAATGTAAGTACATATTATAATCTCTATTATTATTATTATCAAATATTCACTATTTTTTGAATCTCAACGTTGAGGGTACTCACATCTTGCAAAAAATGTATTTGCAAAGAAAACGATGTTGAAAATCTTTCATTAATTGAAAATCAATATTTATATTTACTTATGTATTGGAATATTATATGTTTGAGTTTCAGATCTTTTTTTCATTATACAATGCAGAATTTGAAAGGAGCCGATTTCATATTTTCTTGGTAATGTATTGAATACTATTAGATCTAGATTACAAGATGAGAGAATTATGTTGGCATGTAATAATAATAGCCTTGATAAATAGCTGTAACAACTCAGCCCCTACAAAGCTGACAGTGGAATTGTTAATAATTACACAGTACATAGGCATATTATGATAGTTATTTTTCAGCTGAGCAGAATATCATATTTATGAACCGAATATCATTTTGAGGTTCATCAGAAATAATAAGTAGGTACCTTATTTGTCCCATACAATCGGTCAAGTTTTTTCCATTTAGGATGGTAAGACAAGTCGAATTTATTTCCGCCGCAATATTTAGATACTTCCTAAATTCACGTTAAAAACTTGCCAGCTGTATAATTAATACCAGAATAGAAACCCAGTCAGAGTGTGCTTTCAACATAGCTTATTAAAAAATCAGGTAACACTTCACTTGCAACGAGCAACAAAAAAAATTACACAATAGAGGAAAAAGATAATTGATAAAATTGCATACGGAATATCCAGCCTCAATTTACAAAAACACTTATCATTTTAAATAATTCTACGCTTGTCGGAATTGACGCACAATGGAAATTTGTTGAACAGTAAATCAATGATTTTGTGATATTTCTTAGAGGATGCTACATGGTCGACGTTTTTATTATGAGAACGCCAAATCACATTGTTTTGAAAATTGGTTTTTCGAAGTGATAGTGATCCTGGTGATCCACCATTGTTTTGTTTCAGAATTTCAATTGCGCTGTTGCTGCTTCCACTGATCATGTCGTTTTTGTTACTCCACGTTCACATTCTGCCTATTACCTATTACGGTTTGAACATAAAACTACCAAAATACACTTCTACGACAAAAGTAGAGCAAAACCGTCATCCTGCATCAGTTATTCTACCTTCCGAAATATTCCAAAACTATGCCTTTTTTACACCTTGCAGTCTAAAAAACTTATTTCGTCTAGAGAAAAAGGCTAAATGCACTTTCATGCTTGCTTGTGAAATGGAATATATTGCCTGGACTTTGCTTAGGCTTACTTGGTAATTTCTGTCCTAAGATTGATATAATTATATTATATTTCGGTAGTAGGTAGTGGATTTTATTGGAAAGTTATATCCCTGTATTTGTTAAGTTAATTGGATGTTTTACATAATTTTTAGCTTGTAAGCTAAAAATTAGGCAAATAATAGTTATCTTCGTTGATAAGATTCAATTTGCTGATGAGATTAAATCGTTAAACAAGTTAACATAATTTTATAAAAAAAAACGTTAAATTATATATAATCTGAAACAAATAATGTCATTAACTCGTTCCATCAACGTTACAGAATGCCAAGCAATTTGATGATTTTTTACCTTTTCGCTTTGATGTCTCAAAATACATCTCATAGATCTCGATTTTGCGCGATCCATCAAGATGATGTACCTGTAGGTACTTCTTTAAATCAAACTGGAAATATATCAGAAGTTCCCAAGATAGCCACAAGATGGCGTAACGGTGCTATCAAAACACAAAACTGATGTTTTTTCGTGATTCTTAAATAGAAACAAATATAAATGAGTACCCCTATGGATTCCTTGAGAAATTTCCTTCAAATTTGTTTAAATGATTTTTTTTTTCAGGCATGTCAAATAAGACAGGTACCAGCTGTCAAACCTTACAACGCAAGAATGCTCATAACATAACAACTCATCCGCTTGACGCGCTCTTCTTGGTCTCATTTTGAAGAGGAGGTTCTCCTCTTCCACAATTTTGAAATTTCGGATGATTCTGATCAGAAGAGTCGATTTTATTCAACATAATATGCGGACGACGAACATTTTTCAAATTTACTCGAAATTTTTGAATACAAAGGCATAGTGAAAATAGTCCGTGTGGAGTGTCGACTAAATTTCGCACATCTTTCATGCAAGACACTTTTTCCTAGCTCTCGAAATAAATAAGCGAAACAATTTTTTGTGATTATTGAATGCAAAAAGTCCTACTATTTTAGATATAATTTGTTTGAAATAAAACAGTGACTGGGTGCATGGTTATTAAGTAACGCAAAAATTTGTTAATAGCTTCTTTACGAGGGCATCTTGTATCACTATTTTACATTGAATTACAGAAAAGTGAATACGTGGCTTCCTTATTTCGAAATCTAGAAACAAGTGTAATACATGAAAGTTGTGCGGAATTTTGTCCAGAATTCATACGAACAATTTTCAGTATACCTTTGCATTTGAAAATTTTGAGTAAATTCAGAAAATGTCCGTCGTCCGCATATTATACTGAATACAATCGTCTGTATTGATCGAAATCATTTGAAATCTCAAAATTGTGGAAGTGGAGAATATCCTCTCTGAAATGAGACCAAGATCGCGTCAATCGGTTTGGTTGTTTCAAAGTTATGAGCATTCTTGCGTTGTAAGGTTTGACAGCTGATACCTATCTTATTTGACATGCTAGAAAAAAAAACAGAAGAACAAATTTGAAAAAAAATTCTCAATAAATTTATGGGGGTACTCATTTATATTTGTATCATTTTAAAAAACACGAAAAAAACGCAATTTTGTGTTTTGATACCCAACTAACACAGATTGTGCCTTATCAAACTAAAAAGCTATATTAGGGTACGTCAACAACAATCGTATCATTTAGTGGCGGTAGTTGGCCAAAATACTCTCAGAGACAAAAAAGTGTTATAATCATGTAATATAGCTCTCTAGAAGACTATTTAATAAGCCTTTTACAAAACAAAAGAAATTGAATTCTTATAGCATATGATAGCACCAATTTTATAAGAGGAATTACTCTCAAGTCTAATTTGTTGTATAATTGGTTTATTAAGGTTTTAAAGAGAACTTTATGAGATCGTTACAAAATATTTTTATTAGAGATTTATTATTTTATCGTTAAGTCGCAAACGTATTTAAATCTGAATTGACTTACGAGAATATCTTATAGAAATGTTTTATAGAATTCTAGATTTCGAACGTATAAAACAGCACTATAAAACAAATAAAATAAAAATGGGCACGAAATAGCAACATTGTCTCATAGTGTCTTGCCTAAAGATCCCCACCCTGTTTGCGATCATACAGTGAAATAAGTGTCTTCTTTTTCATTTATTTAGTATATTTTTGGGTATTTTGGAAACATATTTTCGCTGGTGACTTTCAAATAATGTCCAGAATACGTATATAAAATTTCAAGTCATTTGAAAATGTATGCAAATTGTCCAATACCTATATAACAACAAGCACAGTTATAAGAGTTCGCCATATTTGGTAGGCAAACTTTGTCGGTCATTTTTTAAGGTTTGGGAAAAAAACCAAATATTTATTAAGAAAATACGATAACAAGAACGTCATTACAAGAAAAACATTGTAAATATCAGACAATTTATATTTAATAGAGTAGTTTTTGTTCGTAATTGAGATCTTGAGGTTATGAAATTTAAAATATCAGGATAAAAAGTCTTGAATTGCCTCAAAATGCAGGCGCATGAAAATTTAGTTCATAATGTACCCATATATTAACAGTAAAATCAAATTCGCAAGTCAAATCAACATATTATCATGCTTGAATTTTCAATATTTTGCAATATGCTACTTGTCTAATAGTAGGATAGACTCCATTAATTTTTCGTCATTCACAGTTGATATACTTTTACAACAATTCTGATTTATTCTGCTCTGAATATACACAAAATTTCAGTGTAAATACCGCGAATATATCAACAACAAAATATATTTATAACTGTTTTATAAATGTGTAACTTGGAACAACTTCACTCTTATTAGAGCTCTATAGCAGAAGTAAAGTAGCTTTATAGTTGTTACCTAGAACCCCTATAAACATTTTAATACGACGAAAATATTTTATAAAGTGATCCTTTTTTGTGTTTATAAGTGTGTTATTAATGTCTATGAAATGACTATAAAAATATTTTTACGAGCAAAATGTTTTACAAAACTGTTATATAACGGTCTATAAAATACTTATAAACATATTTGTGTTACTTGGGATAGCACCGTTACGCCATCTTGTGGCTATCTTGGCAACTTCTCATATATTTCAAGCATTTTCTCTAATCCAAATTATCACCACGTAATTTTTTTTCCGCAAGTCTCTGGGATGCCTAGTTTCTGAGATCTGGCACCTTGCCATTCTTAAATAGTATATGTCTACCTATTTTATTTAGAAAAAGATAATTGGTTCTTTATTATACAGGGTGATTCTTAAGTTTTTTTTAACTCTGTATAGAATGCAAGAAACTAAGAGAATTTTTCAAATAAAATTATGTCCGAAAATGCTTTGTTACCGAGATACAGGGTGTTAAAGTTTGAAGAAAAAAAATCCTTTTTTATCATAACTTTTCTACCACTCCAGATATTTCCACAAAATTTGGTACACTCCTTTTGACCATTGAATTACATTTTTTGATGTAAAATGTTTTGAAAAATGTCTACCAGTGGCGTTCGAAACGGAATTGTATTGAATTTTTTTGAAGAAAAAAAAAAAGCTCTTCCGGACATACTTTTATTTGAAAAATGTTCTTATTTTTTTGCATTCTATACAGTGCTAAAAGGAAAATACCAACCTAAGAATCACCCTGTATATGTATCGTATAAGGATATGTTACTTATTATTTATGTGTTAGAGTGCTTCGCTAAGGTACCTATGTACTTTTTGACACAACCTGTAATAATTTGTTCTTTTGAGTACAAACACTGAGGCACAATGATTCGTATGACGTGTCCGATCATTTCATGAAAAGTAATATCCGATGTCTTGATGTATTTGTTCCATATTTTGGCCGTTCACTGTATGTGTTTGTCTACAACAGTACATACAGTGATTGATATTTTCTGAAAACAAAGTTGACGTCACAGATTGCAATGAATAACTTCCATGTATATCCGCCTATACAATACAGAAATGAATGGAGATCCTGTGACTCATTTATTCATATTACACCACTAGTTCGAATCGCGATACTGACTTGATAATTAATTGGTCCCGCTAGTTCAAAAATATAACTAGGTGATGTTCTCCATCATCAACTTATTATACTTAGAACTGCAATGGTTGCAGTGGTTGCAATGGTTGGAGAAAAGGGCCATTAGGCCTACTAACTCGCCGGGCAGTGGTTTGCTCTGCCCCACCCATACCAATATCAATGATAACGAATCATGAATTCCATAAATTTGCGATAATATTGGAAGTGTAACATTCCTCGAAGCAAATAAAAAAAGTTTTATTGTGGGAATAATGAATTACTGAAATATGATGTATTTGGTTTTATACCTTTCACGTGTTACACATTCTAAAGGTTCACGTTTGTTCGTACAAACTTATTTTTGCTGGAGATTCTATGAATTGCATATTTTTATCGCTTCTTGGTACACGTTATATTATAATAACACGTATTCGTACCTTGGATGTAGTACCTACAGGATGTATAATATACAGGGTGCCAAAGAAAAAAGTACATTGCATAGTGCCACACAATAGAGGTCACTGAAATAAGAAAGAAAGTTCCTATGAACATGGGTCCGCAAGGCCTTCGGTTAAAAGGATCGATTCATAGAGATGGGACCCTGTATGTAACGCCCTCTATCATTAATCACAAAACTAAGATCATATTTAAATTTAGCATGATAAAAAACCCCTGCATACCACATTTTATTCATTTCTTGCGTCTCTGGCTAAAGATATTAAAAAAAAACAAACAAAATAGAATTAACCACCCCGTATCTTTTAACGGAAGGCCTTGCGGACTTATGTTGATGATGGGAACTTTTTTTCTTATTTTAGTGTCCTCTATTGTGTGGCACTATGCAATGTACTTACTTTTTTCTATGGCACGCCTGTATGTTGCTACAGGGGTTCAAAAAACCTTCATTCCATACCATATGAGCTGTACTGATGCTATAGGTACAATAATTGGTCCAGTTAGATTGGTTTAATCTATATTGCTTTTATATGCATCACTACAGAGTTGTTTAGGATCGAGAATGTAAGTCATTTAAACAAAAACTCGTTATTTCATTAATTCCGAAACAAAATGTTTTGCAAAATGTACGATAACTGCAAGTGTTCAGACATTCACGGAACACTGGTTGCCATATTCTCCTATAGATGTATCCAAAATTCTGTTTTATTTCGTATCTTTCAGATTTAATGCCGTTGTAGCATATTAATATCATATGATTGAAATTCTGTCTTATAAAAAAGCAAAAAAAGCAAAAAAAGCATATGGTTGTACCAAATCAATAACCATAATTGACAATATTTGAATGAGATGCTATATTAGACTATCTATTTTGTTCTGCGAGGATTTTTCGTCCTCACAGAGCCTCTGATTTCAAGCTTATAAAGTCTGGTTCTGGTACATATAGGTAACTTTTATCACTCACTAGGTATATTGATTGATCATTGAAGACAAAAGGACTCTCTGTATCTCCGTTCACAAAACGTAACTTTTCCGAAAATATGGACTTCAAGGGATCTATGAAATTGCAAATTAAAGAAAGGTCCATTAAGAGTGTTTAAATTTTATTACTATACAGGGTGTCCCGCTAGTCCCGCATAAGGACTGACAGAGAGCAGGAGCACGTAGGAGAACCAAAAATGTCATGATTCAACGCAACTTACCTATATACTGCTATACACCAAGTTGAACTCCTAAGAAGTTATACACCACGCAAGTGAGGTTTTAAATTTCGAATAAATTCAATATCTCAGTTATATCTGAAATTAGAAATACCAAATTTGGTCCACGTTCTAAGTGTACTAAGGGCATCCATCGAAAGTGATTGGAGTACAATCAAGTTTTGCAACATAAGTTAATGCACGATGGAACATCGCCTGATTTTTAGTATAATCTCGATAATAATGTAAGAGACTTTTTAAACCATCAGTATCCAAATAAATGGCCTACAACAGGAGATTGCTCACAACTTTGGCCTCCATGATCACCAGTAGGTACCTCAAATGAGATTTCTTCCTTTAGGGATAATTTGGATGTGTACCACGTCAGTTGCTTATCGAGCCGAATTGTGGAATCGGATACAGATAAATGCACACTCATAAGAAACAACTAACATTTTGGTGATGTTACGAATTGAATTTTGTTCATCAATAGTCAAACTTTTATTCTATCTAAAATGAACTTGACGTAGTAGTTGAGTGCAAGAACAACTTATTCAGATTACCCAGTACGGTCATATCATACTGATTTCATCTTCCTCTAACAAAATGAGCTAACTGCGTTGAATCTTCCAAAAATAATAATAGATTAGAATTGGATGATATTGAAGAACAGCATTATCTCAGCATCTTGGCCTGAAAAAATAACTAAAGCATGGAAACGGAGATCGTTAGGTATGGTATATTATGTTTGTTAACAATATACAACCCAAGTCGGCATAGACCTCAATCTCAATAGAAAGTAGAACACCAAATCAAAAAATTAACTCACTTTCAGGCAATCTATTTTGTCATAGAGTATATTTCGTCTTCATTCAGTTTAATCGTGATACCGAATTCCGAGAGATTCCTCGTCACCAGGAAAGTTTCATGACGCTTCAGAATGAGTCATCCACATCTTGAATTATTATTAAACATCGCAATTCGGAATCGCATATCAGTGAAATTCAATATGTTATCAGTGTATGGTGTATGTACAATATGTATATTATAATATGTGCTGTTTAAATTTTAACAGAAATCGACAAAATCAAAATAATAAATAATAATGTAGATATTACCTATAATACCTACATACTTTCAGATGCTTGGATATGGAGAGCATACACGTAAAAACTAGAATAGGATCGTGGTTCTAGGAAGATTCGTAATTTTGAGAAAGAGCCTTTGAAATAGTTATTAGTTCAAGAGAAAATGTTGATAAGTACGAAATAAATAATTGGCCATTTATTTCGCAGAACAATTTTTAGTAGGTACACCTTCATTGTATGAGACCAATAAAGTGATGTGATGGTTATTGTTATTATGCAAACTAAAAAAATAACAATTTTGTTTTTGTTTTTGATGGGTGTACTGTAAACCTAATTATTGATTGTTATTAGTTATTCATGAATAGTATCTTGGGAGACATTCAGATGAATGTCATTGAAAGTATATGTGTTTCACTTTCATGACTAAAGCTACGGTTTTTCTTTTCATCAGCCAACTTCATTTATCATTTCCTCAACAAACTTTAATGATATAATCCAGCTTAAAATGCTTCTCTGGTTCTCCACTTATTAACAAGATTTATTAAATAAAATCCCACAACGTGAACGTTTATTATTATACGAACGTGTTTCAAGAGATAAGTCGCTTTGCTCTCCGCAATTTTGGCGGGAAACGGCTACGGGTTCTCAAGGTCCTATTCTGAGAACTGACGTCACCATCATATCGAATGAACGGTTTCGCTTGCTATTCTGCTGCTGATAGACCTGAAATATCACGGCGACGGAGAGTGTTTCCACCATCGATCATATCTATTAATACATAAAAAGCATTCAAATCGACACCGAAAATTTTCATCATTTGATAAGATGGTCTAGTCTAGAGGTTTCGAATTTGATGTTTGTTGTAAGAATCTATAATTTATCCAACAATAAATTTTTATTGAATATGAGTCCAAAATGTGATTTCAAATAGCAAACAGCAATCTCCAGTTGATATTCTATTTATAATGGATCGGACATTCAATACATTGCTTTTAAAAAGAGCCCTCTCTACAGGGTCCTTCATTAGTGCGTCGGGCAATCCTAGCGTGGTTATTTACAAAAGTAGAAAAAAGAAAAAAAAGTTTTATACAAAAGTTGTAGAATGTGACTTTATGCATATTTTAAAAATATTTTCAAACATACAGGGTGCGTCACAAGAGTATGGCACGAAAAAGTATGATTTTTTTAAATGGAACCCCCTGTATATTGATTGATATTTCAATTCTTTCTTCAATTTGGAACAAAAATTGTGCTACAACTAATGTTCCTAAATTCAACCGTTATCGAGATATCGCGTTTTAAAAATGGCATTTTTGCATCTTTGGCATGCTATAAAACTCAAACTATTCAAGTTAGAGGAAAATGGTTTGCACTTTCCTATCTTAACTTTTCAAGAGCTCTTCTGTCATTTGGATAGAAGGTAACGTCAACTGTCAACTTTTTTCGGCACATTTTGACATTTTTTCACAATAATGGATTTAATCTCCTTGAATAGCTCTTGAAAAGTTAAGATAGGAATGTGCAATCCATTTTTCTCTAACTTGAATAGTTTGAGTTTTATAGCATGTCAAAGTTGCAAAATGCCATTTTTAAAACGCGATATCTCGATAACGGTTGAATTTAGGAACATTAGTTGTATCACAATTTTTGTTCCAAATTGAAGAAAGAATTGAAATATCAATCAATATACAGGGGGTTCCATTTAAAAAAATCATACTTTTTCGTGCCATACTTTTGTGACGCACCCTGTATGTTTGAAAATATTTTTAAAATATGCATAAAGTCACATTCTACAACTTTTGTAAAAAACTTTTTTTTCTACTTTTGTAAATAACCACGCTAGGATTGCCCGACGCACTAATGAAGGACCCTGTATATCTAGATGGCATACAAGTTTTAGTGACAATCAATGCATTGAATAAAGTCTGATTGGGACAGTTAACATGCAGCTCGTAGGCAACTAGATGAACATAGAACATTAGACACCTAATCCTGAATACCTACTGAGAGTTAACAAGTACTTCAACTCCTAGACTCCTAATCCAATGATATGCATGGATCATGAATTCAGATCACTATTTTCTGTAACTATACAAACAGTGTACAAAACATAAAACTGAAGAGTAGGTACCTACCAGAACATTCTAGCGTGGATTCCATCAAGCTTTTGTCAAAGTTACTTGAGCAGAGATGTTTAAGATCTTTGTAAACCTATTCCTCAAAAGTGTGACATTGACTCAGTAGATACATTAGCACCTAGACATACATAACCCATAAAGGCAACAAATTAAATGGTCAGTATTTTAATTTTATGGACAGTACTCTTTGCCATTATTTTATTTCTCTTGGTCAGTATGATAATAAATGGTCGGTTGAAATAATGAAGGGTCAGTAACATAAAGAAGTGGTCAGTAAAAATAATAAATGGTCAGTATAATAATAAATGGTCGGTTGAAATAATTGACGGTTAGTAGTATAAAGAAATGGTCAGTAAAAATAATGAAGGGTCAGTAACATAAATAAGTGGTCAGTAAAAATAATAAATGGGAGACATAAATTATCAAGAGTCAGTATCATAAAAAAACGATCAGATAAATTAGTGAATGCCTGGCGAAAATAATGGACAATCCATAAAATTAATAAAGCGACAGTAAAATAATGAATGGTTGGTCATATATTTTATTTCGTATAAATACAAACATTTTTACAACGGAACGAAACACAACTTAGTAAAGAGAAAACACAGCCTTTAAGCCATGATGAAGTAGTCAGATAGGTTATTCTTTTGAGAGGCGGATTTATTTTGGGTTAGTTAGGGTTAGTTTGTGTTGGTAATAGAAATTGATGAAAAATATGCATCGGCTCGTTGGTTAGCACTAGGTTAACATTACAATTATTATTGTATATTATAATTGACGTGTTGTGTATTGGTTTTATGTGGATCAAGTTTGGGTTAGTTTGTGTTGGTGATCGAAATTGATAAAAAATATGCAGCGGCTCGTTGGTTAGCACCAGGTTAACATTACAATTATTATTATATATCATAATTGACGTGTTCTGTATTGGTATTATGTGTATCAAGTTTGGGTTAGTTTGAGTTAGTTAAAATTATTACTGACTATTGCATACTGGCCATTTATTATTTCT
Source organism: Orchestes rusci (assembly GCA_958502075.1). NCBI lineage: Eukaryota > Metazoa > Arthropoda > Insecta > Coleoptera > Curculionidae > Orchestes > Orchestes rusci. Next base: position 41,912,213 of record OY293306.1, read on the forward strand.
CACTGTACATTTATGGAATTATTACCAGCTAAGTCATACTGACATTTCATAAATTTTTACTGACCATTAGAATCACAATAGTGAACATAGAAATACAGGCCAAATAGTACTTTTACTGCTCAAAATTCCATTCCATTTTTACTTATCATTTTTAACAGAAATACTGAGTCTTTTACAATATTATACTGACTGCTTATGATATTATACTGTACGTAATGAATTAGATACTGTCCAGTTTATTACAACCCAATGTTTATCAAGCCTCGTGGGGTACTTCTTTAGAAGAAAGGGAAAAGCAGCACGAAAGGAAGGGTCTCGGATTTCTAAAGGATGAACATCATGAAAGCAAGCATTTAGATGATGAGCACCTGTTATGCATTGGGGCGACGTGAAAACAATCATATTATGTGAAACCGACAAGGCACCATGAATTGAAACGTTGCATAAAACCATAACCACATGGAAGGCTATCATCGCTATAGATAGACTATGGCGATGATGTATTATAATAAATAATAAAATAGTTGCTAATCACCAGTAATATAACATTACCTACATACTTCAATTTGCCTTATAATGTATACAGGGTGTTTACGGTCTTGTGATTTTTTCTTTAATGTTTTTTCTACACGTTAAAAGAATATGATTAACGCTAAAACGCCTCAGCAAAAGTTGAATAATAAGAGAGATAATGAATTTTTTGTACGTCTTTATTTTCAAAAATGATGACACTAAATTGCAAAATTACTGCTTTATTACAGCAGTTGTTCAAAGTTATCGCCCTGTTGTTGAACGCAAAGTCTCGCTCGACGTATCCATGAATTATTATTATTATTATTATAATTATTATTAATTATTATTATTATTATTATTCGACTTTTGCTAAGGCGTTTTAGCGTTAATCATATTCTTTTAACGTGTAGAAGAGAACATTAAAAAAAAATCACAAGACCGTAAACACCCTGTATAGAATATCCTAACAGGGCATTGAATTGTTATTTGATAAATAATAAATAATATTGATATCAAGATTCAATTTATTCGTGATCACGCTTTTCCTAAGCCCTTATATACTCATTTAGACTGTCAGGAGTTCCAGGTTAATGGAAGCATAATGGCAGCACTCAGAATAAAGCTCGGAATAAAGTCTTTGAAAATTATCCAGAGTTTTATACAAGACGTGATCAAGACATTTTTGTAACGATTGAAATTATCCTAATCAACGATCCAAAACATTTTTGGTATTAACGGTACCTCTGGTTCTTTATAGACTTCCAAAACCTTGACAAAAATTATTAAACAGGGTTAGTCACAAGTCTGGAAACGGTCGAATATCTCTGGAACCGTCAAATGGATTTGACCCAAATTTGGGACTTGAAAATTGGTCAGTACAACCGACCTTTTGGTATATATCGCAAAGTTGCCAAACTTGCAGTTTTTCTGTAAACTGACCATACTTAATTTTTTCAAATGCAATAATATATCTTTTTTATCCTCATTTTCTTTCTCGTATTAACTTTATTATTAACTTCAAAATTTCAAATTTTTATCAACATGCGTTTTTAATAATTCATTCATCATCAAAACACAAAAATCGAAATTTTACCAGCATCAAATGCTATTTTTCTTAATGACATTGGCTCCATATGGTTCCAGCAGAATGGAGCCCCACCTCACTTTGTCATTGCTGTTAGAAATGTATTTTAATTATTCGATTGTTTCCATTGATGTCATTTTGGACAAGTCAAGTGTCAAATAACACACTAAGTCACTAGTGAGTTATGGATTATAACTCACGTTCTCGTGGCAAAAAAACAAACAACCTATCACGTTCCCGTGGCAACCAAACAAACAATAACCTATTTTGGCCAAAATGTAAACATGTCACGGTCACTGACACATTCTGACACTGAAACTTATATTTAATAATCATCTCATAAAAAACAATTTCCTCCATTTGTTGGATAACACATTGTATGGCACCCGTGCGTTATGTTTCACAAGTCGTTTTCGCGTGACTTATTTTCAACACAAGGCACTAGTACCACAAATAACTATAAGCTCATTCGATTTTCCATTATGTCCAGACCCTATATTATTATAAAACATCCAATTGACGACTTGGGAACTTGATATGGATACCCACTTTCATTCTGAATAGGAACACATTCAATGATTATTTCAAGCGTGAGAACCTGAGAACTATTACGGGATTCTTGTTGTGAATAAGTTATAACTCACTTAATTTTCAGGTTTCAATAGCTCACTTCGTTTCATAGAGTGGTACCTCAGATTTTCTGTAAACCGTAGAAATGATGAGTTCTAATTATTATTCTTTGAGGTACTAAAACAAAAATAGCTGTACTCTGTACTAGTTCTGAATTGCTCAACATCTAGTTCCCTTCTGGAAGTATTGCAGCTGTTGTCCCTGAATCAGATTTGAGCACCACTGGTGGAAAAGGTGTTGAACAAAGCAAAAACCACGCGGCAGAGATAAGTTTTTCCGCCTCATGTAGCGTTGCCTGCCAGTTTTATGAAATAATACCTCTGATGCAACATACAATTTTCAATTTCGGGCATTTTAAACAATAATAATTATTATTGAATGCATGAGATCGTCATTTTCTAGGAAGTTGTAGTTGTAAGCTACTTAAGCCACGTTGATTGGAACATTTCTGAACTAGCATGCGATGAGAATGACTTGTTTTAACGTATGTTAGTATTGTTAGTTACTAGTCACAGTTATCTATTATGATTGCCTAGGAGTGTTCATTTCTTTGAATTAATATTGGAATGCCACAATAAAGGCTATATATAAGAGGAGTACATGCGCCACAAAGGCTATATAAAAGGAGTACATGCACTCAATTGTTTAAACTACCTGGGTAGTTTGGTTTGGTGATACCACAAGATATTAGAAATAAGATATCTTCATATTTGGTTCAAACATATCAGCTCGTTTCTCGTTTTTATCTCTGTCTACAGAAGCTGTTTGTATTATTCTAGTTCTATAAAATCATATTCTTTTGAGATCTCATTATTATTTATCATGAAGTCCTAAGCAGACTGAAGAAATTGGTACAAAGTCTGACCGTTTATGGCATTTTTTTTTTCAGATTGAAAGTTGTTGAATATACAGAAGCTTGAAATGTCTGCCCATTTTTGCCCGTCAAATGCAATTTTAGTCAGAGTGTATTCAATTAGTTGTATTAGTTATGTTTCAGGCATGACTCCCTCTAGTGTCCTGATGTCAGCATTAGTCCGGAGTAATAAGAAATTCGGCGTTTCATCATTCTGTAAATTAAAAAAATTATATATGTTGGATATAGATAAATATAAGGGAACCCTAAAAAAACCCACTCAAATTCAATCGTGACTATGGATTGATTTTTCATAACGGATCTCATACTCATCAAAGCAAAGAGTGGTATTTGAAGAATATATACAAGGTATGGTATAGGGCACGAAAAACTTCCCACCAAGGTTTTCTTTATTTGCAGAAGTTTTGAGAACAGCAGAACTTTTTTCTAGATCACTTTTTAGTTTAGCTTCTATAGAATAACGAGCAAGAGAAACTGTACAAGGTTTTCTTGATGGTACCGGACTTTCCAAGGAAAAAATAATCGAAGTTTCAGAAGATCTCTCATCCAATAATCGGATGATTTTGGTCTCTGTCAGACAGCTTGACCTTACAGGATATCTTAAAACTTCCAAATAGAAATTGAACAAGTGCTATTATCTGCGGATTTCTAAGTTCAAGGAAATCAAGCCCCATCTAGCAACATTGTTGAAGGTCCTAATAAATAACCCCTCAAATAAAAATTTCTATTCGACATGATTTAAAATAACCCAATTAGTCTTTGTTGTTTAACCGCCAACCTAGATCGAATACTGATGATATTATGCAAGAATGTCTTGGGAAAAAAAATACTAGAACATCCCGTATACTATGTATATTCGAGGTCGGCAGATCCGAATAATTATCAAAATTTGAATTATAATAATATCTGGACTTTCAACATATCCCATAATGTGTAAACAATCAGCGTTTAAATTGAGACAGTTAAAAACAAGGATATATACTTATCAGTTACGCATAAACAATAATTTTGGGTTATCTGAACAGATATATTATAAATAAATACATTTACTTTATAAAGTCCGTCCTTTGTTTTCGTTTCCTGTATACTAAACAGGGTGTCCTGAAAAGATACCGACAGGGGACATCAAAGTTAACTTTTCATTTCTCAAACATATGTCCGCAAATGAGGCTTTTAGAGCTCAGAAACATGATTTGGTACTTAATTATCAAGCTCACGTGACACCCTGTATTTATTGTTTTATAATTAGATCTGGAGGATGTTGTGTTTTCATTTTCCATTCGATTTCCCACGTTTGTAGTTCTTTCTAATTCTTTTTTTGCATTCTAGTGGGTTTATTTTCTATTGAATCCGATTTTTTTTACGAATTATCAGTTGCAAAATTTAATTTGGAAAATAATAACTAACGAAGTATGTGCCTTTAATGAGAAACCGTTCATCATTCTCGAATAGAACCGTTTCATGAACAATAAAAGTTAACTACACAACATACGTCTTGTCCTCAATTTATTTTAAATGAAGAAAGTGACATACTATCGAACCAAATAACACAAGTCAAAGAACCAAGTAAAAAACCAAAAAAAAGACATGCGATTAATCCGAAATTTGAACCCATAACTGAGCGGGACTCTTTTTAATATTTCATTTTTCAACCCACGTTCCCGCGTAACGACAGAAAACTGAAAATTCTTCTTGATCTCGTTCAATTTCTTATGAAAATGTGAGAATTCTGTAACCCCGCATTTTAATTGGCGTCACTGCTCTTTGGCCACACACACACATCCAATTTTCTCCAAGAGTTTGATTAATTCAATTTGGGTGTTTGTATTCAAAGTTTGATCCACTTCACTCGTCCAGGGCGATAATTTTGGAATTGCTGAAAATCTAACATTTTTTTTTTTGAAGTGGTCTCAATATCTCATAATTCATCAGCCTTGTTCATATCTTCATATTTGGTTCAATTTTGATAAATTGGTTAGCCGCTTGATAACCCATGCCTGCATACAACACAACATACATGCATGAATGAGTGTCTATACTGATAAGTGGGTTAAACCAGCAACATGTCACGTTTATATAAATAATCTCTCAAATACTACCAAAAATTCTACTCTCCTCCAGTCACCCTTATTCCTCAAAACTAGGGAGATCTTCGCTTTAACCGATTTCCCGTTTTCCCCACCGGTCCCTTTATCAACCCCCCTCGATCAATATACCGTCAGGCAGGCGAATTTAGGCCGGCCAGTTGCCATGACGACCCTTTCACTCACGTGACACACTGACACCCAAAATAGGGGGGAAAGCAGACGTGCGCCCTTTTCCTCATTCACCCCGCTGTACCCCCTTAACCTGGATAGCTGGGGTGTCCGTGTGGCGCGTGAATAATATGAAGATTCACAGGGGGATAAACTGATGATTTTTGAGAGTCCAACAAAGCCAAACGCGGCAAATTTGTATTGGTATTAATGAAGTTTTGGGGATATGCTAAAGATGAACAAGTGCTTTCTGGAAGTCAGATCATTATGAATATTTTGACATTAATCTGTTTTGGATTTGATTTTGGTGATTATACCAATCGAACTAGATCAATGATGAGATAGTTTTCCTTTTTTTTCCTTCAAAAACGACGAAATATAAGATCCGTATTGGATAATTATCCATCACCAATATTTCATCAATTTGATAATAGATAAAAAACACACATCCCACATAACATTCATATAGCATACCTACAACAGGTACAGGTTACAAAGATCGTTGGTAAACAATAATTATTCTCTCTCCTTAACATTATGGTATATTTTTTTTAGAATTTCATTGCATGCTGCTATCTGTTGGTAAGATACCCGACTCAGCTTTAATTCAATGTTCGCTACATTCAATCTACCACGACTTTCCGAAACAAATTATTTAGAATGTAGGTAAGTACTGCTTACAGGCTTACAGGTTACAAGTTAAAAGTCTAGGTGTCGGATGGCAGGAGAACCATTATTTGCAATTGCGTTAGCTGAGAAGTTATAAAAGTTACAGATGATGAATTCCTGTACACGCCCAAAACAAATATACAACAGATATTGGGAAATAACGGAAAATGTTTTGATTACGGAAAAATCTTTCGAAAAATATACTGAAGTATTCAAAGGCTATATGGATAAATAATAGATGGGCCTGATTTGAAAGTTTTGTAGACGACGTGGAAGGGTCTTGACAAATTTCAACAGCTGGTCCATAGATAGACTAGAAGTGGAAAAAAGAAGGGTCAGGAATAAGTAATATCAAATAAATCTATTAGTACATCCAATATCCCAGTTAATTCAAGTTAACATTGGTGAAGGCGAGTCATTGAATGAATATTCCCATTTACACAGAATATAGTTTTCTTGGATGATACAAGAATAGCAATTCATCCTACATTGATCCAATTTACTCGTTCTACTGGATTTCATGTCTATGATCCCAGGAAAACTCCTTTGACATCTGCATTGAAGAGTATATATACAGACATTATTGCAAAGCAGCAAATGCATCGAAATTAACCAAAATTATAAGAAAATAGTTATGTTTTATTGCTTTTTCCTCTTCTAGATTTTGTGAGTTCATAGGACTCATGATCATAGCAAAGATGATATATTATATTATACTCTTTGATCATAGCAAAAGTTTTCTTGTTTATATGGTGAACGTTAATTTAAGTATTATAAAATGATCATTTTGCCAAACTGTTTGACTTTGGCGAATCATGATTTCTTCACAAATAATAGAAACATCGGAATAATCATTATTATCGATCCGATGTTTCATAATAGTTAAAAGGTACCTACTGCCAAGTTGCTATGATTTTTTCAGCTTTGTGCAGTTTTTCTGTCAAGATTTTGTTGATATCTTCTATGTTTTCCACATTTAACACACTTCAATTAAAAAATGACAATTTATCTTCTGTTATTTTTTTGTCGATTCTTTATTCAAAAAACAATCTGCAACTTAAATTGAATGCTCGATCTTAAAATAAGTTTCTCCTTTGCGAAAGCCTGCTGTCGTCGTACGTTTAATCATTGTTGGCCTATCCAGAGATATTTTGCTTATCCCCACCAAGGATGAAGAGGAAGTGGATGAATTGGGACCGGATGCGCAACAATGGTTTTGGTGTATACTGGGATGATTGGAGCGGGGGCGATTACCTTCACTGGCGGATGGTAAACGATGGGTGCTGGATAGCTATGTAGGAATCCTGAAATAAAAAAAAATATGAGGGGTGTGAGTATCTAACTTGACATAAATCCAGAATCCCGGTCAAAACCTAGATAATTTCGAAAATACACTCGAACGATTAGTATCTTGAAGTGCGTTCTCTTTGATGTAAAAAAATTTTACACAGAGTAACCAAAATTTGAGATATGATAAATTCGACTAAAAAAAATAAGATATAGAAATTTGAATCTTGGCACGCATGTGTAACTTATTGATTTACCCTTTGAAAATGGAGAAATATAATGAGGGTTGCCATTCAAAAAAATTGTCGATGACGTCTTATCAGAGGTTGTATCTCAAGTTTAGGACAGCTTATATGAAATTTTCGTACATCAAAAAGTAAGCAATTTAAAATTCTTATTCAAAAAAGATTGACAGACTCACCCTGTATGTATAAAATAAATCAATGAATCTTCATTCTTCAGTTACTATACCTGAGAGTTTGGAATGATTTTGATACTCCACAATGCATGAACATTACATTGTGTTTAGAGTAATTCATATACAGGGTATCCCATTTAACTTGAGACATCCCGATATCTGACAAATGGTGATTTTTGGAGAAAAACAAATAAAATTTATTTGGTGCTGTGGGGAAAAAATGACCACATTTGTTTTTGACGTTGATAGTCCACTTAATTCCATCACAATGGACAATTCGCACATTTTTTGGAAATATGAAAAATATAAGGATTAGTGAGTACTGATGCCATTGATGTTCGAAAAATCAACCTACGACCTCTATCAATGTATAGTAATCACCGATTAAAGAGCGGCAATCAACCTCCACTACGTCACAGAATACATTATCTATCTCTTTCTGGCGTATTTACTGAGATGACTCTCTCTCTCTCTCTCTCTCGGGAGGGTGATATGGCCCCACCCCGTTTTCGATCATATAGTGGAATTTGCGTTTTCTTATTTATTTATTTAGTATAGTTTTGGGTATTTTGGAAAAAAAAATCGCTGATCACTTTCTAATATTGTCTAGAATACGTATAGTCCAAACCAAACAACTTTCGATCTACGTCATCGTTGCCACCAGGCCGGTTGTAATGAAGTTTACTGGTGGCCAGATTTGGTCACCTGCAAATCATATTGAAACTCGCTTGGTGGCAATTATGACGTGAATCGAAAGTTGTTTGGTTTGGACTATACAGTGAGGACGTAAATAGTCCCCCCCCCTCTAACTTTTGAACGCATTAATATTTTTGGCTCAAATTTGGAGGTGTTATTCAGGGTAGGCTTTACTAAGTTTTGACCTCCAAAAAAAAATTTCAACTGTCAAACTGACAGCTGGGCACCATTTTGAAACAAATTATTAAATGGAAAAGGGGGTCATGTGATACCTTATTTGAAAGGTCCTTCCATTCTCTTTTCACCCCCAAAGTTTGAAGTCCTTAGCATTTTTCTTAAGGAAATGACGCCATATCGAAAATAAATTATTTGGGTCAAAATACTATCTCTAATTCTTAAAAGAACTTTATTAACAATGAAAAAACTAACCTATAACATAAGTGATTGTTTCTACAACAGTATTTAATAAAAAATTTCAAAAAAACCCAATACTAAAGATAATATTAAGAACGAAATCATGCAAAATTATCTCAATAAATTTTCAAAATGAAAAATAATAAGGACTTCAAACTTTGGGGGTGAAAAGAGAATAGAAGGACCTTTCAAATAAAGTATCACATGACCCCCTTTTCCATTTAATTTTTTGTTTCAAAATGGTGCCCAGCTGTCAGTTTGACAGATGAAAATTTTTTTTGAAGGTCAAAACTTAGTAAAGCCTACCCTGAAACACACTTCCAAATTTGAGCCAAAAATATTGATGCGTTCAAAAGTTAGAGGGGGGGGGGACTATTTACGTCCTCACTGTATATGAAATTTCAAGTAATCTAAAAATGTATGCAAATTGTCGATCACCCATCCTTGTGATTTCTTTGCTATGGAGTTGCTTTCTTTTTTATAACATCTGTTTACAGAACGTTTCTTTTTTTATTATACTAATAATTTTTCATTTATTGACATTTTTTTGTGTTTATAAAAACTATAGCACTTGCTATGTAAAGAGATGAAAAAAATAGTAATATGTATATGATGTTACCAAAGAATGTGAAAGTGAAAGAGAAACGTTCGTACACCAGTCAGCATTAGTGGGAAAGTTATTAGTGATAGTTATGAGACTATGTTTCTGGAATAAACAGGGGATCCCCTCTCAACTGGCTAAGTATATATTGGGACGACATAGAGTAAGTGGATCGAGATGTGACACTGATGGCCTCAAATGCGTGGTTTCCATGCGAGAGTGTGTTGTTTTTCGAGAAAAAAATGGCGCGCCACTGGTTTTTCCACAAAAATATATTTTTTCAAATGCTCATTCAATTTCCAATTCAAACGTAAAAATTTCCGGTAATGAATGCTTTGAAACTCAAAACTCAAGAGACCTTTTCTGTTCAAAATTCGGATAAAAATTATTTTTCCGAAATAACAGTGGCGAGCCTTTTCTCAGTCCGGTCCAAATCTGCCCTGATATATACAATCTGAAATGTTTTCAAAAGCGTTTTCAGGACAGAAGGAGAAACTTTTATTTATTAAATTTAAAAAATAATCAACACCCTGTATTTTCGAAACGATAAACTTCAGGTCATCGGTGCCCTATACCACTCCTTAGTCCTTATGGTTAATCCTGCTCCATATATGACCAGATGAGCGGGGACACCTTGTAGAATGCGCACTGTAGAATACAATGGGCAGGTCCGAATATACACCTACTCATATTGTATTTGGTATACATACAAGAATTTTGGACATTCTGTGATAATGTATTTCAAGAAATGACGGGTCAATAATGAATGGGTTGTAATATTGTAATAAACTGAACAGTATTTAATTCAGTATGTACAGTATAATATCACAAGCAGTCAGTATAATATTGTAGAAGACTCAGTATTTCTGTTAAAAATGATAAGTAAAAATGGAATTTTTGAGCAGTAAAAGTACTATTTGGCCTGTATTTCTATGTTCACTATTGTGATTCTAATGGTCAGTAAAAATTTATGAAATGTCAGTATGACTTAGCTGGTAATAATTCCACGAATGTACAGTAAGAAATAATAAATGGCCAGTGTGCGATAGTCAGTAATAATTTTAACTAACTCAAACTAACCCAAACTTGATACACATAAAACCAATACAAAACACGTCAATTATGATATATAATAATAATTGTAATGTTAACCTAGTGCTAACCAATGAGCCGCTGCATATTTTTCATCAATTTCTATTACCAACACAAACTAACCCTAACTAAGCCAAACTAAATCCGCCTCTCAAAAGAACCTATCTGACTACTTCATCATGACATAAAGGCAGAGTGTTTTCTCTTTACTAAGCTGTGCTTCGTTCCGTTGTAAAAATGTTTGTATTTATACGAAATAAAATATATGACCAACCATTCATTATTTTACTGTCGCTTTATTAATTTTATGGACTGTCCATTATTTTCACCAGGCAATTACTAATTTATTTGATCGTTCTTTTTATGATACTGACTCTTGATTATTTATATCTACCATTTATTATTTTTACTGATCACTTCTTTATGTTACTGACCCTTCATTATTTTTACTGACCATTTCTTTATATTACTAACCGTTAATTATTTCAACCGTCCATTTATTATTATACTGACCATTTATTATTTTTACTGACCACTTCTTTATGTTACTGACCCTTCATTATTTCAACCGACCATTTATTATCATACTGACCAAGGGAAATAAAATAATGGCAAAGAGTACTGTCCATAAAATTGAAATACTGACCATTTAATTTGATGCCATAAGGGGTTATCTTGATATCGAGTCAAATGAATGGTGAATGCGCATCACCCAGAACATCTCTCACTAATTTATTATTAAGATGATTATTATTATTATTATGATTCGCATGCAAATCGTACTTTTGGAAAACACATTTTTCTTTATCTATCTCGATACGTGACTGTTATTTGAATTTGCAATTTTTATAATAATTACTATTTTCTACTTGAGTCACTATTTTTGCCATCTCAAAAATTAACGCAATAACTAATACATGAACAAATGATTCTGAAGTTGTTTGCTCAATGCGCAAACAGACAAACAAACAGGTAATCTTAATTTCATGAGTCCTCTCTAAGAGAATTATCTGGAATGGTGATTTGAAAAGGATATTTCCTTAGAGAACAATGAATCATCTCACAAAATTTCTCTTGAAACACAAAATCAACTTTTTTTGGCTTGGGAATTATACATCAGTAATGTTTGAATGCATAGAATCAAAATAATATACAGGGTGATTCAGGAGGAAATGGAAATATTTTAAGGATATGTCCAGGAAGTCAAAATAAGCAAAATAAGCTCATATGTTCAAGTCCGATTTTTATTTGTTTCAAAGATATTTTGATCAATTGTAATTTAAAAACTAAATCAAAATTATTACAAAACTAGTAAAACAAAACAAATAGCACTAATTCATAATACATTTTCGAAAACATTACCTCCCACTTCGATACACTTATTTGCGCGTTTAAAAATTGATCTAGTAGCGAGTTTATTTATTTATTTTTTATTTATTTATTTTTTTTTATTTTTTTTTTAGCTTATTTTGCTTATTTTGACTTCCTGGACATATCCTTAAAATATTTCCATTTCCTCCTGAATCACCCTGTAGAATATTTCGAATAATAGAAAAAGATATCTGAAATAGGTTCGGCAATATTTTTAATGTCCAGTAATAGCAAACCATAACTTTCATGAACTTGATACGATAAAGAACTACAGATAAACTATCTGTGTTTATGTTAAATTATTGCCTTTTTTCTTCCAGTTTTTCCTCCGTAATAAATAATATAGGCTTATTAAAATGGTGACAGTGATATAATTGTATGAGATGACATTGATTTTGAGCATGGTAGCGAATGAAAATGATATGACAATATTAATAGTAATCAAATTATAAAACATAAAAAATAATGGTATTTGCCTCAATCAGATTATTGTATGTATTGATAGTATATTTATCCCTTTTTGAATAAAATAGTTTGTATACCTTTTATATTATCATTATATTTCTATTCATTACATTACATTACATTCATCACACCCATGCTTTCGATCAATAAGGTAGAATTCAAAAAGCAATAATTTATGATTTTTTTTTTTAAATATTTCCAACTAGATAGGGACATTACCTGGAGCTGCAAAAGAGCTGAAGATAACCGCACAAATGAGCAATATAAACTTCAACATCTTGTTCGTGTGAAGTGATGTCGATAATTAAAACAAAACTAGTGTTTTCTTCTTGTTTTTCATCCTATTTATACGATTATCTTTACAGGATGAAGCAAGCAGTGGATGCATCTAAGGAAAAGTGTATTGAATATCTGTGAGACAATAAATCGAGAACGATTCTTTAATGGTTTTCGCATTGTTGCGCTTATTTCTGATTACCGATATTTTTTTTTAAATGAAAATATGGAATTGTATTTTAGGCATATATAATCTTCATTAATTTATCACATCAAATTTGGACAAACTGAGTTAGTTGAAATAAATTTGTCCTTGTGATTTCGAGACAAGAGAAAACACTGAGTGAAGCGACTTGTACATTTTTATCGTCGCTGTACAAAATAAATTGTACAATGCTTTTCAGCTTCATTCAGTAATTTACTTTAAATTTGAAATAAAGGTAATGAATAGACAAATACAGAAATCAAAAACTCTCCCATTTGATCCAATAAATCACGTCTAGTTAGCTGCAGCATTGCCTATAAAATGTTAACTGTATCCTTGGACGATCTGATAGGTAATCCACATTTTTTCTCAAATTGTAAACACGCATAACAAGATACTCTTTTAGTTTGCCCACAGGTGATTACCGTATGTGCTTACGGGCGATTAAATCAATATAGAAATAAAACAAGGGGCAATAAAAAGCAATTGTTTTGATATTGTATAAATGGAGTAGCTGCTTCATAAAGGAATTAGTCATCATCAAGGATACTTTACAGAATGAAGATTTTGTGTGAAACTTCATCAGTTTCAACCTCAAAAACATCAACCATCAAACAAATACTAATAATGTCTCACGTATTTTTCAAGCAAGGCGCCCATGACAATTCAGTCAAGCAGTGTATAGCTTTTATCAGAAAGCGTCTCGACGCCTATCCGAACGCCCTCCATTAACCATATCCAGAGTTCTGTCAGTTGACCCGCTGTCACCTATTTAATAACATCTAGAAAACAACGCTTTCCTAGCACTAAAATATTAGGTACTCTGAGCTGTAAGCTAGAATTTAGTAAGGAAGCATGCTGGACTTAGAGTATGACTATTTTTTAGAGGAAGACAAAATGTGAGTAGTGAACTCTGGCACTTTCTGTTATCGTTTGACCAGCTTTCTGTCTGTGGGTATTATTGATTTTCACCCATCATGCCTATATGTAGTATCTGGTAGTCATTGATTTAAATGGTAGTAGGTTAGAAAATGCTTTTGGCTAGTTTCATTGTGTTGATTATTTTTGAAGAGTGACATTAGCTCAAGTCCAAAACCAGAATGCCTGATGTGCTAAGATTCGAGTTTGAATTTCTTATAAACCGATTGCAAATTGGAGTGGAATCAGGGAACTTGGTACCTATACCTATATCTTATTGGTAACAGTTCACAGAACGGTTTTTTCTTATTAAACTATCAGGTATATGGAGTGTTGCCTATATACAGAGTGATCCAGTTTTATCCGGCAATATTACAAATTTAGATTCTACTAATGAAAATAAATAACTTTCAACCTATGTTAATTTTTTAACTCCTCGTCATCTTCAAAGATTTTTCAACATTTTATTTATTTGAAGAAGACTACAATTTTTCATGAACCAAATTTAGTTGATACTTATAATGTTTGTCTTATTCTGAAAGAGTAAAGACGACGAAAATGACGAAATGTCCTTTCGAACCATGACAAAAACTACACAGACAATCAAGGTTATGTCAATTTCAGAAGCTTGTGAACTCAAAATTGTTACTTTTTTAATTTCTCCTATTTTTTTGAATGTTTGTGAACAAACACTAAAAAAAATTACGAATTTGACCATATCTGTAAGACTTGCTTATCATCAAATTTCGGTTAGCATTCAGAAAAATTCAATTGTTTCATGCTCCAGTTGGGCATAAAAATTTTAAAATGAGCTTTCTGTTTATCTGAAAATACGACATATTCCATATTTTTACTTAAGTAACTGAAATTTTCGCTGGAATATGATCAAATTATATTGAAAAAATTAATGATAGGAGTAGGAGTAGAGGTAACGGTCAAGTCAAGAACAGTCTTGATCAGCCGTACCTATATAGAATGTTTCCGTGGCTCCTTCGACACAACAATGACTGCCTTGTATTTTTTCAAGTAGAAGCCTGAGAGATAAATATAGTACATTTTGTATCAAGGGCGGAAAGTAGATGATTTTGACGAGGGTATAAGTAGCAGCACGAGCGAAGCGAGGGCAGATATTAGCCGAGTCAAAATCATCTTTCGTCCGTGGTGCAAACAGTGCTTTTTGTACAACCAGTTTGTAATCATTTGAAAAAGAATAATTATGAAAATCGAAAATAAATAATCGATACACTGCACTACACTGCTGACAAGTGAGACAACTGACAACTGTCAATCTTGGTTACAATAGTTGTGTTCCCGTATTCTTTTGTGGTGCGAATTCATTGTCACTGAGATTGTCACGTGTTTAGTTCTTTTTAGTATGCTAGACTCTAGACTGTCACGTGGTTTTTAGATTCAGTTGGGATCGAAGGAACCGTTGCTAAGCGACCTACTTTTGCGCCCGCGGGCGCGAAAGTACTTTTAGGCCCGGCTGCCAAAATTAGCAACTTTCCACCTGCTTTGCATGCTTTGAAAAGTGGACTTCACGTGTAGTTTGTACAAAAAATAATAAAAACCCTCAATATTGCTATGGCTACCTATTCAACAAATTAAATTACAAAAATGGTTCTTTTAATATCTGACTAGAAATTCAAACGCCAAGATGTCTGGTTTTTTTTTCGTCATAACTATCGGTTTTTTTTACTTCTCACAATTAAACAAAGTCTGGACCGGACTTCTTTGGGCAACCACCTTGCTATATATTTCTTTTCATATCAAATTTAATTTAAATTAATTTCATCAAATAAACAGATGGGTGAAGGTCATGTTCTCTTCGAATATTAGACTATTATCTCTCAGGCCTCTACTTGAAAAAATGCATTACGTGTTAGTTTAACAATACCACTATTCAATCGAAACAACTGCAACGGCGGTTCTGGAGCAAAATGTAGGGGGGGGGTAATACCATGCGAGATATCCCGGAATGCGCCGCAGGCGAAACATTTTTGAAAGCGCATTCGCCATTTTATCATACATCGTAATTTTCGGCAATCAAAAATGAATAAATTGAGACTCTAAGGTTCAGCTTTAATAGTGTTTTGTTGATCTTGTTCCTAACATGGCTGTTCTGTTTTTTGTCACAAAAAAATAGAGATAATGTACATTTTTTGTGTGTATGAACACTGCTCTGGGGAGGGTAATTACCCCCATTACCCCCCCGTAGAACCGCCGGTGAACAACTGTCGCTTGAGCCACGAAAACATTCCATTGACGGCTGATCAAGACTGTTCTTGCATGACTTGACGGTTACTTAATCGGTTCATGAACCACTGGGCAAGTTTGTCTTCTTTCATCAGTTTGGTTCAAAAATTCCTCAATCAGTTTAATAAGTTCGATCATATTCCAGTTACTAAAGCAAAAATATGGAATATGTCCTATTTTCAGATAAACAGAAGGCTCGTTTCAAAATTATTCTTATAACCAACTGGAGCATTGAACAATTGAATTTTTCTGAACGCTAGCAAGTTTTACAGAAACGGACAAATGCGAAGTTTTCTTTATTGCTTGTTGACAACCATTCAAAAAAATAGGAGAAATAGAAAATTCCATAAGTACAATTTTCAGTCTACAAGCTTCTAATAATTAAGAATGGACATAGCCTCAATTTATTTTAGTGGTTATTGTCATGGGTCGAGAGGTCATTTTGTTTAGAAAAAAAGAAAAAGTAAGTCGACTAAATGAATTTGGTTCGTGAAAAATTGTAATTCAACTGTTTTGATAAATGTTGAGAAGTCTTTGTAGGTGGAAGCTGTATATCTCAGAACTAATTACCTAGAAGTTGAAATAGTTGTTAATAGAGTAAAAATTGCCACCCTGCGTAGACACATTTTGGTGTTTATAATACAAGGTACCAAATCACTTGCGTACATGAAAAAACAAATGACTGTTTGCAATGGAAAAAACAATTTTTGAATACAAAATCTCCATTACTTTCAATACATTTTGCAATGACAGCAGCACATTCGCTAAAATATGAAGATTATTTTTTGATAATATTACATCCAGGAATCCAGAACATATTATATTAAATAATTACCAACTTATTTTGGTACACTAGTATATGAATACATTTATTCTGCCTTTTCTTTTACTTTGGTCATCATATCAGTCTTTAACGGTAAACAAAACAGTTTCAAATTGCTTTGCTGATTATGCTGACATCCAATTCATTCTTCAGTAATGTGCTGAAATCGTTTCATGGCATCTTCATTGAAATTAAGTGGTAGCACTTCATTTTTGAATGATCTCACCACAAGATAAGATACCTATTTATTATTATAGTCTTATGATTCTTCTTAAAAGCATTGCCTCTCTGTTTCAACCATAGACGTATAACCAAGTATTATACGTCTATGGTTTCAGCATGAATCCAGCCTAGTGAGTGAAGATAAGAATAGAATTTATAGGTTTTTTTGAAAGTCGACTAGTCAAATTTTAATGATCGTACCGTCATCAATATCATGCTTTCAATTAATTTGATACTAGCAGTGGCCCACTAAATCCTATTTCACTCTAAAAGAAAATTATATTTGTGAAAATGGCATCACGTATTGAGGTGTTGGTCTGTGTTAGTCTTTTTGTTTGATATTAATTAATTCAAAATTGTGTCTTGTTTTGATCTAATTCAGAACCAAAACATACAGACAAATGTAACACCAATAGTACGTAAGTTCATCCTTTAAGGAAAATACATTTTTCACAAGAAGTTTTGTTTGCTAGAAGAAAACGATGCAAACAATTGATTTTTTAACTGGATTCTCAAATAATTGATAACTGGAATATTTTAAAGCCAACAAGGTTTCCGGCAATAATTGTACGTAGAGAAATTGATCATCAAATTTCCAAAGAATATTTTTTTGTGAATTTCTCTTTTTCATACCTTCCTTCTTTCAAGCACTGCCAAATGATAAAGCCATTTTGAAACAAAGAATGGTAAACTCTGTTTTTGATTAATTCTATCATCACTATGTTTAGTAATTAATAGTTATATTGTCATTTTTTGTTCATTGTATTCTTCATTTGAGTAACAACAGTGATTCAAATAAGTTTTTCATTCCTGAAACATTGTCAATAAGGGTGATATAGGTATTGTTAAAAAATGGAAGTTTTAACTTTTTGTACATTGTGTTTGGATAAGTTTAGTGAAGGGTCTAGATTCAAAGTGTACAATCTCCAATTTTCATTAAAAATGAGACATGCAATTTTTGGCGTTCTATTTGATTTTCTCACTATTTTTAATTAAAATGGACAAAATATACAGTGTATTTCCAAAATAAGGTCGAGAAACAGACTTATATTCAAAACTCACAATAGCTGAATCTCCATTTTTGAGTTTTTTTTTTTAAAAAGCCTCCAATGTAGGGAACCAACTTGTGGAATCAAAAATTCATCGCTTTTCCGAACATCCAGCGAATATGGAGATTGCACACTTTCCATCTGTTTCTGAAAAATTTGAGTTTTGAGTAAACTATTTGTCCTGAATTGCATATCAATAACAAATAAAAAATCTTAAATTTCTTAACAACTGTTCAAAATAAAGCGAACTGAACATTTATTAGGAGCATTTTGGATATAGCTTCATCTCCATACTTGGCTCTCTGTATACAAAAAACAAACACATCCACCACCCGCATATATTTTCCTGCACAGTTGGCTTATCAGCATAATGAAATATTCATACGTTAGCATACTAGGATAGCAGAATTGATTAACCAGTATTTGTATTTTGTCGAATGTTTATGTTTAGTGCATGCTAGTTTTTCTCATTTTAGTGCAAGCAAATAGATCATGGCATACACTCCATATCAGTATTATGGGCGATACACAAGAAATCCATATTACCAGTGTTATCGATTTCGAGATTTTGAAGATAAGATGTAATGTATATTATAATTTTTATGTAGGTATTATACTTCACTTATCTGGAGTGTAGGTACATATTATTGGAGTCTAGAAGATTCTTAGTTATTGCATATAAAATTATAGTTACTAAATCTGGTCAGAAACAATAATACAATTTTGACATTTCGACAATTTATTAGTGAATAGCTAGAGTCTAGAGCAATAACCTACCTATACAGTTGCTATTGGACTGTAATCAAGACATTATATCTCTTGCGAAGTCTGATTGTTTGATATCGGTATTGAGTGATGTCAGATAACAGTGTCCCGTTATTAGTCAACATCATGGATGATGCAGATTTAATCAGACTGTAAGTACATCGAGGGTTGACGACATCAACTGAGAAAATTTAGAAATTCATCAAAACCTGATGAGATTAACATCAACACCAAAGACACGACTGTAGTGGAAGAGCAAATCAAGGAAAAAGTACACGAGGAAACTGTCTTCTACTTTGGAGAAAATATGTTGTAAGCATTTTTGGCTGACGAACATAGCTACAATGCTTTGGATAGATAGGACTTTTTGTAAATCTATATCTATAGATACGGTAATGCTAAGCTATAGCGTAGATGTAGTCAAGTATCATCGGTCCGATGAAAGAACTCAACTAAAGAGAGATGCGCGTGGAATGATACAGAGTACGGTTGACATTAGTCTTATTAGATAAAAATGAAGTCCTCCTCATCAAAACAGACAACCGTTTTATTCCATTCCATAGCCTATAGCTTGCTGCTCAATACCTGCAGTGATATATAGAGGCGAAAAATTTCGTGGTTGTATTTCCCCTCCTTTATAATTAATTTTCCCTCATTTCTGGTAGGGGAAGTTCCGTTCTATAGTAAGGGATATTTGGGCTGAGTTTGATTCCACTTGCTCTTCGATTTGATTCTTTGTTTTCAGTTTTTTAAAATAACTGAGAATAGTATTTCCTGCTGGAGCAGCTCTTTTCTCCGATCCCTGAGACATTTCACATTCCAATTCTCTATATATTGGAGAACTAAACAACTCTACAACACAACACAACAGAGGGAAAAAAACAACTTTAACTTTAATCTTAAATAAAGAGTCTGTAGACCCCCAACCTCACGGGTCCCCGGGCTTCGCCTCGAATTGTTCTATTATAGTTCCGCCACTACGCCGCAGGCGAATTTTTCGTGAGATTTCTCCTCATTTATAAATAATTTCCCCTCATATCCAGTAAGTGGAGAATGCGCAGCAGACAAATCATTGTTCGAGATCCTGCCCAAACTTTGACTAATAATTTATATTGCGGTCATTTTATTTTAATTTTGAAATATTACAAAGAATGTATCTTGATTGCAAAAAATAAGGCCTCCTCCTCCCCATACAGCCTTCCTGAACCTTACCATACACTAATATTATCATAGAAAAAAAAAGAATTTATTTTTTATAAATTAGATTTATTCTCCTATCCTTTAGAAGCGAAAATTTCTGGATTATATCAGCTTCAAAACTTTCACTGGCCTGGATTTTAAGAAACAATTCTTTTTCTATAGCTAACAATGCCAGTGAAGACAAACGTTCATTTCTCATGGAGTTACGACTGTATGTTTTGATACGTTTAAGGCACGAGAAATGACGCTCAACAGCGACGCTTGTTACGGGAATCGTGGCAATCAAAACAAACATTTTATAGGCCTCAGAAAATATTTGTCGAAGTTCGTTATTGACCAGGTTTTGTAAAATTGATTCTAAATTTAACTTTTCGAATTGTTCATCCTGATAGATAACAGACAACTCATTTATTAATCTTTGTTTATCAAAAACATCTTTATAAAAATCGACCAAACCAGTAACCAAATCATGGGGAAAGTTATTATTAAAATGTTTAAATTTTGACGAGTCAGCTAACGCAAAAAATGTCATTTGTGACAAATCCGCAAATCGCACCTCTATTTGCGTTACGACGTTATCTAAGATTTCATAAAATAGAATACGCAATGAGGCTTTTTTGTTATCTGGAATAGCATCAGATATTCTAGCTCGTTTTTGTGCAGGTGGTGAGCACGCAGATTTATTTATTCTCCCCTCCGCTTTTTCAAAAATCTTGTTAAACTTCTCTTCAGTTCTCAGCAGTTTTATGCGATCCCTGGCAGAAAAAACTTGATTTTTGCAGTAAGTTATATCCAAAGACTTTTTTTGTAAAATGTCAAATAATAAATCGGTAATATCAAATATATTTTTGAAAGCAGCCGTTAAAAATGAAAATTCAATATCTTCTAAAAAATGTAAGTAGCCCCTTGCGCCAAAAATGGACTCTTTTCCTGATGACGTATCGTTAATAATTTCAGTAAAAACTGTACGCAAATTTTCCCACTCTGAATCTATGATATTGATGGTTTTAGAGCGGGAGGACCACCTTGTTTCCACAGAAAAAGGAATTCTCCTAGCCATTACCGAATCTAAAACAAATGTTCGTTTCGCTGATTGATTAAAAAATCCCGGTAAAGAAGTAGCGCTGGCAAAATAGATACGACAGCTTTTAATGCTTTTTGTTCCGTCTTGCAAAACTAAATTTAATCTATGAGCGCTGCAGTGTGTAAATAAAGCGTTTGGTGCATCAGATTTGATTTTCATCTGTAAGCCATTTAATGAACCAGCCATGACACTCGCACCATCGTAACACTGACCAACTAACTTGGCTTTATAGTCAAACGGACGCAAAACCGCCGATACCAGTTCGTACATTGCAAGAGCAGTTCTATCTTGGCTCACGTCATAAAATCCTAAAAATCATTCTTGAATTTTTCCCGATTCATTGACAAAACGAACCGAAATTGCACACTGCGATTTTTCAACTATATCGGTTGTATCATCCGCCTGTACCGCAAAAAAAATAGAATCTTTGATTTCCCGGTTAATGTGTTCCATAAGATGCTCGGAAATGCATACAATTAAATCATTCTGAATAGTTTTAGATAATCCCGAAAATATGTTACCAATTTTTTTCAAATGTTCTTGCATCCCCACATCGCGTTTAATCAGAACCTTGAAAAATTCTTTGAAATTTCCAACGTTTGAAGATTCATTTTTCTCGTTATGTCCCCTAAATGCCAATTCTTGCTTTGCAAGTAAACATGTTACGTCTATTAGATACATCATCAAATTTCTATTTTTTCGAACGTCTTCGTTATAAAGTTTTAAAGAAAGAGCGGTTTGAATTTGAAGAGCGTCTTTTATCGTTGAAGAATTTGTCTGTAATCGTTTTAAAGTCAAGTAACTGCTCAGATGTTCTTTAGAGCTGTCATGTTTTCTAATACTTGCAGACAAATTTTTCAAATCTGTATATCCTTGCAGTACCCAAACGTTATTTCTTCCTTTCGCGAGCAATAAACAGGGCCAACAAAAAAGGCTCTGTTTATAGAAACTACCGCATAACCATCCGTGGCTTTTATACCATTGGGTGTTAAAAGTGCGAGAAAAATGTTGCCCTTGTTTTTTATCCGGTTTCAAAATGTCAAGTGAGGGTGTAGGGCGACCTACAGCGATTATTTGATTTCGATCTTCAACCTTAAGCCTAGAAAACGGTTCCTCCAATAAGGAACAAATAACGTCATGAGCTGGCAGTCATTTTGAAAATAAAAAGAACTTACGTAAAAATGCCAAAAATAAATAATGAATATCCTGAAAAAACGACAACTACTAAACAAACTAAACTCTACCTCTATGTGTGGACAAATCCTGTCCCAAAAAATGAAAATATCAAAACAGAAATTCTAATTTACTAATTTCTAAAACTTATCTGATAATCTGTGATTATATCAATAATTGTAGTGTAGTTATCCAAATCTTGGCAAAATCACAAAACACCGCCACCTGATAAGAACAATACAGTCTAATTTAGTTTGGTTTTTCTCGGGCTCAATGCCTAGGATGGATAATCGCAACCGATATCCCCAATAACGACTATTTATTGCAGTCATCACTGCAATTGCATAAAAAAGAGTATAGATAGAATAATGCTCGGGCTAGCTTTTTTATGCCAAAAGTGTTTTTAAAAAAGTTTGATAATCTGTATTGATGAATCAATTCATATTCGCTAGATGGGTAAAGAGTATCGACTGTGGTTTTTATACGTTTCAATCGTCTCATCCCTATGCTTCATGCTTCATGTCATTGTGGGATGACCGTTTCGCGCGTCGACACCGAAAACACACGAACACGCGACGAAGGCGGAAATCGTTTCGCCTATATTTTCCTTATATTCGCCGTTGCCCCACTCTCAAGATTACTCCTTCTCATGTGCATAAAATACCACGCGGGAACAGAGAGAAAAGGCACCGTGACGTCCGCCTATTTTGAATGCACCAGCGGTCAACGGCTAGGACCTGGTCCTCTTGTGGGTGTTTAGGAATGAGTTTCGCACCACTGGTAGGTAGAAGTAATGAAGAATATAATAAGCATTGTTTTTAAATGGAAATCTTCTTGATTAATTGTGATTCAATTATTCAGTTCACAATAATAATTTATTTTGGTATTTACTATTTACTGCGGTGAGGCGGCGCCTACCTTGCCTACCCCGACCAGCCGCCACTGAGTAGAGCTCGAAAAATTGTATATTCTTGGCAAAAAGTGACCTTCGCCATTTTGACTTCAAGGCCTACTATGTTAGTTTTTAAGAGCAAAATTTCAGGAAACCATATTAGCGATTTTTTTAGAAAAAATCTGTGTGCGCCACTGGATTCAGCATCTTTCAAAACGGGTCTTTACAAATTTTCAACCGAAAATATCAAGTTGAAAAAAATTAAAAATTCGCACTTTAACAATCTTTAATTCTATCAAAACAAATAAAAATGACATAAAACTAAAAATTTGTAACTTCTACCAAACCACCATCAACTTCAATGCATTTATCATTTCTTTTGATAGGATCAAAGATTGTTAAAGTGCGAATTTTTAATTTTTTTAATTTTGGAGAGTTTCGATTTTCGCACATATTTACAAAATAAAAAAATATGCCAGATGTTTTTCTCAAAAAATTGAACATAGATACATCAAGGCAAACAGATCCAAGAAAAAAAATATAAACAACTTAATTGAACTAATAGTTACTATGAAACTATTATGTTTAAAAATAAATTCATGAGTTCTGCCGGCATCATATGTAATTGAATGTTTAAACAATTAATAAAATATATATAGAATATCCAAAATATGTTAAGTTATTTGTCTTATTAGCTTTATAGAATGATAAATTGTTATAGGCCTTGATGCTCTCTCAATGAATTCCAGCTAGATTATAAAAATATCACACTGCGCAGCGTGCTCGGCGCTTTCGGTTTGTACGGAGCCTTTAGGTTTGTTCCAACCTACACAATTGGTACCTACCGTTCCGGAACGGTTATTGGAATTGTTAGAATAGAATTATTGCGCATGGTCTAGATTTTCATAATTTCCATCACGATCCCAGAATCGCAGCAGTCGAAACGGATTCAGGTACCGATTTGAGGAATCGGTTTTTGAACCTTCTCCAACACTCATTATAATGAAATATTTTCACTCGAAAATAGAAAAAAACGTAAATCTTTTCTGCACTATCAACAAAAAAACACATTTAGTACTACTGCATAGTAAATACAAAACATACATATATAAATAAATTAAAATGGCGGTGCTAGGACTGCTAGGCTAGAGTGCGCATGTCATCCCAATCAATTCCCTCTTTTAGTCAGGTACTGAGAGAATCGTTCCGGAATCGATTCCGGAACGGTTCCAAGTTAGGTTAGTTGGAACGGAATTTCTTTAGTGCGCAAGACGAGGATCGTTCCAAGTACGGTTCCCGGTCGGGTTGGAACAAACCTTTTGTTTCCAGTGAATAGGTAGATGGTTTCCATATTTAGTAAAAAACAGCTGATTGCCGAAAACAACACGTGTACAGAACGGTCACGGTATGTATTTATTCAAAAATGCATTCATATTTATATGGCAAGAAAAAGTCTACCGACGCCCATTTTTCTTGTTAAAGCCCTCGTCGCTGGAAATAATTTTTCGAAAAACATTGGGATCCACTTCTTAAGCCTTCCTTGGGCCCGTATTTCCCGTATTCTTGAATATCTGGGATATCTTGTGCGGGAAGTTGGCGTGATTCACCATAATAAGGCGAATGACACATACTTGAAAAAATGACGGGTGTTTTGGAAGCTCCTGGGAAGTTTAAGTTCCCCACCTCATTCACAAGGGAAAATGAGCTCCCACTAGCGTTTCCAACCTCACAACTTGTTGAAGTCGACTTCGTGTGCTGTTTATATAATTGATCATATAATCTTGGATGACATCATTCAAGAAGATGTAGAAGAGGCTGCAGAATGGATGGAAATAAAAAGGGATGTTTTGCCTCAAAGAGTCCCTTCCACCCCATCTATCCTTGAATTTGTTAATCTTTTTCATGTCAGCAAAAATCTATGCGAGGAAATGGTGCACCAACACGAGCGTCGGCCTTAGGAATAACTACCAAGGTTTTGCTAAACTACTTTTAATATCACAAAAATCAATATCATAAGAAAAAACGTGCTTTTGGGTTCGCAGGTAGTTTTGTACTCTAAAAAGTGTCTAGGTGTATGGGAATAACGGCGAATTTGTTACCGGGAGTAGAAGCAAAATAGCTTTTCTGGGAACATTCCTGGGAGTGCTCCATTCACAGACAGTCAAGAATAAGGGGCCTGAAGACAAGTCAGCAGACAAAAGGCGTTGTCCATGCGTCAATGCGTCAATAATCAGAAGTTTGAGCTCCTGGGTCAATTGGATCTTGTACGGATGCAGACCCAAGACGAACACTCATTTTGATGGCAGAGTTATATCATTTGAAAGTGCTGTTCAATCGTATAACCTTGTCATGGTGGTGGGGCATCAGTGGTTGAATAAAGAACAATAGGTTAAACAATTGCCGCCAAAACAACATAGCTTCCATAATAGGCTATGTAATTCGACCCGTCGTAATTGAAAAACCCTATTAAAAGAATAGAATAGATTTTGGCAATCAGCATTGATACTATGCTTCCGAGATATGATTTTGTTCACAAATCATAAGATTTTTTTTATAAAATAAGTTGTTAATAATATTTTCATAAAAGATTCAAAAAGATTAGTTATGTCCTTTTAATTAAGAATTATTGAAGTTACTATGGAACAAATTAGGAATATTTAGTTAGATGGTGATATTGTATTTATTATTGTTCTGTTTGTGTAAGCTAGTTAACTTTGATATCAGATAGAAATTTCACTATGTAATGCTCAAATTATTTGTAGGGGCATGACAGTAACTTCAGGCAGCATCACGTTAAAGAAAGATGAAAATAATCTTATCGGTATAAGTATAGGAGGAGGAGCACCTTTATGTCCGTGTCTATACATAGTTCAGATCTTCGACAATACAGCAGCTAGTAGGGATGGTACTTTGCAGTCTGGAGATGAACTGGTTTCTGTTAATGGTCAGTCCGTCAAGGGCAAGACCAAAGTGGAAGTTGCTAAGATGATACAAGCTGCCAAAGTAAGAAATCATCACTTTTTTGCATTCCAAATAAATATTGATAACATCATTTTCTTATAGGAGGAGGTGGTCATAAACTATAATAAGCTGCATGCAGATCCACAACAGGGGAAGAGTTTAGATATAATAATGAAGAAAATGAAGCATCGACTAGTTGAAAACATGAGCTCTTCTACAGCTGATGCATTGGGATTATCGAGGTAAAGAATTATACATTTTTGTCCAAAGTTAACAATAACTTTCGTTTGCTACGAAAAATGAACAATTTTTTTCCAATACTTCCAATATTGTTCGGGCTCGTGTCCAAATTCAGAAAGAAGATTTTGTATAAAAGTATAGAGTGTCATTAAAAGAGGAAATAAGTGGATGGAAGAAAAATGTAAAAAAAACTAATTTTCACATTCCATTCAATTGAATAAATAGCACAGAATTATTCAGTCCAGAAGCTTAGAGCCTCTCAAGCAAAAAATTATATGATTGAACTTTAATGTTTTCGAAATAGTTCCTATATGCTGCCTATATATACGTAGAATTCTCTCGAAAAAGCCTTATTGCTCTGATCAACTTGAAGAAACCTTACTATCTTCTGCAAGAACTATACCTTTCTTCATAACAGTTTTTCAATTTTTGAAAATGTGCTAGTTCAGTGAGCCTTTTATTTCAAGAATCAATTTTTGAATTTTCCAATTTACTTTGTTAACTGCCAAATCTCTTTTTCACATAGTTTTGAAGCATTTGACTATTTGAATCATGATATTCTTCACTGAAAAAAAAATGGTCTTATTATTACGTATTTATTATTTTTGAAAATGACAAATCTTTCACGGAGTCTTACTTCATTAAAATATTTCAAATCAAAAGTCGAACACATCATTAATCTTTATTGGATACGTTGAAAAAAATACTGACCCATATTTATTTCTCAAAACCTGTTTTTTATTCCAGAGCAATTTTATGTAACGATACCCTTGTCAAGAAGATGCAAGAACTGCAAGATACTGAGTTCATGTATCGAGGATTGGTGGACCATTGCAAAAGAGTGTTACATGTGAGTCTATATTCATTGCTATTTTATACATATCCCACATCTATAAATAGGCTCATGTTGAACTTCTACAAACTATAAAAGCAATGGGAGACGTCTTTGCATCACTAGCAGTCAGAGAGCCACAGCCTAGAGCAAGTGAAGCCTTCCGTCTGTTTGGAGAACAACACCGAAGCATGGAGAAAGTTGGATGTGAAATGATCCAAAAAGTCAAACCAGTACTTGTTCAATAAAATCATGAACATTCGAGCTTAATGTGTATTTCCAGGTACTGTCAGATATGGGGACATATCTTCATAAAGCTATTCCAGATACTAGATTAACAGTGAAAAAATATGCAGATGCCAAATTTGAATATTTAGCTTATTGTTTGAAGGTGAAAGAAATGGATGATGAAGAATGTGGATACGCTGCCTTGCAAGAGTCGATATACAGAGTGGAAACTGGAAACTATGAATATAGGTATACGACCAATTTCAAGTCATAGATGATAATTACAAAGAGGATATTCGTACAGATTAATTCTTCGTTGTCGTCAGCTAGCACGAGTACGTTT
Source organism: Orchestes rusci (assembly GCA_958502075.1). Classification (NCBI taxonomy): domain Eukaryota; kingdom Metazoa; phylum Arthropoda; class Insecta; order Coleoptera; family Curculionidae; genus Orchestes; species Orchestes rusci. Next base: position 41,940,049 of record OY293306.1, read on the forward strand.
TGCGAAGCTCAGAGCAGACGTATTAGTAAAAATGGAACTTCTTGACAATAAACATGTTCAACAATTGGGAGGACAGCTAGTGCGGATCATCAAAGCTCTTAGTGAATTGCATGAGAAACATCTGGAGCTTCTATCAGGACCAGCGTTATTTCCTGTAGAAGTCGATTTGTCAAATAGTGCGTTCCAGTATAAGAGTACTATGCCGGTAGTGCCAGTAAGTATACTTTTTGTTACAATAATTCCTAGTGCCCACTCACAATTTTTGTTCAGGCATTTAACGATGAGGACGAAACAGAACTAGAAGCAGCAGAAGAGATAACAGATGGGCTATATACACCTCAACTGATAAATGAGAAGAATTTGAATGACGCAGATAACGAAAATGGGGACTTTATTCCGCTGCTTCCAGACTTAGCAGCCCCTAGTCACAGGATAATATCGGAACCAAATTATGATGAAATGGATAATCTGACGTTGCTTTCAACTTTGTGTCTTGATGACTGCAGTCCTAAGCACGTGAAGAATGATATCACTGAAGGAAATTTGTTGCCCAGTTTCGATTAGTATTGATTTATTGTTATATTTTATATTAATATATTATGAATTCTAATACGTCATATAACATGATAACACATTCAAGATACTTTTGATTTATTCAAGATTTAAAAAGATTTCAATATGTTCAATAAAATAACATGTGTTTTAAAGTTATCTTATGATAAACTGATTGTCCTTTACGTCTACTTATTCTCAAACCATACATTCAATGCACTCCTCAAATCAAAAGAAAAAACTATTTACTCTTATTGTACTATGGGTCTTGAACTGATTTTAAAATACTCTAGTCACTGATCATTTTGAAACTAGTTCGCCTTCGAAGAGTATTAAATAGCAAAATGGTTTAGAAACGATCTACGCTAAAGCAAATAGTTTTGATATGGGTATATGGAGTACTCTTGATGTATCCATTAAATCTCATCAGGAAGACTATTCCATCTTGAGGCTGAATGTTATTCTTGAGGCTGAATAAAATTCTATATCAAATCACAAAATGTAATTGTTGCATTTTCAAGATTACATTAAGAATATTTTTAAGCTGTACCATCACTATAGTGCGCGTATAGATTTTTATTTTATACTAATAATAATAATTATTATTATCAACTTGGTCATATGAATCATATCACCCGGCTTGAATAGTACACTGATCATGCACTGAGCCCGATTTTTCCGGGTATTGTGTCTCCCCGCCAAACTCATTAAAACCTGTTTGAACTTGATAAGTCAAAAAAGTTTTAAAATGAGAAGTAGATAGATCACTTCAAGAGAAATTGTCCTGAAGGTAGTAAATAAAAAGATATTATGAGTCTAGTTGGGTTTTGAGGATTCTTAAAAATCGCAAACAGTTTTAATTAAGAACGCGCCATATTTTCTTGTTCTCTAGAAGATTATGGGCTCTGCCATGTTGGACACTTTGTAACAGGGAGAGAAAAAAAAACATTATTGAAGTATATACTTTTTATAAAAGTGAAATACAGTGTGCGCAAACATGGATTTCTATTGGGAAACGCATTTAAAATGTTTAGATGTAAAATAAAATTTTACAAAATATCTTGGAAATTCTTAGAATATTTAAAACAGCAGCGAATCGATGGCGCTCGCGTTATAAAGAAGTATTTTACTATATTTTGTGAAAAAAGTGCCATCCGTTGGTGAATTATATGCCAGAAAACATCGCATTTTATATAATTAAAGTTATTCCATGAATGTCTCAATCTTACCGCCATTATACTTGGGTGTATGGCATTGGAGGACAACGCACATAAAGTTGTCCGACTAGTCCGACTGATAAATAAAATAAAACCCCTTCAAGAGTTATCACACTAATTCGAAGACAATTTATTCTGCTGCAAGTATGTTTTAAATGTAAAATTTCCCGGTAGGGTTTTAATATATGAATTTAAAGTTATCTTGAAGAACTCTTCAGGACCAAAAAATTAAAACCAAACGGTTTCATAATAGTTTTAAAAGTTTTGTCTTGAAGATCCTTTCAGGAAGGGCCTTTTTTGGCTAGAAGCTGCTTTATGAGAGTCCTGAGAAGTTCCTCAAGCTTATTCTTTAAAACCTCATGTTTTATAACATAGTTTTGAAGCGATCTTGAAGATCATAATAAAGAGATTGGTGTTACTTGGGAATATATGTATATTTGAAAATCGTCAACCAAGAATCAAATAAAAACAATTCTGATCGGGATCTCAATAAGATGTAATAAAATAGAACGCCATAAAGCGGATGGTAAATGCAATTCAATATTCCACCACAGACGGCATAGCAAATCAAAACAAAACATTTCTGTTAAAGTACTGGTACCAAGAAATTGTGCAGACAGCGGAACCGCTCCCATAACATGATTCAGTTCTCATAGGAAACACAGTTTATCCATTTCAAATTGGACCATCGATTTTTTATTTAAGCTCATAACGCCAACTGATGATATTTCAGTACCTAGTTAAACATTTGAATATCTGACAGCAATAATCATGTACTGCTCAGAATTCATCATAGTTAGTATTATAATTGCAACTCTCGTGAATGGTTTGCCAAACAGTATTCTTGGAGGACAGTATTCATCTACAGTTCAAAAAACGTATGAGCAAGATATTGATGTGAGACAACCGGCTGTCTTATCCCAACTTCCAGTTTCTCCTTATCGTGGTCAACTTCCACAAGTTGAAGAAAATCATCATACTTACGAAGAGGAGTATGAAAGTGTATCTGAGACTCCGATAATGGGTTTTGGAAGAGGATTCAATACAGGAAGCTTTGTTAAAAAGAGGATAACGGAGAAAACTATACGAACCAGCACTGTAGTGACAAAACCTGTGAATGGTGCTGGTGGTTTTGTACCGACAATTATTTGATAAACTTGAAAATGTACGTATGTTTCAATTTAGTTTACACACAAATGTATATTGGATAATTAGATTTCTTATCAATTGATTGTCTTTTTTGAATTACTTATCAATGAATATCTGGGATGGTAAGTAACAATGCACGTGAAATTCAAAATAGCAAAGTACCTTTATGCATGTAGTGGGAAGAAAACCATCTGGACCCACTGATGTTTGATTGTTGTTAGACTTTGGAAGAACATTGAAATGAAAAATCTGCATCTTCTCTTTTGATTCTTTTTACAAATTAACCTCTAGAAATCAAACATCAAAAAGATCCTTAATATTCTAGCACTTTTAACCTAAGACTTATGGTATATAAAATATCACATCAGGCTACAAAAATATCTACACCATCTCCACAAGACCCCCTCAACCTAAAAAAGTTTGATAACCCACATGAGAAGGTGGACTTAACCAAGGTGCTACTGGTGCTGGTAAAACGGTGCGTGCTGCGATTACAGAAGGAGCAGCTACCGCTACAGGTGCAGGAGCTGCTATTAGAGGTGATGCAGGTGAAATCGCATGATTTATCACATGAGCACTGTATGAAGAAGCATATGGAACAGAGTAGGCGACTGGGATGGCTGCAGGGACTGCTGAGATGACGCCTCCGAGACAGCCGGAGATTGTGAAGGTGGATAGGATCAAAAATGTCTAAAAATGCAAAATGTATTAGAGTGGCTGTGGTGCATTCACTTGTCCTGGCGTTTTTTTAAAATAATTGCTCTGTGTCCTTTTTTTACTTGAAAAAATCAGTGTGATTTTTAATGAAAATGGCTCGCGCCATTCGAAAGAGGGTCAAAAATAATATACTTGCTGATAATTTACACAATAATAATTATTGATCAAAGAAAATGTTGAACTTGGCAAACATTACCCATTCCTCACGATTTCTTCAAAAATGGATTATTTATACATTCAACACTTTTGGTTAGAGAGGCTCTAAAGATTCAATTTTCACAGAAAACAAAAAATAATTCTCAAATCACTTACGATAATCTTTGAGGCCATTTTGCTTGAGTCAAGATGTAGAACTGCCATTCACAAGTTCAATTTGCATATAAATAATACAGTGTGTGCCCCTACTCATATTTTCATTAACAAATTTGGACAACCCTATACGTAATTATTTCTTTCAAAACATTATCAGTTATATCATCGATATCGATAAGGTTATGGAATTCAGTAGCTGGTCAGTGTGATAGGAATGAAGTGACAATCGATAAATAATGTCGTTGCTAACTCTCCTTTTTTCTTGGTATATTGTTTCGTACTCTTCATCTTCAAGTTTATTTTGCCGATTTTCGATGATTTGGTTGATCGCCTCTTAACAAAAATGTCAATATCGATTTTCAGTGAACGTTTTCATGGTTTTTTTCATTGAATCAAAAAGGTGGATGATGATTCTTGTTTATTATTGGTTTGAAGAAAAATGAGAATAGTCGTCAGGATAATAATTGAGATAATCCAACTGTCCAGAACTGTCCTTGATAGAAAGATTTTTCAAGTAAAAGTGTGTGGAGCTTAATGAACCCATGTCCTCCTGTCAACATTATCGACCTCAAAATCGATTCTTTGCATCAGTCACAAAATTACGAAGTGTATTATTCGACACAGTAGGAGCACTTTCATTGTTGGTGACTGTTTAGAATACAAAATCATTGTTAATCCAATTTTAATTTACCTGATCATTCAAAAGACTAGTCAGTGTAACCACTTTCATGGTTTTTGGATTTTATACTACAGTTCACATGAGTAGACCAAGTCGAAATATTTCGGTGTCATACAGAAAGGAAAATTATACAAAATAAATGAATCAGTAAAGGATGATTTATTTTGTAGCGCATCACTGGCAACCGTTTTCAACTTTCGGTTCCAGAGAGCATGATAATTCTTTTTGATGGATGAAGATACTTTGAAAAAATAAATTCGGGTAGCTTGAACCTTAAGAGAAGAAACTTTTGTTCATTATAAATAAAATGAACCGTGTAGGAGACAACAAAAATCGATTAATTTTTTATTTTCATTAATTATAACCTCTGAAAGGACCATATGATGCAGTGATGTCCCTGACGAAATTATTTAAAAAATGTAGACCTATATTTTCTTTGAAATGATTATGAAAATCAACCTGAAAAACAGGGTGGTCACGCGAAAATTGGAACCTCTTATACCTTTGTTATTTTTTAAGTTACAAAAAATAGTGCGGGGTCAAATATTGTATAGGTATCATCAAATAGCTTTCTATTGCTATATCCAAAAAACGAATCAATTTCGCGTTCCAAAGATATGAAGCCAACATACGTTTTTTTAAATGGAACTATATATTATTTTATAATCAGAAAGGGCTCATTTTTCTGATTTCAAATATATAGTTTGATTCCTTTCTGACCCGTTCAAGAAATATTCGGGCTCTTACTACAGAAACTATTTTTATCACTGAAAAAAAAAAGAAAAAAATACTTTGGAACATACAAAGTGTTCTGATGCATTTTCCGCCGCAACCCATCGGAAAACATTATACCAATTAATTATTTGGCTTAGAATAATAAGTAGCAGAAAATGTTTATCCATGTTTGCTGACTGGTTTAATAAGTATGGAAAATCATCTCTGCCTCCTGGACTATAATGTTTCATTCAAAACTTTGATGAAAAACTCCAGGCTGTATTTTAGTTTTTTGTCCATTGTCCATGAAACGATGTTCATGCGATATTCGGAGACAGATGCAAAATGTTTACAAACTTGTTTAGAAAATTTGAATTGGTACCAATGATCTCTAAAAAAATTGATAAGTACACAGGGACACATTTTTTGACTTGTTTGGAAGCCTACCTGCTTATGTCGATTTCCAAACAGTGACTTAAAAAAAATAGTCGAACTTAAGTTTCTAATTCTTTAATGTCCGATTGCACCAACCTATTTAAGGGCTACTTAACGCTAGGGAACCCTTAACTTCAAGTTTTTGTTTGCACCAACGCAACGTTAAGGAAAGCTTAAGCTTCCCTGACTTTTTATTTTGATTATTAATTTTCAAAGACATTTATGATTTATTTTCGAAAATATATTTAAGCCGTGTGTTAAGTTATACAGGGTGTTACTCAATGATGTGTCTTAGTTTTAAGGGGGAGTTCCTGGATGAATTTTAAGTCGAAAAGGTCATATGGACTTGCGTCTTAAAATGCTTGGTTTTCAAGATACAGGGTGTTAAAGATCTATTCTATTTCCAGCTTTTAATACATTTTCGAAAAATGCTTTGGGATATTTAACTGAATTTTGCCACAGGATATCATGGTAAAGGAACACACTTTTTTTTATTTTCATTTTATTATTTTTTTTTTTTTTTTAGACCCAAGTTTTATGACCTTTTCGACTTAAAATGTATCCAGGAACTCTCCTTGACATACCATTAAGTAACACCCTGTATAGGAGTTTGGAATTCAAGACATTCTCCAAATTCAATTCAGATTTGAGAAGTATATTCAAATTTTAATCACTAAGCACATCATCGATCTGGTTGTACATACCAATATTAAGTAGAATCCGTCTAAATGAAAACCTCATTTTTGATTTTTTGGCCTTTTAGTCGTGGCAGCATCGGTAATATAACTTACATTGAAGAATAGTTTTAAGAGTCCCTCGAACTGTCATAAGTAAAGAGAATGGATCACTTGAACTATTTGGAATTTGGATGATGCACTAGATTTACCAGAATGGAAGATCAACTCGAATATGATGATTACAGGTAATGTACAAACTTTCAGGGTTTCTTTGATTTGCATCCATTCCCGTGTGTTTTAAGAAAACCTGCCAAAAACGCAATAAATTATCAGTTGTCAGATAAAACTTGTAAACGAAATCAGTAACCACCATTCTGTGAACAAAAACAAATGAGGTTATGACATATCGCATTGTTCCCGTTAGTTTTTCAACCTAAATAATGGAAAAGTTACTAGAAATGACTAAATTTGATCAACGTTGCCAAATCTAGGACACACAGGTAAGGGCCCCTCAAAGATTGTTGGTGCAAATGAAAACGAATTGTTGAGGGCTGCTTAAAATTTAAGGCCCCCTTAGTTAAGTCTTTGTTAAGTGAAGGTTGGAGCAATCGGCCATAAAAATACTACGAGAGATATGAAACATCTCTTGACTTATTAGGTTATCTTGCGTACATAGCTCAAATATTCATTCCTAAATCAAGCAAATTACATTGTATTAATGAAAAGCAAGTACTACGCACACACCGTGTTAAGAGCTCTGAATTCGATACTGATTTATAGAACAAGAGTAACAGATTACTTGATCTCCTTTCACAACGAATGATATACCTATTATTGGCCTTGGATACATACATTTATACCATTATTGACACAGTAATTGAAATGAATAAAAAATGTTGAATTGATGTCTTTGGGTCGAAAGTCAATTGGAAAATATTATGATCACTTTTTTTTTACCATGGCCAAGAGGTTTTTGAACTACTTCAGGCATTATCCAATTTTAAACATGTAGGTTCATGATACAGATACATAAAAGTCAAAATTTAAAATCAACTCACGTATGCAGACAGACATTTCTTCGAAACATGACCGTGAGTTGTGATCGATTTCACTCGATAAACATGCAATAGGAATATGTAACATCAAAATTTTGTCATCATTTTTCACAGGTATAAAACCGATTTTTTTTCCGGTCTACATATCAGTCGATCCACTTTCTGTTCTATCAAGCAGTTGTTCAAACATCAAAATGGCTTTCCTAAAGGTAACGTGCTAATCATGAATTTAATCGATGGAATCATCAATATAATGTTGCAGATTGTAGCAGTAGCCCTCTTGGCAACCATTTCCAGCACCCACTGCAGCATTGTTGCGCCAGCAGTAGCACTACCCGCTGTCAGATATACTCAAGTAGCTCCACCAAGTGTTCTGCCTTTTTCTGCACAAGTCAACACCTTCACCAGAAACTTGAATGTATTTGATGCTCCCTATGCTGCTGGAGTATACCCTGGAGCTCCTGCCATTGTTCAAAGATTTCTTCCGGCTGCACCAGCACCTTTCTTGCCTGCTCCCGTAGCTCCGCTATCATTTGCTGCTGGAGGAGCTCCTTTACCTGCACAAGTTATTCCCGCTGCCCCCGTAGCAGGTTTTCCTTTGCCAGCTGGTCTGGTAGGTAGGTCGGTGCATGCGGTCGCACCGGCGGTGGCTCCTGCGTTTTCTACTGCTCCATTGTTAGGATAAATCATTTGACTAATTTTTGTGAATTGTATATAGTATGTATGCCAGAGAGAGAGAGAGAAAATCGAGTGATATCAAGTGAATAAATTTATATTTGCATATAATGTTTGTGTTTTTCTTAATAATTTTGATAAGACCCCGAGACGATTCTAGTACTTTTTTTCATTGGAAAATGTGGTTTCCGCATTTTACTTTGCCAATCAAATATTTAGTTGATTAAAATCAGCTAAAAAATATTTTTTATTTAGGCAAACAGCTTTTTGGCATAAAAATCCATACTTTACATATCTAGAATATGAATAATTTAATCTAATGAACTAATCCCAAGATGGAATTGAATGGAACACTGGTATGGGGTTTTAGCTTAATAAGTCGATTATCATATTTTAATAATACGAAAAATGAATATTGAAAGGTAATGACTTTCTGCGTGGACCCAAATTGATATTTAGAAGGTAGGAGATTGAGTATAAATTGGAGCCTTATACTCAAGATAATGGTAGGTTCTCTAGTGCAGTCATAAAAGACTTAAGGAAAATGTTTAAGTCCAAGTTGGTGAGTGACTACCATTTCTGAAATAATATTCCAGATCATGTTAAAAAAAAACAATATTTCAGTTGGTATTGGCTCTGGTGATGACCATTTTGACACTCAGCGTAATGGAATCAGAAGGATCTCCACAAGATGATCATCACCATGAGAAGGCCGAATCCTATCAACAAATCAAGTTTGAGTCGTACCATCCCAAAAAAATCGAATATAAGGTTCATTACAAAGAACATCATCATGAGCACGAATAGTGTAAATCAACAATACGGATTGTTAGATTTTATTGGAAGTTTGATATGAAAAATAAACTGTTTTTTTTTGTTAGAGTGTATTTATTCATATTTATTTTTCAGGGAAAAATAATAATGATGGTTTGATCGTGCAATTGTTTTTCCAGACAAATATACGATCAGATCCTCTCAGACTTATCTATTGATTTTTCTTCTCCTTTGTATAATGGGGCGATAGTGGTGAATTTAACCTTCCATAGCGGTCTTCCAAAGAAGAAATCATATCTTCCACTCACATTTCGGATCATTCGATTATTTTGTGTTGTCTAAAGTGTCCGAGGAATAAATAATTTATATTTTTATCACTTGCTTTTATTGATAAATGTGCAAAGAAAAAGGGCAGAGAGACAGATCACAAAAGTAGAACAGAAGAAAGAATAGTACCTACAAAATATACACAATTAGGTTGGCCTGTGTAGTCATCTAATATCACATAAAATTGAAAATTATGGACTAAATTGCTGGTATCTTGTTGAACCTGGTGAAATAAAACAAAATATATTCGTTAAAATTCTGGTAGCTTCCGTACAACTAAGCGTTTCCGCCATGGTCGCCGTGTCCATGACCATAACCAACAGCTACAGCAACTGGTCGAATATGAGTGGAAACAACAGGAACATGGGACACAGACTATGAAGAGATACAAACTGTAATACTTTTTGGGTATTACATAGACTTTACCTGTTGAACAATAGATCCTGGATGGATGATGTCAAATCTGGATTGAGTACTGAATGCGCTTGGGACAGATACTGCGGGTCCTGATGGAACTGTTGAAACAGCCACTGGATTGGCAATGCTTCCTAAAATTTACGAAATCAGAAGATCTTCCTTCTGTCATACTGTCAGAATATTGACGTGCTAACTACTAATTACTAATGACGACTTACCCACTATATCAACTCCTCCATTTCCTCCTGCACCTCCTAGACCAGCTCCACCAAGTCCCGGTCCACTGATTCCAGCTCCTCCAAGAACAACACTGCCATAACCAGCGCCTCCAAGGCCACCGCCAACTCCACTTCCAAGTGCGATACCTCCGTAGCCTCCCGCTAGACCAAACCCATCCACACCAGATCCACCTGAGCCAGCTCCACCTTGACCACCCAACAGATTCGATCCTCCAGCGACCGAGCTTAAAGTGTAGCCAACACTTCCATATGCTGCTCCTCCACTACCTCCTTGTCCAGCTCCTGCACTGCCTGCAAGATATTGTTAAAAATTACAGCACTGACATTCATATTTCCGACCTCCTAGACCAGCATTCCCACCATATGCTCCACTAGAGCCAGCTCCAGTAGACGAAATGCCGATCACATTTGCTCCAAGTACAGTGCCGTATCCTGCAGCTCCAGCGGCACCACCGGCTCCACCAGCTCCTCCAGCCCCTCCTGCTCCACCTGATAAGCCTCCTTGTCCTCCGCTTCCGCCATGCAAGTCTGTTCGATTGAAAAGTAACATAAAAAGTGTTTTATATTATTCTTACCTATATACGATGCTTCAGCGACTATAACCAGACCACACACGCATAATAATTTATACATTTTAACTATATTATTATTTATGGCAGTGAACAATGGATGCTAACTGTACTTCTTGGGACTTTGAGTGATTTTATATAGGATTAGAGCATTGATACATGATATCACTGCAATTCAAGACAATATTCTACTAGTTCATTTTTTTGGTGTAAAGGTCGACTTCAGTGTAGATTACGCGTCATATACCGTTAATTTTGCAAGTGTGGCTCAAGTTTCCTGTAAAGAATTGAATTCTTGCAAGCCTGCTATATGCCAACGATAGGTCTTCACTGAATTCGGAGTAGGAGTTCGTACAGCCAATGGTATCTGGGTTTTTAGGTAAGCTCCTTCACACCGCAGTCACTGATAGGCTTATTACATCACCTGGTGACATGGATATAGAGTCGATTTTAATCTAGACTGGTATTATCAATTTTTTGGCTGCTTAATGATTATTCCACATGTCTAACAAATTTCATTAGCCATTGAGCCACCTTGGGGATCAAACCCACGTCCCATCGAAGTCTCCACCCCTCTGGTCTGAGGATAGGTGAATAAAATATAGTATTTTTTTTTTCGTCTTTATGCAAAACAATAAATAATAATCTCACAGTAATTGCTCATCTATTTACAATAAATAAAATACTCTGAAGAAGTCAGCCTTTAGTGGTGAACTACGCCACTATAGCCTCCGTATCCATAACCTAGACCTCCAACCAAACCTAAAATGATACATTTCACACATATTACCATAATTTGACACACTTACCTGTTGATACACCAATCGAAGGAGCAGCATAACCAACTGATGGTGATGCATAACTTACAGCTGGGGCAGCATAGCTAAGAGCTGGCGCAGCATAGCTAAGAGCTGGCGCAGCATAGCTTACAGCTGGCGCAGCATAGCTTACAGCTGGAGCAAACTGAGCATGTGAAACCAAAGGTGTGGCCACTTTCGTAACGATAGGAGCAACAACCGGTGCTGCTACTTTGGTTACAGCTATAGGTTGGGAGTTCAGAGATATAAGGTTGCTGTTTTGGTATGAGGTAGCGACAGCTGTCTGGAATAGCAATATCGTTTAATCTGTTAGTGCTTCTTACCTTGAATTCATTTCACCTTAACAGCAACAGGAGCAGCGATAGCTGGAGCATGGAGAGTAGGTGCCGCTAGGGCTAGTCCTCCGTAGCTTCCGTAGCCTCCATAATCACCCAAACCACCCACTTGGGTTCCTAATGAGACAATTCCGGCCGAGGCATAGGCAATGATGGCGAAGAGGACACACTACATAAGTAAAGTATATTGATAACAGTTCTTGATTCAGGAAAATAGGAGAGTGGGGCAAGTGACGCACTTAAAATGACTCACTTGCCCCAAGGTATGGGGTAAGTAGAACGCCTATGGGGGGAAAGTGACAGTCAACGAATATTTTGACTACTGATATTGTTGCTACCATTACCTTCAAGTTTCTTCTTTTTTTGACCTTTTCAACACTCACTTGCCCCATACGGCTCACTTACCCCACCCTCCCCTATATGAAAACTATAGCAGCCGTTGCAAGTTGACCCCTCAGTTTTATTGATTTTTTTTTACTTAACGATCAACTTTATATTTTTTGTCTGTCAGGTACCCTTAAGAAGTGGATAAATTTGCAAAATAGTCTAGGAAAAGAGATTTCCAAACAAACTTACCAATTTCATCATTTTCACTATCTTACTATAACTTGATATTTCTTCAATAAGAACTGATTTTCAATGTCGATGTTATCGATTTATACGAATAAAATAACTAAAAAATACAACCCCACCTATGCATTTGGCAGTATATGAGTGATGTGAGCAAAAATGTAAAGTAGAGCAAGGGTCTCAAGTTTGGGATTGTCCAGTCTGCAAAGCCGACTCGAAGACATACAATAATGCCAACATTTTTCTGAAGCCTATTATTAATGGGTTCGGCGGTACTTTATAGAAGTACAGGTCTGTAATGAATATATTCATTCTGTTTGGGTTAGTACTTGACACCATGAAACTATGGATAATTCAATCAAGATAATCACGTCAAGAATAATAATAATGGCAATTTGATATAGTCAAATGGGAAAAAGTAACGATGGTCAAGCAAGATTGTTGCAGGTTAAAATAACCCAAGTAGCACGATAAAAACAATTTGGATTTTTTGGAGTATAAAAGGTTTTATTGTAGTAAATAAGAAGAGTAGTTCTAAAGTGACCTTGTAAATATACTGTCGGCTCTTGAAAACTATTCAGCCTGGTTTCAAGGGATCTAACAAGCTAATAAGATAAATTAAGTTTAAACGTTTATTAGCTTTATAGTAGTTTTGAAGTGTCTTGACTTCAATAAGCCTTACAGCTTACAGCTACTTAGTTTTATGAAGCTTTGCTTGGTTCTATCCCGTTTTTCATTATGACTTCATACACATTCTCCTAATAAAACTTGTTGATAAATCCGCTTTATTTCAGGATAATTATGTTACTGAAAAATACACTTTAAAACTGTTCAGTCCACTTTATAACTGCCTTGTTAAATCCAATCAGAAAGCTTTATTAAAACTTAACGCTCTAAATTTATTCAATCTGCTGGTATCACAAATGCTAATTTGTAGGTACTTATTGTTAGGAACAAACTTATCCCCTCCTCTTTCATGTCCTAAATGAATGCGCCATTTTGTTCAAATTTATCATCAAAGAAGACGAAGAAATTGATGATAATGATTGGTTGCTTGAGTTGGAAGGCGGAGATAATAGTGATATATTTTTCAACCGCGGACAACGAGATTCCTAATAATATAATACTTCTGGAATTTTATTGTCATATTTTAAAAATTCCATCTCTTAAACCTATGGTTATTGGAATTTATTGTGAGAAAGGAAAGTCATCCGCAGTCCCTAGAATAACGAAAAGCATTTATGAAAGCCGCTTTAAAACTAAAAACCGGCGCGCGCTTTGCTTTTGTCTCCTGGACCAGTATGGAATGTTAACATATTATACTGGACAAAACCATTTGATCTAAAAGTTTCTTTGTGGGTTTTATTCAATTTCCGTCCGCCATTTAACTTTTATCAAAACGGGTGGAATTAAATGGATCAAATTAGATAATTAAGCTTACTAGATTACAAAAAACGACAAATTAATTACTTACACAGTAGATATTTATTAGAAAAAAATACACCGCGTTGGTGTGATTTTCACACCAAAAGAATTCTGAACGTTGCTCACTCTGATCTCACTTTTCAGTAGGGGTACTGATGAATAAAAATTTGCTCTGAGTATGCAACTGTTTTCTTCATGTTAAATAACAGGAAACTTGTATTCTCCATTATTACAATAAAGTCCTTAATACGGACCCTACACAAATTAAACTAATCTAGTTTCATGACGTCTACGTATTCGAAATCACTCATAGTTGGAAAAATTGTTATGAATCGACGTATTTGTCTCATGACATGTAAATTGGATAAATACATGACTTGTGATTTATTGTAAATATTCAATCAACCTCTTTGTATCTATTTTTGATTGGCAAAAAATAGAGAATTAGCTCATTATCTCAAGATTGCTATAAAGAGATGCCAGATTTTATTTAGAAAAACCTACACTATTTTCTTGACCCCTTTATATCCACCTATAAAACTCATTAAAAAATACTCGGCATTGAAAATCAGTTTTAATGAATCTGATCTACTCGTTACATTTACTTATTAAGGGAACAGTAATAGTGATACCTTCTGCAGGTGAACAGGTTGGTAATGAGACCATTGTAATGGTTATTTTTTCCATTGACCAGTACAATTCATTTTAAGTATCTAGGTCTTACGGAAGATCATAGGATTCTTACATTGAGTACTCGAAACTCTTTGTTGCTCAGAACTGTTTTCTTGAATATCTTGGACAATTAATTGAAATTTGCAGTCTAGTTTTTGATATATACAGGGTGATTCACATAGGTGGTCTGTTACAAATATCTCATGAACTGCTTTTCATATTCTTTTGAATTTTGGTATGAGTCGATAAGCAAGGGTTAGCATCTTTAAAAAAAATTTTGATGATTGCGGCTTTACCGGATGCATTTGGTTCCTAGTTACATTCTAGTTTCAAAAAACACACCCTGTAGACAGGCTGTATTTGAAGTTGGGGTTTGCCTTTCAACACTGTATAGAATGCAAGAAAATAAGAAATTTATTTAGATAAAATGCTGTGCGAAAATCTAGGCGAAAATGCTTCGTTTCGGGAATAAGATACAGGGTGTTAGGTGGGGTGTGGGCATGCTATGTATTGTATATTGTGGGCCAAATTGAGTTGGAACATAATTTGGCGTACCCTTAATAACTTTTTTGTTTCTTTATGAATTTTGTGGATTTTTTGATATAATAGTAGTCAATATATTATGGATGTTACCCCAGAATTGGGCTTTCGAATTTTAGCCAGGACCGGACTTGCGACGTTCTTATGAAATTGGTGCATTTAGGCTCGTTGCAAGAAGGAACTGTGCTAATTACAGACCAACTGATAGATTAATTGTTTCATCGAGATTTTATCTTCCAAAAATAAAACCATGTCTACTGATTAAAAATCAAACAGGAAAACTCTAGGATCACGAGAAAAATTTGAAAAATGTTCAACAAACAAACCACGTCGCTTTAAAATTTCAAGAAATCTTGATCAAAGTGCAGTTGAGAAGTTTAAATTCCGACAAGCATAATCATAAAAAAAATAGTCTTTTAGGTTATCGTACTGAAATATTCATATTTCCAGGATACCTTTTCCGACTAATGCCCTTCTCAAACATATATCAATTGGTCTGTGAGTAGCGCATCATCCAGAACATATTGACTAATATCATAACCAAAAATCATCAAAATCTTTTAACAAACAAAAAAGTTATCGAGGATCAAACTATGTTCTAACTCAATCTGGCCCACAGTGTATAATGTGTACTATTGTGATTTTGAGTTTGTGATGTACTGTGCTGAAATAAACAAATAAATAAAGTAAAAAAAAATTTTTTTTTGTCATAACTTTACCACCACTCCAGATATTTCCACAAAACTAGGTGCACTTCTTATTTTGATCAAATTACATTTTCTGATGTAAAAGTTTTTGAGACAGTTGTACGCCACTGCTTTTTCTTAAAATGAATATTAGGTATTTTGCGGATGTTCAGTAGCGGGTATAGGACAATACCCGGACGCTAACACACCAACATTAGGTATTTTGGAAATACACATTTACTGGATTCTTGATGCATGGCAAAATCTGATATGATGTGATTGATTTTTTTATTTCTTTTATTTTTGAGGGTTCGTGAAAATGTTGTGAGAGAAATTTGTTTTTTTTATGAAGTCCTGTCTCATGTTGAAAGGAAAAGCCCAACTTCCAATAATCCCTGTATTATTTGATTTTTAAATTTTGTATGTTATTCTGAATAACATTTATAAAATATGTTATATGCCTAATGATGATAGTTTCTTGAATATTTCCAATTTTATTTGAAAAATGACAAATAAATGTCATTGATATTTTCATATAAGATTCTCAGTAACAGTAAAGGACTGAAGCGTGAAATTTGGCAGCAGTCTCCTCGAATATGTGCACATACAGTCCAAACCAAACAACTTTCGATTCACGTCATAATTGCCACCAAGCGAGTTTCAATGTGATTTGCAGGTGACCAAATCTGGCCACCAAGTAACCAGGAGGGTGGCAACGATGACGTAGATCGAAAGAAGATACAGAAAGTTCTCCTGCAAAATAATACAATCCAATCAAAAAACATTGTGCGATTTCCGTATATCTTACATCTTCTGCGCTAGTGTAGAAGATAATTGTACGATGATTCCCTCGCTACCCCCGAAATGTCAATTCGATCAAAATTTTTATTATCCCTAGCGGCTGAGTCCTGCTGAGCACCTGGAAAGCCTTTTTCCTTAAGACTCTCAGGCATCATATGAGGTCAGAGGAAACGCCTCTTTCACCGTACAATTTGCCCATTTATATTGGCAACCGCATCCAACATACACTGCGAGGTTTGATTACTTATACCAACCACTTTTGCCGTAAAGTTCTCGTCGCCTTTTAATCAGGAAAGCAGCAGCGTAATGGGATATCTGCCTTGATTTAAATAGAACGTACCCATCGGCAGTTACGCCACTATTGCAGAGAACTGACGACTCGTTAAGGGGAGATCAGAAAGTGTAGAATGATTTATTCGGTTCATACGATCATAATGCACTGTGATATGGCATATTGCATGGATAACAAATCTTATTTAAAATAAAGATGACCAGTTTTAAGTTCGATAATTATTATCTGCTTTTACTCTAGTCATCTGTCAATCCAATTGGAAAATATACCCATCTCCACTTTCCACTTTGCTACAACTAAATTCATATTCGTTTATGTTGCCGGCAACATCGGGTCACATCACACCGACAACTTGTGTCGTACTTTAATCAGGAAACTAGAGCAACACTTGAATCATAATTAAGCATGTTATGATCTCCTTGTAAGAAATCACAATTGTACCGTCTGAGCTCGTGCCCCTTCCAAGACTTCGAATTATGGATCAAGCGGAAAGTCACGTACCTCTTCCAATGTTCCTGTCATAAAGATCACGGGATTGTACGGGAAAAGTGTATCGAGGTTTTGAACTTTTCAAAGTGTGTTTGCGTAACAGATATTTAGTAGGTTTTACAATTTATTGAACCTGCGATATATTTCAGAGCAGACACTCCACACTATCTCTGAAATAACTATAACTTCAGATGCTCTATTCAAATAGATACATTATCATACCGGAAACTTAGTAAAAACTTTTTTCATATGCTGTACTAACCATAGAATATTTCATTATGTATCGCTGCTACCAATGCTTTGAAAATATATTATCTACAAATTTCTTATGTACATGTCATGTAATAGTAAAAGTTATCGTCGCAGCTGCTCATCCGCTACAAGTTATATTTGAAAAGTCTTTGTTCTTATTTTGTTAAAACACAAATCACTAATGCAACGCATATGGCAGAGGGGCTGCGAACAAAGGACTTTTAACAATAGCTGGGGCAGGATAGTGGATAGCTGGTGCAGGATAGTGAAGAGCTGGAGCTGCAATAACTGGAGCAGCTTTGTATACTGGAGCTACCACTGGAGCAGCTACCGGCACAGCAGCGGCAGAGATCTGAAAGTATTTAGGAAAAAGTAATGTTTTCTTAGGCTTAAAGAAGTCGCATTACTTGTACTTGGTTTTGGTAAGAAGTGGCTACGGGGACTGCGGCTTTAACAATGGGGGCAGCTAGAACTGGGGCATGGTAGGCTGGATATGCTGGAAGAGCTACTGGTTCTGATAAGTAGCCTGCATTGGCAAGGGCAAGGATGGAACAAAGGGACAATAACTGCGAAAGAGAAGGTATTCTAAAGTTTTTATCAATGAAAAATTCTAGATGATAATGATATTTGAGAGAACTTTTGTTTCTATAAAGATTTTAGACAAATTTTTACCAGTTAAAGGTATCCTGTCAAGTACAGAATACGTATTAGATGTTTATAGTGTCAGTAATGAGTTTAGATTTTTCATATTTTTTTGTAGGTGATTCAAGCACCGTCAGTTTGACTAATTTTTTTTTTTTTTCAGAAAAGACATCTTATTTCAATTCAGAAACCAGAAGTTTAGTGAGTTCAAAAAAAATAATGTATTACTTTAAATTT
Organism: Orchestes rusci; assembly: GCA_958502075.1. Classification (NCBI taxonomy): domain Eukaryota; kingdom Metazoa; phylum Arthropoda; class Insecta; order Coleoptera; family Curculionidae; genus Orchestes; species Orchestes rusci. The sequence goes on from OY293306.1 coordinate 41,958,316, forward strand.
TGATAAAAATATAGTTTTCAGTTTATGGGTGTATTCGAAGCCATAAATGTTTTGAAATAGTAAGTTTGCAAAAAATATATAAAAATATTCTCACTGAAACTTACTGATTTGAACATTTCGGATATGATTGTTGGTGCACTGTTGTTGAAAGAACAAAGGAAACTGTACAATAGATTTGTAAAGACCTAGGCTTTTATACTCCCTCGACTACGATCGAAAAACGGAAAAAATAGTCGCCATTGAATTTGCCAAGAGTGGAAAATGGGCGACAGGTCAATGTCATGACGTAACAAGCCTACTACGAACGAACTACAAAGTACTAGCGATTGCCTCACGTTCATTTTCCTCGGACGCCGTTTATCAGACCGTGATTGCGAGTACTTCTCATTAAGGGTTCTTTATGCTTGTTTTCTTACTTACTTACCTGAATCAATATTTCTGAATATTATTTGTACGACTCTTATGTCAACTCAACATCAATCTGGGATGAATTTAGACGTGTTTTTAAAAAAATTGTATATTTTGATAGTTTCATGTTTTATGGTCGAGTTTTAAAATATTTTCGTTAAAAAAGCAAATAAATTAAACGAGGACAAAAAACAAGTTGATTTATTTAGATAGGGCAAAAACTAAAGAGAAATCTAATGATATTTGGATTCTCATTTCAATTCTAAACATTTTCTATGTAGTATGTAGCATATCCTTTACCTGAGTTTGATGTATAAAAAGATATTTGATATTATAAATTGAATAATTCTAATTTATTATTGTTATAAAAATGTGGAGTCTATCTATGATTTCGAAGTATTGGCGTAAATGTCTGTGTAGGATATACCAAAACTTTTACAATTTCAAATTGATACCTGAATCATAAACTAAAGATAAAATAACATCTCATTAAAAAAAAATCTATTGAATTAAATGCTCCACATGTCCACCATCAATAAATGAAAAAAAAGTAACTATAATTACTTAAGTCATTTCGCAAGTGTCAGAATTATCTATACTTTAATACTTTCACACTTTAAAAGTATTTAATGACGTGATATTCACACAATATTTCACATTTTTATAACAATAATAGTTATTTATGGTACTAGTGCGTTTTGACGATAACTCACGCGAGAAAGATTTGTAAGATTCTCAAGTGACTTGTAAAACATAACACATGAGTGCCATACAATGTTCTATCCAACAAATGGAGGAAATCGTTTTTTCAGTGTCAGAATTACATGTTTACATTTTGGTCAAAATAGGTTATTGTTTGTTTCGTTGCCACGAGAACGTGAGTTAGAATCCATAACTCACTAGTGACTAGTGACACCTATAACTATCATGCGTTAGATAAAAGTATTTGATGACGTGACATTTACGACAATACTTCAAAACCATAGATATATTTCACATTTTTATAACAATAGATTAGTATCATTTCAAGTTTTGTCTTGCTGGTGTGAAAATAAATATAATTTTATACATTAAACTTAGGTACTATATAAATATTAAATAGGAAATAGAAAATATTTAAAATTTGAAGGAGAGACCAAATATCAAATAAAAAAAATAGGGTATCAAATCGAAATAAGAAAGCGAGACCCAGACTTTTTGAAACACCCTGTATATGTGAAAACAGGTTCTTTAAAAATTTCATTTTCAACCATGAAACTTTTGTTTGGTACCCTTTTTTTCTGAAACGTCAAATTATCAATAACCCTGTACCTTAATCTTGAATGGACATTGAACTATCGGCCCTTAATAATCAGAATATAAAGATCAGAAGCAATAAAGAAATCTAGCAATAAGAAACGTGAACTGAGAGAATGAAATAACTTCATAGGTACTTCAAAATGAAAAGTTCTATGAAAGTTTCTTCTCAATTTTCCTAATATGATGAAGAAAACTCATTAATCTACCATGTCGCGGTACTCTTAATACGTTTACATGTATAAGGAAAACCATGTGATGTAATTAAACAGTAAAAGCCGTAATGTCGTAAAAATCTAGACCACTGCTGCATTTTTTCCAGTGTTTAATGCGATCTTTAGCCCGATTCAAGTTCACGCCTTCCATACCAAACTAGTTCCTTCAACTAGGTTATAATGTCGTTCTTAATTTTTTTGAATTATCACTAAAGAGTGTAAATTAGGTACCTGTAAAAATTTTATTGGGTAAATTTTTGAATGATTTTAAGACAAAAAGTTCATGATATATGAACATTGGACCAGAACGGCTTGGTTTCTGAGATTCAGGGAGTCCAAAAAAAATATTTTATTTCGCTGTTTGCTCATATTTTTGTCAGGAAATTCGAGAAACTGAAGATATTGATGACGAGAAACTCAAATATTAACTTGACTTGACTTTTGAAAAAAAAAGAAGAAAAAAAATCCCGTTTTGGTCCGCTGTTCGCATAAACTTTGTCTTGATAAGTCAAAGATTCACCCTTTGAAGTGTTCACAAGTAATTTATCTACAACCTGTATAGTTGTCAGCGGTATGTCGAAAAATGTACTCAGCAGTACACGATGCTTCTTTCAATATTAATTTATTGAATGTCTTCAAGATTCAACTAACGCGAGATAAAGATCTTACAAATTACACAGTTAACATGATGATGTTCTTTTACACACAATAGGAAAATAAATTCATTAACATAAACTCTGACCTTATGGAATGTTTTCTTGCATTTCCTCTCTATGCAAAGAAGCCACGATTTCTGTGTCGAACAAAATCGAAAGGCTTATGCAAATGAAAGGCAAGATGTTCTTACAGTATAAGCCTTGAGTATGTTATCTGACTAATGGCACGAAACATTTTTTTTGAATTCAACCACTGTGCATTTTTTTCAGAAGATCAGTGTAATTCTGGAGGTTTAGAATCGCTCTTCTCCCTAAAAAGTGTACGTAAAACTTAAATTTCAAAATGAAGAAATGTTTTGGCTTCCTTCTCCTGCTCCGTGTCTGGAATGTTAGTGATATTTGACAAAAGAGAGAAATCAGAAAACTAGGAAACTCTTTTCATTTTAGAGATCCTTAAGATGGGGATCCTAGGCAATAAGAACGGAATGTCATGAAGAAGATGACCTTGCTGAGTAATATGACTCTGACATGGTCTCAACACAAAAGGGCATCCTGAAAAACGAGAGAAATCGTGACTGAAGCATCTTTCAATAGTAGATTACTTGGCCATTTTTGAACCTAGACGTTAGCTTCTAAATATCAAAATTGGTAATTGCTGATATTTGTGTTATTCTTCTTTGGACTATTCAACATCAGGTTATGGCAGTTAATTTTTTTTCTAAAATCGAGGTACTTACTCATTTTTGTATATTTTAAGATTTATGCAAGAACTTTTTGCTTGCAATTCTCTAGCATTTCCCCTACACAGATTCCGATTCACAGACCCAACCTCTCTCAATATCATCAGTAGGGTTCATTAGCATGATATTGATTAAGGTGAAGCAATTTGACATATTACGAAGAACGACAACAAAAAAGGACATTCGATGTAAATGTGCATAGAAAAGTATTTATGGATCCATTTCAAAAAAAGTCCGATCATATCATCTTGAAAAATTGATAATAGCTCTATTAAAACTACATACTATTATCACTGTTTAAAGATTTCGAGGTCATATTTACCAGCCCAAAATAAAAAAGGAGACGCATAAATCAAATCAAATCATGCTTTATTGTGCCAAATATACAATGTATCGATCACAAAGCTATAAAGATATAATATGTCGACATAACGGCCTTTCTTTTGTGCTATTGAGATAAATTCATTCCAGTGGAGTGCCAGAGGATCATTCAATTGATATTATACATAAAAATATGGTATCCCACTGCTTTTTTGTAGATTTTATAATTTTTTTAAATAAAGCAACCAAAAATGTTACTTTTTTGTCTTCAAGATAAAATTCAAAAACCATTTCCTTTCAAGTACCTTCACTTGTTGCATGTGGACCTTATTAGCGCAGGAAAACGGTTTTTAATTGCTTGTTTTAAACGAAGCTAGATACAGGAAAAACTGAAAAGACAAAAAAACAACATTTTTGATTGCTTGACGTGAAGAAATTATAAATTCTTCAAAAAAGCCGTGACGTCCTATATTTTTACCGATAAATGAATGATTTTATTTTAATCATACAAAACCATGACCCTTATGACGACAAATAATCGTGCAAAATGTTGTTAAAATCACCTGAAAGGTTTTTGAGTAATTATCAAAAAAACATTTTTTTTCCGAAAACTTTGACATCCTGACACACGAAAACGAAGCAAGTTAGGACATAATATGTTTATATGAGAAATAAACTTTATTCTGAGCTGGTGAATATGCCCTTAAAATATTCGAACGCAATTTTGAAACACCCTGTAGTAGTCATTTGATACGTTCACCTGGAAAGTTTTCCAGGGGTTTCGATAATTCGTAATTTTATACAGGGCGTCAAAAAAGAATGGGTCATAAGGTGACAGCAAATTTCTTATACAGAACATATTGCAACTTTTAAAATTATAATTGAACTATTTTGATGAAATCTGGATCATGAGGATTTCTTGGTATGATTTTTTTTTCGCACCAAATGACTGTACTACTCAATAGGCAAAATAAGGAATTGGGAACTATTTATAATATTTTTTTGAATCAGCTGTCCGAGTTTTCAGAGTTTGATAAGTGATCAAATTAGCTACACCCAAAGTAATCTAATCTATTTTGACCTACTTGTTAAATATCCAAAGAAATGGTAGTGCAGTGCGACAATCAAAATTGAAAAAACAAGTCGACACCGATCCCATGTTGTTACACAAAATGATAGTTGCATTGACTGACTTTGATTTGGAAAAGTGCAAATTATTGCTATCTAGGTAGATCAAAAATAATAAATATTATGCATAGAATTGTGATTAATGGGTTTTACTGAATAAATGACGTCAGGGATATGAGTGGTCTAGAATTTTTATTTTTGTTGAAATAATTTTGCTTGAATTATTTTATTTTAAGCCGCCCACTCACGGTCCGGATTCCCGACGATTTATACGGCTGCCCTTGTATGATCACCATATAACATCAGTGAATCAAAACGTATTTGCATCAGTGCTTTTAATGCAGTTTTGAATTCTTCATCTGCAAAAATTAGTAGAAAGTATGAACGAAGAGGACCCTTTAGAAGTACAGAGCTTCGCTTTTGATAATATGAGTTATCTGCTAAACACAAAAATCATCAGGATATATGTCAATAAAATCTGTTACAAACTCTTTAGATAGCTGGCCTCAAGTGCACTTCCAAACAATGTGGGACTCAAGCCGGCCGATTCAAAAATAATTCTGCTCAAAAGATTTTTAAAAAATCTTCGCACAAAGTGATCGGTGTGGTAACTGGAACCTCGAAAAAGTTTTTGACCCAATTTCGGTATCATATTTTCGAATACAACCAAAAACACTGTCAATAATGTGACATTGCACTATTGTCAATTGGTGTTAACACCCAACCATCCATTTACATTAATATTTTTGTCATAGTGTCGCTACAGCAACTCTAAATAAAATGGCACGTTTCTACATGAAGGCCACTCCTCAAATTGAGGCCGATAGAATCTTGTTACGGTTTAGCTGTTACGAAGATTACCTGGACTCATTGGCAACAACACAAGATCAGTGTTACCTACAGAGCGTAGAAGCTGCTAGAACAATCGCAAATTTGGGTACCCACTCTTGTCCTTGGGAAAAATAGTATCATTGAATATTTCAGGCTACAGAAGCTCTGGAGAAACACTTAGTAGAGAGCAATTTGAAAAAAGATTGGCAGCAGTTTTGAATTATCTTTATCCACCTTATAAGGCATACGAGTTGTCCAGTGAATGTCTGGAATTTGGTGATGACCCATTTTTGCCTGACTTAGCTCAGAGGTATACCTTATTGAACTGTTTCGGAAACGGCTTAATCGATGGAAATTTCCAGAGAACGCGCAAATCGGATTGGAGTAGTATCAACAATAATATTTTTAAGATTATATACAAAAAATGGAATCGAATTGTCTGGCTACATCGATTATACAGAAAGATTAACCAAACAAGATTGGAAGCCGATTTTTAAAGGTCTCCTTCACGGTGTTCTCATGCCAATTGAGTAAATGTATTTTTATTTCAGGCAAAAAAAAATTAATACCACAGAAATTTGACTTGGGATTTTACCACTGGAAGGCAGGGGAAGTGATCTCAAACGACTCTTTCAACTATAAAGTTCTTCAGCATCCCACTAAGGGTTTGATTTTCCAAAATCGTTTTGACAGAAAAATTATCATTCCGGATCCTACTAGTGAACCAGGTATCTTTTATCATTTTATAATAAAAATGGTTTTATTCTGTTTGCAACAATCCTTCGTTCAACTGTCAAGAAGTATTATAGTGCTGAGTATAATTTTTATCACAGGTGCAAATACGTTCAGGAAAAGAGTATACACCAAGCTATATGAACTTTGCATTTTATTCGACCACGTGGTGAGACAGAGGATTTAGTTGTTTGAGAATGTGGGAGTCCTCAAAATTATGAAATTTGAAAATGAATGTATATTGGTATATTATTATAAATATTTAATTGTAAATCCATGTTCGATTCAACTTTATAAACTTTTTTCAGTGAGTTTTTTTTTGTTAATAAAAAATAAGCTTTAAATCAGCATTCATTTGAATTGTTGCAGCTCTTATAAAAAATGAGATGATGGTGAAGGGACGGTCCATTTCTTTTGTAAACCTTAGTATAATGCTTTTTGATTATTTATTAATCACCTAGTTAGAGCCAGCTTTGTGAACAGAATTTTTTATTCTTGTCAATAAATAATTTTTTTATTGATTTACTGAATGAAGTTGCTGAATGTTGCTCCAGTTGAAGCGAACCAGGTTTAATCTACCAAGTTTTGAATTCAAACTGAATCATGATAGCACTTTTTCAGCAATGCTGACCAAAAACGCTGTCAATTAACAAATAAGTATTCTGAAGATGTATCTGTTACTGCTTAAATCATGGTTCAAGTCTGAACACGGGCCGACGAGTCCAAGGAGAACAAGGGTGCCATGAATGACTGTCACTGGTGATTAGTATTGTTGTATGACTTTGAAGTTGAAATAGAATTTTTTAAAAGTTGCTCGAATAAAAATGTAAATCATTTTCCCGTACGAATCATATCATTTCCCTACCATGCGTGGTCCTTCTCAGCAAACAAAACAACATAATTTTGGTCCTTCGAGCCGGATTAGATCAACAACGCCTGTGGAAAACTGGAAAAGAAGTGGTTGGAAATTAGAAGGCATCAAAGGCGGCAGAGCACGTGATCTACGCATAAGAACTGGTGAGCTCGTTCTATTTCTTCCTACATGCTATCCAAGTTTTATAACAATTCTTAACTATTTTCTCGTAGTGACAGTTCTCGAAAACAACAAGTATCTGTATTTCTCGTATTTTTTGACTCTCATATTTTCTCGCCTCATACATTTTGATTCTCGTATTACAGCGCCTTCAAACTCGAATACGATTGCCAAGCTCCCTGATTTAGGATTGCCTGAATTTCATGGACGATATGAAACGTGGTATAGCTTTATAGATATTTTTGATTCCGTTGTTAATCACAGAAATGATTTGAACGATATTGACAAATTCTTATATTTGAAAATATGTTGTAAGGGTGATGCATTGAAATTGATCCAATCCTTGGAAGTTACTGCATCAAATTATTCAATCGCTCTGGAGTTGCTAAAAAAAAGGTATGAAAACAAACGAGCCACAATCAATCTTCACATAAACAATTTATTGTTCAATTTGCCACAAGTTTCAAAAGAATCAGTTAGCCATCTCAGACTCTTGTTAGATACATTATTTCAACATAAATCAGCTTTGGAAAAGTTAAGATTGCCAGTCGAGCACTGGGACTTAATTCTCATCCCAATCATATTACAAAAATTAGACGATAGAACACGGCGTGAATGGGAAAATAAGCAAGACGATGCAAATTTACCAACTTTGAATGATATTGTGCAATTCTTGACAAAAAAGTGTTTAACCCTGGAAGCATTAAGCAGTGATTTCTCAAAATCGAATTCACAACAAAAACCATTTTCTCGAAAATTTGAATACGAAAAATCTACAAGTAGATGTCTTTTCACAAAAGAAAAAACAAATATCAAGTGCCCATATTGTGGTGAATCTCATTTCCTGTTCAGTTGTCCATCATTTGCTAATCTTACCACAGAAGAAAAATATAACGTCATACGAGAAAACAAACTTTGTAGCAATTGTTTCAGAACAGGTCATTTCAAAAATGAATGTAACTCAAGCAGATGCAAGAAATGTAATTCCAAGCATAATACTTTATTGCATGAAAATCAAAGACCTGAGCATCATGATTCGGAACGTTTTGAAAACCGGATTACAACGAATACTCGATATTCTCTATCTCAATCCCCAGCTACCAAATCGGAGGAGGCTGTCCATCGGAACTTTCTGCCTGAACCATGTCGAAAAGTAGCCGAATCATTTGTTTCCCAGAACCGAACCGACAATTCAAAAGCTCCAGAAAAACATGTAACTCAACGAAATAAATCAAATGAACGTGCAGAAGGAAGTTTTAACGCAATGTGCGCCACAAATGAAAAATTTCCAGAAATTTGTACAGAAAATGAAGCAAACGAGCAGTTAAACTTCGCTTTTTCCAATTTCTCAGAGGATCAAATTTTATTGTCGACTGCTACTGTTCTTATTGCTGATTATCAAGGAAGTTGGCATACATGTAATGCATTGTTGGACTCAGGTAGTCAATCCAATCTGATGACTGAATCCCTTTTTAAGAAACTGAAGCTCAATTGCCAAAATGTCAATATACCATTGTCAGGAGTCAATGAATCTGTAACAAAAATTTCAAAGAAAGCATTCACGACCATAAAATCACGCACTGAATCGTTTAAAGTGGATTTATCATTTCTGATTTTACCAAAAATAACAGAAAAATTGCCATTATTTCAATTTAATAGACAAGACATTAAATACCCGTTTAACTTGAAATTAGCAGATGAAAAGTTCAATATTCCGAAGGAAATACATTTATTAATAGGCGTAGGAGTATTTTACGATTTGCTAAAAACCGGTAGGTTGAAACTAGGTAACAATATGCCAGTTTTACAAGAAACACGATTAGGATGGATTTTTGCCGGAAGAATCGCATTTCACGAAAATAATCAACAACAAACTTCAATTTGTAATTTATCCACAAAAATCACAAATAAAGAGTTCAATAACAGTTTGAATAAATTTTGGGAGATTTAAGAACTACAACAAGAAGCATTTTTCTCAGAGGAAGAAAAAATATGTGAAAGTTATTTCGAGGAGACTACTTCGCGTCACAAAGACGGAAGATTCATAGTGAAATATCCATTCAAGAGAGATTGTGATGGAAAGTTAGGAAATTCAAAAACCATGGCCTTAAGAAGATTCAATAATTTAGAAAGACGTTCCAAGAAAAATGAAGATTTGAAAATTCAATATGTAGAATTCATGACCGAATATGAAAATTTGGAGCATATGCAATTTAAAAACAATTTGGAAAACGATGACTCAATGGACGAAAATTCATATTTCTTACCGCATACAGCAGTATTACGAGACTCAGTCACAACAAGGTGTAGAGTAGTATTTGATGCGAGTGCGAAAACGAGTACAGACGTTTCGTTCAATGATTTAATACTAGTAGGTCCAACTATACAATCCGATCTTTATTCAATTCTTTTACGATTACGATTGCGAAAGTACGTCCTTAGTGCTGATGTCAAAATGATGTATCGATGCATATTGATTGATCCCACCGAGCGATCCTATCAACAAATTTTATGGAGAAGTCATCCAGACGAACCCATAAAAGTTTATCAACTCAACACAGTTACCTACGGAACCGCAAGTGCGCCTTTTCAAGCAACGCGATGTTTAAAGCAACTTGCTATCGAAAATAGAGACAAATACCCTCGGACAGCGAAAATTATTGAGAACTCATTCTATATGGACGACCTGTTACTAAGTGTTGATACCAAAAGCGAAGCATTAGAAATTTATCATGAACTAACAGAAATTCTTTCGCAAGCTAAATTTGATCTCAGAAAATGGTCCTCAAATGATACATCAATCCTAAATTACATTTCAGAAAAAAGTCATCTCAAAGATGACAAATTGATTTTAAATCACGACGAGAAAGAATTAAAAACACTTGGGATAATATGGAATCCACATCAAGACAATCTGAAATATTCAATTAGCGTCAAGCTTCATGAAAAAATAACCAAACGTTGCGTTCTGTCAGCAATTTCACAAATTTTCGATCCTCTAGGCTTAATTGGTCCTGCAATCATCACAGCAAAAATTCTTATGCAAGAGTTATGGCAACAACAAACCGAATGGGATGAAAATATTCCGTTAAATTTGAAAAAACGTTTTTTAGAATTCATGTCAGAAATTGAAGTTTTGAATGAACTAGAAATCAATCGACACGTTTTGATTCCCAACATGAAGAAATCTGAATTATATGGCTTTTGCGACAGTTCGGAAAAGGCATATGGAGCATGTTTATATTTATCATCAATTGATAAAAACGGAAGAAAGCAGATACGGCTTTTAACTGCTAAGTCAAAAGTTGCACCCCTCAAGAAACAAACTATACCTAGATTGGAATTGTTAGCAGCTCATTTATTAGCAGAATTGGTCTCAAGAGTAACAAAAATTCTTAATCATGACATATCAAAGACAGTTTATTTTACAGATTCAACAATACTTTTGTCTTGGTTGAAGGTGGAACCTTGCAAATTGAAAACATTTGTCGCGAATAGAATTGCTAAAATATCAGAATTATCGGATCTTAATAGATGGAAGCATGTCAAAAGTCACGATAATGCTGCTGATATTATATCTCGAGGCTTAGGACCACGAGCATTGATTGAAAACAAAACATGGTTTAATGGTCCCGAATTTTTATACAAGTTTGATCCAGATGATAATTGTTGCAGTGGTGATATTTCTGAGTTGGACTCATTACCAGAAATAAAATCAAACGCAATAAGCTTGAATACAACAGACGTAACACATTCTAGTGGAAATACTCAGCTCACATTCAATGTTTTTGAAAAATATTCGACTTTCTGCAAATTGCGAAGAATTGTAGCATACATTATCAGATTTAAAAATCGTACTTTGAAGAAAATTCCCGTTACATCAAACAGTTTGTCAATTTCTGAACTAAACGAAGCTTCTCTCATTCTAATACGATTGGCTCAACGCGAATCATTCGAGAAAGAGATCTCGAGCCTTGAGAATTCAAAACCCTTAAGTCGTCACAGTACAATATTGAGTTTGAATCCTTTCTTGGATTCTGAAAAAATATTACGTGTGGGTGGAAGACTGCAAAATTCAAAACTGAATTATGATCAGAGACATCAAATCATTTTGCCACACAAAAATAAGTTAACAAATTTGATTGTTTTGGATGCTCATCTTAGATATCTGCACGCAGGCAGTCAAAATTTACTTTCTATGATACGTCTAAAATTTTGGCCTATCAAAGGTAAAAATACAGTAAAAAGGGTTCTTAATGAGTGCATTATTTGTTATAGAGCAAATCCCAAACCTGTCAAATTTTTAATGGGTTCCTTGCCTGGAACACGTGTTATTCCTAGTCGTCCTTTTTTAAACTGTGGTGTGGATTACGCTGGTCCGATATATGTTAAAGAAGGAAGGTTGCGCAGAAGCAAAATTATAAAAACATATCTGTGCATATTTGTATGTTTCACCACTCACGCAATCCATATCGAATTAGTTCCAGATTTGACAACGGATAGTTTTTTGAATGCTTTAAAGAGATTTTGCTCCCGTCGGGGTAAACCTTCAAACATTTACTCCGACAACGGATTAAATTTTGTTGGGGCAAATAATTACTTTATTGAACTTCATAATTTGATAAATGACAAAAAGCATAATGAAATTGTTTCAACAGTTTTAGCCAACGATCAGATCAACTGGCATTTTATACCTGCGCGATCAGCTCACATGGGCGGTTTATGCATGGGAAGCTGCTGTTAAGAGTACGAAATTTCACCTTAAGCAAATTGAGGCATGTTTAAATTCCCGACCACTGACTCAACTTTCTAATGATGTTAATGACTATGATCCTTTGACCCCTTCACATTTCCTAATAGGCGAGTCTCTATTATGTTCTCCAGAAGCTAACTTCATGGAAGTCAAAATATCACGTTTGTCGTTATATCAAAGACTACAGCAATTACACCAACAATTTTGGGAACGCTGGTCAAGAGAGTACTTGTCAAGCCTTCAGGCACGGGGCAAGTGGAAGCAAAATATCCATGTCAATTTGGAGCTTGGATCCCTAGTCGTTCTGATCGAGGACAATCAACCTCCACTACGATGGCGAATGGCACGAGTCGTCGATCTTCATCCAGGAGCGGACAAGATAGTTAGAGTTATTTCCGTACGTCTTCCTAATGGCAACATAATCAGAAGATCAGTGGCTCGAGTGTGCGTGTTACCAATTGACACCTCAGAATAAAGAAAATGACACTGATATGTGATAGTGAAGTGTGTGATGGCAGTTCTTGGAGTCAGACGTATTTTTTATTTTTCGAAAAGTAAGACTTTTCAACGTGGCCGGCATGTTACTGCTTAAATCATGGTTCAAGTCTGAACACGGGCCGACGAGTCCAAGGAGAACAAGGGTGCCATGAATGACTGTCACTGGTGATTAGTATTGTTGTATGACTTTGAAGTTGAAATAGAATTTTTTAAAAGTTGCTCGAATAAAAATGTAAAACATTTTCCCGTACGAATCATATCATTTCCCTACCAAGGGTGGTCCTTCTCAGCAAACAAAACAACAGTATCGATGTAACAATTTATTATTCAAATAGGTATGCACAAACAAATAAAAAAGTACAAAAATCAAATACAGTCACTTCACACGTCAGTTATCACAAATTCAATAATAATGTCCACCATGTCCATGATCATATAAGTCATTGCTTATTCCATATCCATGTCCCAGTCCATACCCATGACCAAGATTATATCCATAACCACCATATCCAAGTAATGGTTCAGTATGATAAGTCGGCAACACGGTTTTCACTATGGGGCTAGCTATAACTGCTTTATGGATCAGAGGTGTCGCGGCATACGTTTTGACATATTGAGGTCCATGTATGTCAATTCTTGAAGAATAAGAAGTTGCTGCAGGATACGAATGGTAACCTCCCAAATAACCAGGAGTCGGGGCACAATACGCCATGTACGATACACTAAGTACAAGTAAAACTATTTTGGCAGCCATTGTTGTTCTTCTTTCAACAAAGTCTGCAACTGATTTGAATAAAGAACCCTTTTTGCATGGGTATTTATACAATTACACACATCTTGAAGGAAAACAGTGTGTTGTAATTCACTATGTGAGAAAAACCGAACGTCACTTATTGTTACAGCTGAGTTCACATGATGACCGTCAAATTGCATAAATGTAGTACAAGGGGGTAATTATCGAAATTTGATTAAATAATTTTCCATATTTTTTAAAGGACGTGTGATTTTTTGCGTAATTTCTTCGTTTAACGTGCGTTTCGTTTGTATAGCAAGGTCTTTATTGCTTCGTCGTGACAGGTGGTCTCGGTGCTTGCTTAGGCATGACAATGTTGGTAATATTTTTAATAGTAGGTACCTAAAAAAATGCTCAGTGTTCAAATACGGGTACCTTTATGGTGATTCAGGTGGAAATTCATAATATCAATTATAATATATTATATTTTAAGGATATTATATCCAGGAAGTCAAAATGGGCTTATTTATTTGTTTCAGAGATACTTAGATTGATTATCATTGTATCTTGAAAACTCGAAAAAATAGAATTAAATAACTATCAAATTAAAAAAATTATACAAAAAAATCGTACTTGAACATGATCTAAGCTTTATGTTTGATTTCGTGGACACGTCGTCAACATATTTTCATTTTTTCCTGTTCTTTTTATTAAACATTGTGAAAGTGATATTTTTATCATAAAAAACAGAATTCACACACTAATTAACATGATACTTGATTCAAGAATGTTTTGACTCATCCGTCAATCAATCAATCAAAAAGTACTTTATTGGCATTGGATGAAAAATTCCGTTCACAAAGCAGGCTAAAACTAAGTGACAATATAAATATTCACTATAACAACAATCTATAACCAATACAAGCAGAATTATTATCAAATCATAATTTTTAAAATCTTCCAATAATTTTACAGTAGTCCAGTGAAGATAAACATATCTGTGGCTTGATCGAAAAAGGGCACAAGTGCAATTTTTCGGAAATTGAGTTTTTGGCAGTGTTGCTGAATTTTTTCATTTTTTTGAAAAAAATCGCAAAAATCCGATTTTTCTGCTTTAAATGGATTTTTTTTATTTAAATCTATTTTTTTGATTACAATCTCTTTTTCATAATAATATGTATTGTGTTTTTTTTGAATAATAATATTTCAGATGGATTTATTCTGGACATGATATTTCATTAAATTTCAAGTTTTGACACTTAACATAACGCAACTTAACTACTGTCTCACTTAACTTCATATATTTTACAAAATTTGTGGAACATAAATGAATAACTCAACTGACATTTTAATCATTTAAAAAAAAACAAAACCCATAAATAAAGCATTGGCAAGACTAAATAATAATTGTATGATTGATGCCTTCATTTAATTTTACTCTTCAAAAATAGAAGCAGAGGAGGGAAAATATATATTTTTTGATCATGTGATTTGAATCAAGGATTTTTAAAAAAAAATCATGTGATTTAAATCACTGATTCAAATCAATTGATTTAAATCAACGTAACCCTGGTTTTTGGGCCATAATTGATTTGTTTTGGCTTAGGTTGCTTATAGGTCCACTTTGTTAACACATGACAGTTAAAACTAGAGGATATCAGAAGTTTATGTTTCATCATTTATCCGAATAGTCGCAATTTTCATGTTAACATGAAAAACAACGAACAACAAATGGATGTTTGAGTTTTTTCAATTAAATACTTCCATATTTTTTAAAATGAGCAGGTGGACAGTAACGGTGCTACTGGTAACAAATAAAGTATAATAATACCTACTTACATTCATATTTACAAAATTACTATTAGACTTTGATTATTATTTTCGGCCAAAAAAGTCCTGAGTAACGACTTTCAGAATATTTGGGCCCAAGTAACAAATTTTGGGTTCCAAGTATCAAACATTTGCACCTCATATAGGGCCCAAATCCAAAAATTGATGGGCCTAACCAAGATCATTGGGCCCAACTAACACAAACTTTTCGCTGATTAAAAATTTTCGAAATTTCGAAAAATGCATATATTCATAGGTTAAGAATACATTCTTATTGGATCTGGCAAGATTTGATTCAAATCGGTGAGAAAATCAATTAGTGACAGTTTACAGTGATCTTAAAATTTGTGCATAAAACATCGATTATCTCAAAACACGATTTTTGGACATAGGTCCTTCTCCGACCAAGCCACAGATTTTATTCAACTTGTCCCCACCACAAGGGTCACGAGTATTTTTTGTGACTGGAAAGTCAAAACACTGTTTTCAATCCCGTAGAGATCAGACAATTGAATAAAAACCTCAATCCTACTACCTCAATCCAATACAACATACAAATTCTAGTTCGTTATCAAGTTATTACGGAAATCGTCTGGCAAATAGAGGGTGTCTCTAGCTTGTAAATCAAAGAGTTTTATTTTCGGAAATATTCTTGGATACTTTTACCAGTCTTTTTGCCTAGCTTTTTGCGCTTTTTTTGATGTACGAAACTTTTTTGAGCAGTGTGTTCCAGACTTAGAACATAGAACATAGAACTAGTTTTGCCGTTGAACTTATTAAAATTGTACTGAAATCTGACTGTAATTGTACTAGAATTGACCATCATTGTATGTACTAAAAAAAAAAATTGGTAAATAAACATGTTTTTTCAATCGTTTCAGTCGACAAAAATATAATATGATATCTGCAATGCAAGCAAAATAATGTCAAATTGCACTAAAAACTTCAATTCAACAGGGAAAGGGGACAAAAATCAAAAAACGCGTCGAATAATATAAAATTTGCTATGCAAGAGAGGAAATGTCAAATTGTACTAAAAATCATGGAGATGTACTGACGTACTAAAGTATTATGAATCGTACTGAATCTAGTCGTTGCCTTGTTGCAAATCAAAAGCACTCAGAATTTTCACTTTTTATCAAAAAGGATTAACCAGTGTATTAACGAGGATATGTTTTAATTTTTTATTTGTGTCAATATCGTTGGGGTAATAGGACAGTGATAATTAACTGATTATTGATAAGTTTTGTTCACATAAATCAGCTGTTCGGCCTTCAAAAATATTGAATTTTGAACAAGCCGACAACAGTGTTCCAGGGGAGCTACAGGCTATGATTGGTTGATCTCAAATAGGCATTTGTGTCGTGTTGCCAGATGTATTTCATTGCATCGTGTCTACATAAGTAACTAAGGTTCATGGAAAAATATGGGTCCCATTGAAAATGTTTTATTATCACTAGTGATCTAAAAATATACATATTATATAATTGGTAACCACCAGAGATGCACTAATAGAGTATAGAGTATTTTTTGATATAATAGAAATACCTTGAATACAAGGTAGCTACTTATTAAATTTGCAGTTTGGCAAACTCGCAAGAATTCTCGCAAGAATTCCTCTCTCCCCTCAATGTATAAACATGTGACACACAAGGAGACGTCGGGCTATATCTAGTTGTTGGAAAATCATTGGTTCCAAATTTGTGATAAGACTATTAGTCGATGACGTCATATATCAATTGGCCCAAAGAGAAATCCACAGGATAATTCTCCGGATGCATATTCTACACGAAATAATAATCCGACGAATTTATCAAAAATGTCAACAAACACAGAGTCTAAGAAGAAAGAAAAGAACATTGAACAGAGACGAAAAAAGTGTGAATGAGGAGATTGAGGATCCAAAAAAAGAGTTATATTTTGAATCCTCAATCTCTTAGTTAGCAAAGAATCAGAACACTCAGAAAACAGATACATACAAGGCCTTCGAAATTAGACCAACCCCAAAATAACGCCAAACCAAAGGGAAGGAGAAAGTTGAACTTTGTCAAAACATGCTGGAAAAATTAACCTAAAAATAACTATTTAGAAACGGTAATCTGGATCGATGTATCAGGTAAATGCATTCAAGAAAACGAGGCCCAGTTGAGTAAGTGTAAATAATTATGTTTTGTTGTATTTTTCTGTTTGTTGTTTTTTTTTTTGGAAACATATCGCGGTCTCAAATTATTTAAGAATTGTTCGTGAAATGCAAAAATTAAAAAAAGCAACTTTCATCTGCCATACTTTCACGCAACACCTCACTCCTACTCCTACAAAAATATATTTTGCAACAAGTTTACATTAAACCTTACATCTTTTGTATTTAACATTTTTCTCTATGGTTGCAGAAAAAAGTTAAGGGTGGGTCACAATAAAAACGAACACCCTGTACATTAAAAAGCACAATTTAAAATACTGATCTAACGTCTCCGAACATATTTTCGGGTAGTGAATTAATTCCAACTTAGAGACTCATTATATGAATACTATACAATATCATATGGCGCAATGAAGTTATTCATTAGTTTCTATAAATAAAATAGTCTGTTATTTTTTATGATATGATTGTTCATCTATTTTTATGATGTCTTCATGGGTTTGTGGTCGTTCCAATTTTGGAAACCGGACAAAGTAGCACTGAACCAAATCAACACGGTGGCTGATCCGTATAAAACGAGACATTTTTCATTATGCGACACATCCTGCAAAACCCCTCAGAATATCTTGTGGGGATATACAGGGTGTTAATTAAGTATCTGGCCAAACTTCAAAGGGTGATTCTTTGAGTGATTTTAAGGTAAAAAGTTCATATAAACAGGTGTCCATTTCCGCACATTTTTTTTGTTATTTTTATTCGTCAAACTGCCCCTTACGACGCCACTGGAAGTCATAATCAACAATCAATTGGTTCTAACTTAGCGTCTTATCATAGTCCATAATACTGCCAAGTTTCAACAAAATCGGTCAACAGGTGTTTGAGATATTAATAAATAAATGTAAAAAAATATATTTTTTTGACACCCTGTATCTTGAAAACTATGCATTTCGGGACACCTGTTTACATGAACTTCTTACCTTAAAATCACTCAAAGAATCACCCTCTGAAGTTTGGCCAGATACTTAATTGACACCCTGTACAGGGTGAGTTTGAAAAACGGACCAAACTCCAAAGTGCATTGAATTGCATCCTGATCTGATAGTTTGCTTTTATGTTTGTACCAGTCCCACAAACATTAAACTCATAATAAACTAGTGCTTAGAAGTCTGGTGATATCGGAGGGCAACTGATAGGACCACACGCCCAATTCAATAGATACAAGGAACAAACGTGTGTTTAGGCAAATGATCAGCCATTAACAGGAGTTGTTCTCGTTCGGCTTATACCATGATTTATGTAGAACAGAAAAATGTATTTACGTAAAACCAATACGTTTTCAAAGACTGACGTGATATGCATCCTCCATAAAGCAGAAATGCTCAAAGTGTACAATGGGAGATTATTATTCGATTCCTGAATCCCTTTCACATGTACCGAAAACCTTACCTACTCTAATAATGAGAATAATTTTTCAAATTGAAAAGACATTATTGGCTAACGTTTAGTGAGTGCCCGTGAAAATGCAATTTGATCGCTGAAATGCTCCTTTGTCCCAAACACGTATGAATAGAATGACCATACACAATCCTTTGTTCTATTTAGAACTTACATAACCAACGCGCTAAAAGTTATGCAGATAATGAAAACAATGGTGAAACAATTAAGAAAGCCACGACGTCCGATGACCTTTTTTTATTAATTAGTTTGAATGTAATTATCGACATTATCATAATTTGCAAAATGTTATAGATTCGACATGTAAGGTTATTGTAGAGCTATTAAATGCATGCATGATGTTATGGAGCCTTACATGTTTCATTGACATTTGCTTGTGCTTGAAATAGGGTGAAGATACAGCAGTGCGGTTGCTCAATAATGAACTTTTAAGGATTCAAGTAGATAATAATATTAAATTAAGCAAGTATCTTCCCTGGACTTTTTTTTATGGACAAACGGAATAAACACGAATTCTTGTTTTCGAGAAAATCAAAGATAAATCAAATATGTATTTACTAGAATCTTGCACTTTACAATCTGTTTTGCAATAAGATGTCGTTATTTGTATCTGTTAACAAATTTTGAAAAAATTATAATAACTTGGGACCGTGATAAGGAACTTTAACGTCTAACTTATATTTAAATCTTCTTATAGAGATGGATGCAGTTTTTCACTTTCTGGCTTTCTATATACAAGGTGTCTAGACATATCATTGTTCATTTCTCTTTTCTTTTTCTTATGTTAATAATCTTTGAGTGAGAGTTCTTCCGTTTCCACTCATGCGGAGATGTACTCACTCCAGTTCAACAGAGAAGTCTGAGATGTCAAAGGTCTTAAGCCTAATATTTAGCATACACTAAATTTTAAGATCCGAAGCTCCCACAACCTTCCGTGTCCGTTGACATGAGGTATATCTGGTACCAGATTCTTAGTCTCAGCCCGACCTTCAAAAAAAATCAAATGGAAGAAATCAGTTGCAACCCAACAGCAGTTTTGAAGACTATGTTCCCTACTTTCGTCAAGAATAATCACTGTGTGCGGTTAGGATGTAATGAAATAAAAGCACCAGCTTTAGTCAATACTTCTTGATTTTTGGTCGGGAGATGATCTTGGATAGGAGAAATCATGACCGTTGCATACCCTAAAATAAAGCCGTCGGCTATGGTCAAACCAAAGATTATGAGAAGGGTTTTGAAGGAAGTCCGGCGTAACTTGGATAGGATGGAGCGATCGCAACTATAATTTGAGGCATCGAGGTGTTCAATTTGAAATAGGAGATCGAGTGTGGGAAAGTCCAACGCATCAACTTACCTTTCTGGTAAATTAGCAACTGATTTCACTGACAATTCTCGGTCAAAAGAAAACTCTCCCCAACTGATAAATGACCGAGATAAAACGGCTGATGTGTGAGTCTGAATCTTAAGGCAGATCAGCCTCTTTACAGCATGATAATCAACTGGTTGTAATGCAGCAAGAAGGATAGTTCGGTTTTAAAACAATACAATATAAAAAAAAAGAGACAGAAAGACAAATGAAAGTTTGGAAATAAGAAATGACAATTTATTCAACAAGGTTTCATCAAGACATCTAATAAAACATGATTTACTAGAATTCTACATGCAGCAATGTAGATTTCCTGGACTCTGCATTCCAAAGGAGACATAATATGCATACGATGAGTTAGTTTGGGTTAGTTTGACTCTAATTATTCTTATTATAAAATGGTACAGTATATCGCAGAAACTCTACTTGCAACTACCAGAAACTCTTGACAGGCACTAAAAAAGGTTCATATAATTATTGGTATCAAGATAACATTAATTGAAAAAATACCTGTCACAGAAACGCTACAATGGTCCCAACTGAATTTTGGAAAAATTCAAACACTAAATTGGAACAGGCTTGATAATATTCCTTCTATCACTGTAACAACTTTCCGACAAACTTCAATTCCAGTAAGTGCCGCAACATTTGAAACTTTTCTGAATAGTGTTGAAATGATTGATCAACCCAAACTATATCTATAAAACACTTAATAGCGCAATATAGAATAGAAAATAATTCACAGAGCTAGATTTTCTCCTGAGAAATTGAGGAACAAACTCACTACTAACTTCCTAACCTCACAAGACGGTGTTTGTAAACAATAGCGTAAGAGAAACTGGATTCAACTATGAGGCCAGATGTTGCCAAGTATCGACACAAAACGTAAACTTCAATACAAATTTGCATTTTTAAAAATGTCTTTTGATGACAGTGAAGTGATTTGTGACGAAATACTGAGGATAAATGGTATAATTTGTTTGGGATTGGTGATTTAGAAAATTAGCAGATGAATTAATTTATTTTTCGGGTATTTTTCCATAAAGCTTAAGAACATTCAGGGCACATGACAACATAGCTAAAAAAAGAGTACAGTATACTCCCGTGCAGCTTTGATAAAGCCCATCTTCAACGTTATTATGTGTTTAGTGAGTACTTAACGTTATCATTAACCTCAACAAACCTTCATATTAAAATCATTATAGGTACCAATTTATAGTTAAGTGGTGACCCGTTAAGCATAATAATGCGTATAATTCAAAAGTATAAGCGTTCCTTTGGAACAGATCTTTATGATTCAAAAACGATTAATAAATCATTGCCAATAATCTTCATGGTTTATTACATCACATTTACAAAAATTATCTAAATAGGTTTATAGGTACTTCAAAACAAAAATATTGTGTTCGTAGATTATTTCAGTTTATGTTCACCATCCATGTCCATGTCCATGTCCATATCCGTATGATCCATAACCGCCATATACTGGAGCAGAATAAACCACTGGTTCAATTACTTTGGTCACAACAGGAACTGCATGCTGGTGAATATCGTATCTGTTACTATAACTGGTAGCAACAGGAAGATCGTAACCACTATACCCGTGCAAATACCCAGGAGCTGCCAAACTTGTTGCCAGTATCATGGCAAAAAGTACTATGAAGATCTTCCCAAACATTTTTACGAATAAGATTGGACTGGTAGCTTTCAATCGGATAAATGTTCAGAAACTGATACAATTGAAATCAGGCAGCGAGCTTTTATACTGAAGAATTTTGTCATATTGCGAAAAAAGACGCGTGTTAAGCCAACAGACATAAATAATAATAATAGAAGTGGACCTTGATTTTCAGTGATTGTTTAGGTTCAAGCCGAAAAAATGTCATGGGCTATTTAACAATGCGGTTTTACACATATTTAGCGCTTGTTCCAAAAACCACATTAACTTATTTTACCATAATATCAGTAAATTACGGTTTTTGTCGAGTTACCGTGCAAACTACAAATTGAAAGGGACAAGGACGATGATACAAAAACAAAAGACTTTTAACTGTTTTCATGAATTTATCATTATTTCTAACATTGGTGATATAACTTCAATAAGTTAGTTGTAGCTCTCCATCAACATTCTTTCTACCAGTAGGACGAATAGGGATATCTGGAGTACCAAGGATAGCTATACGTAGAGGGCCAGTATGGCTTGTAATAGGGATAAGCCAGTGGTCTCACAACTGAAAATATAATCGCTCATTATGATTATAATAATTGGATGAGATAAATATCAAGCGTTAATCCCCCGCTAATGACCGTGCGATTTCGTTAATTGATACAAATTCATTTTTTTCAGTGATGAATTTCATTACTAGTGTGAAGCTATTCATTGTTGTATATGCCGTTGCTCAACCTACATTATTAGTAAAGTGATATTGATGCTGGAGGCTAGAGAAGGAAAAGTTTGCAAATTGAGGATTGAAATATTGGTGACTCTTGTAAAAATATCACTTTTTCGATGGGGAATGCCCATAGCTTAGACAAAGTTCACTTAATAAATAGTAAGTGAACTTTGGCATAGATACAAATTTATTTACTATTATCGTGAATCAACTTCTGCTGGTATCTATTGCTATTTATAAAGAAGGGTAGATACTCTTGTAACTCCATAACCGAAGGTATCTACTTTTATCTATGTACAGGGTGGTAAAGTTGAAAAATAAAAATCGAATTTTTCTAATTTTATGAATATTATTCAGTATTGATTCAAAAATTGGTTTCCGGAGGTTTTTTGGGATGCGAAAACTAAATATGGACACCTTTTCAATGTGGTCGTTAGAAAGCGCAGCACACTGCACTTCTGATAGTTTAAAATGCGCATAACTTTTTCACTAGTGTAGCTTTTATTTTTTTGTCAAGGAAATTATCCTTTACGTATTTTTAGGCAAAAAATGTGCTATTATAACCTGCGAAAGTTAGCCGTGTTCGAGATATTTTGATTTTTAGTGTTCGATGTCGCACCGGAATATTCAAATCACTTTGAGTTTTGAAAAAATGTAACTTTTGAGCAGTGGCGTAGCCAGACAATTTATAAGGAGGGGGTTTTGGGTTAGAGATTGTAAGACTGCTATTATTTCATCATTTAAATTTGAATGTGTTTTTCAATTACACTTTCTGATCAAGGGGGGGTTCTGTCCCCCAAAATATGTTTTTTCTGCCCCATAAAGCTATGTCAACCTACCAAATCAAAATACTACAGATTCTCTGATCAGATTTGATCCTAAAGGTAAGTAATTTGAATATTCTTATGCAGCATCCAATACTAAAAACCAAAATATTTCGAAAACTACTTACTCTATAGTGGATTAAGTGGATTATAACAATAAGAGATTACTACAAGATCTTCTTTACAAAAAAAGTGGAACAGTATTCTGTGAAAAAAGTTGTGGCCAATTTAAACCATCAGAAGCAGCAAGCAGCGCCCTCTAAACAAAATGAAAAGGTGCCCATATCCAGGTTTCGCATCCCGAGAAAGCCCTGGGTACCAATTTTTAAAGTAATTCACAAATTTTGAAAAAATTGGTTTTCATTGTTTCACTTTACCATACCCTGTATCTAAGAAACGGAGTAATTTCGGATTAAGGTAAGTTTCTTAAAATCGGCTTATTTTGACGTCAGGAATATATGGTAAGATTTTGAAAAGATCTTGCACAGACACCCTGTATATTCCACGAGGCTAAGCTATTTTTTTTTAGGGCTGTTCAAGAGCAGTATGCAGATATTGAACCAGAAGATCACACTCGAAATCCTCTAGGTTTCGGACCTGAGGGTATTTTTATTTTCTTTGGTCAAAATTACCTGGGTAAAAGTTGTGGATAAAAACCTGGGCGATTTCGAGTGTGATTTTTGGTTCAGTACTCTGCACAAATTTAGTTCTAAAAAATTTCTTTAAAGAAAATAAAAAAAAAACGCTTTCGAACTTTCGAACTAAAAAGTGGAAAATAATTTTTATTTTAAAAATAAAATGATTAACGAGAAAATTATTCTCATTGTGGTAAAAGCGTTGGGTGTCTTTGCACACTAACTCTGCATTTTGAAATGGAAATAAGTAAGAAATTCCAAAATTTTAACAATAATTAATCGAAGCATCCCATGTTTTTATCACAATGACATTAATTTTCGCGTTAATCATATTATTCTTATTTTTTTTTTACTTTTTAGTTCGAAAGCGTGTTTTCAAGTTTTTCGACTATAATTTTTTGAGCCTCTTGAGAAGAAAATTAAAATGCATGGCATCGTTGCATATCAGACGGATGGTTTAAGAATTACCGTCCCGTCCGACAACCTGTCCAAACGTCCGATAGTTCAACAAAACAACAATTTTCTTTAATTAAAAACTATTGCTTACTTTTTGGCTCTTTTTTAATTGAAATTATTCTATATTGTCATGGGTTCTTGACAAGTGGGCAAAGTTTCGAATTTCGAATCAATCTGGGCATTTGTATTGGGTAAAAATCGAGTTCCAAGATTCCGTTACAAAGCTTACTTACATAGATTTGAAAGTAATATAAACTATGTATAATAGAGGTGTGATGAGAATAGATTTTTCTTTTCAAAAGGTAATCAAACATGTTCAAGAAATTAAAATAAAGTAAACGTTTTTAGCTCGAGAAACATGTATGTGGGAGCTCATTTTGAATAAAAAAAACCGTATGTAGTTAAAAAGTAGTTTTGGATTTTGTATTTCTTGTGTTTGTTAAAAAGATTTGTTAGAACAAATTTCTTCTCATATTTTGACTATCTCTAGAGTCTACATTATTTTCACAAGTTTTTCCAAAGAAATTGGTTTTAAAGGGCATTTTCCTATGTACTATAAAAAAACAGAGAAGGTAGAAATATTATTAAATAGACACTCTTAGAATTAAACATAGATAACCAAAAAAACCATAGAAAATATTGTATGTAATATTTAATATTAATAAAAAAAACTAGAAGACTTTTAATTAAGATGTAAGCTTGATTGCCCTGTTGGTGGCCTAATATTGACCGAAACAACCTAGTTTTTATTCTGACCTCTCACCCAACTAGAACATGAATATAAAACTTGAGATCTTCTCAGGCAAGTTAACCTGTACTTCTGCTGTTTCGATAGTTTTCTTTCTTCATCATTTTATCTTGATATGATTAAGTAAGTGTCCTACTTTTTTCGTCCTAAAGTTCTATTTAGTAGATACCATGGATATTATAGGATATTCATGAGATAAATGATGGTGATTCACTTTTCCACAGAGTTTATCAAGGTATTCAAAACAAACGACACAATATATTCACGATGTAGACCGTCAGATAATGACATATTTTGCTGACGGAGAATAATATCATTGTTGAGCTAAAAAAATTAGAATTTGGCGACCGGAAGTGTGTTGTGCATGCGAAAAATTAATTCTCCTTCTGCACAAAAACGTAGTTTTACTTAATCTTTTGTGTATGGCATCTCGACACATTAAAGTCATGTATCATTCCAAGAGTAAAAAAACAGAGTCATAAGGTTTGCACGAACTTAGAATGTTGATTAAAGGTGCCATCTTGTAAAATAATACCCGGTTGCTGATGCATTTTTTCTCTTATGACAATCAACCAGATCAATTATTATGATATCATTGAAAACCCGACAAAAATTTCCCATGAGCCGGTAGGCTGTTAAGATAAATTTGCCGGTCGGACAATATTGTGAGGAGATTTTCGGTGTGCGTAGCACACGTCCGGTCGATAATTTTTAATTTTTGAAGACTTCAAAATATGCAAAATATGTCATGTCATCATCTGACATTAGACCGTCAGAATCTGATGTTGAATGTAAGTAAACTCACTTGATATTGATGGATAACCAAATCCATAGCCGGGTTGTGGCTCTGGATCAGGTTGAGGGGCACAGTAGACTAACATAAAACAATGAAATAAAACCGTGAAATACTTCAACATCTCTTATGTGTATGTGTTTGCAAGAGTAATGAATCTACCTCGAAGAAAATTTGTCATTTTATAGTTGACCCGCATTTAACAAATTACAAACAAAATAGCATCAATTATATGCAATATTGTAATGATAGTGATGCATGAATCAATCATAGTTGTTCTAGATTTGCAATGATTCCCCTATATTTTGCAAGGACGGTCATAAGTTCGCGTTTGTTAATAATTATTGTTAGAAAATTCATGCTAATATTACTACTAGGTTTCATTTCCGATTGATGAAATTATCGATTTGATTGGAGTTCCTGTCATGAGAAATATTATTGAAATATCTTTTTCACAATCAACTGATTTCTACTTCTGGTACGGGAAATGATCAAATAATGAAAAAAACATTGTTATATTTGAACTTTGCAGTATTAATATTATACTCATCGTATGTTTCAAAAATCAAGTTTATTCATAGTACACAAATTGTTGAATTCCCAATATTTTTCATCCGAATATTTGATCAGATTAGTAGACCACTTAGCTTACCCGGGTTATGACTCTTTACACAGCAGCCACTAGAGCTTATTGTGCATCTTCGTAGTTCACTCTGATTCAAGAGCACTGCCTAGTGCCATAGAGGCTTTTGATAGAGTCAATTTTAATCAAGGCAGAATTAGCAACTTTTTGGCTGATGCAATCTGACTAGTGAGTGCATCATATGAATGCTATCTGTACTATTTCACCAACGAATTCCCATGGTCTTTTCTTATATACAAGATTCCATCTGCTGCTTATTTCAATACAATCATAATAAAATAATCAATTCTTGAAACAAATCATTCTATTATCAAGTAAACAATCACATTACATATTTAGCTAGAGGAATATCAAAAACCATCGCCAGATCAGATGATGGACCGATGGACTACCATCCATGTCCATATCCATAAGATCCATAGTTCCCATAGCCATCATAACTTGGAGCAGAATACACCACTTTGGTAACAATAGGCACTTCATGATCGTACACATCATATCTGTTACTATAGCTGGTTGCAACTGGTACGTGGTAGTCGTCGTACCCATAATAGCTTGGAGCTGCCATACTACTGGCAATAACCAGAGCAAGTACTACTGCAAACAGTTTACTGGACATTTTTCTGTTGGATAATCTGGCTAAGAAGTGATGGATGACTGATACAATTTAGATCTCACTGATGGTTTATATAATGGTAGGATTTTGGAATTGCGTAATGGATGTGAGTAAAAACAGTAGACAATATAATAATGGTGGACCTTGGCTTTTATTGTGAATATTGTGATTATCTTGGTTTGTTCAAGACGTTTCACGGACTATTTCGCATGTTCATGAGAAATATGACTTCTAATTATAGTTTGATGGTTTGAGATTATGTTCACATTGAAGTTCGAATCTTTGATTTTAAAGGGTTGAAATGCTCTGATCAATGATCAAAACCTTTTCACGATGTTTTTTTGTATTGTTACAATAATTGGTAGTAGAGCATGGGCATTATTAATTATTGTCTACTCGAAAATACCCATCGGCTCAATGTTCTATTCTTTATTACTGCCAGAACATTGTTCTCATTGTAGATGAGGGGTTTACTCTACTTATACGCCCAATAAGTGTCCCCCTCAAATTCAAAGTTGAAATGTCTGAGTGTTTTATTTTTATATGACACTAGCTTACCCGGCAAATTTCATACTGCCCCATAATATCGATAGATAAATGTTGAGTTGAATGAATTTGTTTCACAATGTTACTTTTTTTATTTTTCCGATGTTTAAATAATTATTCTACTGTTATTCGGGGCGCAGACAGATCAAACCGAGGATCAAACATATCAAAAATCATAAAAATCGTCCCAGCCGCGATTCTCATAATTATGATATGTTGAATATTTGACAATATTTTTGGAATATTTTTTTTGATGTGTTAACCTGAAACGTATCTTTCTTAATCAAATCCCAAACTGAACCTATTCATATCTACTTGAGCAAAATCCTTCGAAAAGTAACAAAATCAGGCAAACATAACCTCAGTCAATTTTTATCAACTATCTTGATCAAATCCCAAATTAGAACTTATATCTTATTGGAAAATAACAGAACCATTCAATCATGACTTCACCAAGTCAATTTTTGTTTATTTCTTGTTCAAATTCCAAATAGAACCTACATTTATTATGCAAACATAACCTAACTTGCTCAGTTTTTGTTTAATTTATTGATAAAACCCCAAAGTAGAACCTAGGTACCTACATATCTTACATTTGAACAAAATCGTTTGGAAAATAACAAAATCATGCAAACATAACCTCACTTTGTCTTTTTTGATTACTTGATCAAATCCCAAATAGAACCTTCATATCAAATTTGAACAAAACCCTGTCATTTTTTAGCAAATTTCTTGATCAAACCCCAAATTAGAACCCACAAAACTTATTTTAAAAAAATCCGATGGAAAATAGCAAAACTATGCGAACATAACCTCGCATTATCATTATTTTCAAATCTTTTGATCAGATCCCAAATAGCACCTACATCGACAATAAATTCGAGACAAGAATAATTTGAGTAAAATTGATATCCTTATAACTTTTTTATTTCTTGTCCGATTTTAGTGAAATTTGTACCAAAGTGTAGCCCTATGTCTTGAACTCTTGATTTTGATGTTGGAAAAATACCGATGACTTGTTCATTTTACAGGGAGGAACAGAAGCTACTTTTTTACCCTTAAGTTTTCAACACCCTGTGAAAAAATTGAGCTCCATCATTTTCTGTTGTGAAGTGCGATCTTTTCTCAACAAAATGTTTTTTTGGTCATGTCAATATCTGCTTTTTCAAAGAAGATACGGATGTTTAAAGAAAATGCTGCAGTTTGTCGATATTTTTACCAACAATGAATGAATGAATTCAAATCTTTTGATCAGATCCCAAATAGCACCTACATCGACAATAAATTCGGGACAAGAATAATTTGAGTAAAATTGATATCCTTATAACTTTTTTATTTCTTGTCCGATTTTAGTGAAATTTGTACCAAAGTGTAGCCCTATGTCTTGAACTCTTGATTTTGATGTTGGAAAAATACCGATGACTTGTTCATTTTACAGGGAGGAACAGAAGCTACTTTTTTACCCTTAAGTTTTCAACACCCTGTGAAAAAATTGAGCTCCATCATTTTCTGTTGTGAAGTGCGATCTTTTCTCAACAAAATGTTTTTTTGGTCATGTCAATATCTGCTTTTTCAAAGAAGATACGGATGTTTAAAGAAAATGCTGCAGTTTGTCGATATTTTTACCAACAATGAATGAATGAATTCAAATCTTTTGATCAGATCCCAAATAGCACCTACATCGACAATAAATTCGGGACAAGAATAATTTGAGTAAAATTGATATCCTTATAACTTTTTTATTTCTTGTCCGATTTTAGTGAAATTTGTACCAAAGTGTAGCCCTATGTCTTGAACTCTTGATTTTGATGTTGGAAAAATACCGATGACTTGTTCATTTTACAGGGAGGAACAGAAGCTACTTTTTTACCCTTAAGTTTTCAACACCCTGTGAAAAAATTGAGCTCCATCATTTTCTGTTGTGAAGTGCGATCTTTTCTCAACAAAATGTTTTTTTGGTCATGTCAATATCTGCTTTTTCAAAGAAGATACGGATGTTTAAAGAAAATGCTGCAGTTTGTCGATATTTTTACCAACAATGAATGAATGAATTCAAATCTTTTGATCAGATCCCAAATAGCACCTACATCGACAATAAATTCGGGACAAGAATAATTTGAGTAAAATTGATATCCTTATAACTTTTTTATTTCTTGTCCGATTTTAGTGAAATTTGTACCAAAGTGTAGCCCTATGTCTTGAGATATTACTCTTGATTTTGATGTTGGAAAAATACCGAAGGCTTGGTCATTTTACAGGGAGGAACAGAAGCTACTTTTTTACCCTTAAGTTTTCAACACCCTGTGAATAAATTGACCTCCATCATTTTCTGTTGTGAAGTGCGATCTTTTCTGAAACAAAATGTTTTTTTGGTCATGTCAATATCTGCTTTTTTAGAGAAGATACGGATGTTTAGAGAAAATGCTGCAGTTTGTCGATATTTTTACCAACAATGAATAAAAACATTTTCATAGATTTGTATGAACAAAATGTTTTCAAATTGAAAGCGCGTATTGTCACATCGTATCCCTATGACTTCTGCCATGCGAATGGCATGCTTTGGATGCCTCTTTAGAAATATTTGTTATTTTTCAAGAAGGGCTTCTCGCAAATCAGGCAAGGTTTTCTGACGTCTATTGCGAACATGTCTACCTAGCAATCCTAGCGTACCTATCCCATGTGCTTGATTTTCCATTTTCAATTAATACAAGATCTGTACGGCCATGTAGTGATACCCCATGATACTACCGCCTCCAAAGAGTGTTTGGGGTGAACAATTTGCTCAATATGAAACATTGGGTAAATTGGGACAATATGGAATCTTAGAACATTTGTTCATGCAAGTCTATAGGGATGTTTTCATTCATTGTTTATAAAATATCGGAAAACTGCAGCATTTTCTCAAAACATCTGTATCTTTTCTAAAAAAAGCAGATATTGACATGACAAAAAAAACATTCTGTTGCTAAAAGATCGCGCTTCACGACATAATGGAGCTAAATTTTGACGCTTAATTTTTACACAGGGTGTTGAAAACTGAAGAGTAAAAAAGTTGCTTCTGTTTCTCATTGTATAATGACCAAGTCATCAGTATTTTTCGAAAACAGAAATCAAGGGCTATATCTCAAGACATAGGGCTAAGCCCATGCAAGTCTATAGGGATGTTTTCATTCATTGTTTATAAAATATCGGAGAACTGCAGCATTTTCTTCAAACATGTGTATCTTCTCTAAAAAAGCAGATATTGACATGACCAAAAAAATATTTTGTTGAGAAAAGATCGCACTGCACAACAGAAAATGATGGAGCTAGATTTTGCCGCTCAATTTTTCCACAGGGTCTTGAAAACTTAAGGGTAAAAAAGTAGCTTCTGTTCCTCCCTGTATAATGACCAAGCCATCGGTATTTTTCCAAAACCAAAATCAAGAGTAGTATCTCAAGACATAGGGCTTCACTTTGGTACAAATTTCTCTAAAATCGGACAACAAATAAAAAAGTTATAAGGATATCAATTGGAGTCAAATTATTCTTGTCCCGAATTTATTGTCGGTAAGTGTATATACCTAGATATGCTCTGTAGTTTTGTGGCGCATCCATGATTTACCTGATTTTTTTGGTATTTCGCCACACCCTATCAAAAAACAATCAAACTAGTGTTAATATACCGGATCTTCTATATTACCTGAAAAAATTCTATTATTAAACAATAAAACCTAACAATATCAAACGTTTGAGAAGCGAATCTGCTTCCGTCGTCAGTGGAACCTAAAAAAGAAACAATGAATCCAAATTCAAAAATTATTCTTCGTTTTTTTATGATTTCGCAGTAAAAATTGTGTTTTTTTGTGTTTTTGGCACAAAATGTCACTTTTACTGACATTCGAGTGTTTGGTGTTGATTGTTTAACTTTATACAGGGTGTCCCAGCAAGGGTGGCCACCGGCCATATCTCAGAAACTACTGGACCTAAAAGTTCAGGAAAAAAAAATTATCACTAAAGTGGCCATTTTCTCGTGGCCACTTTAGTGATCATATTTTTTTTCCTGAACTTTAAGGTCCAGTAGTTTCCGAGATATGGCCGGTGGCCACCCTTGCTGGGACACCCTGTATATGTTCAGTATTTATAATTCAATTTTTTTTGGGCTATGTTCAATTTCTTAATGAGGGTAACCATATGAGTATATATCAATATATATATAATATATGAGTATGATGAACAAAAACTTGATGATTTTTTAATTCACATCAATGATAAAGAACCCACGATTAAATTTACAATTGAAAAAAAAAAATAATGAAATTCCCTTTTTAGATATACTGATAAGAAAAGATCTTCGAAATTTCAAAACCAAAATTTATAGAAAACCAACCCACACAAATGGGTATCTTAATTTCAATTCCAATCATCCATTGAATATTAAAGAGGGTGTGGTAAAAAGTCTATATGATCGAGCAAAAATAATTTGTGATAATGACGATTTTGAATCCGAAAAAGATTTCATAAGAGATGTTTTTGTCAAAAAATAATTATCCCCTAAATTTTATTAAGAAGTGTTTTGATAGTTTTGAACAACTCAGACAAGGAGATCACAATATACCTATAACTAATTTAATTATTCCATACATACCTGGAATTTCTCATAAACTGAAACGTTTAAGTCAAACATATATACGGACCATTTTCAAAACTAATAACACACTTCGCTCTAATTTAACAAATACTAGACCTAATAATATTAATGAGTCCACTAAAAATGTAATTTATAAAATTCCTTGTGAATGTAATAAATTTCATATTGGAGAGACCTCACGACCCTTAAAAAAGAGAATTGAAGAACATAAATCATACATGAAAAAAAAAGGGAATTTCATGGATCGGGAATTTGTCAACACGCATTTGATAATAATCATAGAATAAATTGGGATAATTCAAAAATCTTAGCAAAAGAACCATGTTCTAAAAAACGTAAACTAAGAGAAAGTGCATATATTATGTTAAATTCTAACGAATGTGTAGCAACTTCCTCTGTAAATCTAAGTAATACATGGTTACCTTTATTAAGAAATTGAACATAGCCCAAAAAAAATGAATTATAAATACTGAACATATATAAAGTTGAACAATCAACACCAAATACTTCCATGTCAGTAAAAGTGACATTTTCTGCCAAAAACACAAAAAATCACAATTTTTACTGCGAAATCATAAAACGTAGAATAATTTTTCAATTTGGATTAATTGTTTCTTTTTTAGGTTCCACTGACGACGAAAGCAGATTCGCTTCTGAATCGTTTGATATTGTTAGGTTTTATTGTTTACTAATAGAATTTTTTCAGGTAATATAGAAGATCCGGTATTTTAACACTAGTTTGATTGTTTTTTGATAGGGTGTGGCAAAATTCCAAAAAATCAGGTAAATCTTGTATACAGGGTGTCCGGGAAAATGTGGAAGATCTCTCGGATTCAGATAGAACATTAAAAAATAAGGGTATATATCACTTCATGGCAACTGAAAATAACAAATTTTCTAGTAAGATTTCTTCATATTTGCTATGAAATCATATTTTTCTATAGAATAAAGTGAGGATATGAAAAGTAATTTTTTTGCCAACTAAATGATGTCGCTCACGCGACATCAATTTTTTTTGCCAACCCAAACTAACCCAAACTAACCCAAATTCCTACGCAGAGCAACATTCCATTTGCCCAGATGCATAAAATAACAACGAATTAATTGGCTTTTTTAAAAATACCGATTGAAAATCTGAAATAATCCTCACCTTATTCTATCGAAAAGTATGTTTTCAATGCAAATATGAAGACCTTTTTATAGAAAATTTGTTATTTTCACTTGCCATAAAGTGATATGTCGCCAAAAATAAGATGACAAGTTCCCATAAATTTTTTTCCTAGCGGCCCTCCCTACGGAGATACGGCCCCCTAAAGGACCCCACTGGAAATCGGTTTTTCTTGAATAACTTTTAAACGACTCAATATAATTCAATGAAAATTTAATATGATAAACAGTAGTAAGGACCTCTCAAAATACTTCCCTTAAAACATAATTATAGCCTGTTTAGTTTACCAGGGACATTTTAACGCTCAAATTTTTAACACCCTGTATGATAAGGAGTTAAAAAAAATAAATCGAAAAAAGCCATGACGAAGTGGTGCTCTTGACGAAATTGTGAAACTAACGCTAGGAAAAAAATTTATGGGAACTTGTCATCTTATTTTTTAATGTTCTATCTGAATCCGAGAGATCTCCCACATTTTCCCGGACACCCTGTATACCTAATTTGAACAACATCTTTTGGCAATTAACAAAATAATGCAAACATAACCTCACTTTGTCATTTTTTTTCAAAGTTTTTGATCAAATCCCAAATAGTACCCACATACCGTATTTCAACTAGATCCTTTGGAAAATAACAAAATTATGTAAATATAAGTAACTTCAGTAGGACAATTTGTGTTAAATTTTTTGATCAGACCTCAAATCAGAACCTACATTATCTCATTTGAACAAAATCCTTTGAGAAATAACAAAACCATTCAAATATAACCTCACTATGTCATTTTTTGAATAATGTATTGATCAAATCCCAAATAGAACCTACATACCTAACCTGAACAAAATCCTTCAGGAAATGACAAAACTATGCAAACATAATAACCTCACTATGTCATTTTTCTCAATTTTTTTTATTAAATCCCAAATAGAACGTACATACTGCACTGGTCCCAAACAAACGAAGAACAGACCTACCTAACTAGGGTCCACGAACTTTTTTTCATTCATTAATTCACGCTCTTTTTAAGGCTTTACTATTGAACAAAATCTTTTGGAAAGTAACAAAATTATGTAAACATAACCTAACCTTGTTTTTTTTTTCAATTTCTTGATCAGATTCCAAATCCAAATAGAACCCACTCCTCTCAACGGGTATCCTAGTCTGGACATTTATGTGCAGTGGTTGTTATTGCAAACCTAAACTCAGTAGGTCAATTTTTGTTGAATTACTTGATCAAATCTCAAATCACAACCTACATTATTATCTTATTTGAACAAAATCCTTTGGGAAATAACAGAAATATGCAAACTTAACCCCACCATATTTTTTTAAGATTTTTTTTAACAAACCCCAATTATACCTGATTTGAACAAAATCCTTTGGAAAATAACAAAATTATGTAAACATAACCTAACCTTGTTTTTTTTTTTCAATTTCTTGATCAGATTCCAAATCCAAATAGAACCCACTCCTCTCAACGGGTATCCTAGTCTGGACATTTATGTGCAGTGGTTGTTTTGTACAGCCACTGCCATCTATTATCTCGCAAATCAGCGAAGAAAAGTTGTGTTTTCAGGATTTTCCGGAAAATGTTTCCAGTTTTTCTCTTCATAACACCACTCCAATATTTCACAAAAAAATATATCTAAATTGCTTCATCCGTTCTGAAGTGATAGAGTGACCAAGAAAAACGGGATTCAAATTTATTCAGGGTGACAATTTAAAAAGGACCAGCATTTGATTGTGTCCAAACCAATGATAGTATGAAGATTTAGCGAGACACGTCAATCTAGATATCGAGGGGGACAGCTTTTGAGATTTTGAGGTATCTGTTGTTTTTTTGGAATCAACACTCTCACGCCCAGGGTAGCTACCCCTGAAATTTCAAATAGCAACCCCCACTTATTTTGCGATTTTTGAAATCTTCACGTTATTCTCCATACGCTACATAACTTTTTTTCAAAATTGAAGTTTCTAACCTCACAAAAATTTTCAAACGAACAGAATTAATTATTCCTTGAGCTGACGATAGTATCAAAATTTGGTGAGACATGTCAATTTAGATATCGAGAGGGACAACTTTTGGGATATCTATTAATTTTCTGAATTCAACTCCCTTACTCCCAGGGTAACTACCCCTGAAATTTCAAATAGCAGCCTCCACTTATTCCGCTATTTTTGAAATATTTATGCTATTCTTGATAAGTTGCATAACTTTTTTTCAAATTGGACCACATAACCTCACAATTGTTTCCAAACGGACAGCAATAATTATAATTTCTTGAACTGATGAAGTTATGGAGATTTTGTGAAAGATATCGATGCAGATATCAAGAGGGACAACTTTTAAGGTGTTAGCTGTCATATTACTTTCAACCCCCTAACCTCCATGGCGCCTACCTCAAGATTTTGAATGAAAACTCCTATTTCTTTGGTCATTTTTGAGTTCCTCATGTATCTCTAGATTAATTCCTTTTTTTTATTGGAATTCTCAATTTCAGAAGCAGAACAATTGTGAGGTTATGTACTTTTTTTTTAAATGATTTAGCTTATCGAGAATCACATGAAGATTTCACAAATCGCGGAATTAGTGGAGGCTGCTATTTGAATTTTTTTTTAGTACACGTTTTTCATTTAATATTCAACCCCTTCCCCCCATCTACTAGGTCGAATCCTCAACAACCTTTTTTCTAATATGTATACCTCTATAAATTGTATAAACATCCTGTTACTTCTTTCATGTCATTTATTGGAATCTTCGAACATTAATTAGCTGATTAATAAACAAGTATTGCATACATCACAAGACAAAGAAGTGACCAAAATTAGATAAGATACCTACTCCAATTCATTATGATAGATTTATCTTGTCATTGTTGATTATCGACAAATGTTATGGGTCACCAATCGATCATCTCAAATCAACCGGTCCAACAAACGGTAACAATGGCCAGTTCCAATTCTGTAATCCAAATATCAACTTTGAATAATTATGCCATATTGAACAATGTCGACGAAACACAAAAACCCACTAAGCAAAATGATCTTTTAATAGCAATCCTCGTTTTTTTTCAACTAATCCATCATTATATAAAAACGAAACCTTTATTCAGTTCAAAGTCAAATTGTTGTGGTTTCATTATGCTTGAGTTGTTTTTAAACAAGAATGGACTATTTCTTAATAATAAATTGTTGTTCTTACACGACCATACTGGGCATGTGACATAAGGACGATCCGTTATAATTTGGAGTTGATTCATTAAGCAATAATTGCATCTGGTTTTCTGTTATTTGTTATTTAAATGTTAGACGAAAGAAGGTCTGTAGAGATATGCAAAAGCTGAAGAAATTTCTCATTGTCAAGTTCAATTGAACTGATGTACATAGACTTGAAAGTCTTCTATCACCTTGAATTTTCGAAACTTTTTTTTCTCAGTAAAAATGGATAAGAGACTTATTAATTGATAAGTTTTAATTGAGACATCATCTGCATTACTGGTGAGAAAAAAAATTCACACTTGAAAACTTTTTTTGAACATAGGAGATTTTTTTAACTAAAATTTACAAATTGATGGATTTTTTCAGAAAAGGTAGTTGAAGGTTGAAGACCTCATATTAGGTATTTCCACCTGGTGATAGTGCGGTCTCAATGTAGTTATTAGATCATTGTGCCGGGCCAGTCCAAACGATTGATGCCTTCCGTTTCTAGATATTGGTGAATTAATTGATGTACTGAGTGGGGAAAGCCCTTTTGAAATGGTTCTTGTGACTAGTTGGAACAACCTCCATAATCTCCAATTGTGGGTTTCTTGACACTCCACTCATAACGATTTTCCAGTAAGAAGAACATTTTTGCCCGATTCTATCAAACTTTGACGCGTTTTTTTGTTATAAATGCAAAAAAAGGGGAACATTTTATCTAATGAAAACAGGGGAATACGTTAAAGTAGTTTCCGTTGCAGTGAACCGTATTTTCCGCTAAATGAAAATTTTCAAGCGGAAAATTAACCACCTCTACCAATCTGCTTCTGCTGCGGTCGTGTTGATAGGATTAAATCTGAACTTTCACGGAAGGCCAGAGAAAATTGTTTAGAGTTCAAGAGAAGTATATTTGGTAATATTTATGGCTCTGGTAAAGATACATTATTTCAGAAAAATGAATGAGATGAGAATAATGTCATTTCCAGTGGTTAGTTCATTAATAGCAAACTTAATCAAGTAAATATGCTGACGTGCCTGATACGAGCATCGATGACGACTCAGTGAAAGGAATTCCACTTGTGTTTTCATTATAATAATAAATAATATGATGAGGTGGATTTAAGTGGGCAATTTGGTTGTGCATTGTCACTTGCATGTCGGCTCAATGGTCTAGGGGTATGATTCTCGCTTTGGGTGCGAGAGGTCCCGGGTTCAAATCCCGGTTGAGCCCAACCTTTTGCTATTGGTTTCTACAATCTGCAATGGATCAAGTTGGCACAGAAAACCCATGCAATAAGCTGTAAGATATCTTTTTTAGAATTAGAAGGCTTGCAAATAGGAAAATATACAAATAAAACTACGTTGATTGAGTAGGTGTGTGCCTTTATTATGTACAATTTGCCAACGTTGATTGAGCGATGAATAAATACAATATTTCTTTGAAATTAAACATACATCGCGTATGTATTAGTATGATACCTACCTGGAACACATGATAAATAGGAGAGAAAAATCTCTTAAAACCTACAGAGCTTGGTTGACTTGTAAACACCCAAACAAGATGGTACGAGATATTCCAAAACCATACGGTAAACTTGAAGAATAACGACTCAACATTCACGTATTCACCATACTCTGAATAATTTCGTCAGAATAGATTGAACCTCCTACCAAGTCGATCCAATGGAATTAAGAGATTTTGCGTCAAATTTGGGACAAAACCAAGGCTTACTATCGGATATGATTCTTCAGATATCATTATCTGGAGCAGTTCATACTTCAATGTAGGTCTGCCAACAATGATACCATGCATTGATACCGATGTCAATTCTGCAAAACTTACTATATGACACAAAAAAAGTCTTGGTATATATTTTTTTTATTTTTAAAGCTCCATCCTTTTGTGCACTAACGGGTTTAAAATACTAAATATTTACGACTGATGGTTATCTCTTATGGGAACATGTAGGTGTTTTAGGAAAAACAAAAAAAAAACAAAATATAACTATATATTTCTTGATTTCAATACGTTGATTTACTAATGCCTTGTTTTCTTTGCACATCGATAAATGTTATTGAATAATAATTAGGAAAGCACTTGAGCAACTATTGAATACACTTTTTTGACAACATACTGAACTTTTATAATAGTTCCTGGCATAAGAGTCAAAAAATAATTAGTTCTATACAAATACTTATTCCAACCCATCTTGACCAATTTGCCTGTTGCTTATAGTTGCTGTGAGTACCAACAATAATGAGAAATGAAGATGCATGTTTAGATGAAAAATCATGAGAAAAAAAAATGTAAGTTGTGATAAGGGTACTTAAATAATTTGTTCAGGGAAATCATAGTTAATAGTTAATTAAATAGTATTTTTATTTAATCAACTATGATTTTCCTGAAAAAAATATTTAAGTACTCTAATTACAGCTCACATTTTCTGATTTGAGTGAAATTAAAAAAAAAAAATGTAGGTGTATAGATAAGGAGAGACATATCATGAAAACACCCGAAACACTCGCGTGGAGTATTGCGAAATTCATTACATCATTAGGTACAACGGAAAGTCAACATTTTTGTTGTGAATTGGAGAAAGTATGTCGGCTCAATGGTCTAGGGGTATGATTTTCGCTTTGGGTGCGAGAGGTCCCGGGTTCAAATCCCGGTTGAGCCCAATCTTTTGGTTTTGTACACACAACGACCAACTCTTATTTCAATCGATCAAGCACAACATATAATAGACATAATATTTATTTACAGTATATCTGAATGGAACACTAAAAGAAAAAGAAAAAATAGGAAAAAGCCGATAATTAAAGTTCAAAAAAACCCGAACAATTCAAAAAAAGATTAACCTGAATGATTTTATACAACGAAAGAGCAAACACATCCAGTAACTGTATAACATACACTCAGAGCAGCGAATCTGCATAGGATTCTTATTCTTCCAACCCATGCAATCAACTTGTTTTCCTCACATATCGGACATGTAACAACGAATTACTTCTTTCATCGCGGTTATCAGCTATCGTCTTCATTGTGAAGCGGAACAGGTTATCCCAGCTCAGGTCCCCCAACTCCTCCCGAGAAACGAGGAATGGCCGCTATTAGGGTCTTTCTCCTCAGGTGACCCAATCTATCGCAGACTATCCCAGTCAGTATATAGAAGGTAGGAGGTATCCTTCGCCATTTTATAGTTGGGTGTTACCTGTTGGTTCTGTCGGGGAGGTTCGCCACACGTCTGAGTTTTCCATCTGTAGATGTCAGTCCTACCGACATTGACCGCACCTCAGATCTCTGAATAGATGATAATCTACTGTGGCCAACCCTTGTACCTCCATATTATTTACGGAGTCTTTATCACGTTTGCTGCAAGCGCTTCCCTCGTTAACTAGATTGTCAGTATTGGCAACACAAGAAGGATGTTCAGTGCAGCTCCAGGAGTAGTCCTCATTGCACCGGTTATATTCAGGCAGACCATCCTTTGTAGTCTAGTTAGTTTGAGTTCGTTGGTGATTTTCTCGGCCATCTGACTATGGCTCTTAGCTCTTAAACTTAAACTCTTAGCTATTTCATCAAGTAACGTACCAGGTCAAGGACAAAAAAATCCATCGAGCTTCATATCTTTTAGCTCTTGCGAATATCAAAACACAGGACTCCAAGCTGACCTAGTTCAACGACAGAGTTTAATGGCAACCATGAAAGTCAGAATTGAGTGGAACAGAAGATGATAGTAACTGACAGAATGAAATGCTAGGCTCTAAACTGTATAAAGATTGTATAAACCTTGTACTTGTACATCTAGCTTCTTTCACAAAATAACGAATGTACCAATAACAAACACAAGAAGGTTGTAAAAACCATACGTCATCTTATACTCATGATGTATATGGACATCAGTATATGGTCGTACGATAGGGACTGGGTTACTATTTGTGGTACTTCATTAAGTTTTCAAAGTTTCTCAATATAAAGTTAGTACATCATGCACTAGCAAAACTCATAAGTTAGATATCGCTCCGATGAGTCCCAACAAAAAACCATTCTTACACTGCTGATTGGCTCATAGATTGATAACCATCATACGCCTCAGGAACTCAGTAGATTTGATCATAAAGACAACAAGAATCAAAGTTACGTAAGCACATTTGGTTCAGAGACCTACTAAAGACGCATGAAAACAATTTCAAAATTTTTATATTTAGGTACCTACTATGTGAGAATCATCGATACTCATAGAGAATGTGTAACTTCATGTCAAATTAGATTTTGATATTGAACAACTGCTACAAAATCAAGAACTCAATTAAAATCTTCCACAAAAACATCCAAGTATCTTTTCAAAATCAAAAAACCTAATCTTTGCCTAGAATAACGAAAAGGAAAGTTCCAGGAAATTCTTTTTCTTTTCACGATTTCAGATTATTTTGTTCTATTTGTTGAAATGAATAGGGCGTCTTTTGATTTGAAATTGGTTCCTTGATCTAGTTGTTCATGATTTCTGAGTTGATGACGCTGTGATTTTGTAAGTATAGGAGGATGTTTTCTTCAGCTAGAGCAAAAGAGTGGGCTCAACCGGGATTTGAACCCGGGACCTCTCGCACCCAAAGCGAAAATCATACCCCTAGACCATTGAGCCGACATACTGATCAAAATCAACAATTGCAAACGTGATAAAAACAACTTTCACTACATCGTCATGACGTCGTCATCAGTACTCGTTTCAAGCAACCAAGTGCTCTCAACTCATCTATTTATACGAATCAGTTTGTTTCAACCTGATAAAATTGATTCGTCTTAACTGTTTAAGAAAAATATTATGATATAAAAGTTTCAATCAGCAATTTGTTTCATTGTTCTGTATATTCCCCTGTGATTGAGTATGCGTTTAAACAATGTAGGGAATATGGATCCTTCTTACTACGTTGGACTGTTTTTCAAAGTAATTTCAAAATAAAGAGAATATTGTTGATGTTTGGCTTGTCTCAAACTAACCAAAAGAATTTGTGAGTTTTTCAACTCGTATCCATAGAAAACTCTTCATCCAAGGATCTATCCTGGGCAACGGGCTCGCCTGTAGCTTTTAGAGTAAAGTACAGAGAGTAGGACACGTTCAAATCCTTCGAGATACGGGGCCAGTCTGTATCATCACCTGAGACTAGAAGTAAGACTAATAGTACGTGCGAGCATTTGGCCGGTAGATTAGTCTAAGCTTCTAACATCTATCCTTAGAACTCCGAGAAGAGATACCCCATCCCAGACCTAGTCTGTGCAACATATTCTCCTTAGAGGACATTTCAGAAGCCAGTTATCTGAACGACCTGATACTCGTCTAGCGGACTCGGGTCCAAAAGCGAAAAAATAAGGTTGCTTATCGCTAGGTGAGTTTGGTACCCGAGATTTGAGCAACAGGGTCAGAAGTTAGGAAAGTCCTTTCCGTCAACAAGTGCCCTCTCCATCTCCAAAGTTGGCGTTGCAAGGGCATCGGTCTCAAAGCTTGGTAACACTTCGTCATTGCGTGCATGCTTTTAAAAGAAGTGGTTGAGCTTGAAACGTCGTTTGAGGTGCTATGACGAATTCTTGCCACACCACCTCCAGCCAGAAGGATTCGAAATGCAGTCGTTTGAGGAGTCGGGGATAGCGCTAACCCTCCTGGCTGTAGCTTACCTCACCAGGTATAGTTATAGTATCTCCTAGACTAGCTTTCCGCTTCATGAGATGTGTTACGTGGGACTCGAAATTTTCACAATAAGCAAAACAATTTGAAAATGCTGACATGCCTGATATGATCATTGATGACGACTCATTGAATGGAATTCCACTTATAATTTTATCGAAGTATTATGTAGTGAATATAAGTAGAAAATTTTGTTTTTGATATTGAATAACATGTCGGCTCAATGGTCTAGGGGTATGATTTTCGCTTTGGGTGCGAGAGGTCCCGGGTTCAAATCCCGGTTGAGCCCAATTTTTTGCTTTTGCTCCTGTTTCGACACAATCAAGTGTTTCTGACTCACACTTCCAGAAGAGATGTGTGTCTTCGGCCCCTTTTAAGCCATCAGCGGACTATGATTCCACAACCACCCAACAACGGACCATATATAGGGTACTTTATGAAACATAACTTTCTTCTCGTGGAAGTTTCGTGCTTCGGAAAATTGCTTCCGATTTTTTTCTCTACTTCGCAACCCCCTGGCAATCATCTCCACCGGACTGGATTAGGAGATCGTACTCTATTTTGTAACTATTTTTGTGAATCAAAACCCCACCATCAAGTGTGAGATGAGAACTTGATTCTATTGGACTATGAATAGTAACAAGTGATTCCAAGACAAAAAGTGGTCATCTGTGCAAAGCATTCGTTCTCAACAGGGTGTCAAACAAAATTTTGTTTTTTCGTGAATTTTTATCACTCCTAATTTTGAAGAGAAAATACTTATAACAATAGTCGCATGGTCTCCCCGTATACCACTTATCATTTAAACGTCTACCTACAAAATTGATATCTTATCTTGTGCAGACTCTTACGCGACAATTAATAAAAGGTAACCAGTGAAGAGCCTCCAGGCATCGAAAATGTTTGAACGGTCTTTTTCGTAAAACAAACTGACTACTCAGATGGTCAGAATTTTTGGACAATGCAATTTTGATATGATCACAATACTTTTCTCCGATTAAGGAGGAGAGGTATCACCTTATTCTGAAAGAGTGGGTGTAATATGTTGCGTCTATAAGGGAACGCATTTTTTTAATCTGTTTTGGACGATTTCTCATTTTTTCCAATCCAAAGCGTTATGGTTTCAATTACACAAAATACTTCTATAGAA
Organism: Orchestes rusci; assembly: GCA_958502075.1. Taxonomy (NCBI): domain Eukaryota; kingdom Metazoa; phylum Arthropoda; class Insecta; order Coleoptera; family Curculionidae; genus Orchestes; species Orchestes rusci. The sequence goes on from OY293306.1 coordinate 42,001,932, forward strand.
ACAATCTATAGAAGTCTGTTATAGATTTAGACATAAAAGCAATAGTAAAAAAGAACAAATATCAATTTTAATTTATATTTAAATAAAATAAAATACAGTTAAAGCTCTATCAACAATAATAAATAGATATTACTCTTAATAATATGACCCTCCATAGGTACTCCCATATTTCGGAGCATACCCATATCCACTACCGTAACCATATCCAGAACCATAAGAGGTGGGATGTGTTTGGTATAATGAGGAACTGGACACGGACTTACTGATGGCTGGAAGAGGCTTGATGTACTCCTTCACTATTGGACTATAGGCGTATTTTGACGGGATAACTTGTTTTTGATATCCATAAGGATATTCATGTGAAGGATATCCATATCCATAGTAATCATCATCTTCGTAGAAATCATGTATATCATCATCGTAGGGATTTTGATGGGCATCATAGCTGTTATAATATCCACTTCCCGTATAGGAAGAAGGTCCATAACCGTTGTAGTTACCATATCCACCATAATAGGCACCAGCTTGCGACACCGTCACTAAAGACAAAAGACACAGTGATAACAATAGAACAAGTAGTAGTTTGCACATCTTTACAAAAGCTTTCAAAGATTTTGAATAATAAACACATTAGATGAATATCTTTTTATATTGAAATTAATCGTCCACCACTTCTTAATTTTATGTGCTATATTAAACTCAACACGCTTGAAGAAGTAAAATAATCATAGGCCATTTTTTGGTCAAAAAACTGTAATGATCGTTACGTGTCAATGTTAAGTTCTTGACGATGAAGGTTGTTCATAAGATTATTATTTGTCGGATTGTTAATCTGTTCAAGAGAGTTGACGAAGTAATATTGGTCAACTTTTTTTTTTACTATACCAAACAAATAGAAAATTGTAGCCAACTTATTATAATATTAATCTTTTCAGTCGCTCTGGAAGTTGTAGGTAACGTAATGTATTGCATGCTCATCCAAGATCTATACGGTAGTGGTAGTGATAGATACGATAGTTCATCCAAATGAAATAAGGCGGTATTAATCATTCTTTGTACTACAATAATGGAAACAGAGCGCTACAAATATGTACTTATTCTTCGACAACCAAATACGCTGACGTGCCTGTTACGAGCGTTGATGACCTAGTGAAAGGAATTCCACGTATGCTATCATTCAATATGATGAGGCGGATGTAAGTGGGCAATTTTATTGTGCATTGTCACTATCATGTCGGCTCAATGGTCTAGGGGTATGATTCTCGCTTTGGGTGCGAGAGGTCCCGGGTTCAAATCCCGGTTGAGCCCAACCTTTTGCTATTGGTTCCCACAATCTGCAATGGTGGGCATAGAAAACCCATGATATACGCTGTAGTCTTATTCAAATTAGGAAGGCCTGCAAAGAAGAAAATATGCAAACATAGCTAAGGTTTTAGTAATACAAACAAGATTTATTGGCTCACCCCCATTTCTACAAATAATTGAAAATGAAGATATTTTAAAGTGATTTCGGCCAGGTTCAATGGTGAGTTCAACCTTTTGTATCTTTGGCAAAACCTGTTGCTATTCTGGTGATGACTACAGAACAAAAGGGATTCCATTCATGGTTGATGAAACTGAGTAGGCTGTAGTAATCAAGCATTTATGGTATCAGGTAGTGCTTTCAATCATTATACTCTTGTCAAAACTTGAGGGTGAACTTTGAGGATGCTCATCAAGCCCTCTGGTGGCTGCGGTGGAAAGGGGCCTAGTCTAAGTACCATGGAGTCTATCTTAAACCAAGGTACCATGGGCTCTACTAACCCCTTACCCTAATTCAGAAAAACATTATACCTTCCATTGAGGATGTTGCGTTAAATCGAAAGAACGTATGACACGGGGAATAAAATCACCATCCTCCGTCATAACTCTGAGAGTTTCATTTTTGCCTGTTGGTCTATGGTACGTTTTCACTACCAGTGAAGAGGCATCTCTATTGTATAATTTTTAAAAATGTGAAATTTTGACAAAATCGTTTGTTAGCAATTATAATATAGGTACGTGGTTCTAGAGATCCAAATGTGAAATATGTGACCGAATGAAGTAGTTTTAAAGCATTTTTCTATACTTGACCTTTATAAAATAAATTGAGCGTCAAAGTTCAAAAAATACAATACATAAAGAAATCATCTAATAACTTGAGAGGGCAAAAATCAGTAAGTTAATTACAACAGAAAACCAGATGGATGACCGGACTAAAATTATTCAAAGTATTTTGGGCCAATCACCTCCACGAAATCTAACCAAGGTAAAGAATAATGATTCATGAAGTAACCTTTCGACGTACAAGATTATCCATAGCAATGGAAAAAAAGCTATAGTTTTTGACAAGGCATGGTTACTGATTACTGATATTCACGCGTGACGAGCTTCCAGGATATTGTTCCTGACACCGCAGTCATTTATGGGCTTATTGGCTTGGGTATTGTGTTTTCTCTATGTCTGCCTTTCAGTCGAAGAGCCGTTTTGCCTGAATAAGGTTTGTGGCTCTTTCTACTGTTTCTTTGTCTGACCTTTGAGGAATGGGTGTAGATTCAGCATCCCTTTTCTAGAAGGTCAGTGCTTCACATTCAAAGACGATGTGTGAGGTTGTTTATTCCTCTTCATTGTGGAGTCTACTTGGGTTCATAATTGAAGAAGCCAGCCTCTTATAGATTTGGTGATTTCGATTGAAGGTTCTGGACTCATAAGTGGAATCGTCTTTGTACGAAATTACTTCTTGAGACTTCTGAGTTGTTCCACCTTTCCTTCTTCTCAGTGAAGCTTGGTTTTCAGAAGCGTGTTAAAGTTGGTATTTTTCAGCATGATGCCACACCTCACTGTTATTAAGGGGTTTGTGATTGTGCTGGTGATCTTAGTATGTTTGAGTAATTCCAGCAGCCGGTGTTCCTAAGTCTAATGCTCCCATTCTTGCTTCCATTTTGATAAAGATATCTAAGGGAGCCAGGTTGAGCATGCATGGCCTCCATATGGCAACCGTTGAGGTAGAGTTGTCATGATTACAGTTATACAAAGTTACAACTGCTCTTTTGTTGCCATTATTGAGCTTTTCCCCGTCTACATCTGTTCTGATAACGTCATGGTGTCCTTGCCTTTGACTAGTATTGCTGAATCTTCGGCTACGCCTTGGCCGTAGAATCCCTTGATATTTAATGCCACCAGTATTTTGTCTACCACTAGGTTCCAGAGAAGAGAAGACTTCTTCCTGGGAGTAGACTCTCGTTTCTAGTCACTCTTTTGTCAAGCGTAAAGTTGCTTTAGGATCTTCTTATCCACCTGCAGAATGTGTTTTTAATTCCACAACGGTCAATTGCGGTCCTCATTGAGATGAAGGAAGTATGGTGCTTCTCCGACCAGTATTTTTGTCAGTTTGTTCCACATAATTAATCACAAGGGACCAACTGACCTCCCAATATTGTTAATAATCTTCAGTTTAATGGTTTTTTAAATGCCTTTCTATTTTGACATGCAGTTTTCTTTTCATCAAACACCCTAGGTAATTGAATTTAATGCATGAGTTTGTTGCTCACAGTTATCCTCAAATATCCATGTTACTCTTTTGTTATCTTCAAAAACTGTTTAAGAAAACTATTCAAAAATATATAAAATTTGCTGAATCAAAAGAAAAAACTTGGTAAGGGACGATCAGCATCCTTGGTTTTTTCAATTTTGTATTTAGTAGAAGCCAACCTTTGCCAGGCCTCTTCCACTCTTTTTGTATGTTTTCTGAATCATACCTATTCATCAACGTAACTGAGTGATTTTGTGCAACATTTTCGGAAAGTACTTACTACAGTTCTTTGTTGTTTCATATTTTCTGGAGGAATCAGTCAAGAGCACTTGATCGTGTCCAAAGAGAACCAAAAAAAACGGTTGCTTGTGAAAATTGTATGCTCCAAAGTCTATATGATCGTAAAAATGGACCTATAGTACATCCAAATACCTACCTATTAGACTAGATATATTGAAAAGATTACTTAGATATTAACCTATCTCGACAAATTCGCTGAAATGGCTGATACGAACGAGTATTGCATTGATGACGACTTGGTGAAAGGAATTCCACTTATAATTTCATCAAATTAGAATAACGCGCGAAATCTGGTTTTTGATTATTAAAAGTATGTCGGCTCAATGGTCTAGGGGTATGATTTTCGCTTTGGGTGCGAGAGGTCCCGGGTTCAAATCCCGGTTGAGCCCAACTTTTTACTATTGGTTTCCTCAACCTGGAATCGATCAAGTGGACACAAAAAAACCCATAAAATACGCTGTAGGAATGTCTTTTTAGAATAAGAAGGCATGCAAAGAAGAAAGTCTACAAATAAAGCTATGGTTTTAGTAAAACAATCAATATTTTCATACAGGGCCGCCGAGAGACGAAACAGGCCCTGGGACTTTTCAGACTTCCGGGCCCCCTTCATTTCCCCCGTCCGTCTGGTGTGACCACTCAAAATAGAAAAAACACTGAAGTACAAGTGGTGTGGGTCTTAGACTAAAAATAAAATAGTCTAAGGTTAGGGTACTTAGGAATATGGAATGTCAAAATACATCAGTGGAGTAAATTAATCATAATATGCTTCTTACTCTTGATATCTCTTTTACAAACGAAGCTATCAAACTGAACAAAGAATAAAAGTAATAAAACAATTCAAATAGAGGAAGACTTTGAGGTTTCGCATATAAAAAAATTCTATTCTTATCACGAAATTCTACAGAGTGTTCTGAATGTTTAGATACATAATTATATTCGCATTTCACTTCATGTTTGGTATAGGAACACTATTGCTCTGAAAATTTAAAACACTGATGAGAATACCTAGAGCTTTTCATAGTCAAAACCTTAAAGCCTTTTTTAAAAATGTTCTCATTACTTGTCCAGTTTGATAGTTCTTTTTTTTAAAGATAACAAGATTTGCCCTTCGACATTTTTATGTGAAAATTAGAGGTGGTGCGTTAAATATATGGAACAGTGTTGCTTATACGTAACAAAATAACATTTCAAATACAAAAACAAACGAATGAATCTAAAGTAGAATCATATAATGCATTAGAAATAACGATTCAACGAGATGCTCCATAGGAAAAAGAATCAATTTCTCTTTTCTATGAGCTGCTCTCAAGTGAAATCCACGGATGCTTTGTGGTGAAATCACAAATTATGGGATTCTCTTAGTAAAGAAGACAGTGACGTTGACAATATACGGTCTAAATGCAGGGATAAGGGCGAACGACCTCGTATAATCTCATTTGTAATTCAACTCCAAAGTAGGACAACATAACTTCGGATGTCGCCACCTAATTCTCGCGCGCTTCTTTTCAGATGAAGTATTCATTTTTTATTCAATTAGACCAATGTTCTAATTAGATCATTAAATTAAACTCGGGGCGACCGGGCCCCATGACTTCACAAGCCCCGGGAATTTGTACCGTCTGCCCCCCCCTCTTATCGGGCCTGTTTTCATTGCTCACCCCCATTTCGAGTACTGATTGGAAATGAAAAAATTTGAAATTGCTTTCGTGGGAAAGGTTCCGGTTGTTGAGCACAAACTTTTATTATAAGCAAAACCTAGATGTCATATCAGTATTGGGGGCAATAACACTTGATGTTAATCCACCCAATGACTTGCCACTGATATAATCGACCTCCAACCCAGATTTGGGGTCGCGCTGAGCAAGCAGTTTTGTTGTTATCAATAGTCACATCCAGCAACCGAAAGGTTAGCATATACAATTACTCTTCCCACCTTAAATGAGTGGTGTAATCCCTTTCACTCTACCCCACCTTAATTGAGTGGTGTAACCCCTCTCAGTCTCCTCAGCCTTGAGTGAGTAGTGTACTTCTGACAGTCCTTTTTTTCTCAGCTTCTTTTTAGTTCTACATAATTATTATCAAAAGCGACAATGTTGGCATTGGATTTCATAACTATTGAAATAAATCCTCAACTTTGAAAGTTAGTGAAAGAATGACTTTTTTCATAAATCCTTGTTATCCATGTTGATTTTTTTTTAAATTTTGACAGGCTGTTCCCTTTTTATGAAATACGAAAGGACTTTTTTTCATTTCAGATTATCAATTTCTGCAAACACCTCCTAACGACTTGCAAATATATAAAATCCACTGATTTGGAAAAAACCTGTTAGTGGACGTCCCTTTTTTCTTTTTTGTATTGGGTAAGAAGCCCTACTTTGCCGTCATGTTCCCAAGCTTTTTGCATGTTTTCTGGAGCATCGTTCAAATATTTATCTACGTAACTTGATGGAGATTGCTCGAAACTTTTGAAATTATTTTGTACAACATTGTCGGGAATAACCACCAGTTATGCCATGTTTCACAATACATCTCCTCTGGAAGTGTGAGTCAGGAGACACGGAGGCGTGTCGAAATAGAACCAAAAACAAAAGGCTGGGCTCAACCGGGATTTGAACCCGGGACCTCTCGCACCCAAAGCGAAAATCATACCCCTAGACCATTGAGCCGACATGTTATTCAATATCAAAAATAAATGTTTCTACTTGCATCCACTACATAATACTTCGATAAAGTTATAAGTGGAATTCCTTTCAATGCGTCGTCATCAATGATTGTATGAGAACGTCAGCGTTTTAAAATTATTGTTTTTTGTGAATATTTCGGGACTCACGTATCACATTTCTCTTTGTGTCTAGTCAAATGAGCGGACTTCGCATGTATATACTTTGCCCGTATATTTATCAGCAGGGACACCAATTGGATGATGGTATGTTTACCTAATCAAGCGGAAAGCAAGTCTTGAACATACTTCAACTATTTCCAGTGAGGTTAGCTACACCTTTAGTAAGGTAAGCGTAGTCCCCGACCCCGACACCTCAAAAGACTGTAATCCGGAAGAGTTTCTTAGCCTCTGGTCCTCTCGCCCGGATCTCCGGTATAGGATATATCCACTGGGTTTTAAGGAGGACCACCATGAACCACGAAATACGAACTCCCCTAGCGATAGGCAAAATTGTTACCTCGTTTTTGTAGGACCTAGACGGGTCGTTCAAAGAACTGGCTTCTGAACTTTCTTCCAAGAGGAATCCGTTGTCCAGACTAAGTCTGTGATAGGGTATCTCTTCTTGGAGTTCTAAGGATAGACGCCAGAAGCTTACACTAATCTATCAGCCATACGCTCGCACGTACTTCTGGTGGTGACAATTGCCACTTGTTGCTTAAGACTTCTGTGTTAGGCCCGTTTGCCAAGATATCCGGTATAAAGGTACTTTCACTGACCTGTGCCCCGGTACAATTGTACCAATGCTCCTCATAATGGCACCCACCTGCCCTTCTCAATCATGGTGGATCAAAGACCAGCTTCGTATCTCGAAGGATTTTAACGTGACCTACTCTCTGTACCAAATTCTCCAAGCGAGCCCGTTGCCTAGGATAAATCCTAAGATGAAGTATATATGAAGAGTTTTCTACGGTTCGTCCCCGTGAGTTCGTCAGGGAACTTCTTTCTGTGTTATGCTCCTCAGAGTACCTATGTCACCCAGCTACTTGGAATATGGTTTCTTCGAAAAAATGTATGGGTAAGTCCTAGAAGTGAGAAAACTTCCCCCCAAATCATTTTTCTGCCATCTACTTGAGACAGACGTTTCCAGTGAAACCTCGTGGAGGCAAAGTATTCACTTGAACGTCAGAGAGGTCTTAGCTTGAAATCAAATACAGTTAGACCATCGAGAACCGACAAATAAAGTCGAGTTTTTTGACCAGGCTAGAAGGATACTGGACGCCCATACCATCATCAGTGTATTTTTCATGACAGGAATTTGGAAATGGGCAAAGCATTCAGAACAGACCATCTAATCTATTCTTACAGCATAACAAGCACAAAAGCTAGCTTCCTAGTTGGTGCTTCCATGTGGGTAGCGAATTTGTCATCAATAAACAGTCCCAAATATTGGAGTAAGGCCTCCGGTTGTTCAAGACCTGCTCAAGGACGGTTCAACGTTTGACTGGGTTCAAGTACAATGTATCATTGAATGCAGTTCAACGTTGAATCATCCTTGAGCTAGTCTTGTTCAACCGGCCCTAAGATACTTCATGCAGTTTTGCACTAGTCTACTGTTTTCTCAGCAAAGAGAGTAAAATGGCAAACAAATAATAATCGCCGTTGAGACCACTATGACACATCCTAACTCTTCCAAACTGCTAAGAAAACTCACAAATTGTTTTGGATAGTTTGGGCTTGAGCATATGATTCAACGAGTGGGAAATGGGGGCTATTACTCACGTGGATGAAGTTTGCGTAATCATTTGAGTTTCCCGCGAGTAGAATACTATACTTTTTTATGATTGAAGCAAACTTTGCAATATTTAATTTCATTTGTACGGCACTTTTTGACAACCTGTGCTTAAAGTGAGGTTAGGTTGTTAACAGTTAACACATTGATTATAAAACAAGTATGGACGGTCAAATGGGCTGTTTCAAAAAGATGCTCAAGGTTGTCAATTTTTCCATTTTTCTGATTGGCTCTGAAACAGGAGAGTAATGACATTAGTTAATTTCATTGGTTGAAAACAATTGAGTAATGAGGAAAAAAGTCACTTGTATCGTTAACGCGTTACATTAACCAATGGAAAGAGTATGCATAATATATCTTTCATTGAAAAGTCATGCATAGAAAAAGTCAATCATCAACAGTTTTCTCTATATTTTGAAATTACTTGAAAAAAAAGTCCAACATAGTAAGAAGGATCCATATTCCTTTTATTGTTGAAACGCATACCTACCTAATCACAGGGAAATACAGAACAATGGAACAAATGATTACTTGAGCTAGTGCCTCTGAGGTCACATCACAAATAATAACTTGCACTCCAGATATTGTATAGATATCTTGTGAACATGTCTGGCATTTTTATTATTCATGAATTCGGAAATCAGTGCTTTATCTCCTGCGTTCTACGGAATATGTTAATGAATACATCTGCCTATTTAATTGAACAATAAAATGTGATGATGTCAGTTTGAATTTGAAACTTTTTTAAATAAACATTCAAATATTGTTCTTAAACTCATTTTAATTGTTAAGATTGATTGAGTTCATCAGGTAGGTACTTGAAACATATTGATTCGTATAGATGACTTGAGAGCACTCGGTTGCTTGGAACGAAACGCGCGCTAATGATAACGTAGTGAAAGTTGTTTTTATCAGGTGAATCAAAGTATGCAGTTTCTGATTTTGATTAGTATGTCGGCTCAATGGTCTAGGGGTATGATTTTCGCTTTGGGTGCGAGAGGTCCCGGTTTCAAATCCCGGTTGAGCCCACTCTTTTGCTTCCGAGAAAACATTCTTTAACATACAAAGTAGGGTAGACGGTAGGGTGTAGAACCACATTTCGTGCCGTGATCAGACCAAGGATCTCAAACAGAGCCTTGGTCTGATGGCCGGCGCCCGAGAAAACGACCAAAATCAAACTAACCAACCTCAAAGGATGATCTGTTTGAGTGTAACCGGTATAGTGAGGATCATTCTTGAAGCTGCACTGAACATCATCCTCCTTGCATCGTCAGATCTGGCACTCTGGGTAAAGAAGGAAGCGATTGCAGTATACGTAGAAATTATCTTCTCAAGGAGGCACAGAGGTTGGCCACAGAAAATTATCATCTATTATGATGCGTGAGATGCGGATGAAAGACTTAGACTTTATAGAAGATTTGAGGTCAGTGAGAAGCATTTGAATCCGCACTCAATATTTTAAACAACCCTAGTAAAATGCCAAACTTTGTCATAGTAACTTTTAACACTTTGGTCAAAATGACAAGTCATTGGTAGCTGGTTTTGGGATTGATTATCTCAGCTTAGTGAGAATCCTATGTATAATGTGTACTATTTGGATTTAAAGTCTGTAATGTGCTGTGCTAAAATAAATAAATAATCTTAATACAACAAGATTCATGGTTTCTCAAATATATTATCCAGTGATGCGAAGGGCGGATTGAATTATTGGCTCGTATGTAAGATATTTATGTAGAATAGAAAATATGAGAAGGTAATAAAAAATACATCTATTGCACTCTTATCTCAGATTTCTAAATATATCACAAATCTCAGCTCAGATACTACACCATACACACCGCAGTAGCCTGATAGTTTTTGTAATTTATAGTCTAAAACCGAAAATCATCGAAGTTAATAGACTACACGTGATTAGAGACAGTGAAACGATCTAGCAGATCACATGTGTTGGTTCATTTCATCCTGATGGTCTAGTATATTGGCATATCACGAGGATTGTCAAAAAATAACTGTTTCAAATGAAATGTGTGAATTCAAATGCTTTCCAGTGTACACCTCCCATCCAGCGACGAGTTTCAGACTTCTCTGGAAGGCTTACACTAAGCCCACTGAACCCGACGTATTTAGATTGAACAGGAATGCAGGGGAAGCTTCCTCTCTCGGGAAACTTACAACGGTCTTCTAAGCAGAGGTTTTGGCTATCCTGGAGGTAGCAGCAAGGGAGGAGGTGGAAAGTAAAGTAGAAGATACAATAGTTAGGTATCGATTCGAAAGCCAAGCGGCACTAAGGGTATAATTCCGTTCGCTGGTGCAAGAGTGCAGAGATGCTTTGCATTTCTTGGGGAAAGTGAGGAGGGCAGACTGGTAAGGGTACCTGGACATATCGGACACGAGAGATTAGGGTCTTCATCATCCAGAACCAACTGTGTCCAAGTAAACGACTGATCTCCGATGTCCTAAGCGAGCAGGCTTGTCAGACAACAGTGAAGAACTGAAGGAATAACACGACATCTAGACAAGCCAGAAGGGATGATAACAAAACCCCGCAAATCATTCTGACAGGATATTGCAAGCTCAATCGACACTTGCCTCTACTAAGAATAGGCGAATCAGCCTACCCTACTATACAGAAAAAAAAACAGGGGCTGCCTAAGAGCGGCAGCTATTTTTTGGGAGGAGTTCGGGGACCTGAACTGGGCTGGTCATCCCAGCCCTCCGATTCACAATGGAGACGGGATGGTTCGTGGCAACGCGGAGTTGGCGAAGAGGGCCTACTCTCTGAGTTTCTGCTTCTTCTATAAAATATTTTATCTAACAGTAGAGTGCTCCTGATTGCGAGCATAGTTTTGAAAACAAAAAGCAAAAGGTTGGGCTCAACCGGGATTTGAACCCGGGACCTCTCGCACCCAAAGCGAAAATCATACCCCTAGACCATTGAGCCGACATATTATTGTTGAAAATGAATAATAACATAATTCACCTACATTGAACGCATTCTGCGAGGTTGATAATGTAAGTGGAATTCCTTTCACTAAATCGTCATCAACGCTCGAATCAGATTTGTATCGTCAGCATTTTTTATTGATGTATAGACGCCATCAACACTGTCGATAGAAGTACAAATAAACAATTTGACATAACAGAGACCTTTTATTGCTTTTACATTTTTACGTCGTAAACTAATATTTGATAGGGTTCATAATAGCAAAGATTTGTTAAATTAAAATCATGCCAAGAAAGAGATTTACTTTTTTTCTACCTAAACCAACTTTAGAAAATTTTGGTACATAATCAGTCCATTTTCCACCATCTCTAGAATTCCAAGCTATTTTTTTCATGTTGATTCAATTTGTGCTAAAACAACATAAATTATTTTTGCTGATAGCGTAAAGTAAATAGAGATACGTAGGTATTATATTTGAAATAAAAAAGGTTGTTGTTTTATAAAACCTTGTTCACTTTCAACCCATAACTTGCGCATCAATTCCCAAATTCCGGTTGTAATATGTTCCCATATTGCGAGGATCCAAAACAAAACACTTGAGACACTGAAAAAGGCAGGTATCTACAGTTTGATTTAAAAATTCGTTTTCGTTGAAATGAAGCCCAAAAATTAGTACAGCAAAAAAAGCAAACTTCACAGAGATTACCCTCTGTTATGTCGTTAAGGATCTTCACCATGCAAAATGTACAAATCAACTTGAATATTTTCCTCCCAGCTGAACTTTATCATGTTTGCTCAAGATATCATGTTGAGAATGTGTATATTTATCTATGAAGCTGAAGACCCATTTCTCAAGCATCTCAAGGCTCAAGGTAAGTTGAAGGTTTAAGCTGCTAGACAGAGCAACGAAATACCTATATGAATAGATTCTGGAAAGGTAACTACACCGATTCAGAACGCTGGCGCAGTTTTCTTGATTACCTTATCGCATGAGCTTTTGGGACTTCAGATCCTTAACAAAGGTGGGGACACCTAACCAACGAAGGGTCAGTTCTGGGACCGTTACTTTTTTTGTTGTATGTGAATTAAATCGTACATGACAACATTCGTTTTTTGGCATAGACTGCACGTGGATCAGTTGCGTATCTCAATTTTGTAGGATCTTCGTAAGGTTAAGGTGCGAAGCTAACCGCTTTGTTTTCATTCGACACTTGAATCCCAGAACACTGGTCTGTGATTCAAGTGTAGAATGGTGATTATATGAACGAGCAAGTCCAGGAGAAGAGTGTAGCATAGTTCCTGGGGCTCCAAATTGCCAATGACTTGCGCTATGAGGACCATATCATAGAGTGGAGGTATGGACGCTGTTCAGACGTGAGGTTGGGCGTAAGGCAGCTAGAGCAGCCTACTCTGATGTACAGATGAGAGATGAAAAAAAAATCCGAATCGCATCTGCGATTTGAAACGGTATACGGCTCTGGTGAGCAGGTGGTCAGAATCTTCCAAAGATTATCTGCATTTTACCAAAAAAGGAATGAGATTTTTGTGCAATGCTAAACCTAGAGAGTCCTGCAGAACACTGTTTAAATCAGTAAAGATTCTCATAAGGACCTCCATGTTCATTTCGGAAACTGCTATACGGATCTTCAAGCAGACATATTTGCCATCTCGAACAACTCCTCAAGTTTCAAACCTACCGTTACCCATTCCCTCCAATCCATTGACAAAAAAGTCATTCATTTATGAGGATAGGAAGATTAACAATCATCTGCCGAAGTCCTTGAACACTATTAAAGATATCAAGGCCTTCAAGAGATCCCTCAAAAGATTGTCTATTGACCTTTATCTACTGAATGTTTTCTTTCTTTTATTGCTCCATATTCAGATGTGGAGCTGCATGATTGTCAAGGTTGAATGTTTACTTAGAATTCTTGGTCTACGCAAATTTTGAATCTTGACAATTTTTGATCGATTGATTGATCGCGTGTATACAAAACCAAAAAATTGCTTCCCTCAATACATCAATAAAATTTTATGAAACTAAGTGGAATTACTTTGAACGAGTACTCATCAAAACTCGTAATAACCATGTCAGCGTTTTCAAATTATGTTAAGTCATTATAATTCGTGACCTATGCATTTTTTAGTCTCAGCTATCATCAGTAAAGAATCCCAAATGACCACGGATTTTTTTTCTAAATTATCTGGAGGCTACAGATAATTTAGAAAAAAAATCCGTGGTTTGAATCAGGAAGGCGCTCCATAATTTTCACAGCTATTTCATCATCAGCTCTGTTATTTTTATTCTCAATGGATTTGGAGGTTGTTCTGAACTCATAGTTCTCCTTATACACCAAACAATAGCCGATTAGTCCCTTGCTACTTAGGTACATGATGATTGGAATGACATAACAAAAATTATTTTTTATTAACAGTATTCTAGCCCGCACCTTCGAGAGTCCCAGTTTCTGAAGTTGTTGAGAATTAGCCTATTTTCGTTAGCTCTTTAATTTTATAGATATCTTTGACATGGATTTTTGAAAGAACAACATCCTGATCAGACAGACTATTTGGAACTACTTGATTTATAAGAGTATTTATTTTCATGACTGACACAACAGAATGGCAATGGTGATCATCATGGAGACAGTCGCTTCTAGGTCATAGATTGTGAAGGGTATACTTCCGCACATCTGCACGCGGCAGCGATATCGTGAATAAATGAACTTGGGTGCTTGAAACGCGCAATGATGACGTAGTGAAAGGTTTATTATCATCTGATGAATCGAGGTAGCCGGTTATGTTGATGATATTGATTAGTATGTCGGCTCAATGGTCTAGGGGTATGATTCTCGCTTTGGGTGCGAGAGGTCCCGGGTTCAAATCCCGGTTGAGCCCAACCTTTTGCTATTTGTTTTAGATTCGGGCAATCAAGTGGATCAGAAGTCACTTGAAAAACATTTTGATAAAATTGGAAAGCCTATGCAACTTCATTAAAAAAAAAAGTAGCGACAATATCAAAGTGCATACATGCACTCAGACTTAAAGACGTTTTACCCCAAAACATGCTAGGAGACGACTGCACACTGCACTCACATGATACAATCTATAACTAAACCAAATGGAAATGATTTATGCTATCAGATGTCCTCCTACGAGCTACTACTTGTTAGTGTAGGTTTAAAAAAAAAGTAGCGACAGTATCATAGTGCATACATGCACTCAGACTTAAAGACGTTTTACCCCAAAACATGCTAGGAGAAGACTGCACACTACACTCACATGATACAATCTATTAACTAAACCAAATGGAAATGATTTATGCTATCAGATGTCCTCCTACGAGCTACTACTTGTTATTGTAGGTTTAAAATAACCACAAAAGAATAGCATGCCTTTTCAAAGCTCTACGACTATGAAGTATGATCCATCAAGAGTTCGGTGCTTCTTTCCCCTCAAATTTACCATATTTAATGTTTGGGTACGATATCGAAATTTTTCATTTTGAATGAACAAGTACCTTCGTCCTTTTGTCAAATTATTTGCTGATTTCTCTGACTATTTTTATCTTATTCTTTTGTATATGGCGGACGATGACTTTCTAGAACTTAATTTTTCATCTGGGAGGGTGTAGAGTATTCTATTAGTTTTAAGTCTAAGACAGTTTGAATTTTTCAAATAGATATTATGCTGACATGGTCAAGCGAGTCTGAGTAATACAAGCCTAGGGTATCATGAATTCTGAAAAGTTTGAGGACTGTGTTACTTCGAAAAGTTGACACTGTGTTTTCTGGTAGCTTTCTGTAGATCATGCTTTTGAAAAAATCTGATCGTGGCGGCATTTTTTGATATTTGTCCTATTCTAGAATCGATTCTGAATGGTTTCGTTCATTCTATCTTTGATGGATAGTCCAACGACACGCCTCTGATTCTTAACAGTTATTCATTTCAAGTCTGGAGTTACTTGAGTCTTGGATATGATTCGACAAGATTTTCAGGTTACCTTCTCTGATTTCTCGCTTCTTGTCCCTTTCCCCCCTGAAACCAGTGTAGAAAAACCCAAGTCCAACGATTACCACCGCCAGTACGAGGCAACAGCAAATCAAATGCATGGACTGCAACCAAAAAAAGCCCTGGCACTTCTTGGAGAGGCAACAGAAATCCTGCAGACCCTGAATACCCAGGAGCAAGACGACAACGATTTACTGGTCAAAATGCTCCACTGTGTGCTGGTATTGTGGAGAATCTGGTCAAATTCAAAGCCGGTGAAAGGAAAACCAAAGAAGGTCGAACCGCACCATGCTGCTAAATACAGGTGCGACGACGACGATCATCAGGTCCGACATCATCACAACACCAACAATGCATGGTCAATAATAAACCAAGTGGAGACTACGAAAACCAACAGGACATTTGACGGGGAAACATGGTGGAGTGGAGGCAGCAGTGACTCTGGGAAGCACTAGCTTCGAACATTTAATGATGGTTGCTGACATCGGAATAGACATCATGGATTCCAATTGAGAGTTGGCCAAAGTTGTCTGTGACCATCAAAGAGACTGGAACGAACATCTCTTTCTGTTTCTTCTGATGGCATACCGGTCTGCAGTTCATGAATCGACAGGCTAAACCCGAGGCCAGGATTATCATGGGTCGTTAACTCCGGCTGTCCCATGATCACACAATCATAGGCTGTCTACCTGTTGAGGATTTGGTTTGGCTGCATAACCCACAAAGGCGACCTGGCTTCTCCTCAAAACTGACGTCATCTACAGGATCAGGAAGCCATAAAACACAGGCCACAAACAGGGGTTGTTAATGTCAGCCGTTTGGCCCGGCATGCTGAGAACCATGGAAATCAGGACGCCCGGGTCACTCAAGGAAGACATGTTATGTCACTGGAAACTTTCATGTCACGATATTCCAATGACCAGAAAGTCAATAAGAATGGCATCGTCTAGGACTGCAGCTGGTATTGTTTGAAACATCGGACGTGTTCGCGTTGGCTCACTGGGTCACTGAAGACATCGGTATGAAGAGTCGACTAGCTGCTGCATTTGAACGGAATTACGTACGACTGGACCATCTGTGACGACAAAGGTTGGGAAGGCGCTTTATATCACGGAAAGGACGACACCTGTTCTACCTTATGACGGAGAAGCTTCCACAACATCTGATCACCTACAGTGATGTCTGGAGCCCTTCATCAGCTTCAAGACTTGCTGTCGTAGGACCTGACGTATTTGGCAATCCCAAAGATGAATCATGACCGGGTGGACTGGCAAGTGGTGAGAAGCATGGATCGGACGACAAACCAAAGGACAATGGTCTGCTATTCACACAAGAAAACACGCTCAGGGTCAGTAGTTGCCGATACCGACATGAAGACATTTCGGGAAGAAATGATCTGAGGTGGGGGCAATGTGACATCTTTCTTTAACCAGCGGACTGATCCTACAAGGCGGCCGCAACAGACAGCATGCAAGCCATATTGTCACACCCAAAGCTGCCTCTTTTTGTCCATCCAGAACAAAGAATTGTGTCCACTGTTCCCGAACTGCATCATTCGAAACTCCCGAACAGCCGGGAAAAATACAGCGGATCGACAGTATTCACGAATATAAGATGGAGTAAATAGGCCATTTCAGAACATAACCTAAAAGTCAGCTGATTGTTCCGTAAACAAACATTAACCTCTAATTGTCACCTTTTTCATGCCTTTTTCCATTGAACTAATTTTTTTCCTTCACTTTCCAAGACATTTTTCGAAATGCCAAGTGTGCAATATGGTTTTGTTGAGATTATGATCCTGAAAAGCTGTGAAATGAGTGTTAGTCAGAAGCTGGAAGCCCAGGAAATTTGATTTAATACAAACACAAAATTTCGATTGTAAACAATAACACAGACCCTTTTAGTTAAAGTGATTCAAAATAACCAACATGGACATAATTAGTTATTTGGTACTCACCACAAGCTATTATACTGCATAGGCAGTTGAAAGCTCATAAAAGTTTGAATGATGCTTTCAAAAATTTAAAGGCCGGGTTAGTTGGTGTTAGTTGCAAAGTTGCAGATCATATCATTATCAGAGCTAAAGAAAGTTATATTTATATTATCACCTTTTTTTTCTTGATGTCTTGATAACAATTTAATTGATTTTTTTGTTATATTATATTATGTATTGTTCACGGTATAAGCTGTAAATTTTGACGTTAGGTAGACAGGTTTCTGAAACATAAATAAGTGTAAATTAATTAGTGTCGATAAGGAGTGTTTATAAATAGTGACTTTAAATAAATTAGTTAAATCTGGTCAAGTGATTTCTATAGCTGAAAAAACGCTACATCTTGATAAAAAATTATTCTTGTTCAATTGATTGATTGCAGTTTGTAGAAACCAATAGCAAAAGGTTGGGCTCAACCGGGATTTGAACCCGGGACCTCTCGCACCCAAAGCGAAAATCATACCCCTAGACCATTGAGCCGACATACTAGACAAAATAAACAATGAAATCGGCTACTTTACCTTATACGATTTAGAAAATATCAGTGGAATTCCTTTCACTCCGCCATCAATCGTCGTATCAGGCACGTCAGCATTTTTAATTTGTGTTTATTATCATGAGAAATCAAAATATTTTGATTATAATAATTATTGTCATGACAGATGTTTTTCATGTCCCATTAAATGAGTGAGATTTTAATTGATTCCGATTCATAATCAGTGGGTTCCTAGTTCCTACTGACCAATTATTGTTCCAGATTTTACGAAGTATATCTTTTTGGCCAATCAACATTATATTATTCCAAATGCATTATCAACAATGACTCTCTGATCTACAGAATAAGCAACTGGACTACATAGGTACTGCCTAATCGATAATAATAACTATCAGCTTACTGGAGAGTACTACAAATAATACTACATATATCTAACGTAGTGCACGAGACGCATGTTGCGAGCATGGGCGGCTCATAGTACTTATATAGATTTCGAATCTGACAAGTATAGGCACAAAGACAAGTAATATCCCTCTGCTCAGACGTTTTATGAAAATCAACCGGAGTGACAGACTTCTCAACTGTGATGGTGTATGTGTAGTGGTTATTTTAACTGTCAATGACTGCACCAATCTTGCATGCGTATTCAGATGGATTTTTACTCGGGTACTCACAATATGCATCAGGTTTGGCATCTTATTGATGCTTTTGTGACTTCCCTTATTTTGTGGATGATGCATTTCTCCGCCACTTTCCCGATGGAAACTGATGAGCCCCCAGTATTCCGGGTTGTAGTTTTTTTTTATGAGGAATCAAAGCATAAAAGACAACATGAATGTTGATAAAAGATGACGTTCAAATTGCATCATCTGTCATCAGGACAAGCTAATAAGCTGTCATATGGCATTCTACGTCACCATCTTCTCGAGATCTCACGAGCTTCAAGCACATCAGCACCTCTCCGTGGATGCGAATCAAAGCTTTCACTTAGGCCCCACCCTCCATTCAAGTTTTTGTTCTAAACTTTGTATATGGGTTCTGTGGCTTTAGCATTACGTATCTGTTTGATAAAATTCTAAAATCTTAGAATATCATGCATGTTCAGAGATGTGAATGTTAACGAAAAGGTGGTTGTTTGATAACAAGATTGCTCTCTTGAATCATATATACTTGTTGGCCTTTTTAAATTAATTTTTACAAACACGAATCAGTATTGTGCTTAATTGAAATAAATACATATTATTTATGAATAATGATATAGCTAACACAATTTGTGAATGGTATCAAAAAGAAAAAAAAAGTAATAATTGCATGTCACAAATTCTAGAATGGAGGGTTTAAGGTACAATATGTTGTTAATTGGATGTCAGAAATTCTAGAATGGAAGGTGTAGAGAACAATAATATGTTGTTTTCAAAAAAATATTTTTCTTTTCAAATATCTGATGAGAAAGTTAAGTATTATCAGATGTGACTTAACTCAATGTTTTGATTATTATCCTATTTAAAGCCACTTGACCTGTCATAAAAGTGAAGATCAAACAATAATCAGGTGATCAGGCACTTGACACTACTTGAAATAGTCTGATTTGTATAGATCGTCAATGACATTTGTACCCGGTCTTGACGAAGACTATTAATAATAATAATTATCATTATCTGATTGGAATTCCACTTGTTTCATCAAAAATATGAAGGTATGCGATTATATTGTTTAATCCAATTAGTATGTCGGCTCAATGGTCTAGGGGTATGATTTTCGCTTTGGGTGCGAGAGGTCCCGGGTTCAAATCCCGGTTGAGCCCAAACTTTTGCTATTGGTATCCGTTTCCACAATCTGCAAACGACCAAGTAGACAAAAAAAAATCCATAAAATACGCTGTGGAAATATCTTTTTAAGGTTTTAGTATTACAGTCAAAGTTTTCATAGCTCTACCACATTTCGAGATCTAATTGAAAATGAAGATATTTGGAATTGCTTTCCGATGCAGGTTTCAGCCTCAAAGTTTGTTGAGCCCAGTCTTTCGTTATACGCAAAACCTGGATCTCATATCAAAATTGGTGGCAAATGCACCTAGTGTTAATCCACTTTATCATTCTCCACAAATATAATCGACCCTCCAACCCAGATTTGCCGAGCAAGCAGTTTTGTTGCTATCAATAGTAACGTTTTGCAAGGATATCGGAGAATGGTTGGCATCTTCTCACTTTATGTGAGTAGTGTGACCCTTCTCACTCTCCTCAACCTGGAGGAAGGAGTGTAATACCTCTGACTCGCAGGAGTATATTCAACAAGGTAGAGAACATATGCTCATCATAGTCTTATGGTGGTATAGAGATAGACTGGATATGCTCCATGAGTCTATCTGCTTTCATGACGACTACAGAAAGAGATTCATAACTAACTACCATTTAAACGAGGATTTTGTGTTGGTTTTTCTCGGGGAAATGCTCTGACATGAATTATTCATTTAGAGACTACATACCACGCAACTGATGAAATTTATCGAAGGTGAAAAATCAGGATTCAGCAAGTAAGCATCCACCTTACGACAACAAGATATCCATAGAATTCAAGAAAGGACTGACACTAAAAAAAAAGACCCAGAGTTTTTGACAAAGGATGGTGCTTTCCAGATTATAATTTTTCTCCGTGCCATTTATATACAGCTCTACACCATTATTATCAAACGAAACCAATGCTGGCTTTGAATTAAACGAGTATAGATATAAATCCTCAGCTTTGAAAGTAAGTGAAGTAGGTATGAATTTTTTTTTATAAATCGTATAGCGTTGTTATTCATTTTGAACTTTTAATCAATTGTGACAGGCTGTTTCCTTCTTATAAAATATGACATGACGTGTTCTTCATTTCAGATCAACAGTTTCTGTAGACATTTTTGAGCTACTTAAAAATATATAAAATTTGCTGAAACAGAAAAACCTGGTAGGGTACGTCTCGAAGGCATCCTCCATTTTTTCTTTATAGTATTATGCAAAAGGTTGGGATCAACCGGGATTTGAACCCGGGACCTCTCGCACCCAAAGCGAAAATCATATTCCTAGACCATTGAGCCGACATGTTATTCAATATCAAGAACAACATTTACCTACATCCACTACATAATACTTCGATAAAATTATTATTATCAGTGGAATTCCTTTCAATTGGTCAATCAATGATCATAATAATATCAGGCATGACAGCATTTTTAAATTATTGTTGTGTATACTGTGAATACTCCGAGTCCCACGTTACACATTCTTTTTATGAGCGGACAGTTAAATGAGCGGACATCCTATGTACATACATACTTTGCACGTAGTTATATTAGGGGCACCAGTTGGATGATGTTATTATTACCTAACCAAGCGGAAAGCTAGTCTCGGATCTGCTATACCCAGTAACGTTGGCATTATTTCCGACACCTCCGAATCCTCCTGGCTGGGCTAGAGGTGGTGCAGCAAGAGTTCGTCACGATTCTAGTGATCCACGCACCAACAGCTCAAACGACAACTCAAAGCTTTCTCACTCATTTTTAAAGCATGCACTTAGGGACGAATCTCCACTACCTGTCCGAAAGTTCTACCAAGCTTTGAAACCGTTGCTCCAAGTATGAGAACAATCAGAGAACTGGCTTCTGAAATCTCGTCCAAGCAGAATCCGTTGCACAGACTAGGGTTATTTGTTCTTGGAGCTCTAAGGGTAGACGCTAGTAAATTAGACTTATCTACCAGCCATATACGCTCACGCGTATTACTATAGTTCAACTTTACTAGTCACAGGTGATGTCAGTTATTGACACTTATTGCTTTGGACTTCTAAGTGTAAGGTCCGTTTGCCCAGACCCCATTTTTCGAACGCTTTACATGACAGTGCGCGTGAAGTGCGCCTCCCTTTCCCGATCATGGTAGGTCACAGACCGGCCTCGAAACTCGCAGGCAGAGAAGCAGGGATATACTCAAGGGAACTAAACATCCAAAAGTCTATCAAGCTTGAGAAAGGATGTGGCATTCTGCATGCAGAAATAATTGCCATCAAAGAAGCAGTCAACCTGCTGCAAACACTGGACAATACAGCAAAAGACGTCACAATCTATGCAGACAGCAAAGCAGCGTTGAGACTACTAGAATCAGATACCGTAAGGTGAGCGATGGCAGATGGACTGGCGAAAAAAGGACCGAGAAAGGACGAAGTCGAAATGGAAAACACATCGCTATCAACGATCAAGCCATTGAAATATATAGTAGATAAAAACATGGTAAAGCTACACAGCGAAGATCTAGCGGTCGAAACGACTGGAACACAT
Source organism: Orchestes rusci (assembly GCA_958502075.1). Taxonomy (NCBI): domain Eukaryota; kingdom Metazoa; phylum Arthropoda; class Insecta; order Coleoptera; family Curculionidae; genus Orchestes; species Orchestes rusci. The sequence goes on from OY293306.1 coordinate 42,023,986, forward strand.
CGAGAGCTCTGTGGCCAATCTTGGATATGGATAAAACAGGGAAATTACTAAAGCAGAGCAAATCCTTCTGTTAGCACGCTTGTGGGAATAGTCACAGGAAACTGTGAATTTGGAACCATGCTCCGAAAATGGGGCCCAGGGACTGATGATATCTGCAAAGACTGCATCCAGGAGGATGAAACGATAAAACATACTAACCCAACCCTGGAAGAAGGACGCCTTAGGAATATGGGAAAATACTACCTTGAAGACTTGGAGGAAGCGGAAATAAAGACATCGTGGTAATTTCGAACTTCGTGAAAACCATGAGAGGGTTAAGAAAGATGAAGAGGAAGTCTCGAAGCATTGGTAGAGTACGATTCAACTGAGAACTATACACCGTCAATGCGTTGATTGAATAAGTCAATGTCTTCCTCTCTCAGGCTGCGTGAGGGCCTCATATTATGGCCTGAGAGAGACGAACACATCGTCGCGGTGAAGTTCTTAGTTGAATCGTAGTCTACTTTTATTAGTAAACTGCCACTTAAGTTCTTAGTTTTCAATGTTATCTAGCTTTAACTTAATTACTTATAATTGTCGAAGCTATAATGATATTGTTGCGTTCCTTTAGACTTTCCTGTTTTTAACTGCGATTGTGTGAATCAAAAGTCAAAATACATTTTTCCGTTTGATTCAGACAGTTCTTTTATGAACAGTTTATCATCCAAGTTTGAAATGTATGTGTATAATTTCATAGTTTTCAATATGAAAAGAAAACATTTTTATTTCGGTACTTTTGGTTATTTCCATTTTTAGTTAGTTTTCTCGTTTTCTTCAATATCTTCGATGGAAAATAATGTCAATGCCGCTATTGACATCTACTATCAAAATTCATTTATTTCAAAATATTTTAGCAAAAAAAAACCTTTTTTGACAAAAATATTACTCTTATAAACACTTGACAAAAGAAAAACCCTGTAGATTCTACCAAATAACCTGACTATTAAAATGAAAATTTTTCGTTTTCAATTTACAAAACAGTGGGCGATGTGAGATGTGGAAAGATCTATTTTGATCAGCTCACGTCTCAAGATATCAACTCAGTTAGGTAATTCATAAATATAGTTGTTCAGTATGAAGTTCTATGAATTTAATGAAGAATATTTTATTCCTTAGGTCACATTCCGTCACCCCCATTCAATGGAACTAAATACGTGGTTAGCGGTTTATTGCATTCCTTTGCGAAGCGCTCTTTTATTGCTCCGACAGGCCCCAGCATTTTCCACTAATGATCAGAAATTGAATCGTATTGTTTGGCAGTTTATATCATCAGAAATGGGAGATTTCGATATTTTCAGAGTATGAATAATTAATGTATTCAATGGCAAATTGCAGGTCAAGAACCCGTATAAAATAGGTTTTGTGTGTTGCGACGTTATAAAGTGAAAATAATATAATTATTTCTGCATCGTCAACTACCTATCTGTTATGTTTAGAAATAAAAACTAGGCATGGCTGATCAACAGCAATAAATTATTGACGAACTGAAAACAGAAAACTGTTGGTTAAGCGAAAGATATCCAGCAAACTTTTTGAATACATGAAATCATGTTGTTGTACTGGGTACCGATTCTCAGACCGATAGAATGATCATATCGAGAGAAGGGAACGAGCACTTCTAATAAAAAAACCAATCGAACAGAAAAATGTCAACATGCGTAAGCGTCATGCAGAATATTGAAATGTTCGGAAAACATACAATTTGAACTTATTTCTAGTTAAAGACGACTTGGCATCATTGATAATCTTTCAAAGATCTCCACACGACACCCGGAATACGGCGATTCGATAGAGATGATGTGTGAGATCACCGGTGATAAGTCACTTCTATCATCCGATCGATCACATACTAAACTTTCCAGAATCGGCACGCGACATTCTGGCGATATTGGTACAATTTAGGTATGTATATGTTGTTAGTTCATATTTCTTTCCTAAACTAATGTGATATTCAACGTTCATGCTCTTATTCACAGTTTCTATAGTTCTGGAAGTTATATTTTTGTTTTTGATTTTGTGCTATTGTAGGTCATTAATCTGCTTTGATTTATTGAATTTCTCACACTTGATGTAGATGATCATGCCAAATTTCTCACTTGAGTTTCGTGATGAATGAGTAATTCAACATCTTGCTTTATGAAAATAACTAGCACATCACTATGTTGTATCCCCTAACAGGTCAGAAGTTCCAAATTTATACCTGTTGACACATACATTATTATGGACGTTCATAGTGACAATAATGTTTATTTGGCAATCACAGGATCGCAGGATATTCACTTTGTTTCTAGAGATTTGTCAAAATTCTCTATAAAAACCTGTAAAAATTATGCGAGCGATCATATTCTTCCAATCATGCGCGGGTCAAGCTATTAAAAGTTCTCAAGTGAAACCTCATTCCTTCCAGAGCTCTTCACGCGCCGGAAGGTCTTCCAGGTTTATTCCTTAAAATCTAAAATGGTGTGATTTTACGAATCCTCAACACGATGTTGAAGCTAGGTTTGTTGTTGATAGTCGCGTTGTGTAGTTTTCGTTTTGAACATTTCGTTGTTTGTAACAAAGGTAAGACTCATGAATTTAAATTGCAGCAGCTATATTTCATTTACCAACAATATCACCTATATGAACATTTTGGGGTATAGTCTATACAATTTTTGATAAATTAGTAGGTATATCTGCCGTGCGCTGTGGAGCGTATTTTGAACTTATTTCTTTCTCTTTTTCCGGCGAGTTGTAACAATTCTCCCTATGGCATGTCTGACTATAAGTTCAAATTTGTTTTCTAGAAGGATATTTTCTTGGAAAAAAAAATCTGATTATTGATAGATCGGAGTTCATACATTTTTTGATGAATTTTTATAGAATTATGATCGCATTACGATATAATATAAAAAAGACGAGAAGGCAAGGAAATGCTGGAAAATATATTATAATGAAATACAGTAGGTATAAAAAGTTGATGATGGTTACTAGATAGATAGATGAAATATAACATTGTGAAATGTAGGTATAGTAATAATGTCAACTTGTAGCAAGAAAAAAAAATTATTATCATTCGTTTGGCCTCCAAATTTGCCCAAATTTGCCTTCATTTGTAACTTTTTATAAGCTCATTTTGCGATAGTGGCATCACGATTGCCAAATACCCGATCGTACATAGATACAATAGATCAAGATTCTATGTAAAATATAGGAAGCAGTCTTGCAAATTGTGTATGAGCTTAAAGAAAGTTACAGATTGGCTTACAGAATTTGGCACTTATCAAACTCATATTATATAGTTTCCGAGATACTCATGCATTGTGCATACTTGTCGGGTATTTTATTGACGAAATTTGAATTTGCAAATCTTTTTCAATTTTTTTTAATTCTTCAAAACGTACTGTGTGAGTTGTTACGTACAGTAAACGCCAAACAACTTGGCGATTATTTTCTCCATAAATTTGTTCTACCGTCAATATTGTTCTCTTCAGCAATTCAATAACGACCCTATATTTTTCCAGATGACCTCAAGATTTTCAATGTTTCCCTCAATGGTGATAGCTCCATAACCCTCCACTGGATGCTGAACTACCATCAGAAAAAAATCGCCTTTGAAATACATCTTCCCTCACTCTTTGGATGGTTTGCTTTTGGATTTTCTGATCGAGGTCAAAGTTTTCCAGCTGACTATTGTTTATTGTGGAAAAACTTGGATGGTGAAATAAAATTAGTGGTAAGTAGGTGAACCTATTATTTATTTATTATGAATTCATCTAAAGGACACATGGGCTAATGATCATGGAGTTCTCGAACTCGACCGGCACCCAGACTGTGAAGACTTCAGATACAAACTAACAAAAAGTGGCATAACCAAGTATACTTTCAGGAGAAAGTTCGATTCTTGTGATGATAGAGACTATATCTTTGAGGTACCATCATGTTTTAGCCTATTGGGAAAAAAGTTGAAGCTGACTCTAACTTCATTTCAGGATGGCACCACACACATCGTATGGTCAAGAGGTTCAGAAAAGATTATATCACCAAAAGGCTTGAATATCAGCTCATCAACAAGGGGCGATTATGGAATGATTAGAGTTAATATTTTGAAAAATATACATGCCAATACTGACTTACCAGACTACTTGCAAGTTTTGGACCTACTCAATGATAAAGTGAAAGTTCCTGCTGAAGAAACAACTTATTGGTGTAAGGTGTTCAAGTTGCCAGAGCAATTAAAGAAGAAGCATCATATCTATCAGGTGAGTTGAGTTTAAATGAAACTTGATCGAAAGGTGCTTTTGTAGTATGAAGCCAATATCCAAGACTCAAGTCAAGGACTTGTTCACCATATGGAACTCTTCCATTGTGAGGCGCATGTCGATGATGATATTCCATTGTACAGTGGAAGCTGCTTTTCTAGAAGTAGACCAAGTAAGACTCAACTTTGCAAAAGGGTCTTGGCTGCTTGGGCTATGGGGGCACAGCCATTCACTTATCCAGAAGTAGGTCTAACAACACTATTTTCATTATGAAACACGTACCTTCCAATCAAGCTGTAAATATGATCTCATTTTATTCTAGGAAGCGGCGTTACCTTTGGGAGGTGAAAATTTTAACCCCTTTGTGATGCTAGAAGTTCACTACAACAATCCAGAATTAAAGTCTGGTGAGTGGTTTATCTAACTTATAGTTTTTTCAGTCATGTCATTCTCTAGGATTTTTGGACAGCTCTGGGATCCGCTTCTTCATTTCAGACAAACTACGAAAAATGGACGCAGGAGTCATGGAGCTAGGACTAGAATATACCGACAAAATGGCAATACCTCCTAGACAAGAGTCATTTTCACTGACAGGTTATTGTATCAGCTCGTGTACGTCAATAGTAAGTTTGCAATACAGCCAGATCTATATAAAGTTGATGAAAATTCTGTGCAGGGTCTCAATCCAGAAGGTATTACAATCTTTGGATCCCAACTGCATACTCATTTAACCGGTGTCAGGGTATATACCCGACATTTTGATGCTTATGGGCGAGAATTGCCAGAGATCAATAGAGATAGCCATTACAGTACTCATTTTCAGGAAATCCGCAGATTGAAGAGGTCTGTCAAAGTTCTTCCGGTAAGAGCTACAGCAGACGAAAATAGATCCGATAAAAAAAATTATTTCAGGGGCACGTTCTCATTACAAGATGTGATTATAATACTAAAGATAGGTCAAATGTAACTCTCGGTGGATTTTCTATCAGTGACGAGATGTGTGTGAATTATATTCATTATTATCCACATTCTCCATTAGAAGTGTGCAAGAGTTCTATATCCAATCAAGCATTGCAGACATTTTTTACGTATATGAACGAGTAAGTTTGTGGATACTTTTCAACTTGACTGAAGATGATTTGAATTCTTGTGAAAAATGATTTGTAGAACCTTATTCTACTGATCAACTGTACATTGATAATTGATATAGCTCAAGTCACCTCATATTTTTTCAGATGGGAAGAACAACCAACATCCCCATCAAAAGTTATTTCGGAAAACTACCACTCTATACATTGGAACAAAATGCGGGTACAACTTTTAGATGAAGTATATCACGAAGCGCCCTTAAGTATGCAATGCAATATGTCAAGTGGAGACAGATTCCCAGGTACATCTGTGATTTTTTTTATGAAAAATGTACACTGTGGGCCAAATTAAACTAGAACCTAGTTTGATCCTTAGTAACTTTTTTGTTTGTTTATGGACTTACGACGTTTTTATAAAATTGGTGCATTTAAGCTCGTTGCAAAAACGAACTGCGGTACGTACAGACCAACTGATATATTTTTTGAGAAGGACATCAGTGGGAAAAGGTATCCTGATAATATCAATATTTTAGAACCATAACCTAAGAAACTATGATTTTTTCTATATGATGGTGCTTGTCGGCATAAAAACTATTTCACTTCATTTTGATCAAAGTTTCTTAAAATTTCATAGCAACGTGGATTATTTGTTAGAGATTTGTCGATTTTTTCACATTTTAGATTTTTTAATTTGGAAAAAAAATAATACCCAATTATCATTTTTATTTTGTTTTTTAACTTTGTTTAATTTCACTCGATAATTTAAAAGGGGCCGCAACATTGCCGTGCATAAATGCTCTTTTCCATTAATCGTTTGATCGAGATTTTATCTTTCATAGATAGAACCATGTCTACGTATTCAAAATCAAACAGGCAAACTCTGGAATCTCAAAAATGTTAACAATTTTCAACAAACAATCCACGTTGCAATGGAGTTTCAAGAAATTTTGATCAAAACGAAGTGAAATAGTTTTAATGCCGACAAGCACCATCATATAGAAAAAATCATAGTTTCTTAGGTTATGGTTCTAAAATATTGATATTATCAGGATACCTTTTCCCACTAATGTCCTTCTCAAAAAATATATCAGTTGGTCTGTACGTAGCGCAGTTCGTTTTTGCAACGAGCTTAAATGCACCAATTTTATAAAAACGTCGTGAGTCCGGTCCTGTCCAAAATTCGAAAACTCAATTTTGGAGGAACATCCAGAACATATTGACCAATATCATATCCAAAATTCATCCAAATCCATAAACAAACAAAAAAGTTATTAAGGATCAAACTAGGTTCAAATTTCATTTGGCCCACAGTGTATATTTCATGTTTCAGGATATTGGGAGAATGCTCCGCTTCCTGTCATGCTATTACCGCTACCGCCGCCACAACGAGATTGTCATTTTGACGACAAGTAGAAAATAATATTATTATGAATGTAATTTGAAAATATATATTCTAATGGCAGTTTGTCTTCATAAATTAAACCTTTCCGTCAGGGCATCCAGAAACTCTTGAAATTCAAAGCGCAAATTATTTTCCCAAAAATTAAAAATGGACCTATAAACATCACTAGAGTGAGTAACTTGATAGGTAATGAGAAATAATTTTGGCCTAGTACTCGAAGCTCTATTTTTATGTGTAAAACCATAAACATATTGTTTGAATACCCAGATTACGTCGATATAGATGCCTTATTCACGAAATCCTGAAGACATCCGTTGAATAATATAGTGAACCTGAATATTGATCTGATGAATACAATCTTCTTGATGATCTCTATAAATATTGCATACCGATTTGTGCGATTACCATAATTATATCTGCAGAACTTAATAATCATCATAACAGAAACTTTTCTCTGAAGGTTGATGAAAAGTGCAAAAAAAACCCATCAACTATCAACAGGTTCCAGAAGACGCATGAACTGGAATAGGGAACTTACATTTTTTTATTGCTAGATTCGAAGTCCCTGAAAACAAAAAAGACTGCTTTAATCTCGATAAAATCGATCAAAACCATTTTTTTTTTGTTACCACTCATACTTACAACAATTATACCAATGTCGATATGAACTTCTTTCCATCATCCAAAGATTCACAAGCTTAAAAGGATGGATTATCATATAGTTATATGAATCATTTTGTGTATACCTACCTAAACTAGAAATTAATAGAATAAGTCTTAAGAATTTCGCACCTGAGTAATTGGATAGAAGATTGTGCGAATATTCTTCTAAACATAATATGGTGTTTGTGAGCTTTTAGACATAATAGAGAGTTATTGGAAGTGAAATAAGGTCCAACAGTGATGATGCTCTAGCATTATTTTGACAACTACGCATGCGCATTTGCCCTGTTTGACAAGGCTATCGTTAATACCGTTAGTGCTCGACTTTATCACTGCACGAATAATGTCGAGCCGTACCATAGATATATAATATGTATATAAATAGATCAGCAGAAGATAATTTCAAATGTGCATGGTCAATTTCCAAACGAAAAATGTAAAAAGTTCGGGGACATCTGCACATTGAAAAATATTTGATCTGAGGTACATTGCCACGTACTTGATTGTCTTTCGTACTCGATATGAATTTACATAAAATAAAGGTTAATTGATCTAACTCGTGGTTTTACGTACGTGCAAATTAACCCTAGCTCATACACGGTTCGGAGAGTTGGGTGTGGTAAAATGTTGAGCGCCACCAACTTGTAACAACCCAAATTGGAAGATCTCTCAGTTGTTACGAGACACGAGTTAACATCAATAACCCAAAACAAAACAAATGATAAAACATCAACTGGACAATACTCAGTGAATCAATTCAACAACAATATTCATTCAACAGTGTATAATATGAATAAAATAAATAAAATGTGAGCAGGATCGAAAGCGTTCTAACTAAAACTTCGATAAAATTATAACGCAATAAACGGGCGAGTGTGATCACACCTAACAATAAGGCCGCAATGCGTCAATTACTCACTTCTATATCAACTGACTGTTATCAAATTGGAAAATGTGAAACTAAAATGAATAATAATATACACTGCTGTTTAAATAATAAAAATCAGAATCTCTTAGCTGTTTCTCGACTTCTAGCTCTGGTGGTATTCTCGTCTAGTCCAACATTGACTCAGAATGATCTCCCATAAACCTCTTGCACTCGCAAATAGTGAACTATACTGTCTTCACTGACAAGGTTCAGATCAGGGAAAATACCATTCAATAATTAGATGACATGAACATTAAACCATGAACATTAAACCCTAAAAATATAAATGAGGAGAGAAGTAACAAGAAGAGAACGGCACTCACCATAAGATGTTTGGGTTTTGAGTATTTATTCCAAATTCACCGGCACGCTTTCAGATTACTTAATTTGGAATGTTTCTGAGTTGACTGGGTTATGGAAAAGAATGGCATCTTAGAATAATGAGTAAAATTGGAGAATTTGACATAACTCACCTTGATCAGAAAAAAAAACTGACAGATCCTTGATAAAGATAATTTCACCACAATGCGCCACCAAAATCACCAAAATATCAGACTCTCTGATAATCGACGCCTCAAGTGGGAAAAATTGAGCAATCCGCTTCTAATCCGTTCACGACGACGATAAAAGATGAAGCGTTTCGCTCTCCAGTTTTTTTTTTCTTTTGAAGTGAGTGTCACAGAAACGTAGGTGACTATTGTCAACCCTTCGGTCACCAGATCAAGGTATGTTCATAGGAACATTGTTCGGAAATAATTATTGTGCCCAGAACCCGGAGGATTGTTGTATAAAAATAGATGAGTGGCATGAAAAATCACCTGTTACAACTCCCCCTCTCCTTCGATAGGAGGGATAATTCCTAGAAGAATTGACCGACGAAAATCATCAAAATACAATAAAAAAAAACAGAGATAAACTAACACCATGAAGAAACAAATTAAAAGTTACTGACAATCACGTAGTTTATAAAATGTATGTAGATATCTCAATTGCTTCAACTAGGATAAGTTACTGGACCTGCTCAGTCTCTTCGTCAGATGGCTCCTCATCCACTGAATTGTATGATTTCAGGTCCTGAACATGCCATACTCCTTTAGGACTTCTCGACTCATCTTCCAACTCATAAGTCCAAGAACTTATTTTCCGACGTACGATGAATGGTCCAATATACAAAGGTGCAAGTTTAGCTGAATAATAATTCACAGCATCAGATAGAGATTTGTTCCTTCGCCACACCTTATCTCCTACAACGAAGCTTAAAGGACGTCTGCGCAAGTTATATCGTTCGCGATTACGATTTCTCGACTTCTCTATCTTCACTTTCACATCTTGATATAGCTTCTTAAATCCTTCCTGCCTTTTCTGAACGTAAGATATCACATCTGGATCTTTATCAGGAAGCTTGCTTGTTCTTCCAAAAAGTCTGTGTTCTCTTCCATACAGAATATAAAATGGCGTGTGACCAGTTGTTTCACTCGGTGATGTTCTCAGAGCACATCCAATGGCTGCCAAATTATCATCCCAGGTCCTATGATTATCTTGGTTCACGTAACTTCTGATCATTGTCTTCAGAACCCTATTAACTCTTTCTGTGGGATTTGCTCTTGGATAATATGAAGCTGTGTAAAAGATGTTGGTGTTGTACTTTTTACATAATGCTTGAAATTCTCTCGACCTCATTTGTGCACCGTTGTCACACATCAGATTATCGGGCACTCCATGGACAAGAAACACGTCATTCTCTATGTATTGTACTAAAGACTTTGCATTAGCTTTACGACATGGAAACAGAATATTATATTTACTAAAATAATCTGTCACGACAAGAACATATGAGTTACCCTTCCGAGAACGAGGTAGTGGGCCAATATAATCCAAACTGATTGTCTGCCATGGTTCTGAAATTTCTGGACGGTCACCCATGAGTCCGGGAGGTGCTTTTTGTTCAACTTTACTTCTTGCACATGTCGAACACGCTCGCACATACCTTAGCACATCACTCCTCATCTGAGGCCAAAAGTGATTCTGAAGAATCTTAGCATACGTTTTAGCCACTCCAACATGACCAGCGGCAGGTATGTCATGACATAATTTGAGTATCTCTCTTCTCTGGTCTTTCGGCACTATCATCTTCCAATCACTTGATGTCGAAAACTCAGGATACTTATTCTTCACATACTTAAGCAAAATTCCATTCTCAACTCGCCACTGTGGAAATTTACAGGGATTCTCCTCAATTCTTCCCATCATCTTGCAATACCATTTGTCAGTCGTATCTTTGAATTTTGAAGTGTCCGGAACAGGGATTGTAACTGAATTCACAGCTACTGGCACTGACCTACTTAGCATATCTGGCACTACATGATCTTTCCCTTTTCTGTGGATCAGCTCGAAATCGTATGGCTGTAATCGAAGTTGCCATCTAGCCAATCTACCTTGAGGATCCTTCAATCGGTGCAACCATAAAAGTGAGTAGTGGTCGGTGATTACTTTGAAATGTGCGCCTTCCAGATAATGTCGAAGCTTTTCGATAGACCAAATAACTGCGAGGCATTCCTTCTCTGTAACCGTCAGCTTCATCTCTTGCTTTGTTAGTGACCTGGACAAATAACAAATAACTTTTTCGCCTTCATCAAATTCTTGCGTTAATACTGCCCCGATACCATAATTTGAAGCATCTGTCTGTAATACAAATTGTCTCTCAAAATCTGGACATGTTAAAACTGGTGCTGTAACTAAAAATTCTTTGAGCAGGTTGAACGAATTTTGACATTCCGATGTCCAGTTCCATTTAACGTTTTTCTTAATTAAATTGAGTAATGGTGCAAGGAGTGTGGAGAATTCAGGCACAAACCGACGATACCACGATGCTGTACCAATTAGACGACGAACTTCAGATGAGTTTTTAGGAGGTGGAATATTAATTATGGCTTCTATCTTTTCCGGATCTGGTCTCAATCCATGTGAATTTACAACATAACCAAGATACTTCAATTCAGGCTTACAAAAATTACATTTTTCGAATGATACAATCAGTCCAGCTTCTTGTAATCGATCGAATACAGTTTCCAGAATTTTGAGATGATCTTCAAAGTTGGTAGAGATAATAATGATATCATCCAGATACACAAAGACTGAAGGCTCTAATTCGGGTCCCAATATGCAATCGACGATTCTCTGCCAAGTTGCAGGTGCATTAGAAAGTCCAAATGGCATACGACAAAACTGAAAAAGGCCTCTTCCTGGTACAGTAAATGCTGTGTACTCTTTTGATGATTCGCTCAAAGGTACTTGCCAAAACGCTGTCTTGATATCAATTGAACTGATGAATCGAGCATTTCTCAACCTATCCAATATAGCAGATATATAGGGTATCGGATAAGCATCCTTCTTTGTTACAAGATTTAGTTTTCGAAAATCTATACAAAACCTGTATCTTCCATCCTTCTTTCGAGCTAAACAGACAGGACTCGACCAAGGACTTTTCGATCGCTCTATAACTCCCAACTTCAACATTTGCTCCACTTCTTCATCTATGAACTTCTGCTTGATAGGTGCTACCGGATAATATCGTTGCTTGATCGGTCTGGTACCAGGCTCCACTTCAATGATATGTTCCGCGACTCTACAACGACCTAGACCCTCTCCCATCATGGCTATTTTTTTCACCAGCTTATCCAACTTCTCTTGCTCTTGTGTAGTTAAAACATCGACAACACTACACATCAAAGGATTTTTTGGTGACTCTGCAAAATGCCAAACGTCTTGATTTAGGTCAGGAACAATCTTCATTATCTTCCAGAAGTCGACACCAAGAATTAAGTAATGTGAAAGTTCTAGTATCACTAACACATCCAAAACTTTTGTTTTGTCCATTAAAGTTATGGGCGTGGAAATATAACCAATACTGGTACAATTTTGACCATTTGCAACTCGACAACTACGATCTTGACGTTGAAGTTTTAAACCCATTTTGATCAAAGCTTCATATCCAGGCTGTCCTACTAATGTATGGCTCGCTCCAGAATCTAGCAATCCCATCATTTCATATCCAAGTATACTAACTTTAAGAAATGGGCGTTGATCACCATGAGCATGACTAACTATGAAATCTAGTACAGGATTATTGATGAATTTGGTCGTTGCGTCAACTTCTGGGGAATTTACCAAACGACCTAATAGCTTCCCCTGTATCCGTTTTCCGGATTACATTTGCGACAATTTCTCTTCATTACATTAGGAGCTCCACAACCAAAACATTTCTTTGACTGTCTGCAATCTCTGCTCACGTGTCCTTCTTTTTTGCAATTATAGCAAGTGAGTGGTGACTTGCTCAAAGGTTTTTGCGGGCGTTTATCCACATGAGCCTCAGCAACTGAAAATCCTTCCTCTACAGATACGAAGGCGAAATCTGGCTCAACAAAATTTTGCCTTTTACGACTTGGTGGAACATAGTGTTCTACCCTGTATTTCTTAGTCTCAAGCTTTAAACATTCATTCTCCAACTCTTCTATGTTTTTGACTACTGGTAGTTGTGTCGAATAGAACGGTGAAAGGTTACGAATGACGATGTCCAGCTGAACTTCATCACTAAGCTCATTGTAGCGACGAAACAAGGCGTTCATACACGAAAGATAGTCAACTATAGTCTCTCCAGGATCTTGAGTACGATTGAGTATTTCTTGAAATAGTCTCGGCTTATAATCAGGTGGCTCAAAATGACGTTTAAGCAAATCCGACAGACTTTGCCAGGACGTAAATCTGTTTCTGTTGGCTCTGAACCAATTAAGCGCCTTTCCTTCGAAAAGATCTATGGCAGTTTCGAATAACTCTTTCTTTGAAACGTTGCGTGCTAGACACAGCTCAGTTACTCTTTCCAAGAAACTGTGTACTGACATATGCTTAGATTCGCCCGTGAATTTAAGATTCCACTTCTCCACTCTTTGTGATTTGAAATAATTGTTTGACGAAGTAGAAGCTGTATGCTGCAAATCTTGAGTTGGCTGACTAACAAAAGGATCAATCTTACTGGTTGATGGATTCACTTGATTCTCTGCAGTTGGTTGAAAACCCGACGCCTCATGACTCAACTCAATGTCTGTATTTGGTTGATCAGTCTGGTGGGTTGAGTTCAATAAAGGTATATCGATAGGAGTAACAAATGACTTGTTAGCTGATTCACTCATGGTCATTGCTTCCAACATGTTACTTAGATTTGGATCATCACTACACATCTGCTCTAGCTGATCCAAGGCTGTAAGAATATCCATCAGGAGAGAAATTCTCTTCTCTTCTTGCTCCTTATCCTTTTCAGACTGTATATTTTCACAAACTGGAATTCGCTCTACTCTTCTCATAAGATGCACCAATTGGGAATGACTCCGTTCTACAAAACTGCATTGATTTTTGAGATCATCGCCACCAATAATCTTCCACTTTGCTTGGATATCAACCAAGTGATCTCTTACAACTCTTTCCTCATTTTCGAATTCTGCCTTATACCTTGGGTAATTTAGTGATCTCCCTTTCTTTTCCAATTGTAGAAGGGGTCTTAATACTGCCTTCAATTGATCAACTGTCTGCTCACTCTTCGTAACAATACCTCTAGCTGACAATTCATATTCGAGCATTTCTTTCTTGAGGTGCTGTGCCTTCATTGTATAATCCATATTGGTTTTAAACAGTTGTAGTTTTTTTTTTTTCTAATAAAATTGTTTTATTCGCGGAAATTAATCAAAAATAAAAACTTTAAGAGCAGGGAAAATAACGTATTTGATTATAATAGGCGCGAATCAACAGTAACCTCACAAATAAAATCAAGAAAAAGTATCGACAAGAAACAAATTGCAATAATAAGAACTATGACGTGATGAAACCAAAAAGATGAAGTCTATTGATTCACTGATTATATTCGTCTTTTCTTTTCTTCTAGTGGCCCCACGTTGGGCGCCAAAAATTTGCCACGTACTTGATTGTCTTTCGTACTCGATATGAATTTACATAAAATAAAGGTTAATTGATCTAACTCGTGGTTTTACGTACGTGCAAATTAACCCTAGCTCATACACGGTTCGGAGAGTTGGGTGTGGTAAAATGTTGAGCGCCACCAACTTGTAACAACCCAAATTGGAAGATCTCTCAGTTGTTACGAGACACGAGTTAACATCAATAACCCAAAACAAAACAAATGATAAAACATCAACTGGACAATACTCAGTGAATCAATTCAACAACAATATTCATTCAACAGTGTATAATATGAATAAAATAAATAAAATGTGAGCAGGATCGAAAGCGTTCTAACTAAAACTTCGATAAAATTATAACGCAATAAACGGGCGAGTGTGATCACACCTAACAATAAGGCCGCAATGCGTCAATTACTCACTTCTATATCAACTGACTGTTATCAAATTGGAAAATGTGAAACTAAAATGAATAATAATATACACTGCTGTTTAAATAATAAAAATCAGAATCTCTTAGCTGTTTCTCGACTTCTAGCTCTGGTGGTATTCTCGTCTAGTCCAACATTGACTCAGAATGATCTCCCATAAACCTCTTGCACTCGCAAATAGTGAACTATACTGTCTTCACTGACAAGGTTCAGATCAGGGAAAATACCATTCAATAATTAGATGACATGAACATTAAACCATGAACATTAAACCCTAAAAATATAAATGAGGAGAGAAGTAACAAGAAGAGAACGGCACTCACCATAAGATGTTTGGGTTTTGAGTATTTATTCCAAATTCACCGGCACGCTTTCAGATTACTTAATTTGGAATGTTTCTGAGTTGACTGGGTTATGGAAAAGAATGGCATCTTAGAATAATGAGTAAAATTGGAGAATTTGACATAACTCACCTTGATCAGAAAAAAAAACTGACAGATCCTTGATAAAGATAATTTCACCACAATGCGCCACCAAAATCACCAAAATATCAGACTCTCTGATAATCGACGCCTCAAGTGGGAAAAATTGAGCAATCCGCTTCTAATCCGTTCACGACGACGATAAAAGATGAAGCGTTTCGCTCTCCAGTTTTTTTTTTCTTTTGAAGTGAGTGTCACAGAAACGTAGGTGACTATTGTCAACCCTTCGGTCACCAGATCAAGGTATGTTCATAGGAACATTGTTCGGAAATAATTATTGTGCCCAGAACCCGGAGGATTGTTGTATAAAAATAGATGAGTGGCATGAAAAATCACCTGTTACAACATGATGAAGGCTATAGGACAGAACCCGGAACCGCATTAGAAAATTAGCAGTTAGCGAGTCAATACGAAAATACAATCCTTTATAAACCCTTTCAAGAAGTTATAGAAATATGTTTTGGTACATTTGATTGTCGACGTTTCTTCCTCTTCGCCAACATAATAATAGGCGGATTTTGGCGTTGACCAGGTTACGATTTGTCGTTACCAGGTTTGGTATAATTGATTGGTTATATATCGATAGCAGCTCGGGATCACAAGCCAAAACGTTCTGGTTACTAAAAGAAACACTTATGGTATAACGACGTAACTACTCATGATACTACGAGTAACTACTTAATTAGGTACCTCCCAAGAGATTTGTCCCTACTGCGAAGGAAAGTTAGGTTAATAAATTCGTAACCTGGTTAACGCCAAAATCCGCCTGATGATATGCAATGTTTGGCATCAGCCTTAATCAAATCGCAAAGGGCGTCGAACGACAAATACGGTACTGTAACGCTTCCAAATATTACAAACAGCTCAAGAGAGAGGCTGTAAGTCCGCACACTCACTAACTAGTAATATACAAGCTCCTGACCGCAGGGGCAGCCATAGAAAAGAGAATTCTTTTTCCTATGGGGCATGGGGGCAGCGCACCGACGCATTTTTCGCTCATGTTTTGCCGTTTTTGGATTATTCGGACCACTACCACTGAGCATCTATTTTTTATATCTATGAGCCGTATTAAGGTGACGAAGATAGACAGCTTGAAAAGGCATTTTTTCTCCGCCACAGTTTCAAGAATTATGTTTCTATTACAGTAACACGCAATAGCAAAACTAAAGTTCAGTAACTGCAAACGTGTTTATGCATGTTTTTCGCAACCCTTAGCCTTTTAGGCTCTTGGTACTAAGGTAATGTCGGCGTTATTTTGACAAGTTTGGCAGTTTTTTGTCATTTGAAAGTAATTATAAGTATTGTAATTTGTCTGTTTACGTTTGGACGGACTGGTTTTCAATTTGTTTTTATAGGTAATAGATTTCAGTTTTCTTGCATGTTTCCAGTGTGTGCCGTGGATGTAATCAAATCAAATTAACCTTAATGAGTGAGCAAACTGCAAAAAACAACGGCCACGATTCTCGTACAAGAATGATGTAGTGCTCTCCCGTGAATTTATCAATATTATATTGTGTAAATTTAATTATTCGAAACTTTGAAACCCCGAAACAATAGAGATTTTAAAAAAATTAACTATGCAACAATAAAAATTACACTACTTTGTGAATTACTGGATTGAAGATTTCTATTTGTTTATTTATACATTCCAACGATAGTGTCGTTATGTTGGAAATAACGAAAAGAAAAATGAAATGAAAAGTCTTCTATCTCACAAATTCCAAGCACTGTTTATTGAGACATTGATTAATTAAGTGACTACCAGTTTCGGGGGGTCTACAATTTACACCGCGCCCCATGCTCAGGTCATGGAAACAAGTGGTTATAATATCAAAAAAGAAAAAAGGGTTCTATAAGTATCAATTAACCTAAAAAACTACTTACAATTATTCAAGTTACAAGGACGTCATCAACATCAAATACATTAAACAGTCAGGGAACCTCACATGTAACACGGATAAAACATACATCTGTAGAAGGGACGAATACGTTGTAACATGATACTTAAAGAAGTTATAGAAACCTTTTTTGATGTTATAGCCACTTGTTTCGATGACCTGAGGATGAGGTGTAAATTGTAGAGTCCGAAACTGGTAGTCACTTAATTAATCAATGTCTGAATAAACAGTGCTTGGAATTTGTGAGATAGAAGACTTTTCATTTCATTTTTCAAAAATTGAACTCACATCAGTTATCATCTCTTTACTTATAACGAAAAGAGCCGTGAGATAATAATATAGCTAACAGACCATACATTATGTTGGTCAATGTCAAAATAACTATTTCTTTTCTGAAGTGGTAACGTCATTACGTCAAGCGGTATTTAAATAAGGTTTTTCTAAATCTACAATAACTCTCTAACTACAATAGAGTATTCGTAATCATGATAATTCGTAATAAAGCTGAAATCAACTTCCCCTTATAGTCTCTTGTCCCCATTCGCTCCATAGTCCGCTGCTGCAACGCAATGCACATGAGTCAAGCAAGTTGCATAACATCCGGGAGCAGAAAAATAAGTTCAATTGACAGATTGTCAACATGTCAACAATGTCAAAGTACGTAAACAAACCTGCAGGTTGCACGTTTCCAAAAATTACCTTTTATTCATCAATAAATAAGTAAATCACTATTTTTGAAAACTAGCTCATTGTTTACAGACATCCAGTAATTTAGAGAATTTCAATTATTTGAGTGCCTATGGTAATAAGCATTTGAAACGACTGTATTGTGATTGTTTTGGGAACAATTTGGTGAGTTTTTAGCGAGGTTTTTAGGTTTTGAATAGTATTTTCGCATATTTAGGTATAATCTGATTATAAAATCTATCACTCACCAATGTATTTTTTCCTCATATACCTACATATTGTTATTTTTTCCTATCTTGAGGTAAGTATAACCTCTCTTGAAAGTATATTTTTAATGTCTAGATTTTGCAAGAATTCTATTTTCTATTGTATCTTGAATAAATGTTTTCACAGAGCTAAAGTATTGAAAAAAGATAAATGAAGCTATCAAAGATTCGAAATGTATTTAAAATATAAAACTACATTCAGATGAAAAAGTTGGTAATTATTGCATATAAGTACGAACGGTTTTCTGCTGTTTTTAGATTTTTTTCCAAATTTTCTTATACGGGGTGACAATTTAAAAAGGACCAGCATTTGATTGTGTCCAAACCAATGATAGTATGAAGATTTGGCGAGACACATCAATTTAGATATCGAGGGGGACAACTTTTGAGGTATCTCTGTTTTTTTTCTGGAATCAACCCTCTAACGCCCAGGCTAGCTACCCCTGAAATTTCAAATAGCAACCCCCATTTGTTTTGCGATTTTTGAAATCTTCACGTTATTCTCCATACGCTACATCTTTTTTTTTATCAAAATTTAAGTTCCTAACCTCACAAAAATTTTCAAACGAACAGATTTAATTTTTCCTTCAACTGATAATAGTATGAAAATTTGGTGAGACACGTCAATTTAGATATCGAGGGGGACAACTTTTGAGGTATCTATTAATGTTCTGGATTCAATCCTCTTACTCCCAGGGTAACTACCTCTGAAAGCAAATAGCAGTCTCCACTTATTCCGGGTTTTTGAAATATTTATGCTATTCTTGATAAGTTGCATCACTTTTTTTCAAATTGGACTGCATAACCTCACAACTGTTTCCAAACGGACAGCAACAATTATTATAGTCTCTTGAACTGATGACGGTATGGAGATTTTGTGAAAGATATCAATGCAGATATCAAGGGGGACAACTTTTGAGGTGTTAGCAGTCATCTCGGATGTCATATTTCTTCTAATCCCCTAACCTCCAGGGCGCCTACCTTAAAATTTGGAATGAAAACTCCTTTTTCTTTTGTCATTTTTGAGTTCCTCATGTATTTCTAGATAAATTCCTTTTTTTTTAATTGGAATTCTCAATTTCACAGACAAAACAATTATTGTGAGGTTATGTACTTTATTTAAAAAAAAATTATAGGTAATAGCCGAGGGGGAAACCACCCAAGGTATTTTGGTGTACAAGAGACGGTATTCCGAGGGTATTACAAGGTATTTCCAGGGTATTATGAAGTATTACGAGGTATTTCTGTGGTATTACGAGGTATTACCGGGTATTATAGAGGTATTACGGGGTATTCCATAGGTATTAAACGGTATTTCGAGGTATTTCACAGGGTATTATTTTAAAATATTCATAAACGCGCATGCTCCGAAACACACGCATTATTCGCTCTATGTTCTAAAGCCCCGTCTACATCTGAGCAAACGCACCGAATGAGCATTTTGCGCCACATGAGCATTCAGATGTGGACGGGACGCACAAACGCGCTGACAAAGTTTACTAATTTACTAATTTAATTAACAATAAGTTAGGTCACTTAGTCGTCGGCTCTTTGAAAAACCCGTATCACAAGCGGCCGCGGCGTCAAAGCATGCCGCTCAAAGAAACCCGCCCAGCGAAAATAGTTCAAAGCGGCCGACAAACGTTCCGAACTAATGGGAACTGGGCTCTCCAAGAGAAACGAAGTAGACGGGTGGAGCCGGTTTCGCGCGTTTTCGAAAGTGGCCTAACTTATTGTATATTAGTAAACTTTGGCGCTGAGTACGCTCATGTTGTGCGGCGGCCGATCTTAACGTTGTCGGTCCATCAAAAGAATACCTTGCTCAGTCTGGACGGGCTTTTTGTTGCACTGTTCATTTCGGTCCGAACGGCCCCGTACAAAATGGATTTTTCAGTTGAAATGTGTTTGCAATTGATTCATGAGAATATAGGCTTATTCTTTAAACACGAAACGTATGTTGACAAGTTTGAGGAAAAGAATGCCTGGTGGAAAATTGTGGAAATATTTAACAGGGATTTTTGAATCGACTGCCATCCTTGTCACTTATTTGGATGTCATGCAAAAAAAAATCAACTGCCAATCTTGACTTCTGTGTAAGTATAAATAATGTGAAGACCATGTAGTACATTCCCATCACCTTTTCCTATACTTTTATAATTTATGAATAATTATAAAAGCAGCACCTGCTAGTCCTAGATTTTCCATTGTCATTCGGCGCACAAGTGGAGCGGCCCCGAACACAGGCTGATGTGGTTCTGTGAGGGAAATCAATAATTCGCCCGAATTCCCCGAATGAATGCTCATGTGGTGCAAAGTGCTCATGCGGTGCGTTTGCTCAGATGTGGACGGGGCTTAAGGGCTTGATGGTAAACAGCCGGTTAAAAAGCAAAAAATTAAAGGTCCGTTCGACGATACCACAGAGACTTCTTTTTTACCTCGTGTGCGAGCTCGTGTGTTTCACCAGATATTCACAAGGAATTTTAGGCACTTTAGTTAATAGTAAGCTTGATAATAACTCATGACTTGAAAAGAGAATAAGGCTTAGAAAAATGTACAGTATGTCCAGCGATGGGGTAAAAAAAAAGACAGCAATTATTGTAAGATTTAAAACCAAAAATTTTAATTAAGAATGACTATTTCTCGAAAACTGAAATTTGCTAATCCTCATCTTGCCCTCTTATTCTCACCCCATCGCCGGACATAATACATATATAAAGAAAACAATGTTTCCTTATTATCTGTGATCTGTTGCTTACTTTTAATTTCTATTTTTGTTGCTCCTTTGTCTAAAAATAAGGATTTATCGCCCTTTGTTCAAGTTGCCTAAATTATATTATGCAACTAATCCAGAAATAAAGTGTTCGAAATTTTTTATCGTATTATTTTTTCCAACAAATAATCCGAACTAGAACCAAATTCTCTATTTAAAAAATTTCTATTGTTATGATGAAGGTTGAAAATGCTTTTTGGGTATTCCAAAGGTATTACATAATTAGGTAGGTATTACAGAGGTATTATCCAGTATTCCAAAGGTAATACCAGGTATTACAAAGGTATTACCAGGTATTACAAAGGTATTATTGGGTATTTCGTAGGTAATACAAGGTATTTCGTAGGTATTACCGGATATTATCAGGTATTTTAAGGGTATTACGAGGTATTTTCTATGATTTAGAGGTATTTTTTGGGAAAAAAGGTATTTTAGTGTACACATTTTTGTGAGTGGTTTGCCCCTCGGTAATAGCTTATTGAGAATTACATGAAGATTTAAAAAATCGCGGAATAAGTGGAGGCTGATATTTGAAATTTCAGGGGTAGTAACCTTGGGAGTAAGGGGATTGAATCCAGAACATTAATAGATACCTTAAAAGTTGTCTCCCTCGATATCTAAATTGACGTGTCTCACCAAATTGTCATACCATCATCAGTTCAAGAAATAATTAATTCTGTTTGTTTGAACATTTTTGTGAGGTTAGGAACTTCAATTTTGAAAAAAAAAGTGATGTAGCGTATGGAGAATAACGCAAAATAAGTGGGGGTTGCCATTTGAAATTTCAGGGGTAGCTACCCTGGACCTGAGAGGGTTGATTCCAGAAAAACAACAGATACCTCAAAAGTTGTCCCCCTCGATATCTAAATTGACTTGTCTCGCCAAATCTTCATACTATCATTGGATTGGACACAATCAAATGCTGCTCGTTTTAAAATGTCACCCTGTATAGGTAGACACATTCTAGTGTGTTCAAGGATTGCAAATTTACTGGCGGAGAGAAGATTTTTTTTTAGATTAGGTCAGGTTAGTTTGGGTTAGATTTGGTTAGTTTGAGTTAGTTTTCCCTGGCATAAATAAGCATTAGTACGTTATTTATAATAAAAATCAAATATCATATTTTTTCCCTCCGCCAGTAAATTTTCAAATTTGCAATCCACTAGAATATGAGTACAAGAAAATTTGGAAATCATCGAAAAATAGCAGAAAACCGTATAAGCAATTGTTACCTTTTATCTTATTGAGCATTGAAAATAAAGGTGAGTTTGTACCAAGGTTTGTACCGAGGTTTCTACCTATAAGATTGTCCCGTCCATTCCAAAAATTCTTATTTTTATTTTTTTTTAAATTGTTGGAATGAACAATCTTATACAAACTCACCATTATTTTCAATGCTCAATAATATAAAAAGTTAAAATTGGGGGTTTCCACTTAGGAAAATTGAGTTTTGGCACTTTTCTTAATTTAAATTTTGAACTTACTTTTGGGTCACCCTGTAATAATAGTTTTCAAAATATTGTGAAATATCTTTTTGAGTAGGTAGGTCCCTTTCAACAAGAAAACCAAAACAAATTAAATAATGAAGGCTCCTTTATTACGAAAAATTTACTTCAAATAAGTTCCTATAAACGTAATTTTTGACATAACATCTAAAATATCTCAAAAACGCCTTCGAGCAACCGTCATCAACTTTGTTTCTAGCCTTCTTTTTTCGTCTATCACACTCAACATCTAGGTATTCAACGTTTCGAGCTGATATAGCCATAATAAATGTGATAATGTAATAATCAGGAATATAATAAAATAAAAAATATCCAATAAACTCATGTTGCAGAAAGGAAAAATAAAATGTAAATGCAAAATCAATTAAAAGCAGGGAGAAAATAGGAAAATAGTTGGGTATTTGGAAACCAACAGTTATAGAATTTGCAAATTTGAATTTTTGAAAACTAAGAGGGATCGATAAAAAAGTCTTCACATTGATATTGTATTTTTTCTCCTCTAAAAGATGACGTCATCAGATTTTTGATCCGACTAGTTTCTCCACAGACATCATCAGTTCCTGTTTGTTCCTATTGCACGTCGAATAAATAGACAGTTGAAGTTGGGCCAAGACGTAGACGTTAACGTAATACGTTAACGCATAAAGTTCACGCCTACGTAATGATCCAAAAGCTAGTTGAAGTGTGGCATTAGACGTACGTGAAACGTAGCGAGTTGACTTAACCTAATTTGTTGTGTTTACATATAGTTTTTCGACCTGTAAAAGTAGAAAACAAGTGATGTTTGTGGCAATTTGGTTATTAAATTTTGAGGCCCACTAAAAATATGACGTGTTATGTCCAAAATTGATTCGTTGGCAGATCATCCAAGATCGGATACTCGATCGGCAAACCTCGGATTACGTATAAGGCGGGGTATAAGGGATAACGTGCAATACGTGAAAACACGCAAGGTTACGTATGTCCGTAAACGCAAACGTGAAAAAAAACGAAGTGCGCTTGCCCAGATGTCAAGCACCACGTCAATGAATGCACTTCAACTATCTAATGTCAAGTGTGATATGCCGTTGGAATTAGAATTAAAATATGATTATATTAAGCGTAGAACGGAATTTTTCGTCCATTTACAAAAAAAAGTTGATGGTGGTTGCTCGGAGACGTCGGATCAAATTATTTGATAAAGCCATTTTGTAGAAGAAAAAAAGTGACTTGAAAATGTAACATTTGTTTTGAAATATTATCATTTCTTCTTAAACTTGAACCCAGGAAAACACGAAAACCGTTTTACAAAATCTCGGATTTTCCCGGATATTTCCGGAAGTATTCAGAATTTTTTGGATTTCCCAACGTTTAGCAAGTATTTAATATACAGGAATATATCAATAAAACGAATTAATCGTATCATATGTATTTATTGAATGTATTGATCAACATATAGGATGGATCGGAAAAGTGAATCAATTTTTCCAAGGCAATGATGCGATTATAGTTCACGAAAATATCTTAAAATTACTTTCGACAAAGGATTGCATATGTTTTTTTTATTTTAACGAGTTTTAACATCATAATACTGAGTGCAACAGTGCAATCGCAGCTGTATTTTTTTGAGCTCTCACACGATACAACACAAAAAAATATGTTCTCAATAATACACAATCCACTATACACAAATTCGCCTGAATAAAAGTCAGTTCGAAGTCCAGAAACAAAATAACACCAAGACACAATCACATAAACACTTTCAAAATATTCATAATCATAAATAAACAGAACAGAAAATGACAAATGGCGAATCATCGACGGCGGATTGTAGATCGACCGAGAGATCGACGGACTTTGATGCTTGGCTTACACTAAAGCCAAACCTGTGCCAAACCCTCGGCCAAATCTGAAAAGACGTCGAATCAAAGTTGCAGGAGGTATCAAATCCCCGACTGAAGCTAATATGAGTCTTAGGCCCGTTTCACATGGGACTGATGATCAGTGCGGATGATCGGTCGGGACTGTCGAGACCGATCATCAGTCGATTTTAATTGGTTTCACATTGAGGCGTATCATCAGTCGTCAACATGTATTTGAGAAATACAGAGCATCACGTTGTTGTCACTTTATGCCTAAAAAGATTAATAGAAAGGCAAAAAAAGAAACGAAACTCCCGAAATATTTTGTTAATTATTTTGTACTCATCCTATTCATGTATGAATATAAAATAAAATATATACTTACATGCTTCTTGTTGTTTTGCCTCCTCCAGTTGATCAAAATCTTGTAGCAATATTTCTCCAACTTCATACCAAGCTTTATTTGTCGTATCACGATTTTTATATTCTTCTGAAGATGTATCCCATATACAGGGTCCTTCATTAGTGCGTCGGGCAATCCTAGCGTGGTTATTTACAAAAGTAGAAAAAAAAGTTTTATACAAAAGTTGTAGAATGTGACTTTATGCATATTTTAAAAATATTTTCAAACATACAGGGTGCGTCACAAAAGTATGGCACGAAAAAGTATGATTTTTTTAAATGGAACCCCCTGTATATTGATTGATATTTCAATTCTTTCTTCAATTTGGAACAAAAATTGTGATACAACTAATGTTCCTAAATTCAACCGTTATCGAGATATCGCGTTTTAAAAATGGCATTTTTGCAACTTTGACATGCTATAAAACTCAAACTATTCAAGTTAGAGAAAAATGGATTGCACATTCCTATCTTAACTTTTCAAGAGCTATTCAAGGAGATTAAATCCATTATTGTGAAAAAATGTCAAAATGTGCCGAAAAAAGTTGACAGTTGACGTTACCTTCTATCCAAATGACAGAAGAGCTCTTGAAAAGTTAAGATAGGAAAGTGCAAACCATTTTCCTCTAACTTGAATAGTTTGAGTTTTATAGCATGTCATGCAAAGTTGCAAAAATGCCATTTTTAAAACGCGATATCTTGATAACGGTTGAATTTAGGAACATTAGTTGTATCACAATTTTTGTTCCAAATTGAAGAAAGAATTGAAATATCAATTAATATACAGGGGGTTCCATTTAAAAAAATCATACTTTTTCGTGCCATACTTTTGTGACGCACCCTGTATGTTTGAAAATATTTTTAAAATATGCATAAAGTCACATTCTACAACTTTTGTATAAAACTTTTTTTTCTACTTTTGTAAATAACCACGCTAGGATTGCCCGACGCACTAATGAAGGACCCTGTACATGGTTTTTGTTCAATTGAGATTATCAAGAGTTTAGTGTCAAAACGAAATTTTTCTTCAGCACTTGCCATTTGCACAAACCAAACAAATACTTTTTGTAAACATTCAGACAACACTGCGTGATAACAGCAACTGACGATACGCCTGCATGTGAAAATCCCTATTTATTCAACTGCTCTGACGATGACCGATGATCCGCATACGCCAAGGGCTTGACTGATGCCCGTGCGTTTTTAATCGGTCGGCGGATGGTACGCCGGCATGTGAAAAACGCAATTAGTGACAATGGTCCATGCTCGTCAGGACTGATCATCCGCACTGATCATCAGTCCCATGTGAAACGGGCCTTAAAGGACCGAGTAAATGACTTAAAAAGATGGATTTAAATAGCAGCATGTGTAGCACTAGTTCGGAGGATAATAATAATATAAGCTTTTGTGAAAGTCAGATACAGAAGAAAATTCTGATCCCGATCTTGATCCAGATCCGAATGTTCGTGATTTAGAAATTTATATTCAATTGAACAAATATTATGCGGTAGCAAACGATAAACAATGGTTTATAGGACGAATCGCAGAAGTAGTGAACGGGAATACCTCGGAAAATAAGTATAAAGTAACGTTTTTCAAACGTACTCAAAATCACTTCGTTTGGCCCAGACAAATCGATACCGATATTGTGACAAAAAAAACACCTTTTGAGCTTTTAGGGGAAGGCCCATTTAATTTGAAAAGACACGATTTAGTCAACATTGAGAAGAAAAATAAGAGTTAACAATTTCTTAATATATTTTTTTTCCGTGGTTGACGTTTTGATTTAAAGAGGAAAGTTTTTGCAAAATGTTTTCACTAGGTATTAGTTCTTAATACTATTCAAGATAATATGTTTTCGTTGTGTTCTGTATGTTTTTTTATGAATATGTTGTGGATTCAAATGTTCATTTGATAAAATCGAGGATAAAATAAAATGTTATGAGAATAAAATGTATCTTTATTTATTCACCTACTCTTCATTGGGATTGGATCCACCGATATTAAACGAAACTTGAAAATAGTTTATATTAAAGGCAAATTAAAAATCCAACGATTGATTAAATATATCGTCTGATAAAACTATTCTGTATAATGCCATTGCGCATGTTAATACCGGGGTAAATACATTATTTTTGAAGTGACTGAAACTCGGATTGGAATGAAAAATTCAATTGAATACCTTCAAGCGAGCCTTCACGGTACTATTTTGTTTTGTGGGTATTGCTGGGTATTGTCGGTATTGCAGTGGGTATTGTAGGTATTGCAGTGGGTATAACTGGGTATCGTGGGTATTACTAGGTATTGATGGGTATTTATAGAGAAAATAGGTGTATTGTTTTGAAAAAGATGGGTATTAAAGGTATTAGCGTATCGCTCGGACACGTCAATTTTTGGGTTTTGGGGACACATTTTTGTCGTATTTTCACACCCTACCTGTTAACCCCTAAACGGGGATCACAGGTACCCACAAAAAATGTCTAACTACAGTTGAACTTCGATAACTCGAAGCGGCATTTGTTCAAAAATAAATTCGACTTCGACTAAACGAGAACATGTATACCTACTTGAAGAAGTATCAGTTCGAGGCATCGACTTATGGAAGTTCCACTGTATTAAAAAATGATTAAATTATAAGAAAAAATAATAAATAGTAGGAGCTTGAAACTTTGGGAATATAATTTTGATAAAAATAACTATCAAATGACGTATCACTCGAAGGGGGTCCATTTGAAATTCTGAGGGTAGCCATCGCCCCCGCTTAGGGATTAAAAGGGGGGTGATGAAAATACCAAAAAAATTGTCCTCAAAAAACAAAAATTGACTAGCGATCTGAGAAAACCTGGGTGAGAAGTTTTCCGTGCCCCACCCTGTATAGGGAAAAACGATAAAAAATTAGACAGAAGGTGCTAAGCTAGTCAGAGCAGCCAACTATTCCTTATACAGGTTGTTTCCTAATTGCGTACATTAGATTTAAGGGCGTATTCTTGAAGCTAATTTCATGAAAAAAGTCCATATAAACATGGGTCCGAAAATGTATTGTTTCAAAGATACAGGTTATTAAACTTAAAAAAAATGTATGCCCCTGACTCCCTGACTATTGTATTTTTTATTTTTTTATTAGATGAAGCAACCAAGTGGACATTTTGTTTGCCTCTTTGATTTTTTTCGTATCTGGCTTCGTTTTTCTTGTTTTAAAATACTTTACCCGTTCAAAAAATAAATAGAAATATTTTGCGGAATATAAAAGATTTCTTTTTTCGAAAACGAGGCCAGATACGAGAAAAAAGTAAGAGGCGAAAAAGTTGTATTTTTGATTGTTTCACTTAAGAAAAAAATAAAAATTACACCAGTGTTACAAGTGGCGTACATTCATTCTACAAAAATATTCAGTAAGATGTAAGATGCTCTCTTTCGAACAAGGGGATAAAGCGAGGGATAAAGTTTCTCATTTAAAAAAAGTGAAAAGTCTTATTTTTTGGACTTTTGTGAACATCAGAAGTCCAAGAAATAATAATTGTTTTTTCTGATTACAAATTCTGATACTACACCTTTGTTAATATTAACGGAAATCAGGTGTTTTCAGATCTATTGCCAAAACTAATATTACAAAAATAAAATTATTTAGCGACAGAGATTCGCTAGAACACACATTCAAAAATCAATAAATACCAAGTAGTTTTCACAAACTTTCTCATTAACATGACCTAAATGTCAGATAAGTATTAGCTGTGTTCTAACGAATTTCTTTTTTTATTATTTTTTCAATAAAACTGAAAATTTCCGAAACAGTTGAAGGTAGGTAGGTATAAGACATTGTATATGAAATAAGTCTAGAATTTTCTGAAGAATCCAAAAATTGAATATATACAGGGAATTTCATTAAATTTGAAATAACAAAGTTGGTATCAGCCACTGCCACATGACACACCCTGTATAAAATGTTTTTGCTGGAAAAAATGTACAACCAAAATAATCAATCGACTTGTCCGAGCGTTTTTTCGAAAACGTCCCCATTTATTAGTTATCGAATTTATTCCATTTGGCTGTTCCACACTGTATAATAATTAATACTCGAATAAATACTTTCATTTCATTTTTAATATTTCTCGAGATATTTCGTCAACAAAATACGTTCATAATAAGTTTACGATTTTATTATTGTTACTAAAACATACCAAATTAAAAAAAAAACATATTCGCCATCATTTGAATTTCCTCTGCTATCATTTAATAGTAGAGTAAGCAACTTTTAATCTATCAGCAGATTATCAGGCCTAGAAGAACATATTATTGTGCTCTGGGCGCTTTGTCTTTGAACAAAACCATTATTGATCAAAATAAATCAAATATTCCAGAGTAAGTAAGACCATGGGGACGTTCCAATTCATATTATCATTTTAAACAGCTTTTTTAGAATTATAAATTGTATCCACTACAACCATAACAATCAATTTCGTCACAAAATTCAAAAACAAATATCAGGAATTAAACACTTTAAAACTCACATTTAACCTACTCTTTTATTTAAGCTTAAGAGTTCTCTATTCTCTCTGCATGCTCCATTAGGGGTTCTCCACAAAAAGCTATAACCTAAACAAGAAATATTGAAATACAATGTCACAAGAACAATATTGAACACAAACCAAGGAATTTTCTAGAAGATGACAAAATTCACAATATCATATTCTAAAAGTGCTGAATAGCTTCATACAATTTATGATAATTTATTATTTTTTCAGGACTCATCACACTATGTAGAGTGAGGTCAAGGAAATTGACATTGATTCGAGGATTGTCAAGAAGGTAACCTAACATTTTTGAAAATTTCTGTTGAAAAGTGTCATTCCGTTTATCAAACGGAGGAAGAGATGTTTAAGCCTTTGCTTGTTGATCATGATGAAGATAGAAGCACGTAAGTGTTTTATTCTCGAAAGTTTGATTATATAGTTCAAATTCAATCGTATGATTGGATCCTATGAAATGTATCCTCAATTAGTATTCAATTAATTTAAGGCGAAAGTTTCTAGGTCTTATCTTTGATTGATTTGCATACTTAGTGGTTCATATTAGCACTGATATCGCCTACTGAATTAGAACAATGATTGATTGTACTAGAGGATTCTCGTGGTTTTGGTTTTAAATATTTTAATCTACTTCTGCTATTTTCAAGTCAAAAATGAAGGAAAACTGCACCATTGTTTCTTGTATTTTTATCTAGAAATGTTTGTGTCCGCTGAATGAGCTAGAATATTGGAATACAAGAATTTTTCTTCCGAAATCTGGATAAAATACAAGTACCATTGATTCATAATAATTATCATTTTGCATAATTTTTCATTGACTATAAAATATGCAGTGTGACTCAAGAACTACTTACTTCTTTCTTGGTAAGCCAAAGTGATGATAATTATTTGGCTTAGCTCTGATTGATTTTCGGATTAAGTTGGTGTGTACCGAATGATTGATAAATGTGTCACATTTGTAGCTTTAAAGTAGACAAAATTATCTACAATTACGTGCAATAATTACTTTAAACTCTGGAAATTCCATGACGTCGATAGTTTGGGTAGAAAAAATGGCATCTCTTGACTTTCCGTCAAAAAGTTGAAAACATTAGTTTAAGGTCGCGCTTTATACACCTTCAAAATCAATTATTCCATGACTACCTGGTATGTCCTGGTTACATCGAAGGAGATGGCAAATGTGAGTGAACATACAATTATTATAGTCAGATGAATAGCACATGTCAAAAATTTGATGAAACTTTGATTCTGCATCAGTGATCAAGGAAGAAATGGTGCATTTGAGAACTTCAATCCATTTGTCATACGTGATCTGGCGATCTTTTTCAAAAATGTCTTCAGGACTCTTTTCTCACGTTTGAAAAAAGTGTTAAAAATTTAACTTTTTCTGTGTACTTTTTGATCAAAATGGCTAGCACCGTTCGAAAGGGAGGCTGAATAGGTATATGTACTTCCTGAAAATTTCACAATAATTGAACGAAGTATAATCGACCAATGAGAAAAAGGACTCCACAAAAAAAAGTTCAATTTGAGACGTGACAAAAGGGCCCCAAACAAATTTTTGAAAAAAAAATCCCAGGACACGTGAACTGACGAATGGATTGAATTTCTCAAATGCACCATTACTTTATTAATCACTGATGCAAAATCAAAGTCTCATCAAATTTTTGATGTGCTTTTTATCTGATCATGAGTGCTTATGGACCTCAGACACGTTTGCCAACTCTCTTTTCTTACCATAAAGTCATGAAACGATTGATTTTGGAGGTTTATAAAGCGCGACCTTGAACTAGTTTTTCGACCACCATGTATAATATTTTCAAATTAAAAGTATGACAATGGACTATGAAACCAAGAAATTTTTATGAAGTCACTCTTCATGGACGAAAATGAAAACTTGGGTCCATTTTTCCTTATAGAGTAATCTATCCGACATACTGTTGATAATAATGATTTCTTTTCATTCTAGTTTTCATCATTGTACATCAATATTCTCATTTAGGGCCGGTTGCATAAAACTATGAACTGTAGTGCACTGTTGATCGTCAGTTCAACATCAAAAACTACATGGACATACCTATCAAAAAATGAGTTCTCTAGCGTTCTGCTATGTAAATGGTTGAAAAGGACCACGTGGCCTGTCACTAGTTTGCGCCAGCCCGCTAAAAGTTCGTTCTTTGGGCGAAGTTGGTACAAAACAAATCAAATATTGTCGCTTGTTGAAGACTTCTTAAAAATTGTTGAAATAATCATCGACTTGCACTTGATGAATTTGAAATCGGTGAGGGTATACAGGGTATCATGGTGTGTGTTCTTTCCTTAATAATTATACGTTCTGAATTGTTTGACATAGCAGTGACAGCTGAAAATGTCAACAAAAAAGCTGGGCGCCACTTTGAACGAAAAAATCAAATGAAAAGACCCTCCTTTTACATGATACTAAAACACATAAGATGATCAATTGCTGGACGAAATAAGAACCTAGCCGCGCATGTCGTCACCGCGAGCCAAAAGTGAGGTTGGATTTAAAACATCCATAACGTTACCTAGTTAGCATTTGCTGGTCAAAATTTGAACTGGCTCACGCATGACGTCACCGCGTGACATTTGGGCCTATGCAGGAACACTCTTGACAATAGTCAACATTGAAAACTTGACGTTAAATTGAAATTTGACAGACGTATCAATATTTTCAGCGTTCTGGAGTATGGTATCATGAGACCATTCCAGTTTGGTCTGTCATTAACGTCACTTGCAGCTCGCCGATTGGTTGAATGGGACGTTAATGACAGACCAAACTGGAATGGTCTCATGATACCATACTACAGAACGCTGAAAATATTGATACGTCTGTCAAATTTCAATTTTACGTCAAGTTTTCAATGTTGACTATTGTCAAGATTATTCCTGCATAGGCCCAATTGATTGTATAGGTTTGAAGTAGGTCACGTGATGACTTCTGAAGTGGGATGTGCGAGAGTTTATCTTGTTTGTTTCAGTATCATGGTAACCCAGTTTCCTAGGTAACCTCCAAATTTTGAGGTTCGGAGACGCAATGACGTTAGCGAAACCTGCGCGTGAGCATATCTTCTTTGTTATAGTATCATGCCCCTTTTATGAGCAATATATGAGCACGTTCTGCATTTCTCAGCACAGTTTGGTGACAGACAATTGGGTGCCATTTTGAAAAAAAAATACTGCCTTGATAATGAACAAATAGAAAGAGACAGCGACTTCAAACTTTCTGGGTGTAATAAGGATGAAAAAAACCTTTAAAATGAGGTATCACTCAACAGGCCTTTCCATTTGATTTTTTCGTTTTAGGTGGCACACAGCTGTTATTTTGACATTTTCAGCTGTCACTTCGATGTCAAATGATGTGTAGACTCTTCCATATTCATGGTCTGTGTATTCTTTCTTTAATAATTATATGTAAATCTGCTCAACGAAATCATTCATAAGTTGCGGTTATTAAATTTTGGTGATACACATGACCATGTTGTCTGTTGAGGATACTAGAGATCCCTCATCGCTGTCCTCACTTTCATATTCACCGATGGGCTCAAAACCAAAGTCAATAAAACATTCACTCGAGATGGACATGTTTTACATAACATGTATGTACAGCATCTATTAACACAACTTGATTGTCAAAAGAAATTACAATACATCTAAACCGAAACTGAAATGGTGACTACTTCAGAATATTTATAGTTTCTAATTCGACATTCTACAATGTTTTCTAGCAATAGCTTCTTCCACAGCCTTGAGCTGCTTCATTAATTCTTCCCTCTTCTTTTTCCTTTCGTCTGGAGACATTCTACGTTGTCGTGATTTGGAATGCGATGTAGATTTTTTCAGAAGATTCAACTTTATTTTAGGTTTGGGCGACTCCTTATCTGACTCATTTTCGGTTGAAGATTCAGAGGAACTTGAATCGGTCGACTCTGAACTATCAGAACTTGACTCTGAGCTGGAAGTTCCAGTCTCAGATTTTTTTAAAAGAACCGCAGCTAATTTGAAAATACTGTCTTTGGCCGGCGAAGAGCTATTTTCAGTTTGAATCGGGCTGTCTTTATTGGGTGATTCTGAAGTTTTCCTCCGACGAGATAGCTTTTCTTCTTTTCTGTTGGATGGGGTAGACTTGTTTTCTTCACCATTGGGAGATCTTGTCAACGAACCGGAACCACTACTTACGGTGTAATATGAACTGCTCGAACTGTAAGGAGATGGGGTCCTATCGGTTTTTCGATTGGATGATCTAGATCTCATCCAAGGATCGCTCCATTCATCAGCCCGTATCGATCTTCGATGCGGAGATTGTCGTCTTTTGTCAAATCGTTTGGTGTTAGTGTTACGATCAAATCTCGAGTATTCTCTACGTCTAGAGGGTTCTCTATTTGTTTCTCTGCGTCGTTTATGGTTAGCATGTTCAGATGCTCGTTGTTCTTTCACCCTTGGTGAAGATCTTTTTTCATAGTCTTCTTTATCATCTTCCGGTGAAAAACCACGTCGCTTTCTTTCTCTAAAATTAGAATTCTGTTCTTTGAGCTTCTTGGATTTTTCCAAAATGTCTTTGGCAGCCTGTAAGCCTTTTTCCCATGATGATTCCCCTTTGTCCTCCTGTGCTGGATATTGTGGTTCAACATACATCATGGGTCCAATATTGAAAAGTTGTGGCCTCATGAATTGTGCAGGGTATGGTGGTACTTGGATAATATTCCAATTTTGTGGTGTATGTAAGTATCTGCAAGTCAATCCTCGTGCACATAGGCCACGTTGAAAATAACGACATATTGGAGAGTTAGAAATAGTTCTAGTATGTGGTACATTCGTGGGTTGTTGAACTTCGGTTTCTTTGGGAAGTTCTTCGGTATCTTCATCTCCCGTCACTTCGCCCTCTTCTAGCTCAGTGTCAGAGGAATCATTTTCGCCATCTTCAGCTTCATAATCCAGAGGTTCATCAGGTTCTATTGGTGACCCTTGATATGAGGATTCTGCTTTTTCACATGGTTTCAGTTGAGTTTGGGATTCAGTAGTTTCAATAACCTGATTATCCATGGCTCTTCAAACAAGATCTGAAATAATATGTTATTGAATGGATGTAACATGACCAATGGCGCGAGAGATATTCAATCCTAGGAAGGGATAATTCTAAATTCAAAACAATACAGATAGACAAGCGAATTTTTATTTTTAAAATAAGAACATATTATTGTAATCGAGATCATAACCATCTGCTCTCTCGAAAAACGACTTCTACAAAATTGATATGGTGGTCACTTTGACTTAGCATCACAGTTATCCAAAGGTGATACGGATTAGTTCCAAGTATTCCGCGAAGATTACGCCTTCAAATATATTCTTTTAAAATTTGAGAAATGATTCTCAAGATTGTAAATATACCTTCCTAAACAATGGTTATAATGATATAAATCTTATTTTGATACTAATCAACCAATAGTTCTGAAAAATATCTGGTTCAATTTCATTATAATATCGGGTTCATTGTCCTGTATTCCTTTTTTTTCCTACATTTTCTCTTTACCTTTTCTGATTTGTGTAAGAATGTATGTGAGGTCAACATAAAATTATCAATTATCCGATAGAAGACATGTCAAAGAGTCTAGGATGACTATTGGCGATCTAAATAGTTGGCGGACCGGATCTTTATTTACTTTTGTTGTGCGGACGCAAAGGGCCTCGATGGTAACTCCTCATTCTTTTTTTGTGCGAATCCCGACACCCACTGATTTCTTGTTAGCTACTCTTCCTTTCTGGAAGTGGACGGTTGAATCTATTTAGAGCGTCTACTGAATGTTCCAGTTCAATAAGAGGGACCATTTCTCACATCAAAACACTTTGCACTTGACTCATACGAAAGTAACCAACAAACATTAATAATTATTAGCGCGCGAAAATATGGAGTAGTAACGTTCTCGCTAGTTCGCGCGCCTTTCTTTGTGGCGTTGCAGGACCCGTTTGGGTTAGTTGGGTTATACGATAATTATTAATGAAAAGAAGCTGACTTAACGCAACGTGTTATCGATTTTTATAAATTTTGTTATAAGTATGTTTGTATTTCCCAAAATCTATAAATACAGGGTGTTTCCTAACCTCTCTGACAAAAAAGGAGGAGAATTTTCACTAAATTTTAAGACGAAAATGTAGCATAAATCTTTTTGAATGTCGCTTCATTTTCGGAATGCAGGGTTTCGACAAAATAAAAATTGATACGTTTTTTTTTAATTAATTATTGTATTATTGGTTATATCATGTGCTCAATCACTTCAGTCAGGCTCTGTCAATTTTTCCACATTCAAGTTTGAATTCCCAAAAATCAGGTTATTCATGTTTAGTTTCCAACATTCCAATAAGAATGTTCACATTATCGATTTGTTCACATTAACTAAGGCTATATCAAAATATGTAATGTATAATACATTTTCGTAATCATCAAGACAAACATAAATTAGTATTGCATGAAAACAAAAAATCAAAAATTCAATTCCAAAAAAACCAGATCTTGATTTTTTTTTGAGATTGTAGGCAATCTATGTGTCTTAAAAAAATTAGAGAGGTGAAAATGTATAGAGAGTGCGTACACTCGCGCTTCACAAATAGTGTATCAACATAGTCAAAAAAACATTCAAACGCTCAACACTAGCTCAACCTGATAAAATACAATACAGTCCCTTCATTAATTGACCTGTGGAAGTACTAGAACTGAATGTTGCCATCAATAAATTGCATTGAGTTGAATTGAATTGATTGAATTGAATTTAAAAAATCATCAATACAATAAAAACATCATAGGTATTATGTCAATCAAAAATTATTGAAGATTTTATTTGAAAACTAGAATATTTTTAGTTGTTTTTATGCCAATAGGCAGTTTATTGAATAGCTTTTGTCCCACATTTGTCATTAACTTTTTAGAAACATGCAATCTGTTTAGAGGAATGAGGAAAAATCAATATCAGAAAAATAGCGTCTTCCGTACAGTTTCTGTAACATTACTTGATAAACAGACAGGGTGAAACATTTTTCCAATACCAGCCAGTCGGCTTTCGAAAATGTCTACTTCTTTAATTTTTTTTTTGAAAAGGGAATGAATAAAGTATCGGCCTACCAACAATATAAAAAAAAATAAAATTGTCACCAGGTCCAAAGAAAAACGAAAATAATTTTTGGTCAAACAAGCGCGTCAATTTCTTTTGGGACTGAGTGTAGAAAAAAAGAATAAAATAAATACATAAAACATCATTTTTATGCTAAAAAAGTCAGACATTATTGAGGATTTACTTGTGCATAATGGCTTTGTCTCTTTTTCAGTTTTTATAAAGATAAGATCATAAACAACACATTTTCATAAGCATAAGCATAACTTTAGTCATAAGCACAAAAGTTGAACGTATGGTTTCTTATGAACGCGTTTTTACGACCTTTCGCAAACAACGATAAGCATAAGGATAAGGAAGTTGATAATTTTTATCTTTATGTTCAAAGTTATGCAAAAATCGGAACAGCGCAGGCGTCATTTCTGGCAGTGTACGGTAGTAGTCAAATATATTATAAGTAGTCCTGTCTTCATAAACGTATTATTATGATTTTCTTTGGCGCCTGGCTTCTTATGTTCTGTTTCGGTTTTTGAACTGTCTATTGTTTTGTGCATTTTTGTGAATATTTCAATATTTCCGGCAGTCAGCTTTAATCTGATTTTGAGTATGAGTTTTGACTGACAAGCAAATTTTTAACGCTTATGCTTATGAAGTTGTATAAATCACCTTAAAGATACGCTTATATTTACGACTGTGCTTATGACTAAACTTATGCTTATGCTTATGAATGTGTTGTATAAACCAGGCTTAAATAATAGCAGTTGTGTAATCCTTTTTGTTTTTCTTCACCCTATAAGAAAATAAATATCTAATAATCTAGACCTAAAAGAGTGTTTTCACCTCCCAAATTAAAATCAAAATCTGTGTATTGACAATTTTGACAGTAATAATAGAGCGTAGTATTGGTCATCTCAAGATAGAATTTTGTAAACCAATTTGAGTTTTTCATGTGATCTCAGCAAAAAATATATTAGGTTCATCAATTACCAGTAATACATATACTTACTCCAAATTTCATTTTCATTACTTCAAAAAGTCTTAATTCTTTAATACAGGTGCCCTTTATAGTGATACATTTTTGGATAATGATTTTTCCATCTTCGACATTCATAATACTTTCAAGATTTATGGCTACTAATTGATTTTAATTTTTCGCGTCTTAAATTACACATTTGGATATTTTATACTCACTATTCACTTTTACAACTTGGAAAAGCTGCGAAACTTTCCAAAGTTTCAAACTGACTGATTGTGGTTGTCAGAGAAAAAAGAACTGCTCGGTATGTTGTTATGGGGATCGCTCGGGCGATCGTTTGAGGTTCCCATGACAACATACCGAACAGTTCCCGATAGGCGTTTTTTTGTGCTAATACGATTCAACCCGGCTTAAATACATGGCAAACATGAAGCCTGTGGTTCCTGTTTCGGGCAGGTTTTGTCGCTTCTCATTGGTATTTTATTCTCGGGCATAGGCTAGTTATAACCGCGGCTAACGATAAACTACAGGCTGGGGCGCAATATTTGTTGAGGAATTCTAACATATTTATCAAGAATGTTTCCATGTGCAGTGCTTGGTTGCGTTAGTCGACAAGCCTTTGATAATAAAGAACCTACTGAAATAACATTTCATAGGTAAGTGTCAACAGAATGCCGAATTTTCAATAATTTTCCGTACTTAATACTATTATTATACTTGACGATTTTCTTTTTTCTGTACCTTTATAATAAATAATAATCACTTTTATGTATTACCTATTTTGAAAAAAATGAATCACAATATCCCAGCCAACACAAACGCGCGTTTTAAACATCGACCGATGCTGCTGATCTGTCATATTTTGAAAACTGCTTTAGTCCGGCTCTGGAATCAGCGCCATATTGGTGCTATTTAAACCCCGCCTGGTGTTACCACATTTATATGTAAAATTGCTTATGTCCAACACAACTCAGCGGTGACAGCAGCTTGGCAAATTTTGACAGTTTTGATGTTCAACTCTCACGCTAGCAAAAGCCGCTGAATAAAGCAGCTGACCAAAAATTAAGCGAAAATTATTTCGCTGTTTTGCTGTAAAGATAGTCAGCGTATAATGTTTGAAGGTTATGTCGTTTATTAACATGACATGTTTTAAAAATTAATTTTAAAAACATCAACAATTTGGTTCTTTGGTTTGATTCAAATGGAAAAGTGGAATCATAAGTATCAGTACCCGTAAGTAGTCGATGATATTTGCTGCATCTTGTAGTTGGGGTAAAAACGCCATGTAAGAATCTGGTTCAGAATCAAACAAACTCCAAATATAATCGTACTCCTCCATAATACAACCGAACACCGAACAAATAATACCGAATTTGCAATACGAAGAATTCGTCTCTCAACTGCGTCATAGTCAGCGGACGACGTCAAGTAGCTCAGCAGCAGTCAATGAGTTCAACACAAATCTAGCAGTGCAAAAAGCGGTTATTATTTTCCGCTTGACCGCTGTTTGGTGTTGAACAAAAGCATTGATTAACCTGACGTTCCCTTTTTATTCAATCTCTTGGGGCGCGTGTCATGGTAAGCATGGTAACCGTTAAATTACCCTACGATTGTCACGGGATCTCGACATTTATTATGTTTGAAACAAAAAAATACGCGTTTTCTCGACTGATTATACCTATTTTCATGATAATCAATTAAAAAAACGCGTATTTTTTTGGTTCAAACATAAAAAATGTGAAAATCGCCTGACAATCATCGTGGGGTAATGTCACTTGACCGCGGAACGCGCCCATAGAAAAGTGATTAAAATATTATTATATTCACTTTTCTATGAACGCGCCACAGCATGTAGTAGTAGTTCTTGTTATCCACGGTAATAACCTGAGAGTGACAGCACAGGTCATTTGTATCTTTTGATACGTGTCCAACGAGAATTAGTGTGTTCGAAATAACCCTGGGTAACGCTCTGGGCACACACTACCCGTTCGAGAATTCCAGTGCGTATGCTCGGTGTAAATTTTACCGTGGTTCGAGAATAGGCTGATTGCACGCCAGTGTGCGCCCATTGGTATTGAGGTTAGGTCTGTTTTGTTTTCTTTTGATTGCGGTTTCATTAGAGTTTGTTGTTTATCTTATGGATTAATTTATTTTTAAACTATAATGGAGTACCGAATTGAATTCGACGACGACGGCAAATTTCGTCTTTGTGCTGGAATTGACCGTCACATAATTCAATTATGATAATTGTGATGCATCTACCAAGTAAGTGATCAGCATCATATTGTTTAATTCAAAATCTCTCATCTCTTCCTGATCCATCCTTGGTCAAAAAAAGTGAACACGGAGAGGAATAATAACTCCGAACTAAACTTTTCCATAGGTAATGATATAATATGATAACAACTAATCATCAACACAATCCAAAAAATAATCTTATTGTGAGGTTATAGTTTTACACCAGTGCGTTCGAAAGCTCACGACAGAAAATACGCTCTCTTGACCACGTGACCATATACCCTACGATTGTCACGTGATTTTGAGATTTATTATGATTGAAGCAAAAATATATTATGCGTTTTTTCAACTGATAATATCTACTTTATCAATACAAATATGTATTATCAGTTGAAAAAACGCGTATGTTTTTGCTTCAAACATAATAAATGTCGAAATCCCGTGACAATCGTAGGGTAATTTCATGGTTACCATGTCACGCGCCATAGCCTGTAATCTAAAATCTAACGTTAGCCACGTTTGATAGGTCCGACGCAATAGTACTGTAAAAGATGAAAGTGTTTTATTACCTACTCTGGTCCAGGTAATTTAATGCAAAAGTTCTCTTTTCATGTCAATTTTGAAATAAAATACACATTTAAACCTAAGATGCAAAAATGTTCAGTGAATTACAAGATGGCGGATGGGCGGAGCTAACTTGCTATTATTGTCGTCACCGGAGAGATATTGCTTATCAACATGCGGTATTTTGCACGGCCAACCTTGCCAAAAATCACTGAGGCATGGGCGCCGCCATGATGGGACAATTTGTGTTGGTATCTCTGATTTTTTGGACGTGCCACTTATGGCAGCGTTCCGAGAACTAGCGCTATATTTGAGCGGACCTACTGCACAGTAGTCTAGCAAAAAAAGTATATCTCTTTCACTTTATCGCAGGAACTGTGATGCAGTGGTGGAAATTATCATTTTTGTCAGATCAGTGAGATCGCTCGATAAAAGCGATGCAGCGCTGCAATTCCTCTTATGCGGCCATTGGAAAATGCAGAAAGACAGCTGATTATTTTGTTTTTAAGTCATGTCACGTATTCCCATTATTTCGATTTGGATTTTGGATTATTGGATTTCAGAAGATACCTATAGGTACTCAAAAATCAATATTCCTATGTAATTTTGTGCAGGGTTTTTAACATTATTTTAGATACTTATAAAACTATGAAACGTTTTGTGTTGGATTATTATTATTAACATAAAAATTAGCCTTCATTCAACTCAATTTTTCAAAAATATCATTACCTATTATGTCCTTTCAACAGCATTATAAGTAGCGAATAGCACTTGATCTATTGTACCTTACCTACCTACTATTTCGTAACGAGTTCAACTTGGACCCTGGAAATTGGTATAGGTAGTAGGTACTGGAGATAGTCGATGTTTCATGATTTATGCATTCTGCGGTTTTAGAATTGATATAATAATATAATATTCTCTTCAATATGCACAAAAACCACGGGAACGAGATGAAGTCACAGACACTTGAAGAAAAAAAAAAGAAATATTTACCATAATCCTTCGTCCTTTATCTTATTATATTAATAATTAATATAACCTCGAAATCAGACAGTAGAGCCATGTAAGGTTTACATTCAATTTGTTTTCGAATTGGAACTGTCAAATTTCTGCCTGTCAAACGGGAATCATATGCTACCATCTACATTGAATTTGTGTCACGCTTACGCCAAATTCAATGTGGATGGTGACATATGATTCCCGTTTGCCAAGCGGAAATTTGACTGTTCCAATTCGAAATAGAATTGAATGTAAATCAGACATTACAGATTTCTGCATTTTTCAACGATGGCACCACTGAAAATCAGAAGCACTAACTTAAATTGTCCCATCATGGCGGCGCCCATGCTCCAGTGATTTTCTTCTCATTGCATTAGCAGTCCATTTTTATTTACCAAATCCGTGTGTATTTTGACGTAAATTGGATGCGCGATTCACTGCTCAACGTCATTCACGGTATTATGAATGGAGTTATTTACATTACATTACGTAGCGTGGAGCGCTATTTCGAATACCAAGATTTTCCTGCGCAGGTAGTTTGAGTTTTTATGCCATACATAAGTTTGAGTACGTATGCCATACAACCTGACAAATAAACAAGCCGTGTTTTTGTGTGTTCATTGAGGTGAAGTGAAGAATGTATTCATCGGTTGTCAACTTTTCGAACGAAAATACGCCTGCCAAGCACACGATGTCGATCAGAGCTTATCACATTTTCGCGCATAAACTGCCGGCATACTTATAAGCACCCTGTATTTTGAATGTAATAAATGATAGGTAGTCCAAATGGAAAGGGTGCCATATAAATCATGAACCATTTTGAGGTATTCAAAAAAAAACTTAATAAATCTACAAATAGGGACTATTAAAAAATATTTTTGATAATTAAACGCACGAAAAATAATTTGTGTTCTAGTGTTTGTACTTAATTTAATCTTATATGTTGAAGGAAATTGAGTTTTTGGTATATTTTTTTACGTCACATAGCGACAATGTGTCTTATGATATGATAGGCAACAAGGCAACTGTATTGTGATATTTAGCACGTTTAGGATCCTAAAATATCCACACCAGTTACATGATACAAAAAAACAAAGATAAAAGACACTATCGATTCTCAAATTCGTTCGGCAACGCGTGTCATCTGGACCGGCATGGGCAAAAAAATCGATTAAATAATTGATTGATTGGTGATTTGGAGTAGTATGTATGTAATT
This sequence comes from Orchestes rusci, assembly GCA_958502075.1. NCBI lineage: Eukaryota > Metazoa > Arthropoda > Insecta > Coleoptera > Curculionidae > Orchestes > Orchestes rusci. Next base: position 42,066,236 of record OY293306.1, read on the forward strand.
TAAACAAATAAAATAAAATACCTGCAACCAAGAATAAAATTTAGTCTATGTCTTCCAAGTTTCAATCCTATCAAATGAATCATCATCATTATCATTAGTTTCCACACTGTCCAATTATACAGGTTGTTACTTAATGGTATGTCATAATTTTAAGGGGAAGTTCCTGGATAAATTTTAAGTCGAAAAGGTCATATAAACTTGGGTCTTAAAATGCTTGGTTTTTAAGATACAGGGTGTCAAAGATTTATTTTATTTTCAGTTTTTAATACATTTTCCAAAAACGGTTTGAGATATTGAACTGAATTTTGCCACAGGATATTATGGTATAGGAACACACCTTTTTTTTATTAATTTTTGTATTTTTATTTTATTTTATTTTTTTTTTATTTTTTTTTAGACTCAAGTTTATATGACCTTTTCGACTTGGAATTTGTCCAGGAACTTCCCCTCGAAACTATGACATACCATTAAGTAACACCCTGCATACCTACCTAAACCTTGTCTGCTTGACTCTCAACTCCGTTGGCAAATCAGGGATATCGCCTTCCCCAACGTTTCCACACACCGATAGAGAACCCTCTTTTTGGATTCTGGGTCCGATTTGCAGCCAACTATTTTACAAAGCGCCATAATCATCAACAAATTGATTCGCATCTCAAAAAAATAATCATAAACAAATCAAAAACGTCCATCAAACCAGGGAAAATGACACAAGTTTGACAGCAGATTTTTTATATGAACCAACTGACGTCACAAAACATGCGCAATGTCTGGCCCTGCACTAGTTGCACCAACAAAATAACTCACAATCATAATCAATGGAAAATATTTGATAAAAAAAAATCCAAACGATAGAAACGAACATTTTTTATTTTTTGTATTAGCAAAGATTTGTTGATGTTCCTGGGATTTGCGGTCTAACCTCATCTAAACTTAACATAATAGGTACACGGTCAATGAAAAATTCGGAAAATGTTGTTTCTTAACTGTTCCTGTTTAAGTATATTATGCAAAATAAGATATTCCATGTCATTTCCGTAACCTCCGGCCAATATTACTGCTTCCAGTGCTTCATTCAAGATACTACTGCGATACTAGATTTTCAATGACAATAGTCTAATTTACACCGATAACCCGTCTAATACCGTCCGATAGGATTAAGTGGGTGGGGATAGTACGGTAGGTCCAATTCTCGCCCGTTCACACCGCCTTGCAACGCGTGAACTATAAATGAGTACGCGAGCAATTCGTCAAATGTCAAACAACGAAAGTATTCATTAAAACAATTCGTAACCAAAGAAAAACTTACGTGAGTACACCCAGATTACCTTGGAAACTCAGTACCAACAAAATCACAACACATCAACAGATAACATAACTTCATAATTTTGATTGAGATCGAACCAAATCCAGACCAAATCTAGTTTGGTACCTCTGCTGGCAAATACCGAAACAAGAGCGGACCAGCTTAGTCCGCAACTGTGTACACCAATCGAACCAAATGTTTGGCTCGATATAGTATGAATCATGATACTAAAACACACAAGATAAGCTCACTAGCTGGACGAAATTAAAACCGATTCGCATAGAAAAGATGGGAAAATTGGTGTTGAAAACATAACCTAGCATTTGTCATCGAACACCCTATGCATTTTAAATGGAGGGTCACCGAGAAAGATGCGCGTGAGCTTATCTTGTTTGTTGTAGTATCATGAGTATGAATTTAGTACTTGGTTCGCGAAATGACTGTCGGTGTAAACTGGGCCAATGATTTTATCTTTTATGTTAGTTTAGGTTGTGTTGTATGAAATTCCGATTTTTAAAAAAGGGCACCAAAGATTTTTCTGGAAAAAATCGCCAGGACACGCAAGCTTTCAAGTGGACCGAAGTCTTTAAATGCACCATCAGTTCTTTGATAACTGATAACCCTAAAACAGCCTAACGGTGTATCTAAATTTGTGAATGAATTAATTATGAGAAATGTCTGAAGAAATAATTTTTTGTTCTACAGTTGTAAGCATGTGAATCAAATATAATGACTAATACTAGTAGATGTAGCAGTCAGCTACTAGGTATATTCTATTTTACAACATTGATACTCAGTATATCTTAATCGTAGCACTTAGAAAACTGACATTATCAGAATTGTAATAAATAAGTAGCTGTTCAAACAATTACGTATTTTTGAGCTATAGATACTTGATAAAACTAATGCTTGTGAAAACATTTCATCGGCATTGAAGAAGGTGTGTTGTAAAATATGGGTTTCTCGTTAGACGTTTTAGTTCCGTTATCACCATTAAAAATTGCGATGTTTTTGACGAAAATGAGACATAATGCTATTCCCAGAGTTCATCAGTATTCAATAGGGTAAATATCGTCTGTCTACAAAGGGTGAGTGAATGTTGAAAATTATCGAAACACAAATCAAAGTTGGCCAATTTATTCTTGTTTCTTTATCTAAAAAGAAAAAATTCATTTTCAAAATACAACAATCATTTTTTAAAGAAGTCACAATAGTACAGTGAATCAGTGCTTTTCCTGAGAATTCTGGGAAATACCTTAACGCCATCTTGAGAATAGGGGCGCGTGTGTTTTCTCCGTTACTATTAGACTAACGATAAAATATCATAGAACTAAAGTTGTTCAGAATTATTACATCACCAAAAACTTTTAATTAAAACTTTCTTCTCTAAAATTTAATTCTTTATTCAAATTTGAAGTAATCAAAATTAAAAAAAAAAAAGGTCTATGTCCAATGTATACCTTATAAAATAAAGTATAAAGAGTGTGATGATGGATAAATAGGTTATTAGAGGATATAAAATAATTATTATCGAAATCAAAAATCACCACAAGTGTGTTTGGTTCATTTCTTAGGTGAATAAAAAAGGAAAATAGTTCTTAATTGATCGTTTTGAAAATATTTAACATGTTCAAAAGATTTTTTGTATGAATTTGAGTTGAAGTACCGCATCTCCTTCCAAATCACATTAACAAAAGACCTATGACTCCTGAACCATAATTAAATAAGTTGGTTGATGACCTTCAATCACGCTTCTGACTTGAACCAACTGCAATATGTTTACCTTGTTTGATAAAACAAAGATAGCGAACTTATCAGAGATAATAACCGTGAATATCGTGAAACAGTCCCAGCCAAACTAGTTTATTGTCGTTGCGGAAACGAGTGAAAAATTTAATTATTGTAATTTATTCAAATACAATGTCGATTTATATGATTCTAATTGAATTCTATCAGTTGATGAACAACAAAGAGAACACGTAGTTGGAAGTTGAATATCGGTCATATGACTTCGGTGTCCTGAAAAAAAAAACTGTACGCGTTTTTTTGCGCTTTCTTGTTTTGTCCAATATGGGGTCCTATATGTACCGAGAAATGGGTTTAGAATACGAGCCTGATGAGCCAACAGAAGGCAGTCGTAAAAATAGTGTTGTGCCATCCAGTGAATCTTCAAAAAGGTGACTTTTGTAGATAATCATTCTAAAAAAGTGAAAAATCGTTCGTTCTATTTACGGATTATCATGCAATTTTCAATATCATATCGTGTATTATAACGTTTCAATCACATAGTAATAAAGAAACTAGACTCAGACACCTGCCAATTGTGCCAAGACTAATCGTGCAATGGAGCTGATTGGCATTTGAAAACGATATGTGGGGTTGTTTCCTTTTTTTATTATTGCAGTCTGCATATGCGTTCGTTGTTGAACAGATCCGTGGTATGCATTTTTTATCAGGCTCTCCGGTTACTTTCCTAAGTTGATTTCTACTGAGTTTGAGTAAACTTCCTGTTGATAATGGTTGGATGTCATCTGCTTTCATTGATTTACTGTGTTTTAGTCGACGTCTGACATGGTAATCGACTTTCTAGTCAAGGTCGTACTGATTCATTTCATTATAAAATTGGTGTATTTTTGAAATTTTACGGTGAAAATAAAGGGAAAGGAGGAATACATAGAACTATTTAGTTTTTGTAGTCAGGTATAAACAAATATAAAAATAATATTTTTGTGTGTTTATCATAACAATAGTGGAATGTGTTGTACTCGGACGAGATCTAATATTCGCAAGTTTAGTGTTAAGGCAATCATTTTCCAAATTCTTCAATGTGATTTCTTTGGGAGTTTTTTTATTGACAATTGAATAATAATAACAGTTTGCCAATTACATTAATTTCAATGACTACAGTGGTTTTCTTTATTTTTATACATATTCCGGACGTGTTACTATGTTCTCATATTAATATACGGATATAAGCAGGAAAAGTTTGAAAGAAGCATTGTAACATTCAAATAATTTATCAAATGTCAACAGGCGGCTGCTAATCCTTGGAATTTTAAAAAATAAACTTTTTGTTTGTTGTGGAAAAACATTTAATAACGTGTGTACTTTTATTTCTTCAGCGATATCAAATCAGGCCATGTGAAAACGGTGGCTAGAGTATACGCGGATGCTTTACAGCATAAGCCAAAGAATTTCTATGAATATGATTCCTACACTCCCAGTTTTGATGATATCGATTCATATAGTCTTATCAGGAAAATTGGAAGTGGAAAGTATAGTATAGGTAAGACAAATAAAAAAAAAAATGAATCGCTAGGTTCATCATAACAGAAATTCTGTAGTATTCGAAGCGATGAACGAAGCGAAAGGAGAAAAAGTAGTCGTGAAGATTCTGAAGCCTGTCAGAAAGAAGAAAATCAAGAGAGAAATAAAAATTCTTGAGGGATTGAAAGGTAACACATTTCTTGGTACGTGTTTTCACGTAGATTTTTGCACCTCTGTTTATTTGAATACAGGTGTCAAGAATAAACATGTTTTTGTGATTTAGGCACCAACATTTTCAAGGTTCATAATTAAGCTTTTGTATCTACGTGATTTGAATATTTTATCAAATAATGTCTTGAGGTCGTTGCAAGAATATACGGGAAAACTCGGTACATTGCCGATTTCATAATGCCACATTTCAGGTGGTACAAATATAATTAGACTTCTAGGAGTAGTAAACATTCCAACAATGGATCTCACAGCCTTAGTATTTGAGCATTTGGCCTTGAATGAGGACTTTAAAAATATTTATCTGAAACTATCCGAAGACGATACGCGATATTATTTGTACGAAATATTGAGAGCTTTGGACTTTTGTCATTCTAATGGCATCATGCATAGGTGAGTACTCAACATAGACTATACATTTCTAGTCTGACTACAAACATATTAAGATACATCTTATGAATGAAGAAAATAAATAAACCTGTTTCTTCCCCTTTTTGTTATTCGTTTCGTCGATTCACTTCGTCACTTGGTTTGAATATGTTCCATATCTTTTCAGAGACCTAAAACCGCACAACCTAATAGTAGACTTAGAAAACCGTAGAATTCGCTTGATAGATTGGGGCCTAGCGGAATTTTACCATCCAGGACAAGAGTACAATGTCCGTGTTGCGTCTAGATATTTCAAAGGCCCCGAATTGCTGGTGGACTATGGCTTTTATGATTATTCACTGGATATTTGGAGCTTTGGCTGTGTATTAGCGTCCATGTTGTTTAGAAAGGAACCATTCTTCCATGGAAATGATAATCAAGATCAGTTAGTGAAGATTGTTAAGATTTTAGGTACGTTACAACAGCGTAAAGAAGGAGCAATAATATTCTGAATACAAAATCAACTCGTATTTATTCACAGGTACTGCGGAATTGTATGTGTACCTAAAAAAATACAATATCCATATGGATCCCGATTTCCGAACAGTTCTAGGACAGCACAGTCGCAAGTGCTGGCAACGATTCATCAACACCGAAAACGAATACTTAGTTGATAGTTCAGCAATGAATCTATTGGAATGCTGTCTAAAAATCGACCACATGGAAAGAATCACAGCCAAAGAAGCAATGAGGCACAGATATTTTAGCAGAGTGCGACGAAGAAGCGCTTTTGATGTGGGAAATCAAAGTCCTTCTGGCAGTGGTGATAATTGAACAAAATTCGTTGTAAGAATTTTGAGGTTGAAGATTATGGTCGGGTAAAACTCAAATTCTTTCAAGTGCCTTCATTCGATAAATTCCGAAGCGTAGTTTGGTAGTTTTTATTATCTTTGACCTCAAAATATGTCATGATTCGTTATCAATGTGTTCCTATTAAGACTAATAGACATTTGTGTTTCGTTATTAGAATGTATGTTGATTTATGTGAAGAAAGAGCTCCAGGTGATTTTATGATTGTTCCAAATCTAGTTAAAATAAATCGACTATATTTTGGGGGTTGTTTGATTATCTTGTCGATGTTATTTACTTGTCTCACAATTTGCATTAAAAAAATTGGCGTGTTATGTCATTTGATAGACGTTTTACAAATAAAATTGTCTGTGATCTGTGACATGACATTGTTATTATTGCTGTATGTTTTTGAGCACCCATAGTATGAAAAAAATATCCAGCACTTTTTTTACGATTGGTCTACGTCAAATTCTTGTTAAACAGTCAACAATCAAATTTAGGAATATCTCACTGTTTTTATGCTGGGACCGGTCTACAACTAAACGTAACGTCCTCTGAGAGGTAGGACACTGTCAAATTTTTATTTCAAGGCCAAATAACTGCGTTTCCATTGGAGCAATGGGGAAAACAGGATTCTGTCGCTTCTCATTAAAATTTGATGTAGCTGTAATGCAGCTCGCCGATTGGCTGCAAGTGACGTTAATGACGGTTTAAAGCAGTTTACCTAATTTTATTTTTGGGCCACCCTATATTATAGTTATCAAAATATTGTGAAAAATCTTTTGGAGTGAGTCCCTTTTCACAAGAAATCCAGTACAAATAAAACAATAAAGGCTTTCTTATACGAAAAATCTACATTTAAATTGGAACCTACAAATGTCATTTTTGACATAAAAACTCAAATATTTCAAAAACGCTTATACTCAATCTTAAATCTGCCATGAATTTTACGTAGAATCCAAAAGTGTGATGATAAATAGGTTGTTTCATTTGAAACAAGCGAGTCGACACCTACTTCCGATATAACCGGAAGTCGCACAACTTCACTATTATTTCATTTGAAAAGACCATCTCCAAAAATCTCTCCCTACAAATTTTCAAAGTCCCAGTCGCTTCATTTCCTGAGATATTCTAATAGCCCACTTGCTTTGGCGAACCCTGTATGTGTAAACATTCTTTTTACAAAAACTATTTTGAACCATTGAACTTTTGTTCGGAACATTTTTTCCCAATCATCAAATTGAAAAGTTAATATGGTTTTGTGTTTGTTTGTTTAGTTGTGAACAGCCTGTACAGTATACAAATGCAAACATTTTCATATGACTTGTACCGGCAAAGATTCGTGCAAGTTTTTTCATACGCACTTTCATGTATAATAATTGTTCAAATACTTGTACAAGCATACTTCTCAACTATACAGTTACGTGTGTAGCCGCCTTTAGGTAAGGTATCGGTTTATGAATGTGCATCAGTATTTTTTTGGTACTTCACGTTAAACCTCAAATATCTATTACCAAACACCCCTTCAGGTAAGTGTGTTGGAGAAAGTGCGAAGCAGTGTAGTATACTCCAAGTAACAAAACAACTACTCTCAACATTACCATCGGTTTTTGTTTGCTGCCTTTATGCCACCCAAACTTAAAGCAACCTAACCACAAGGTCGCTACAACGTTAGAACTTGACAGTTGCAGAATCTTATTACTCTTAACAACGTAGGCGGACGTCGGGGGTAGTCAGCACTTCAGACGTTGCCGAAGGTTGAGACTCGCGTGGTCGCCATTACGTATATGAACGGTCTGTTTTAATGCACTACAGAAGAAACAACGTAGTTACTAAATACGTGTATAAGTGTGTATGAGCTGCAACGTTTTAACAAGCGACTTGGAGCAACCATGAATATATTGACCAACTGCAACGTTGGATAACGTCTACTGAGCGACTCCAAAGTAAGCATCAGCAGGAGATATAACCTCAAAATAAGTATATTTAGTAAATATTATACAGGGTGTCCGGAAATTACGCGTCAGGATTTTGGTGGGCGATTCTACATGAAAAATTGATGCAACAAACTTCTATACAATTTTTTCAAAAACTTCAAAAAATTTTTCAAAGTACGAATTTTTAATTATTTAAGGTACGGTTAATGTTTAAAGTCGTTTTTCTCGGAAACCGTTAATTCTACGATGATGCAATACGACCACCTTTTTAAAAAATATTTTGATGCTCTTTACTAATTTGACATCCAAATTTATAAAAAGATTAAAACAAAAAAGTTCTAAGTAATTTTCCTAAGGTGAAGGACAGCTTCAGCCTTTTGTCATTGACGACTAGCGTCAAATTAATAGGGTGAATACAAAGAAACACTAGTGACATGCATGCAAAATTTGGCGAAAATCATTACACTAGAAAAAAAGTTATTAAAAAAAATAAGAAAAAAAAAATATTTTTTAACACCCTGTATCTTCCTTAATTTTGAGTTTTTGAAAACATTGTATAGAATTTTGTTGCATTAATTTTTCATGTAGAATCGCCCACCAAAATCCTGACGCGTAATTTCCGGACACCCTGTATATCGATGTCATAAAAGCATTACTCAAAATGTATAGAAACAAAATTATAAATATTCAACCACTTTTTACCAAAAACGTAAGAAAATCTTACAAGGAAACCAGAGCAAAGGAAAGGGGAACAATATGGAAAATCAGTGTTGTGAGGGACACGATGAAGAAACTACCAAAGTTCAAGAGGTACCCATTTCCATTCAAATCAGAAAAATAGCCCTTCCAAGACAAATGCCGATGAACTGAATAATGCAGACTTCCGGGACTCCCCACAGACGAACATTCGACTGATGTTCATCCAGATGTCTTGTCGAGTGAAAAAACTGGCATTTGAACGTAGTAGATTTTATTACAGTAATCGGATTTTTAACCATAACAAAAAAAAAACGATCAAGAAGCACGCTTACGAGGATTAGTTCATGTATGTCACATGGCGCTTTACGTGGTCCAATTTAGTCGGTATTAGTGTACTTTTCGGAACCAAAGGTCGCTTATAGTCAATGCATTGTTGCCGATAGGGCCCTCCACACTGGGATTTTAAAGGTTGGCGTCGTCGTTGCAGTGTTGTCATGTGTTGTGGATAGATTCAATAAAATATCAGACAAAATAGAGAATCTTCACTGTTTCATCAAGCTAACACTTTTTGTGATATCGTCATATGATATTCTTGATTTTTTTCAAAGCAACTTTTCAAGAAAAAAAAAAAGTTTAACCAATTAAAACTAAAATTTTGGAATTAAAATTAAAAAATAAATGGAGGACTGAATTTTTTGGAAGTATCGAGGTCATATTTATCAATGAACTGAAGTGCGTTTATGGTTTTCAGTCACCAAAATGCCAGTACCGTCACTTTTATCTACTCTCACTTTCATAATATTGGTAGCGATATTTCTAGAAATTCAACCTGTCTTTTTCTCATACTTCGTGAAACAGAACAATATTGGTTTCCTTTTCGTTGAAAATAGTAGCTGTTGCCAACGATCACCTTGACCTAAGATTTAAGTTGCGATAAACATCTATTGGTACACGTTGCGCGACGTCGCCATCTGGACAACTTCGGCAACCTTGGCGACGTCGTAGCAACCCAAAAATGATCCACCATTTTGGTGAAAATATAGGTCGCTAGCTAGGACTACTACTCAACGTCGCTTGGCAACGTTGGGTCGCGGAAGGCGGCGTCGTCATTACGTTTGACAACGTAATTTCGCTACTTGGGTGAGTATACTACACACTTGCCCTCAATGGAATTTTAATAAAAGATTATTACCAATAGTGATGTAAACTGAAAAAAAAAACGTTTTGTGTTTTTTTAAAAAAACATGTTTTTTTTTTAAGAAAAAAAAACATGGTTTTTTCTTGAATGTCCTCAAAAAAGCAAATTTCATAACAATGCAAACATCAACGTACGATATTTATTTAAATAAAACTTCATAAACTTAGCAAGTTATTTAGACTTACTGGCACCTTACCGGCTAATAATTTCAGATTATGTCGGTCAACAGAATTAAAAATACAAATAAAATGGTCAAAAATACACTACGACTATTGATGAAACCACATCACAAAATGGGGTGACTAAGAAAGTTCATTTAGTTTGATGATGTTTAAAATGAACTTCTTTTTTTGTTATGTCCAAGTGATTATGTTTATTCTCGTGTTTATTAGTCACGTCTTTTTTGTGTGTGTGTCGAAGTGCATAATCTGTAAGAAATACCAGTCGATATAAGCTCTGTTTTGGTTTCAAGTTCTAGCTCTTCCGCTCTTCAATATTACCATGGCAATATTGAAGTGCGCATGTGTAGAACAGTTCGGAACTGCTAGAAGCTAGAACTTGGAACCAAAACAGAGCTATAAGAAAGTTGTGTAGTGAAACTGTTCTGGTTTTTGGATTATTTTTTCGTTAAATATATGTTTATGGCGAATCATAAAGTCGGAGCAATTCAAGATTCCATCAACTTCAAACGCTCTCAAAACACAATTTATCGATCCACGGATCAACAGACGAAACTGATTGAACACTCGGACTGAGACTGTTACTTTGAACAGCTGACGAAGCCATTAACAAGCAACGACGAAATCCCCTACTGAATATTGTTGGTATGAAAGTTTTGTCCATTCTCATTGTTATTTCATTCAGTAATGAACCAGTTGAGAAATGGATCACATGCGCAGTTGATCGATTATCGTGATATTTCATCAACTGCTCATGCGCACTTGTTCTGGCCCGCGAACAAAGCTGTCTATTGGCTACCCATAATATAGATCATCGTTTTTTCCTGCGTGGGAATTTCAAATCTTGCTGAAAAGAACGCCAGTATTAGAAATGAGAATAAATGATTAGTGCGCATTCCATCTTTCTTGTCACGGTATACCAACGTTCAATCCCGACAAACTGTTACAATACAATGGCACGACAAAATTAAATGTTGCTGGTTCGTGGTGAAATGTTAATTATCCCTTCAATATTTTGAAAGAAAGGAATGTCAGTAATGAACTCTATTCTATTCTCTCTTAACATGAGGTCGTACAGAAATCGCCTCTGGTGGACTCCACCAATTGATTTTGGCAGTTGTTAATAGGGCATCAGTTTAAGGGTGGATATGTTCGAGAAATGTTTGTGGTTGCGGTGTTTTGGGATGAAATTGATCATCAGAAGCAAGATATGAATGTCCGTTTACAAAGGTTCGACTTGAGATGAGGGTTTGAATTTAGACCGAAAAGAATTATTCCAGCGCACTATACACGGCTATAACTAACTAGAAGTGTTAGTAGCAAGCTCGCATAATTTATTTTGACTTTATAAATTCAAATATTAAACAGAGATTTAGGGAACATTCTTGCCCCGTATGATAAGGCCACTTACCTTGGCGTACCCTGTATACTGGCGTTTTAGATTTTATAAAAGTGAATCATTTCATACCAAAAAGTGCAGCACAAAATCAATCAGTAAATGCCTAGTGGTTTTGTAAAGAAGGTATTTAAAATTGGGAAACCAATGAGATATCTGATCTTTGAGCCAACTCTCAATATTTGTTTGTGTTATGCCTGAGGTACAACCAATTTTACTTCGAAGTGGTAGTAAGAGATTTCCGCTTGCCAAACAAGAATCATATATATGCTAACATCCACATTGAATTTGGTGTAAGCGTGATACAAATTCAATCTAGATGGTAGCTAGCATATAATTCCCGTTTGGCGAGCGGATATCTATCAGTTCCACTTCGGAGTGAAATTGAATGTGAAACTTTCATTTTCATGAGATATTCTAACAAATAACGAAAAAAAGAACTAACAAAATTTATTTACAAATCATAACTATGTATATGAAAAAAAAGTACAGAAATTTATGCCATTCATTTCTCACTTCAATTTATACTCTTTCTCCAGTTTGTCTATATAATCTCCAATGTCATCTAGAGGTCTATAATACAAATGTACTACCTGGGAGCCTGCTGCCATGGTCAAAAGAGCACTAACGGTAAATTTCAAGTAAGTTCCCCAAGATACTCCAGCCGGCATTTTATAGTCAGTGTTTTGCTGCTTCTTGCTCTTGCAATCTTTGTTGGATAATATTTAGAGCTTGGCGCTTTTTGTACGTATGATCTGGGAACAAACAGTTTGTTGTTAAATCTCATTGAACTCCACGATGTTTTGGAGATTTTTTAATCAATTCTGAGTGATGGTAAGATTAATTTCTTGTTCTGGTTTATCGTATGTTTACACTAGCTAGACTCTGGACCACCAGGCGTCTCGCAAGTTCATCGACCATGAGCAGTTGAGAATCAAATTGATAGTATGATTGCCATACTAGGTACCTTGACACTAAAGCTTCTTGATATAAGTCGAAAAAACTATCCACTACTTATCAAAGTTCGGTAAGAGTAGGGCTCAAAGTTCTTTACAGATCAATGAGCAATGAGTTCTTGAATATGATCAGATATTGAAGAATGAAGAAAATACATAAATACCTTTCTTGTAAATTATCACGCACCACACTCCACCAAATATATTTAACATTGTATGGAACTCAAATACTCCATAACATAACTTGAACAAAGACAATACTTACAGAAATTGACTTCCCCGACTTTCCAATTGATCATAGAAAATTCAAGAGCAGCTCCAAAGACGAAGAAAAATGGTAAAAATCGGTATAATCCAAAGGTCTTTTTTCCTGGCCAACGGTCTAGAAACCTCTTTAATGCCGAACTATATAAAACGGGTTTTTTCATTTGTTTGGAAGGTTGAAAGTAAAGATTTTGAGTAAATAAGAATGTAAACAGATTTTGAGGTTATGTTGCATAACCAAAATAGGAACTACCTTTTGAAGACTGGTTCCCTACAGATGTCACTTTGGAAGGGAATCGAGCGTTGCCAAGCTGCAATTATTTTCCAACGTTTTTGTCTAAACCACTATCTGTTATCACCAGCAAATTATTTCGTGACGCAGTTAAACAAATTATTTTCGGGGTTCCTCGCCCAAAAGTCAAAATCAAAAAAGTCGTGGGGTTTCTTGTGAATAATATACAGGGTGTGTCTGAAAAACGTGCGCATTTCGACATGGTTAATTAGTCCATAATCACTTTTTGTGAATGAACATGTGTCTGCAAACGTCTCGTTAAAAATACAGTGTTGGAAGTTCAAGTCCAGGATTCTTAAGCATCTTCTTGAGAAATTTGTTTGAGTTCTACTTTTCCAGGATCGGACCTAGAGCGAGTCTATTTCTTTTATCAAAAAAAAAAAGGGGTACGCCATTAAATTTTCACAAAGTAAAATAAACCATGTTTTGATTTTCCGTTCAAATTTGAGTGAAAAAAGAAGATTTTTTTTTCTTCGATGCGTCGTTTTCGAGATACATGCAGAAAAACTCACTTATTTCAGGTTCTAAAAAAAAATGGAAAATCAAATGATTTCATAACAACTGCCCAAAGTGTAGTTGCGCTTTGTTGATTGAAAAATGAAAATTGTATCAAAACCGCTTGAGAAGTTTCAAATTTACAGACTTTTTTTTTTTTTAACTTGATGAAACGTCTGCGGACACATCATGTTCATTTTCAAAAAGTGATTATCCTATTCACTATGTCGAAATGTACACTTTTTCCAGACTCACCCTGTATTTATATTGAGGAATAGGAAAAACGAACAAAGAACATAAGGATTTGGGTGAAGCGTCCCCCCTTGTCCTTATGTAACAGCGCCCATGGAGGGCGTATTCCTTAGCTAATTTTATATAAAAAAAACAGTATAAACATGGGTAAGGAAGTGCATTTTTTACAAAATACGAGCGATGTTAAACTTTTTTTGAAGTGTAAAATTTACAGGGTGTTTCATTATCTTTGACAACATTTTAATCAGCAGTAACTTTTTTGCTTTTGAAGTTATCGAAACGAAACAAATATTTGATTGTATAGTTATCTAGCAAGATTTTTTCTGCTTGAAAAATAAAACAAAATACCTACGATTTACGAAGATATAAACCAGACTTATATTTTTTAAAATAGAATGCCCAGAATATCATTGGATATTTAGATTCTTCTCAAACTTTTGAGTATATTTTATAAATCATATTATTATCATATACCTATCTTCAACGGCTTGGGAGAAAATGACGTCGAAACATTTTGCAAAAAACATTTAAGTATGATCTTGCTGGAGTAAAAGTTGTTTTAATCTGCCACAGAGCATACCTTATCAAGATATCGAAATTAGTTCGTGTATATTGATTTTTTAATTGCTTTATTTCAAAGAGACAATGAAGAGTTCATGAAAATTATCATAAAGAAGAACTGTTGCGGAAAATTTTGTCAAAGGTACTGGCGAGCAAGAAATTTGGGTCACTTAAGAAATTGGCGAAGCATTAAGAAATCAATTCAATTTCGAAATAACTGGTCCTACTGTATCAAATTAAACATTCAATTCCAAATCAGAAGCCAAGTTCTGGTTTTCATGGTTTATTAAGAAAAATACAATATTTCCATATTTTGAACGAAGTTTGACTTATTGCTAAACAAATGTGTATGTGAATGTGTACTTTCTCCCCTGGAATTGATGACTGATTGTAGTCGACGAGGCATACTCTGAATCAAGTTTAGGGTCATGATCTGGTCAATGTTATGCCTGTCTTGCAGTACTCTTAGCACTCTCTTAGCTCATAGAAAGACCTCGGTGCTGGTGTGTTCCTTCAAATACATCGTCCCAATCCAGCCCAAACATGTTCAATGTGATTCTTGTCTGGAATGAGTGCTAGCACTGCTAGCCAATCAAATCGAAGTGACCTAGATGTTTTGCTCGCCAGTGTAATATTAGGCTGATTTTGGCGTTAACCTGGTTAACATCAAAATCCGCCTATTATGATTACGTGATTTTCACTCCAGTCAATGGAAAATTTAGATGAAAAATTCGAGCTATCACAGTTCCTTTCCACCACTTCATGCAACTTGAGCAGTTTCTCTATAGCAGATAGCTTGGTATCAATGTTGGAAACCAATCTGTCTGGACATTTTTAAACCAAAGATGATGGATTTTTTTGGAATCCTATATATACTATACTTTATGCATGAGTAAAAGCAGTTATACAGGGTGTTCATTTAAGATCATCCACCTCATCCACCCATGTTATCTACGAAACAACAAAGATTTGTGGAATTCCTCGAAACACGTCAACCAATAAATAACTATTGAGACAACGAAAAATACCCCCAGGAATACACGACGCAAAATCTTCAATGGTACGAGGATGGTAAGTTTCAAGATAAACTCACCCTGCATAGGCGCTTAATCTGAATCACCTGTTTGTATCGGTAAATAGGTAATCTCTCATTTGCCAACAGATGCTATTTGAGAAAACGCAAACTCTGGGTAAAAAGTTGGATCTGAAAAAAAAACCGTTCAGTAACTTTTCACGTTCAGACGCGTTTGTCCATATTATGAGACAGACCATAATTAAAGAACAATTTCTCACAACCCGAGCAAATGATTCAAATCAAAACTTCAACATATTATGTGTCTCGAAAGCAGGAGTTGCCATCCATTCGATTAGCAAGATTTAGTAGTTCAACAAAACTTGGAAAAATAAATAAACTCGTTCCGTAAGAACCGCATTTAGAAATGTTTGGTAATATATTTACACAGGGTGTCCCAAAAACATTGGGACATAGGGTAACTTGGGTAACAGCAGATTATCGGTACCTATATGTGGTAGGTATTTTCAGAATTTTACTCGAACATCAACCAGAGCTGGGCACTAAATAACAAGGTATACTTTATCAGTCAACTACGTGGTTATCTACTTTTTTTGTAGAATCAGTTGTACTCAAATTACTTTCTCGATTCAAGTAGTTGTGCTCTGGTGGATTGTATACCTTGGTTAATTGAACTACTTGAAAAGTCATTTAACTACTTGACTACTATTTAGGGTGGGGCACAAAAAACTTTCCATAGGTTTTCCCTTATGTAAAAATCGCTCGGACATGTCACACGTTGATTTTTGTTTTTTCTGATGGACACATTTTTATTGTATTTTCACCCACAGGTACCCCACAAATTAACAGAGTAGCCCAAATAAAATGCTTTGCTGAGCTCATTTGCACTATGTGATGCATAAATCATCACTATAGACCGAATTCAGCAGGAAAGTCGGTGGTACACTAGACCCAGGGAGGTCGCAGTGCACTGGATTTGTGGCAAGTCCACAATCCAACACCCTTTCGAATCTACATCTACATCTACCCCACAAATTACTAAATATTAAAAAAACGATACATACTAAGAAATAATAATGAATGATAGCAACTACAAACTTTGGAGATATAATCTTGATAAAAATAACTATATTACCTATCAGATGACTTATCTCTCGACCCCTCAATAAGCATTTTAAAGCCCAAGTTGAAGAGTATAGAAGTTTAGTATATTGTGCAATAGTTCATATTTGCCGGTATTTGTCGGTTACCGTCCCATTAAGTGATATTTTTGAAAAATTCAAAGACGAATTATCTGTCCTCAAAAAAGGTGAAAAAAGTTTTGAAAGTGGGCATGTTTCCAAAATGGATGTTGATGGTACCTTACGTATCCTGAGAGTAGAAGTATTGGTATTTTGGAAGCTTTAAAGCAGGTTTTCACTTCTTAAAAGCAATTTGAATTAAAGAGTCGCTTTTCAAATGGAAAAATCAATACAGATTGGATAAGAGCTGATGTTTGTTTTTACCCAATTTCGAAATGTCATCTGTCAGTGACGTCAACACTTCCACGGTGTATTACAAACTTCGACAGTTCCGAACCAGTTCAGAATGATTCGCATGCGCTGTTGATAAAATATCATTCGCAATAGCCACAGTTCAGAATTTTTAGTCGCAGTTCCATAGATAAAAAATATATATACGGCACAGTTCCTTGTTCGCGGATCAGATGGAATCGGTTCATTACTGGTTCGGATCGATCCCAGCAGTCCTCAGATTTTTGCTAGGACTGAGAGTTCCGTTCTCCCGCTCATGCGCATCATTGGGTTCAAGCTCGTTTCTCGCCATAAATGTTCAGTTTTAATGTGCTGAGATGTAGTGATGTGATATAATGAATAGATGTGAGTCAGAGTGAGCAAAAAAAAACGACATTTTTTTCACGAATGACGAATGAATCTTTGGGTGGCGTATGAGTTCAATTCGCATGAGATTTTGCTTCTCGAAATACCTAAGTTAGGCTAAGCTTTTCAAAACATACACAAATCACAGCTACTTTGTGATGAATTGCATTTCTTTTGCAATGTATTTTCTCCTTTTTCCGAGATTTTCTTTACAGTTCCAAAATCAACAGAGAGTTCTGTTGATTCTATTCATGACACTTCTTCGCTTGGCCTCTGGGTTTATTAGAAAGACCAAACATTGGGCTAATACTACTTTTTTTCCTATATTAAATGAAACGGAAATAATTTTACGTCTGACAGTTGCGAGTTAATCTCAGTTCAGAATTTGTTCATAGCTAGGCATATGCGCATAAGTTATTCACAAATTAGTTCGGAACTTGTTCGCAATTGGTTCTGAATATCGAATCAAATCAAATATGCTTTATTGCCACAAAAAAATTTAATTAAATTTTATGGACAAAGCAAATACAAATGCAAAATACTAATGTAAAAACATCACAAAACATGATAATAATATACATTACGTGAACAATATAATCCGCGAACAAAGCTAATGTGTTGCCGTTGCGGAATGTTCAATTTTTCTTCATTACTTAATTACCCAAGAAGGAGATGCGATAGCAGACAACCCGGCCCTGCTTGAACATTTTTAGTGGCCTAGTTTACACCGATAACTCGTTTAGTTCGGTCCGATAGGACCAAGTGGGTGGGGATAGTACGGTAGGACCAATGCTTGCTTCTCGCCTGTTTACACAGTCTAGCAACGCGTGAACTAAATGAGTACGCGCGCAATTCGTCAAATGTCAAAAACAAGTCGAAATTATTTATCAACACAATTCGTAACCAAAAAAAAACATAAGTAAGTACGCTCAGATTGCTCAGATTGCCTTAGAAACTCAGAACCAACACACTTCAGAATAATAACAATCAACATAACCTCAAAATTTTGATCCAGATCGAACCAAATTTAGTTCGGTACACCTGCTGGCAAGTACCGAACCAAGAGCGGACCAGCTTAGTCCGCAACTGTTTACACCATTCGAACCAAATATTTTGTTCTGATATAGTTCGATTTTAGTACTTGGTCCGCGGACCAAGTTGTCGGTGTAAACTAGGCTAGTGTCTTTGAAATCAAATGCTGTGTCGTCAATGGGTAACAATCTTAGACTATTATTACTGATGGGTTAGCTTGGTGAAGCGTTTATTTACACTTGAGTTTGAGTTTAGGATTTTATTTTGTTTCAGAGTTTTATAAAATATTTCATGTAGGTGCAGACTGAGTAGGATTATGTCCGATAGTCTGATATGATTTTTTTTATAGAAAAAGATACAGGTTATTTTTATATTTCGTGAAATATAAATAAATAGGAAAAATTATTTGACGACAATGTTGAAAAAGTAGTTAAAATTTGAGTACACGAACATGCACAAATAATGCGTACATAGACACTGAAATCTGTTTTTTTTGTAAGCAGTGTAAGAGGCTGTCAAAATATTTACATGCCATGTACACAAACTTTTTATTTTATTTTTTACAAATGAAAACGATATTTAGATTATTTTCCTCAAAATCCGGTAGCAGAACCATTCCTAGCCAAAACTTCTTGTAGTCGTCGAACCATGGAATTTGATAAATTTCCACAATATATCATTGGCAAGGTCATATTCCACGCATTGAGAATGGCATCTGATAGTCCTGCCTGATTTTGAGCTGAGGCCTCCAGTTTCTTTGGTATAAATAATTTTCACCAATAGTCCCCACACATTCTTCATCGGATGTAGATCTGGTTATCTAGTCATTCAGTTATTTAGTTCTTCTTACCGACCATAGGTCCTTCACTGAAGCGTGTAAGTATTTGTGCATAGAGAAATTTATTGTGATTTCACAAAAGTGGATTATTATTGCAACTGACAAAACTTGACGTTCACTTGTCACCTTCATACACTGCTAAAACCAAAACAATTTTACCATTTCAATGTACGCATTTTATGTGCAAGTCATCAGTGTACAAACTACTTGTTGTTAGTAGTTCAACTTCTTTTTTTATAGAGTAGTTAAACTACTTTGTAATAAAACTACTTTCTTGGTAAAGTAGTTGATAGTTCTACTCGACTGCAACTAGTTTTTTTTAAGTAGTTTGCCCAGCACTGCATGGCACACACTCGAACACAGAATACAGAAAAGAGTTGGCAACTGTGCACACGAAAAACAGTACATTTTACAACAAATACCTGCGTGCACAACAAGAATCCGCCTTATCAAGAAACGTCAAAATCATATGTTTCATGCTTGTCACTTGTCACTTTTGTCACAGTCACAACAACAATAAATAAACGGACGGATAAGCGCAGTAATCGCCTAGTGATTCATAGAAATTATTTGATTACAATTATTGGGATTGGATAGGTCTGGATTCACAATGGATCAACCAAAAGAAGCTCCACCACCATATTCTCCTTATCAATCTCCTTATCCAGGTAAGTTGTTAGTTCCGTTGGAGAATTTTCTAAACACGGATGTTCACATTTGATTACCGTTTGCGTAGTTCTATCATTAATAAAGATATTGATGAAAAAGTGATCTATCTGGTTCAAGTCGTACCCCCCTATATTTTTTGCACTTTGCTGCCAAAATCAGGCTGTTGATTGTCGTGAGTGTGCCCTAACCGAGGCCCTAACGTTGTGCAATAAGGAACGGGGCTAATGGGAGCCTAGACCAGTGCACTTAATTTTCATTTTCAGCAGCAATTTCTACTAAAAATAACAGAGATATCATATATTGATTTTTTCTTTATTCCGGAACTACGTTATATTATCCGACTCAAGGTCTTTTCTACAGACAAACTGATAAAATGTGACAAACAAGGCGTTATATGTACAGCGTATCACATTCAAGATGAAAACAGATCTTCGCTATTTGAGTAAACAGCTCAGCTTTTTATTTTTCAAAAAACTCAACAGATATCTGAACTTTAAACTCAGACTTCAAAATCCACAGAAAAGGTTTGATGTTTTTTTTCGCCTTAGAAATATTGAAGAGAGTTATGCCCAGGGTTATAATCGAGGTTAAAATGAACCAAGTTTTCTTTTATACTTTTTTTTATTATGTACATATATGTTTTCCCTTTTTCTCGACTTTTTTAAACGTGCATTGTTCCAAAAAGGCAAGTGTGACCAAGTGTGACGTATCATTCTCAGGAAAAAGTTGGGTTCGTATTTGAAAAAAACGAGGAAAAAAAATGATGATGGTTGCGAAAATTCGAAACTTCGGAAAAGAATTTCGAAGATGCTATTTTGAAAAGCAGAAAAAGTGGTCATGAGAATGTGTCATTCGTTTTTGATTATCTCTCCAAATAAATTCAGGACAAAATAAAAAAGGATTTCGAAATAATCGCTTATTATTGCCGGATATCTCCGGAAGTCTTGAGAATTGTCCAAGCGACATTTTTTGAGATTCAAATTGCGCAAATTTGTCTTCATTTTAAGAATGTAGTATCTCTCATGATTCTCAACGATTCACCAATGATATAAATTACCGTACTCTTCAGAGACCTAGCTGACAGATTAGGCCATTGTTGAATAGTTTTTCACATCAATAGTTGATGACGTGAATAATTTTCAGCTCTACAAAATAACCCAATTTTACGTGATTTTTTACACATTGACACACTAATGCACATCTTTTATAACAGAACTATTGACAGATTTTCAGTTGTACTGAAATGATGAAAAAAAAATTACAACTTTGATGGCCAAGAGTACTGAAATGACACAATGAAAAGTGACGGTACCTCCCACACTATCATAATGATCGAAACATTTTCAGATTGTCTCCTTGCTAAGATTCAGTTGGGACGATATTATTTTGAAGTATCGTGATGTACGTATGGATTTGCTGGATTTGCCACGATATCGTTTTCAGGATGAGGGTGAACTAGACGCGATTGACCATACTTTTGTATTGACAAGAGCATTTAGAAAGACTATATTTCCATTAGTAATTTGGCACTGTGGGAATGTTTCATGTTTCAAGTTAAACTTCCTGAATACCTCTGTTACCGCGAAAATGATCAAACCGCCAGATGTGTTTCTTCAATACCACTAAAGACATACTAATCATTATTTAGTTTGTCATAGTGAAGGTTCCATCAATCTACATCATCGGATGCTGGGAGGATTATTACATCTAACGTGACGTAATAACTTCCTCCTATTCTCTAAAGATATCCCCAATTGAAGCCTCACAATATTACGATTAATTTTTTGGAAACTTGGGACAAAAGAGGGGATTTTAGAGTAGTTTGGTTTTGTACTGATTCTAGTTTGTTATTCATAATGTATACATAGGATTCCGCACTGTAGCGTCTTTTAGCTATTCAAATCACTTGGCCAGTTTTAATTAATTCATTTGCAGTCACTTTTTTATTCATAAACACTCACTATTTACATTAATTTATATCACAACTTACATATTCATGTTTTTAACTGTCCGTTTACAATTATAGTTTATTTCACGATCAATACACGACTTACTCACCACTAACTCTGTTCTTATATTGGCGATTTTATACAGTGTCCGCTACAAATTTGAGTGCATTTGGATTTTTTTTTGTCATCTATATTTTTGTGAAACCTTCTTCGGGGATATCTGATGCAGGTCCGATAACCAAAAAATCAATTTTGACAAATGTCATGAGTTTAGCGAGAATTAAAAAAAGTTAATTTTGGTGTCAAAAAATCGGTTAATTTGACAAAATATGAAAAACAATGGGGTCGTTGCACTATATCAAAATCAAAGCTGATTTTGTGTAGAATATATAACTGCGGGTTTCTTAATAAAATGGGTTACATGAATTGGCCAAAATAATGCACAACATTTAAACTAGGCCTCTTTGAAATAAATAAGTCCATCAACCTGGGCCCATCGTCGCATTGACGTCACAGATCAATATCCTTTATCCGCTTGACACTGAAATGCACGCGCGCTGCTTGATACAAATGCGGCGTTGCGAGATGTACTATTGATGGTATTTTAACAAGAATTACTAGCTCAATATGATGAACGAAAGATAATCGATACATTTAGGTTAACTTTAAAATGGATGGTAAATAATGTGATTTAATACAAAAATTAACCAAGAAATTATACGACACCACCCAGACTGGGTTTTTATGATACCATTGACCGTATCATAAAACCCTCAAGATATTTATTTTTCTCAGACCCAAATTAATGCAGACGCATAGAATAGTTATTTATCAGACGTAGGGATAAACTCAAAGACACAATTCTTTGAATTTATCCCTACGTCTGATAAATAACTACCAGGAGCGTTGCATACTAAACAAAAACTGCAAATATTGGTACCTGCAAATTAAAGCTGGTAGGCAATATTATTTATTGGCCCATTTTTTTTTGACGATATTGAATCGTATATAAGCAAAGTTGATCCAAACCACGAACGTGAATTCGAAATTGAGAAATCCCTAGAATAAAACACGCTTTACACTCGACCCCAAGCAAAAAGCATCTCGGCAACGTTGCGTTCTCTACAGTTATCGACCCACGGGAAGAGCTGCGCCGGATCCAAGAAGCGACGCCATATTTTGCCGTACACGCGTCATCATTTAAAAGGCTTAAAAGGACTGTTGACAAACTTCGACGGTAGTTTATGCCCTTAAAAATCGATAAAAAAAAAAAAAAAATACGGGTCTAATATTTTTGATTATATTTTCAGAATATGCAATAAAAAAAGTACGTGCAACGACCCCATTATTAGAAAAAGTTGTTTGGAATTCACAAAGGACATCACAAGGTCACAAGCCGATTTTCTCATGACATTTGTCAATATTGATTTTTTGGTTATCGAACATGCACAAATTATCCCCTAAATAAGTTTCCTGAAATTATGAATAATAAAAGAAATTCCAATATGTATCCAAATTTATGGCGAAGACATCACAGTGGATGCGAATCCTGCGTTGGAGGACAAATTCCGGAGATTTCGGGTCTGGGGCGATATTTGGTGTATGTTGTTTGTTCCGACCGTCTTGAAAGGTTGGTCCGCTGGATGCAGACCAGTTTCGTCACAATATTGTAGAATGAAAACTTGGTCTAGTATGTACAAAAGCGCGACTTGGTTTGATTTTGGGTCCTGATTGCCTAAAAATAAAGTCCAACATTCGAAAACACCTTTCTAATCAAATAATTTATTAATATGCTTGTCGAAAATAAGCTAGGTATCAAAAACTACTAGGTCTTTTATTTCGAATGAGTAACTTCACTCAAATAATTGAGATGAGATTAAAAAGTATACATATGTAGGTTCACGATTCCTAGTGGATGAGATAAGTAGTATAGAATTTTATCTAAAACACTATACGCGCAATATTGTGGACGATAACTGTGTGCTGTGGGCTATGGCCGGTGTGGAATTCGTAAGGAGGTCATTTTGAGCAAAAAATATAGGTCTGGATTCACTTGAAACGAGTTTTGAAAACTGAAAAAAAAAGTAGTTTTTTGTTTTATTTCATTGAGTATACTTCCGACGTTTTTTTGAAATTTGATAAATATAAAAAAAAAAGATTTTTCTCAACATGCGAAGCCACTAGTTTCATCTTATCGAGCAAAGAAATTTTATTTTTAGGCATAGCTGCAGAGAAGAAATCAAAATCCACTTCAACACGTTAAATCGTTATATACCACTTTTAGAACATTGTTATTTAAAATCATAGGAAACTGCTTTTGTGAACATTTTTAGATGCCTAGTAACGATTAAAGAAAAAAAAAAAAAAAATTGCCATGACAAATTTTAGCGATGTGTGTATTAATAGAATAATGCTTCAAAGTAGAAAACACGAAAATATGAATATTCACACATCAGACAAAAGCGCCAACTCTACCAATGATGCTGGTGAAATTGGCTTTTCGATACTCTTCGTAATTTTAAAATTCCATATTATCAGATTCATTTTCACAAGAAAAACTAACCTCTCTAGCGTTCTAACTAGATTTACTTTGACTCAATGAAATGAACTTCAGATGGTCCTGTACACGGTACAGTGTATGCAACCGCTCCCCCACCAATAATCTATCCTCCACCATCACAAAGGATATATTCATCACCACCCCAGCATAACCCTGGATATGGAGCCACAACTACAACCGTTGTTGTCGAGAATCCCAATGTGATTATTGTTGGTAAGAATCATTTTGTATCAAATTAATGCCTTTTTTGGAACTAAAAAAATCATTTAGACATTTTATATTAGATCTGGTGATGGCGAGCTCTCAATTTTGATCGCTTATCATTGTTTGAGTTTTTTTGCATACAGGGTGTTTATTGATTGAATGCCGATACTTAAGGGTGATAATCCTTGGATGATTTTAAGACAAAAAGTTCATATGAACATAGGTCCGCAAGACCTTAATTTTCAAGATACAGGGTGTTGAAATATTAAAAAATAAATAATTTTTTTATGATTACTTTGATACTATTCCAGATATCTTTATGAAATTTGGTACACGTCTTCTAGGCTTCAATATGCATTTTGTGATGTACAAACAATTTCATTATTTTTACCAGTGGCGTCCGTACGGGCTTTGCACTCAATATTTTTGGAGAAAAAACTTGTACGTCACTGCTTCCTTCCAAAATAAAAATTATTTTTAAAATCTCTATTTATTTCTGAGCCTTTTGATTTTTTCCGTCCGGCGCATGGTTTTCGCTTAAAAAAATAAAATCTACTTAATTGCATTGACACCCTGCTGTGTCATCCAATACTTTCAAATCAGTGGCGCCCTCTCTAACATTCCCATGCATTTTGATGCATAGAAGACGTGTACCAAATTTCAAAAAGATATCTGGAATAATATCAAAGTGATGATCAAAAAAAGATTTTTTCAAAAAAATTTCAACACCCTGTATTTTAAGATCTATGCTCTTGCGTACCTATGTCCATATAAACTTTTTGTCTTAAAATCATCCAAGAATTATCACCCTCAAGTATCGGCATTCAATTAATAAACACCCTGTATATTTACATTTTCAGGTGCTTGTCCCTCTTGCAGAATTGGAGTTCTCGAAGACGACTTCACTTGTTTAGGTGTATGTTGTGCCATTTTGTTTTTCCCATTGGGAATTCTATGTTGTTTGGCACTAAAAGAGAAGAGGTGTGCAAATTGCGGAGCCACTTTTGACTAATTTCATTTTTCTTACAAATTATAATGCAATAGCAATAAAAGTATGAAATGGATTATGAATATCAAAATCATAGTATAGGTACCTAGTTAGTTTAATGACATATCATGAAAACGTTAATAATTCTTATGCGATATGATATTCGATGTGTTTGAAAGATGCATCAAATTTTTTGCATTTTGTACGCTATCCTTGAAATAATGTCATTGGGATGAGAATAATACATTTTTTTTGTTAATTTTAAACTAATATGATTTTTATGAACGTTTGAGGCCAAAACTTGAAACAATGGTATGTGATAGACGATTTGACTGTGAAGATTTTTGTAAAGATTTATTCTATTACTTGTAAGTATTTCGATTAAAGTGAAATTGAAACGCATGCTTTATGATTTATGAAAATTCCTCTGTGACTTGATTGTTTACTATATTTTCCATGAATGTATTTTCTAAAAATGTAAGGGTTTTCCAAAAAAAAAAACGATATGATGATTACGAGTAGAAGATAACATTTATGTTGTAGAATTATTCTCCTCTACTTGCCCTTGAACGGACCAATCGAAGAGCTAGTTTCGGGCAGCTCTTTTGAAAAAAAAATGTTCATTGAATCGCGGCGTGTTAAGAGCCTAGGTGCACTTCTTTGGTATATTTCTCCTCTTTGATTTTGTGCTATTGTTTATTGATCGTTAGGCGGCGAGTACCGCGTCGAGATGAACTTCCACACTATGTTTTTACCTCTAGGCACTCATTGTTAAAGCAAACTGAACATTATTGATAACTGGTGACAGATCTATCTTCTTGACCATGCTTTCTGTGAATGTTTCGAAATCATAACGTTATTTTTGGAAGTCCTGTTACATAGACATTCTGACCAGAATTTTTAGTCACTTTTGCTAACTGGTAGTATTTTAGAATTGAACATCGCGTTCTCGACTTATTACAAATTGGACACCGTGTTTTCGATAAGGATCGATCAAATACTCTTTTCTGAACATAGGTTATGATTTTTTTTCCCGAAAACAAAAATAACGCTAATTTTTGAAGACTCAAGAGAGATATTAATTTTATAAAAGTAAAACTAAAAAAGTTCGTTCATTCAACTGTTTCCAGATGAGTTTTACAAAGAAAAAACGCTTAACACGATATAATACTACTTCAATAGCAAATATGGCAACCGATATGTATTATTTTGTCAAAAATTTCAATTCCATGATAAACTTGTCGAAAAACTAAAATAGGGCATAACTCCATTATTTTTGGTCTGAAGATCAAATTCATAATAATCTTTCATGTTCAAGAAAGAGTTGGATACAAAATATGCACGGTGCCCCGTGAAAAAAAAATCATTTTTAGAAATAAATCCATGTTCAATTGTTTTTTTGACACCACCACGTTGATCAGAGGAAAACATACTGCTGGCTCGCTAGTTTGAACGACCTCGTATCTTAAATTATTAGAAGTTCGCAATAGTTTAGACTAAAGTTTGATCAGACTGTATATTGTAGAAACCATTGATTGGTCGATATTTTGATATACAGCTGATTCTATTGAAGATAATAAATATATAATTTAATTATAGGTTAAAATTCACATTTTAAAGTATGTATTGGTAACTATTGTTAGTGTTGACACTTCCTAGTGAGTTGGCTCATAGACAGGAGTTTCTATCGTATTCATTTTATTAGAAGAAATATATATTCATACGTTTTTGATAATCCTTTTTATATTCATATTCATTTTTCCTATTCGAAACACATTTCCAGTTTTATGGAATCTTTATGATATCATGAAGGATAATATATGGCTGTAATAACATGGATATAATCGACAAAATGAGAACTATTGCAAAAATCCAAGATGGAATCGGTTTCTCATCGTACTAAATACTAAATATTTACCAGAATAACGATAAAAGAGGAGAACGTCTTCTCCGATCAAGATTTTTTTTTTCCTAAAATGCCAATATGTTGGCCTATATAATTTCAAATGACCATAATTGGCCTTAAGGAACGTATACAGTACACCGCTTCTCGCTTTCCGCTTTGTCGCGGCAGACAAGGGGGGCAATTAATAATGTAGGTTGAAACAATGATCTAATATAGCTATAGATGAACCATTTCATTCATAAACTGTGGAAAATTGTGTGGCCAACATCGAACATAGAAGAGACGTGAGGAGGAGTTGAGCGGGGCACTGAGCGGGAATACGTTTGCACCTCAGTGGAACGTGCTTCGGTTACTACACGCGAAGCTGTCAGTGGCGTAACTATTTTACAGAATTCTTGAATTCTTATTTACTGCAAGCTTGACACTTGCGAGTCATTTCAATAATCCATATAAGTAAATAATGAACCACTACAAACTAAACCAGAATAAAAACACAATAAACATTCACAAAATCAACACCAAACCCCACTCAAAAAACAAGAGACGCCAATGTGACGAAATATGAATGAAACGTGTAGACAAAATTCGATTGATAGGGGCGGACCCAATTTTGGTGTGTTGCCGTACTTCAGCTAATATAATTTTCAGAAAAAAAAACTGTTTTTTCTAAATTCTAAATACCCAAACAAATCTTGAAAAGATGTTTCAATTTAAACGAAACTTATTTGATTAAATTCATACATAAAATTGTTTGAAATATGATTCCAAACAATGTTTTAATCTTTTTGCTGCGTAGTAATACTTTAAATAGAGTAAGTTTGGTAAACAACGTGGTGGGAGAAACTCTGCATGTTCATTTCGCTATGTTTCATCTAAAGTTATTAGATCATTGGGTTGAAATGACTGCGCGTGTCTTGTATATTATAATGTACAGGGTTATCTATTCTCTTTGACCCCCACTCACAGCTCTAATTATGAGTGATAGAAAGAAACTTTAGATACAAAAGTTTTTTTTTTATAAAGAATTGGCTTGATACTGATAAATTAACTGCACATCATAGTGATCAATCGGCGTATCTTCGATTCATTTAAGATTAGTTTTGCTCAAGACACTTGCTGATCCAGCTGTTCGTCTGACTATAGAAATGATCTAGGGATACTTTCACAGAGGTGGTAACTGCTGCCATGGTTTTCACTTTGTCCGCCCATCTAAGTCACTTTGCCCATTTGTTTCACTCCTTCCGCTCCCATTTCTTGAACCAAGTGGCTGTCGATATTGGGGCCTCCGACAACAATTTCACCAAAGATCAAAACTATAGGCTCAGTGACTGGGAAAGAAGGGTGGATTTCGAACCAGATCTTCAATGTATCGGCGTCTGCAGTGTCCCCTACAAATGTTGAGCATGGTGACAATCCCTACTGAGCAGCATCTGCTTGATATTTCCTGCCCATATGAGCCCACCATTCAATACAATATTTTCATCTAATTTGAATGTTCTACTATTTTTTTAAGAAACTCTTTAAAGAAACTATTCTAGTACAAAATTGGAGCTAATTACATTATCAACAATCTCTTTCTTTATGGCTTTACTCTAGGACCATTAGTTTAGCCAGTTCATTTCGGGAAACAAAGACATTCTAACAACTTTTCCTTTAGCGATATTCCTGATCGTATGAGCTTATTGGTAGATATATCCGACTACGTAGATTCTTTCATTGAATTATATTATTGTTATGAAAATATTGATAAATAATCTTCATACATACCTTCCTAATGATGAACATTTTATTCCATCTGCGGTAAGCCAAGTTTATAAAAAGTCGATAACAACTTTTCCCCTTTCATGAATATTCAAGGATACTGATAGTGAGTGGAAAGTTAGTTTATGGAAGACTGCAAAGTGTCAACAATCATGAGCGACTTTATCTCGGAAGTTGAATACTCAGATGGATGTACCGTTTCTTATGATTATAATGAGAGTTGTGCACCAACCTTTGTTGAAAGAGTTGAATATGATACGAGTTACAACGATCCATCATTTATCGAACGGGTTGAATATGGTCCTACAACAACACTTATCGAGCCCACTATTTTACAAACTCATTCAGATATTGGTAAGTAGACAAATTTTTGGCATATCCTGTTATAAATGGAGTACGTACTTATCTAGGTTAAGTGTATCTGCCAATGTATATAATAACTTTTAAAGATTTTCAGTATTGTTATGTTTTCTCATTTTAATGAGTTTTGGCCATGATTTCTGATATTCGCTTGATTAACTTCAATCTTAATTTCAATAATTATTGGATGTAGAATGAATTTGCGTTCTTTATCAGACGTTCACCTGGGAGGCATGTATCCCACAATAACACCAGCCGCTCGAGTCTTTGTTCCCCAGCCTACAACATATGGTACCGGTAGAGTTGTGCACAATACCACTGTGGTTGGTGGTGAGTGAATTAAGAAAGCAATCTAAATATTATAATAATTATCATGTTCATCTACATATTTAAATTCTATTTTTCATTCAACAGGATTATGTCCCTCGTGCAGGGTAGGCATCCTCGAGACGGAAGATACCTGCTTTTGTTGTGGACTTCTTTGCAGTTCAGGAAAAAGGTGTCCACACTGCAGAGCAGTATTTGATGATTGAGCAATTATTGTTGTAACCTTTGACCATTTAAGCTCCTATGTAACTTCGAAGCTTCAGGTATTTCGAATATTTCGATACCTAGGTATATTACAATAGCATAACTTTATATCCAATTATAAATATTTTCCATGATATTAATCAAAAATAGTTATTTTTTGAAGGATTATCTTCGAGGACATTTTTCTAATGAAAAACTTCAGATGTTATGAGATATCCCGAACATGTTCAGGTAGTTTTGATGAAACGACATTGTTGTGATAATCAATTAAAATGTAATCAATTGAGTATTTAATGGGTTATACTTTACGTTTTTTTTTTTATATGATTATTGTCACTTATCTCAGTTTTAGTTATCATTTTTGTCTAATTTTGCCATCGTTCTTTCAAAGCACATCAAAATATGCTCTCTTGTTCGCATGAGTTTTTATCGTTGAATGGTTTTCGGATAGTTATGCATCACTGAGCACTGGCTCGAGTCTCTCGAAGTTTGTTTTATCCCTGTATCGTATGGTGACGAAGCTCTGTAGATCTCATTTTAGCGATGGTGGCTGACTTATGATGGTTCGATCTGCATTTTTGGGAAAGTATGGATTCGTGATGTGCGACATGTTTGACCATCTCAATGAGGTGCAAGTGTTTGAGGTGTTTTCAATGTATTCAACGTCACTTGATTTGATGATGATCTGTGTGTATCGTGGTCCACTTTCTGATGCATGTAGTTTTTTGGCAAAGTTACAGCTTCTACTGTTCCTGATTCCAGACAATTATTGCTTGATGAGTGATTTTATTATAAACCTGTGTCCAACAATCTCCAGCGTGACCAGGTAAATGAGATCAAGAAATCTGCTCTATTTACTCGGGACGTACATCCAGACACTCTCAACAACTACTTTTGCACCGTAGCAGACACATCATCGACCCGGCCAGTACACTACCGACGCGCACGAGAAAAATATGAATTCCTCTGATGAGAATGGTAACCCTGCAAGGGTCCTTCTTGCTCTGCCGACAAAAGTCCTTAAAGCTCTTGGCAGTGGTCATAAAATGAATCATTGATTGATGGCAGCTTTTCAGCTTCTCTCAACAATTTTTGGTAAATCCAACGGGGAGAGTTAGGTGACCAAAGAAGTTTTCGGCCTCTCTGTATGCTGACTGATCATTGAAAAGCTCGTCAAGCATAAGGTGATCTCGTTCTTGAGACACTTTAATATCCTTCGTTCTAACCAATTCGGATATCTTACCCAAATTAGAGGAACAATGGATGCTGTTAGGTTTGAAGACCTACGCCAGGATGCTGTTCACTTTGTTGTATTAAGGCCAGTTTTTCGAATAAAATTTTAATTTATTTGGAATGGTATGGGAATGTATCATGTTGTGGGCTTCAAGTGTGCCGTTGGTGGGTTAGTCTTGGGAGCTGGCGTGCCTCTGCCGGTCGGTTAGACTCTAAATTCGTGGGTCTGATCATTGATGCGCATCTCAAATTTAAGGAGCTCATTCAGCTCCCATCTTCTGGATGTTATACTGTTAGAGTCGATACGAGGAAGCTTGGTCAGCGAGTGGCGAGAGAGGTGTACCACTCCTTGGTCGAGTCTCATTTTCGATATGGATCGAATAGCATTTTGCTATTTTGCATAGCAGTCTACATGCGATGAAAAATATTTAACGAAAACAAAAATGGGAGGTTGTCTTCGCTCATTAATAATTAAACCAGCGCACAATGAACATGGACAGAAAACTGTGAAAGAAGAATGGAGCCCATCCGATCATAACACCCCCAAACAAAATGGATCATAATGTTTTTAATGGTAATGCTATTCTGGAAAATAGAAAGGTCATAATATTGGTGAATAATTATATTCTTGATTTGGAAAAACGGCAACCATTAATGATTTATAAAAAAAGCAAAGGCAAGAGAATATCTAATTGAGAAAAGGAATTATATCAGAGTCCCTGATTTGAAAAAAAAGCCAAGAATCCATGGATTCACAAAAGAAAATAAAAAGATACGAAACATCCGTAACTCGCAAAAAATGGTCAATAATTTGAGAAAACGATCCGTAGGTTCAGGGAAAGATAAAATAATTCGTTAGTAACTCAAATATGCAAAAATCTGTGAGTTGGAAAAAACAGGCAAACATTTGTGATGAACTAAAGCAGACAAAAATCCATAATCTGAAGAAAAAAAGCCAGAATTTGTAAATTCTGAAAAGGACGCGATTATCCATAGTCTAAAAGTCAAAAATCCGTGAATTGAGGCAAGAATTGGAGATTGAATAAAGGCAATAAGCCGCGTGAATTGAGGAAAAGAGGCAATCCACGATTTGTTATTTGGAAAAGGCCATTATGCATCAATTGAGAAAAAGAAGCGAACATCCGCAATTTGATTACTGAAGCAAGAATCCGTGGTTTGGAAAAGAAGCAAAAATCCGTGATTTGAATAAACATCTAGAATTCCGGGATTAAGACAAATAAGTAAGATTCGGTCATTTAAATAAAAATCGAAGAAACTGTAAATTGGGGAAAATAAGTAACATTCCTAGATTTTTGAAAATGCAAGAATCCGAGATTTTAATTTTCCGTTCAATCGATTGATACTGTAAAAATAACGTCGCCCAAGCTCAAGATGCTCTGAAGAATATCCATTAAAACATTTTCTTCTTTGGTTACGTATCTCAATCGGGAAAAAATGGTACTGAAGAAATAAAATGATCAGGGGTTTAAAAGTGCAATCATATTTTTATTTTACAAATATGTTCATATCACAAAACAGAACTTCCCCAAACTAATATTCTACATCACATCTTCGAAACCGTAGCCTACATCACTTTTCCTACGCATAACTTAAACATAATTTAATGTTACATTGTTCGACGGTATTGTTATAACGGTTATTTCATAATCGCCATATTTTTACACGAGAGATTAATTTTAAGTCAATCTCCTTCGAACATTTGAACATTATTCTACAGGTATTTACTTGATATTTCACCTATCACATAATATAACTACGACCATATTTATCTTATAATCCCTTTCCTAACCGCTCGAACTCACTGATCAGATGCAACATATCATTCTTATCCAATCCAGAATTTTGAAAAACGATTCTAAAAAAATTGGGCTTGGTTTTGTGAGTTTGATAGGTGACCATCATGCTCCCTTCTTTCATCATTTTTTCTTTTATCTTGGGAGCAACAGCATGTACCTTCTGCCTGTATTCTTCGTCACCTACAATTTTTTCCTGAAATTCCTCGGCAGAACTTGTTCTAAGTGATTCTGGAATGAAGTAGAAGCAAATGTTTGTACATTCGGGGTCTGGAATAACAATTTCAAAACCAGGACGCGATTTTATGGAGTTATAAAAGAATTGGGCATTTTCGAAGATTTTGTTCACATGGTTCTCGAGTCCGCTGGTTCCTTTCGCTTTCCACATGAACCAGAATTTGAGAACATCAGCTTTGCGTCCACATTGGATATGCTTGTCACCTGGAATGAAAGTTGTCTGTCAAGATCATTCAAAGAAAGGTTTTCAATCATTGAAATAATTGATGTGGAAATCGACATATTTTTCATAAAAGCAATACTTCCTATCTTGATTAACTCACCAGTATCTAGTTGGGTATCATAAAACTTATCTTTTTGGAACAAGTACGCAGCATTGGCCGAGTGAGCATCAGTGAGAACATTTCTATGTTTGGTCAAAAAAGTTGAGCATTGTTGGGGTGCCGTCAGAATTTTATGAGGATTCCATGTAACAGAGTCAGCCCTTGAAAATAAAATGTCCTATGAATTTGATGCTACATCTTGCAAAAACGGTTGACATCAATTCAACAATATGCTGATAGGCTACATAAATCTGTTAACCACTTATCATTTCAAATAATGTATAATTTCCATGTCTACTGTCTTCATTTCCGGATTTACCAAGGCTCAATTATTGATTATCAAGTTTATTATGAAATCAACTATTAATGCTAGCGGTCAATCAAGTATGAAATCGACTGACGCTTGAAATAGTTAATTTCCGACATAATATAACAATGCCCGAGGTCAGTGAATCTAATTCTACTTTGTAGGTCGAGATCATCGAATAGGAAAAAGTGTTTTGGTTGTGGAGCAGAGCAGTCTTGATACAATCAAAGCGGAAGTTGAAAACAGAAAAAATCTTTTAAACAATGGAACTTATTGATTGAACTTATCATAGTCGGACATTAAAACTGCCAGATTAAAATCAGACGAGTAGACGGAAAATGGGGATTGAATGATTGCGATAAAAATGCAATAAACCAGCATTCCGACCGATTTGGAAATAAGCTGTCTCCCATAATTTTACGAGGACAGAAAGTTGGGTTTAATGAAGTGTGAGGTATTAAATTCAAGTTATTCAACTCTGAATGGAACATTGTATTTAAGGTTTTCAAAATAGGTACCTAGATAGATTATTATTTAATTTACTTTAACCATAGTCTATACTCACCTTTCGATACCTCTCAATAGATGTCTGTGTTTTTTTGACATCAAGGCTCCACCACCCCAAGCTGCATCCACATGTAACCACAAATCGTATCTCTCACATATATTAGCTAGTTTTTCAATGGGATCGAATGCACCAATAACTGTGGTACCTGCGGTTGCGCTCACTAAAAATGGTTTTGAGCCACTTCTGATGGATTCTTCGATAAGTTGTGTCAAATGTTCTGGATCCATTTTTCCATTGGACTGCGTGTTAACCAAATGTACGTTCTCAGTTCCTAGTCCTAGGAAGGAAGCTAGTTTTTTGATTGAGTAGTGAGCGTCTTCTGAGGTGAATAAGGCTAATTTTGGAAGACTGTGGAGCCCTTTAGTCTGTAAAGAAAGAAATTGGATGTGAAAAATATCACAATATGATAACTACTTGATATTTACTTGGTGAACTTTTTTTTTACCTTGATTTCAGGAAAATAGAAGTGTCTCGCACAACTGATAGCATATCCATTAGCCATTGAGCCCCCAGGACAAAAAATTCCATCACCTTCGCCATTATTCCATCCGACAATTTGTCTCATCTCTTTCAGAATGGTCTCCTCCATCAAAATGACCACTGGTGCCACTTCGTAAGTATACGCACTAGGGTTTAAGGCATCTGTCAGAAACTGGCCTATCAATCCATAAGGATCTACACTGGAAAACAGTTGATTGACAAAGTAGGGATGTCCAGTTTTGACAGAGAATCTGATGATATTTCTGAGCTGCTTGACAAGCTCAGAATGTGTGCTAGGATTTTGTTGGACGTCGAAGTTGATGAACTTCATCAGCTCTTCAGGTTGTTTGAATTCGAGAACTTTATTTCGTCGAGAGGTTCCTTCGAAAACAGCTTCTTTGAGTAGGATTTCGATGCATTCCTTAAAGAAGGCTTCATGATCGCGTCTGGATGGTAGACTTTCGAAAGTGGCTGTTTTTTCTGAGAAGTTGGGTGTGTATGAATAGCGACGTTCCACTGTTTCCTTGATACAAGAGACCTCTTCATCTGCAATGAGATAATAAATTACATGTTGAAATTAATGAAATGAATGAGAAATTCATTTGCGCTCTATTCATTAGTTCATTTTTATCTGAACAATCACATTTAAACAAATTTCTGCCGAGATCCTAAGCATGGGCATCGTGTTCGTATGAATAACACAGGATTCGACGTTGCTTTTTCTATGCAAGTTCTGCAAAACGAACTATCCGTGTTATGAACGAGGTTTTGAAAACAAACGAGACGAACTGTGATCTTCAAATCTACTTCTGCACCAAGTGGTGTACCAAAGCTTCATTGATGTATCAGCAAATTCAACCTTGATTGTTCGAACGCTGGCAGAGTGTGCTAAAGCTACTAAGCTGATCGAACCAGAGATTAACTCAAATTTCAACAGCAGTTTTCAATAATAATGAACAAACTCCATACAAATATTGTCACTAGAAGGGAACTACCAGTTATTTCAAAACAAGCCCTTGATGATGGTTACAAAACCCGATTCAAAAAGGTGAAGATGTTTGCAAAGTTTGCACCAGGATCATCAATCATGATACATTGAATCGTGTCAAATAGGAGGAGCGTGGGGTATTTATCTTGCTTGCTCTGTCCGCTCCAACCTGTACCTACGGATCTGAACTGTACGGATAATCCGTCCATCTATGTTTGAGTATTCACTACTCTCCATTGAGGCCATATACCTATAAATGATTGAGGCATTCATTATTCTCCGCCAGTTCATTGACATGTGTGTCTGAGGATAATGAGGTTAGAGACCTAGCACCAATAAGCAATGGGTCGCGATGCATCTTCCACGCAGGGTATTACTACTGGTGAACACGGTAAAATCTTCTACAAATGACTCAGAGAAGTGCAACCAGAGCCCTTGTTTCGATCACAAAGTGACTCTTCATGTTCTCCCCAGATAATATCAAACGATAACGTTGCATGGATTGTTGAGACCATTCTTTGAAATTGGCTTATTTGCACAACACATTATAACCAGTTATCCTCTTCCAAATATGAAGTTGATTGGTTCACTTATTTCGAGACAGACATATGAAGATCGACATATTATGGATTTCAATGAATGCTTGTTTTGAAGCCTAATTGATTCAAATCCAAGCTGCCGACGATGTGATCAGACAAATAAAAACGCTTGAATAGGTCAGGTGAAATAAACAAACGCACCTGACCTGTTCGATCGTTTTGCCTTATCTGATCACGTTTGTTTACATCGTCGACAGCTTAGGTTTGAATTAGCTATAGGTAGTGCCTCAGTGACTATACAAAAATCAATAATCTGGAAAAGTATTGATATCAACTTATAATTACTGAGAAATCATTTTATTCTATAGTTATTAACGATTTTATGAGATAGTCATATTTATTCAAAGCTTCTGTTGATATTATCACTTTAATCACATTACTTTTTATATTTATTGTATAAGTGAATTATAACGAAAAAACATAATATTATGTTTTTTATCGTTATAATTTGTACAGGGTGAGTCTGAAAATCCTGCGCGTTTTAACATGGTGAATAGAGTATGGTAAGATAATCACTTCATGTTAAGGGGATTCATCCGGTCTGAAATTTTACTCAATGCAAGCATTTTTTCTGGAATGTGCCATTTTTTATCACATCACCTCTTGAAACAATTCAAGCTTTATCAGGTAGATAAGATATCAATATATAGGCAACCCAATATCTATTTTAGCAAAAAAAAAACGGTAACAAAAACGTTACCTCAATGGTCAAAAAATACGAAAAATCTACATATTCCGCTCTCTTGTGAGAGGTATATAATCCGTTAACTCAAAAAAATTGATAGTGTATTAACTAAATTGAACCTTTCTGAGATCATTTCTGGCAATCTCCGTTTGATATGATTGACCAGAAATCGGTAATACCATCCACAAAGTCTCATGTAATTCACAATAAATTGCCACCGTCTTCGAACAAAATCTATACCCATCTCTTTTGAGGCGTAATGTTTACTTAGTTTGGTTGCCGGCGTGATGAATACCTACTGTCTGTTTTCATCTCGTCAGCCCGCGGGCTGAAGTGATGAAAACTTATTTTGTTAGCAGTGCTTTTACGAGCGGATGAATCCCCTCAATGAACATTTACAGTGTTGAAAGTCGAGGAAAATTTCGATTTTATGTCTGTAGATCCCAAACGCTTCATGCATTTCTGTTCAAATTTCAGGGAGTTCTTAGGCATCCACTTGAAAAATTCGTTCGTTGAGTTTAACTTTTCCAGGATACCGGAACTAGAGCGGCTCATATTTCTTTTTATCGAAGAAAACAGTTGTACGCCATCAAGTTTCCACAAAGTAAAACCCATGTTTTGATTATCCATTAATGTTCAGGATTTCCAATATATACAGGGTGTCCCGATATTCAACCGACAACGTTTGAGAGGTTATAGACCTCACATTTTTATGAAACTTGAGGGGACATAGCAGCGTGCTTAGTTTTCAAGATACAGGGTATCAAACTTTCATTTTTCATTTCGATTTTTGTCCTCATTAAGACGACACAGCGATACGAAATTGGGCATAAAGTTTTTTTTATGTCGAGAAATCCAAATTCATCCACGGAAATTACTTTCTCCTTGAAGACTTGAGGCCAATTTTAAAGTTTCATGCTTAAAATTTGGAAAATTGGGTATGTTAGGGTCGATATTTCAATATTCATTCAAGATTGAGGTACACTTAAAAATTATTTTGAACCTTGAATCTGTCTCCCGTGAGTGCCGTGTTTCAATTGCGACACTCACATTACATCTTTAACCAAGTGAAAGGAGTGTGGCACTTAAAAAACCACACTTTTGGTCGCTAATTTTAAAATTCACATCACTTACTTACTTAAGGTGACGTTGAAATATCGGCCCTTAAAGACCTATTTTTTGCTCCTGACCTTGATTATTCTTACACGGGAATACCGATTATTCTTTAATTCAATTTTTCCCAATTTCCGTTGCACTGGAAATTTCAATTGAAGCTATCTCGAAAACGGTTAACTCTTGAGACTTTCTCCGTTTTTAGTTTTTAGATCTCCGTTCTCCGTTTTTAGATAAAAAAGGTTGGTGAATCGATTTTTTTAATATTCACGTCGATACACCAAACTGCAAAAATGTTTTGATAATGTCGTAAGTGGTGCCCCCTACTAGTGATATCAAAACTGTGAATGAATTTGGGTTAGCCGTCATAAAGAACCCTCCCATACGTAATTCTGGTCGATGTGTCGTTGTGGTGAGGAGTATTTGGAAAACTAAGCATTTTAAGGCCGAATGTCCCCATCTCAAGCTTCATAAAAATGCGAGGTCTATCACCTCTGAAGCGTTGTCGGTTGAATATCGGGACACCCTGTAGATATTATCTATATAGACATTTTTGTCGACAATTTATTGAAATACAACCTATTCTTTAAACTACTTATGCGATATTCAATGTCATTATTAATAAGCATTTTCTATCTGGTAATTCTGGTACAAGAGAATTCATTTCATGGTCAATGATTTTTCAGCCTTAAACTTAATAACGTTAAATTGTACCAACCTATTTTGAGGATACTTAAAGCTAAGGGACCCTTAACTTGACATATTTGCATGCAAAACTGTCAAGTTAAGGGTTCCTTAGCTTTAAGTATCCTCAAAATTGGTTGGTGCAATCGGCCATAAGTCTATTTCGCCAAATATATCTTGATTATCAGGGGCGAATAGAGGATGATCTCAGAATTAACTTGCGTAGTAGTAACTAGTTGAAAATAAAATTTGGTTACAGCAGAATGAGAACTTTTAGTTAAATCAAGTTTAGTCAGTCGTTGCTTTACGGCTCGTGAAATCTGTCCTCTTAGGCAATCAAAAGCTTTCAATCTTCAAGAAATTCACAAAAACATATTCCTGACACAGTGAAAAAAAATAATTTAGGGTTCAAGAACTAGGTATTGAATTGTGAATCTTGCGCTGGTCTTGTACAACTTTATTTTGGATGTAAGTTATAAGACAAACTCCTTCCTGCTGTATTTTTTGACAAGCTGTAATGATCTAAGTATAACATTTATCAGTTATTGTCAGGATGAACTTCAATTATTTGAAGAGAAATGAAAACACATTTTCATTGAACTTGTTTCCCAACATGATATTTAAAAATCGATGAATCAGGCAGGTTCGTCCTGGTTTATCAATTTAAAATATTTCCGGAAATTCGACCTTCTTATTTTTATTCATATCAGGAAGTGGGTGATTTTGATGTTTATGCTTATCTTATAAATTGATAAAAATCAACATTCACAAGAGTCCAAATAAAAGGATATGTTAATACATCGAGATATCTTGATTAAAATGTTGCTACTTCTGGATATAAATAATGGCACGGTTAAAAATATTTTCGCAATACAATAATGGGGTATCATACTCTTTTCCAAATCGTTATTTGATGAATATTATCAACGAAGCCGCCTTTATTTTCGCTCAGCTCCCATTAATTTTTTATAGTGCTTCTGATTTGGGCATTTGCTCCGCCCCCTTGAAAAATTAAGAGTCGGTGAACGAATTCCATTATGAATTCTTGTTGCTTAGGCAACCAGCAAAACGTTGAATGATATCTTTTTGTCAAAATACTTGAAAAAATAACTAAAAAAAATAAATATACAGCGTCATCACCATCACCGGCGTGAACCGCTATAATAAAAAGATCTGGAAGTAAAGTGAATGCTCGAGTAGCTAGAAAGGAAATTTAGTCCCGTTGTGTTCGGGCGTTTGGTTATTAAATTACGCTAAACGAATACCTATTTGATTCAATTAAGGCTGAGAGGCTATTTCATTAAGAAAACAGCAATATAGATACCTCCTTCATTGTTGTATTATTGTGCACCCCATTGATCAAAAATTCAATACTTTGTGCGTAGTATCGATCTATCATTTCATATGAGACTGAGGGGAAACTAATTGTATTTGCTTCGACGAAATGTGTTTTTTTTTTAATTCTGTCTTGCCATCCAGCGACGACTCGCGAAATTTGAGATTGAATGAACTCTTTTAGAAACTTTGTTTTCGAAAATGTCAATAATTTTTGATCGGATAAAGATAACAGATTCAAAATTGGTATTCTAGCGTTTTCGAAGGTGAAAAATCCAAACCCGCTATTGGTTTGAACCTATTCTCAAAGGGCACTTTGTAAGTTGTACTTTCAACACCCTGAATCTTTCTAACGACTAATATTTGCCACCACATTTATTAGACAAATCTTCTCATTTTCATTCATCTTATCTCACCTCCTGGTGTATGGCGGATAAGTTACCCTTAACATTAATAATGATTAATTCTAGTTAACTTGCACCCGTTTTGTTTATAAATA
Source organism: Orchestes rusci (assembly GCA_958502075.1). NCBI lineage: Eukaryota > Metazoa > Arthropoda > Insecta > Coleoptera > Curculionidae > Orchestes > Orchestes rusci. The sequence goes on from OY293306.1 coordinate 42,107,060, forward strand.
ACTTTTGTATATTTTGAAACAATTTTCATAATTCTTTGATAGGTTTAGGAACTATTAAATTTTTAAAAGTTGATGTATTACGGATTGATGAGATTGCCCAATCAGAAAAAAAATGTTTTCATCCGATCAACACTATAACTGGATATTTTGAGTCTCTCTTTTTCTGAATGTGATAGTGTGATAGTTTACAAGAAAATAATTTCACGTTAATTTTTTTTTTGCTTCTTATACAGTGTGGTCACTTAAGTGTGCAACATTTGGGAGTTTTTTTTTATCAACTGCACAACCAAAATACAAATATACAATACAATATATTGCCGAAAGTTGGTGCATGTTCGATAATCATATTAAGTGCACTTAGAATGGTTGCATGTCAAACAGCATACAGAGGGTAGGCCAAAAAACATGAAAATTGTACAAGAGTAAAGTACCCTTATTTCAAAAAATTCGGCAAAATGTTATAGAGAAAAGTTGTTTAGAATTAAAAGTTATTCCTCAATACCAAATCATGGCCTCCTAAGAAAAAAAAATATATTTTTTTAACATCTCATTTTCCAAAAAAGGAATTTATTTTATATTCACCCTAAACAGTTTAATAAATTATTCAAAAATAAATCAATTTCGCATAACTTAGTTCAAATTCAAGCATATCAAGAAAAACAAATTTTACAATAAATATAACAATCATTCAAAATGAAAAAAAAAAAAAATCACTTCAAATGAGAGTTTTTTAATATGCAAATTATCATTAATAATGTTTTACCTTGTGAAAAAGAATTTTTGCGATATGTGTTTAATATCGTTGCAACAAACATGAAGCTTTTGCATATTCCCTAAAAAATTTAAAATGTTGGTAAATTTTCTAAATATGCTCAAATGTAACTAAGTTTCGTGAAATTGATTTGTTTTTGGATAATTTATGAAACTGTTTAGGGTGAATATAAATGTTAAAAAAAAAAATATATTTTCTTTCTTAGGAGGCCATGGTTTGGTATTTATGCATAACTTTAAATTCTAAACAACTTTTCTCTATAACATTTTGCCGACTTTTCTGAAATAAGGGTACTTTACTCTTGTACAAGCTCCATATTTTTTTGCCTACCCCGTATGCTGTTTGACTTGCAACCATTCTAAGTGCACCTAATATGATTATCGAACATGCACAAACTTTCGGCAATATTTGTATTTTGGTTGTGCAGTTAATAAAAAAAAAACCCATATGTTGCACACTTAAGTGACCACACTGTATATGTAATTATACAACTAAAAAATATATTATTGGTTACATATTTTCCAATCTTGCAATCATTCTCAATAAAAAAAATTTAAACAAAAAAAAATTGATGCAAGTAAATTAAAAACGATGTGCATATTATATTTTTTTTTCTAATAATCGATTATGAAATACTATAATAAATAATAACAATAACAAATAAGTAGAGAAAAGCTCATTATAAATGACACTCACCTTCAGAAGATGCAAGAGTATCACTAAAAACTTCCGTCTGTTCCAGAATCATAGCACCTTCACCGTTAGCAGGCATGATTGCTTAATTTAAAAAAAATGAAGTTTTTAATCACGACTGTGTTATGGTGATTCCTCGTAGAAACGACTGAATCACCTCAGGATTTGTATCGAAAGTGACCGACGGTTGAGTGGTTAATTTCAAGAACTTCTCGGCGATTTAAACCTTTCCTTGGGTGACGCATTGGAAGACGGGGATTTTGTTCTTGTGGCTGTTAATTATTGGTATCGTTGGGTTGTTTGGTTTATGCAAAGTGATATGCATCTTTTCCGATTGCCGGTCATGGTTTACATAGCTTGAGAAATTGACTTTGATTGCACAGTGGTAAATCCATAACTTCGTGAAAGACCCATATAACTCTTGCGCAGATTTCAAAAAGAGTTTATTACTTATTATTCAAGTTAATGACCACAAAAATTAAGTATTTAAAGATGGTTAAAATGAAAAATGATTTTATTTTCTTATCATTATTATAATTTGATTCTTTTTTCTTTTATTATACATAGTTACAGAAAAATTGGTTATCATACAATTTTTCAGGATTCAATGGTAAAAAAACATAGTTTCATAATTTTCAAAAAAATAATGGTATATTCTTGTTTCAAAAAATGTAAAACATTATTCTTTATAAATTATCAGATATTTCAAGCATTTGTCTTGTAATCTTCAAATTTTGCCTACTTTGCAATTGCATATTATGCTATACATTGATTAAATATTATTATGCCCCCAGACGTCACATACTTACTTAATCAACATTTCATAAGGAGATCATCTGTCTCTGAGGACAAGCGGACTTGTTCGCTCCATCAGATTCATAGTCATAGTCAACTCTTCGGAATTATCTGATATCTTTGTCTAATTCGAGTCTTGTCTTCAAAGACTAAACTTAGCTATTCCTGAAGGCATGATCCAATAATTTGTGATCATTTTTTTCAATATTCAAAATAAAAATTCCACAAATTAAATCAAAATATCACCTATATCAAGGGAATTAGTTGACCATCGCAATAATTAACTTTGAGTGATAATCATGATATTAGAGCTATGGCTCTAGTTTGTTAATAATAACCATTAAGGATGAGCGATGAGCCGTCGTGTTTGCTCTATTTTCCGCGCATCACTTTTCATATTGTGTTACAAAATCTCATTTCTCTTTGATAAATCGCCCAAGAAGCACCATTTTTTCTAATTAACTAGAATGTTTCGACTCAACACGCGAGGTTTTATATCAAAATAAATGTTCTGTTGCACTTTAGGTAGGTAGTTTTGATTATTTGTTATTTGACTACATCTACAGGGTTTTACATGACATGTCACTATCCATTAGACCTATGACCTATGACTTTTAAGTTGTAAAAATATTGTTCTTTTTACTATCTTACTCTTTTAATATTATATAGTTATTTATGGTACTATAGTGCATTATGTTGAAAACAAGTCACGCGAGAAAGATTTATACATTTTCAAGTGACTTTGGAAACTTGATACGCACGACTGGCATACAATGTTTTATCCAACAAATGGAAGAATCTATTTTATCATGAGATACCTTATAATTATCAAATATAAATATCAGTGTCAAAATGACTAAACAGTGTCATGTTTACATTTTGGTCAAAGTAGGTTTTTTGATTGGTTGCCTTGGGAACGTGAGTTATAATCCATAACTCGATAGTGACTATAGTGAGTTATGGATTATAACATACTAGTATGTTATTTGACACTTTACTCTACATTTACATTAATAGTGACAACTATGACTATCATGCGTTAGATAAATCAATTATATTCATTTATTCAGTCAGTGTATCGAATAAAGTCCCGTTTTTCATTCGTTTATTTTTACTCCAGTTCCACAACTGTCACATGTGCTTTTTGTCTAGTAGTGTTGATATCCTGCTTGTGCCTTCTTATTTTTTGTTTTTTACTTTGAAGATTTGAAGAAGAGAAAAAACTTTCCCAAAAGCTGGATATCAATAAAGGTGACATAAAGAGCCTTTTTGTATCATTGTCTGACACCCACTAACACTTGAAGATTATACTTCCAGTGTCGAAACAGCTGGTAATAAAATGTACTCTGTGGGCCAAATTAAGTTGAAACATAATTTGAACCTATTATTTCATAACTTTTAACTTTTTTTGTTGTTTATGGATTTTGGATATGACATTTGTCAATTTCTTCTGGATGCTACACCAAAATTGACCTTTCGAATTTTGGCCACGAACATCCAAAAGATATTGACCAATATCATATCCTAAAATCATCGAAGTCCATCAACAAACAGAAAAGTTATCTGGTGCCAAATTAGGTTCTAACTTGATTTGGCCCACAGTGTATAGGAAAGGTAGCTGTTAAAACATCAAAAACGTAACCTAGCAAACCAGTTACCTAGGTAACCTATGCATTTTGAAGGCTGAACCCATATATCTATTAACTCTATATGGGAACCGTCCTATTCGAACTACGAGCGACGCTTGATGCCAGGATAAGATAGAAGAACTCGCTGTACTGTATAGTTTCAGGGGACGGTCCCCTCGCGATAGAAAAGGATAGACTCATGCGAAAAACATACAGTACAGCGGGATCTTCTATCTCATCCTGGCATCAAGCGGGTAGAATTGCTTCCCATATAGTTATTAATAATAATAATAATAATGTCTTTATTTAGCTTATATAGCTACATACAAAAACAATATAATAGGTTAATAGATAACAGGTTAATAGATATATGGCTGAATCCCTTATGACGTCAGCGAAAAGATGCGCATGATCATATTTTGTTTATTATCTTATTGATGTCGATATTGAGACAACCGAAGACGAAACGTCGGATCTAAAATTTAATAACGCCATCTTAAGGAGGGGAAGTGGCTATGAGAAAGTGTCATTTATTTTCAAAAATCTTTTGTAATAAATTCAGCAAAAGATATAACGATTTCTTTTATATTTCGTTTTCTCCGGATTTTTTCCGGATATCTCCGGAACTACCGGGAACTTTTGAGATTTCAAAGCTGCATATTATCGAGCACCAAAAGCCGCTACATTCTTCTCATTAAACCGACTCTCTTGGGCACGTAATATACACGGTATCCCATTTAAAAAAAGTAAATTTTCAAAAATAAATCAAGAACGCTGTGTTCAATTGTTTTTCTGTTAAGACCACGTTATTCAGCGGAAAAAATACTACGAGTTCTCTCATTCAAACGACCTCGTATCTTCAATAATAAAGAAGTTAAAAAAAAGAGTCGACTCAAGCGGAGGCACCCTTATACCGAAAACACTAGGAATTCAATTTTTACCCGCTTCAAATGACCAGATTGATCCGAAATTTTGCACACTTTCCAAGAATCCATGAAAATACAATTTCAAAACGAACCAAAGAGTGATCAATAATTTTCAATTGAACAAAATCGTGGTTCTGTTGAATTATCTGACTTTTGGCTTCTCAAACAGATGGTGAATGAAACACTGGTTGACGGGTATGTAATTACTTTACTTAAACCACCCGTCTGATATGCAACGTTGCCAAGGTAACTTTCTTGTCAAGGAACTAATGAAGGGAATCTTGGAACTCGATTTTAACCCACTTCAAATGACCATGTAGATTCGAAATATTGCACACTTGTCAAGAACCGATGACAATACAATAATTTTAAAACGCGAAAATCAATGTCACTGTGATAAAAGCGTGGGTGCTTTCTAGCACATTTATTCATCAATTATTATGTATTTTGAAATAGTGTTTAGTGAGAAACAGTTTTACCAATTGAAGCACCAACCGATGATAGTGTAGATAAGGAATAAACCGAATATTTGTTACAAAAATTTTAAACCGTTATAATAGCTTTTGAAATTATCCCTTTCCCCCTCTCTCTCTCGCTCTCAACTAAAATTTTTCCCATTTTCTAGTTTGGAAGAAGTTTCATTTCAGCCACGTGTACAGGGTGATTCATTTTCCGCGACAGGGTGCCAGTTCTCGTAAGCTATTCATAGTAGAGGCTTGCGACAAAACAAATTATTACTAAAACGGGCAAGAGAAAAACCTGGAAAATATTTTCAAGTTTTTGAAATGGTCGCTAGGGGCTTAACAATCAACACCGCATGTAGAAAAATAGGATTTCTATAGAATTTTGGTCAATGAAAATATATTGGGCAAAATTCTATAGAAATTCTAATTTTTTCCATGGTGTTGATTGTTACGCCCCCTAGCGACCATTTCAGAAACTTGAAACATTTTCCAGGTTTTTCTCTTGCCCGTTTTAGTAGTAATTTTTTTTGCCGCAAGCCTCTACGATGAATAGTTTACAAGAACTGGCACCTTGTCGCTGAAAATGAATCACCCTGTGCTATGCTGCACATGATTTTTTTAAAATTAATCCATTTTCTCTCGCCCATTTCTTTCTTCTAGCGAAAAAATAGAATAATTTAGTAGGTAAATACTTTTGTATTTTTTTGTTCGGTGGACTAGTTTTCAAGTTATTCAAGTGAAACGTAAAGATATGACGTATAGAGACCCCCCTCGGCTATCCTAGCTTATGAAAAAATAAATTTGAAAACAGGGTAGTTTCCAATTATAATTTTTTTTCCATGATGAAACAAAAACTGAAAATTCAAGGGTATTAGTTCAATAATACCCTTCCATTATCGGTTTGTCTAACTTGTTTTGCAAGATCCGGGATCCGCACTCCAACGCGTATATTGATTGACATGCAAGCCTGGAGCAAACAGATACGACCAAAGCAATGAATTATTTGTCTGGATTCAGTGGATTAATCGACTGTTTTCCGCCCACTGTTTTTGCCGACCTATGCTCATATTGGGTTATTGTATCTTTTGTAAGCTTATCAGAGTTTTTTCTCATTTCTGTATAACATACTTGAATAGAGTGTTTTGTGTGTGAGAAGTGAGAAATTTAAAGTTCAAGACATATCGGAAATATAGGTCAAATGCTGCCGATTATCTTGGTTCACTCAATTTTGCCTAAATTCTGACTATGCACGTATTCCCTGTACTCTTCGAATAAATCAATTCATTCTTCCCTCAACTTATCTATCCAGTGAAACTTTTTTATGTTTGTAGTAATATGGGTAAGTTTTAAATGCTTAGAACAGATGCAGTTTGCAGGAATTTAGAGACTCAAGTCACATCGTAAGCGGTGTAAAGGCAATAGACCAACAAACGAAGCCAGGACGTTGAGGTTGCCATATTGTATAAGCTTTCTTTGTTTACATGTTACCTCCACCAAGTATTAATGTGAAATCGTATGGTTGGGTTGTTAGATAAACAGAGTGAGTCCGAAATAAGTGCGCATTTTGTATAGCAACATATTGTTTTTCTCACAGGACCATGTCGCCTATCCTATGCACAAGAAAAGTGACACAACTCAAAATACAAATTTTACAGGAGAGGCAATTGAAGTTTTGACACGACGATAATATGATATTACGTGAAAAGTTAAATAGGTAAATCACATCATGAAATGGTATAAGCCAAAGCTGTTTTTGAACCTTTTCTGATTTATAACTCTCTTCTAGAAAAACTAGACATTTTATTAGGTTTTTCTCATAGAAAAACATCGTAAACGCACATATGTCGTTTTTCTTGACACACATATCAAAAATATCAGACCTCAAAATAAAATCTGTCGTTTTCGCTAAATAACTCCAGCATATTTCTTAGCGATGCTCAGGATGCAACTGAATTATTTTGATTTATGTTATTTTTCGCGATTGCATGGGCAACCACGAATTGGTACGCGCGACAAAGTGACATATGTGACCCTTAGCGCTCATTTGTTCAGTATCTTTTGTGCCGTTTTTCCAGATATAGACTTGGACATTTATTTATTTTTGCCGCAAAAAAAAACAAAATTCCAAAATTTTGAGTTGTGTCAATTTTCTTGTGCATAGGCAATAATGTGTGCCCGCAAACGTCTCGTTGAGATGAAGATAATATTTATAACGATTTTGGTTTTTTTTAGCAAAAAAGCGCAATAATCAAAGTACCTAGTTGTCATGAAATTGATTGATTTTCCACTTTTCTTAGAGTTTGAATACAAGTGTTTTTTTTACATTAGTGACATTACAACAGAATGATTTTCAACTCGAAAACGACGCATCAAACAAGAAAAACTCAAATTACCTTTTTTGCGAAAAAAAAAAATCACTTAGTGGCGTACCACTTTTTTCTTCTAAATTGAAACATAGAGTTTCTTTAGGTCCGATCCTGGAAAAGTTGATGAATTTCTCAAAAAGATTATCAAGAACCTGGGATATACCAAAACCAAATCGCTTCAGATGTTTAAAATCCACCGACAATTCGAAATTTCTCTAAAAACGTAACACCCAGTATTTTCTTGATATTACATTTGCGGACGTTCCTTCAGAAAAAGTGATTATCCTATTATACCTTATTCACCATGACAAAATGAGCACTTATTTGATACTCATCCTGTAGATTAAGTGACTATATATGTAAACAAAAACCCTTTGAAATTTATGATCAGAAAAATATATTTATGCAACTGAGAAAATATGACAAAGGAAATTTTACCATTAGGAATTTGACATTTTTCGCCAAGAAATAATGTTGAACTAAAACAACCGGCACTATAGTCACTAGTTTGACTGGATGCTGGTTCTAGTCTTTCAATCGTCTAAGGTCAAGACCAAGACTTGGTGACATAGATTTCAACTGAGACCATTATTGCTGGTCGAATTTAAAATATTATTCAATAGCAAACAAATGAAATCCAATAGAATCGACTTCTACGACAGCAGTCAACATAAAGAATCAATAATTCAAGCGAGAATTCAACTGTCGATGTCGTCGATAAAGCTATCAGAGAGAATATTCAAACAAGAAATTCCACACTCAAAAAAGCTATACAAAATGAAGTAGCATGGAAAGATGTTTTTTTTACCAACTAGTGAACCATCGCTTTCCAGCTTTGATCATGAAGTAGGTAGAGACAGTTTCATCAAAGACTTCACAAGATAAGAATGCATGATAAACTTACAGCACACTCACAGCTAAGTCGAAATAAGTCTACGATATCATTACTTTCAATGTTTTGAGCTTGTAATTTGATTTGAGGTAATTGTAAATAATTAACTCGGTTTTACGTTTGATTTGTAGGTACTTATAAGGCGTCCGAAACTTCATGACATCTCTGTTGTACTATTTCATCATCCTAGAAATGTTATTTCATCACGAAGAACTACTGGAGTGGGGCAGAAACAGTTTAGATAAAATACGAAGAAGACACTGAAATATCAACGGAAGTTTCCAAAAGGGTATTAACTTTCCTTTTTGAAAAAAAGATAGATGAAACGGCAAACATCAATCATAAATGTGGAATTTGAAGATTCGCGACAAGACATTTTCACGACACAATATTGGTTTCATACGGGGTGCGGCATAATGGAGTCCCACATTTCCAATGTGAATTGTAAAAAAACAGTGCAACTTATGAAAACGAGCTTTTCATTTCTTTAAAGCACATATTATGGAGCTGTTCTCCAAAGTTTGCTTGCTTGCTCTTATATAGTCAGTAGAAAACATAGTGTGTATAAAACTAACCATGTCCACGCCTGTTGACTACTAAAGGCTTTCAGAATCACCACACAAAACGGGACCATCCGCGCAGTTCTTCTACTTATTTCAGGATTTTTTGAAATGTGGAACTCCATTATGCTCACCCTGTAGAATAAGTGATTATTCATTTTTGAAAAAAAAATTAAATAAAAAATCGACTATTTCCGGTTTTTTTTTAAATGTCTTGCGCCCAAAATACCTCTGTTTTCTTTTCAAATGGCCTCCCTGTATAGAACATTAATCTACCATTTTTCATATTGCCTGAGTTACATTCAATTTCACTTCGAAGTAGAAGTGTCAGATATGTGTCAGATTTCCCCTTGACGAACAGGAATCATGGTGTAAGCGTGCAAGCAATGCAGATGGTTGCATAAGATTCTCGTTTGCCAAGCCGAAATCTGTCAGTTCCACTTTGAAGTGAAATTGAATGTGAACCCTACATAATATATGAGTTCTATTTATATCAATTTTTCTTCCAATAACACATGATTTCATATAATCATTATCAAAAGTGTCCATGTCTCAACGCACCTCAAAAAAGCATATACCATTCCAAAAGCAAACAAACAAATGTTATTTCAACCGCGCACAAACTTCGCTAACTCTGGTTATTTGTTCCAAAAGACAGCTTTTGAGAACATTATTTAAAAAGTTTTTCATTGACTGAAACTTTGTCTAGCTTTCACGTTAGTAGCAAAGTTTTCCTTTATTCTAGTTAATAAAAAATATTACAGAGGAGAACAGATGTTGCCGCTGAAAGTTCTTTCTATCAGCTTCCGAGAATTAGAGCGGCCTGATAGCCGCCATAATTCAATAAGATGTTTGAGGTTCTTATTAGGGGTTGGAAAAGAAGTGAATAGAGGATTTTTATATGAATCAGTTGCGAGGTGTAGTTTGAAGGTCTTTTGGAATGCAATTCGGAAGATTGTATGTGGTATTTTAATATCTTGATTGCATGCAAATAATTTGCTTCAATTTTTATCTTATCTTGGTGAATAGATTATACTTAAGTGCAACGCATGGATGAATTATAGAGAGTAGGTACGAGGTGGTCTGTTCGAAGATTCCAAAATCTTCGCATCGGCACTTTGAATACCTAGTAGAGTCTCAAAATGAATGTTAATCGTCATAATCACTTTTTTCCCTCTACAAAATGGTTTCAAATGATCCGACGTTTCGACCTCGAGCAACCACCATCAACTTTGTTTCAAGTTTAAATAGACGAACAAACACTTCCATCGTTTCCGACACAAAATTTCGTCATTTAAAAACAACAAACAAGTTATGCAAAACCTTTGAATGTGTATGTGCATAATATAGGATAACGTTATTTTTTTGTGCTCAGGATATGTGAATGTTATATTTTTGTTGCTCATGTTTTGCCCGACATTCTTATCTTCCTATGCTAAATCTGGCTGCTTCTTAATTCAAATCACATTATCTTATAACGTAAATGTTTCGCAATCAATAAATGATATTCTTCCAATACGACAAGCTTTGAGAACTTTATTATCATGCACCACCTAATCGAAATTTACAGCACCTAACCATTAAAATTTAACACCAAGGCTAAAATTCTGATGGATTATTTCTCTAATTGCACGACTGTACATAATTACTTGTGATTTGCCCAACCTTTTTTCTATGAAACCTTGAATAGTATTTTGTAATTGTAAAATTATTTCAATTTGAAGAAGGGCGATCAAATAGTTGCGATAGTTTTTTTTTACCATTACTAATGGAAGGATTCCGGTATCCTTTGATTTGGTTCATTGAAGGACTTCATGGTTACTTCCGAAAATATGTTTTTGTTTGGTAGATTAAATATTAAATAGTTTAAGCTTGGTGGAAGGAACTTGTCATCTGTCACTGTACACATCAAAAGACTGTATTTGAGTGAAATCTCTTCCGTATATATTTTTTGTGGCAAAAAATATTTGGGTTTATCAGATTTTGTCATGTTTCCAATACAATTAACTGATAGCTATGTTAATATGTTGATTGTAGCTGATATTAACATTTCGGGATTAATGGGATTTAATACGACTCAACAGTGAGCTGTATTAATTAAGCAATAAATTTATCAGTTCGACTCGTTTTGGAAAATAATGTGATTATTCATTATCAGCTGGATGGTAATTATTATCATTCGCTTCTAAAAATTGTACTCCAGAGATCACCAAGTAAAAACAATAATTCTCTTACGGGAAACATATTGAATATGCCATATTTTCACTGCTACAGAGCTCACGTTAATAAAAAGTGTGCCAAAGTTCCTTGGTGATTTTGAAAATTCCTATTTTTTTTCCCGAAAACCAATTTCGTTTTTTTTTCCAGTTTCTGGGAGTACATTATGAGAGTTTTCAAATGCTCAATGCTTCAATTCAGACAAATGAACAAGGATCGTGCAATTTTGTCTTGAAAATATTAATTCGATTATTCGACCTCGGAGAGGCCATATCGCCGATATTTCCATGAGAGGAACGACCCATCGCAAACGACTATAATACGCAACATCATTGACCGTTAAAACGTGTTTAGGAATAAATCTTCAATCTCACAGGGTTTGGAGCAGAACATCGAGCGAAAAACTCGGGCGATACCTGTAGCGACACTAAGTTATCCAGCATTCTATAGAAAAAGCAGCTTTGTGTAAAAATCAAAATGGAAAACATCTGAAAAATTCCATCAACCAAGCTACATTTTCCTAAGAAAAAACAAAAAAAACGTTGATAAATAAAGATGTTGTTTCAAGTTTTAATCATCTAGGAACTTTTGACCCAACCTGTATTAAGCTTTCTGTACCAGGTTTCAGCGATGGTCAGAACTTTCTGCATCAATTACTGGTATCGTACATTATCGGAATAGCGCTAGAAGTGGTATCCTTTGCTCTTCAGATCCACCAGTGGAAAGCTCATCTGAGTTCCAAAGAAGAAGAACCTTTCTGATGGCAGCCTTTGTCTACTTCTGTAGTGGCAGTTTTGTTCACATACATTTGTCTGGGTCTTTCTATCTTCCAGCTTATTTCTTACCCACCTTCAGACTATGTTGTTGATACCACGCCGACTGATCACCGTATTCATTGAAGTGAAGATGGAATGCACCACATCTCCACCACAGCACTGAGGCTGCTCAGTAGGTGCAGTGTGTGCTTCCAAGAGGAGAGGTTGCCCTCTTGGGTTGCCTTCATCAAGCCTTAGCAATGCAGCTTAGTCGACAAGTGGTTGTCGTGCCTAAGCAATGTAGCTTAGGCGACAAAGCTCATGTAGAACATCGCCTGGTTCACTATTGAACTTGCAGGATCCATTAATTCAAAGAGCCTAGTCAGTACTCACACGCCTGCTGCAGGGGCAGTCTAGGTGCCAGTAGTAGAGATGACGTTCAGTTGCCTGCTTGATTGTCATGCGGACGCAATTTTCTAAATCGCCTCCTAAGTAGGTGCTTTCTAACTTCCTAGCTCCGCAAGTCAATCCCTGCCGCTCTGCAATTGCAACCGTGTGTAGCATGATGGATCGTGGGTCTCTCGATTCCAGCCCCATAGACGATCTACATCTCTACCGGGATAAGCTATAAGGACGTCAGTTTTCTGGGCAAGGATACGTGCCCCGTTTCCTGGATTGCCCTGAATAGTTGATGAAGTTTCGGAATGACTTGAGTTTTGCTCTGCTGGAGATGAGTAATCACATCCTGGTATGACTCGATTTTGGAACCTTGCTGATGAGCTTCCTCCAAGTGAGTTTTTTCACTGCCCTTATGGTATTTTGTAAAGATATAGTATATTCATCCCATTCTCTCATTCCATCCCATCCCTCCCATTCACTGCTTTGAAAAGTTTGCAATACTTTTTTTCAGTTGACATTCTATCCGACTAAATCTGAACATCAAATTTATTAAGCAGGTATTTTTTGACAGATAGGCTTGCCTTCAGGTCAGATCTGTATTTATCTCAATTCATGTTCACTTCCGATACTTAATTCAGCGATGTAGTACATGTGTCATGATATAAGTGGAAAGAAAGGGGAACGATGTAAACAAAATTGTGTTTGCTGTCCTGGATCCTGGATCTGCCTAATTATTTTCTACTGATGTATTGATGAGATAACTATGAACAGGTATAATTGATATGATTGCAGTAGAATGATGGATCCAAAAAGCAAGGGGTTATTGAGGTTGAAAAATCATATTTTTCCACAACTCGGGCGCCACCCTTTGAATTTTTGTGATAGAGGGTCCGCAGTGCCTTTCGGATAGCCTTTAGACATTGCGGACAGTAGTCTCTGAGTTCGATGATGTCTCTATTGCATTCCTGAATAAGGTAAGACTGAACTTCAGTTTATTATTCGAAAGTTTACAATAACTGGTTCCCCAAACCAAAAAGTAGATGAAAGCCATCTCCAACAGAAGGCGATGAAGTAGATTCCTCTAAAAGTTAAAAAATACGGCACGAAAAGCGAATAGCGTGACGGAAAAATCGGCTCGGTATGCGGAAAATCAAAACAGAAACGGCCGGAAACGGCACGGTGTTCTCAATAAAAACCGGTGCAACTAAAAAATCCACAAAAAAAACAAACAATTAAACTCCGTTATAACATTATATCCAGTAGGTCCTATTCAAGAGAAATATGTTACAATAATGACCACCACACGTTGTTTCCACCTAGATATATATCAAGTTTCCAATATAATTATATACAGGGTGTTTCATTAATATTGCGAAAAAATTCAAAAGGAGTTTTACGCTTGAAAATAAGAAGAAAACTTCTTATGAACATGTGTCCGGAAATGCTTCATTACAGAGCTACAGGGTGTTGAAGTTTTATTTTTATTTTTGTTTTTTCTAAACGGCATTTGCATAAATGTCGATCTTTTGATGAAATTGGTGTAAGGAAGTTTTTTATCATGCGAAATTCGTATTTGATCTTAGTATGGCTCTAACTTGTAGAGGGCGCTACCTAGACTCATTTTTTCTATGATTAACAGCCGTGACTTTTTTGGAAGTGCCTGTATTATAGTTTCAAGTAAAAAATCAGATGTCTACATAATTTTTACGCAAAAAAAAATACTTGTTAAAAGTCGCTGAATGCAACCATTCTCGAGATAATTGGATTTGAAATAAAAAATACATGTGATTTTGTGAATATGGTCAAGCAAAGCCCTGCATTTTTTTGACAAAAAAATTACGGTGAGTCTCCCTTGTTCAAAATAAGAAGAAAACTTCCTATAAACATGTGTCCGGAAATGCTCCGTTACAAAGCTACACGGTGTTGACTTTTTTTTTATTTTTTCCATTTTTTGTTTTTTTTTTATAATATTTCAATAAAAATTGTTGTTAACATCACTCATCAGTTGAATTTTATCTTTATACCAAAAATATGTAGCATTTGAAATATTTTATAACTTTACCTCCGCTATTATTTCAAAATCAGATGTATTTATTAATTCAAATCCGAATATTTCGAGAATGGTTGCCCGTAGCGACTTTTAACAAATTTACTTTTTCTGCGTAGAACATACAAATAAATCTGTTTTGTTGCTTACAAATATTATAGAGGTACGTCTAAGAAAGTTATGGCTGTTAATAATTGGAAAAATAATTTTGGGTGGCGCCCTCTACAAGTTAGAGCCATACTAAGATAAAATTCGAATTTCGCATGACAAAAAACCCTGAACACTTTATCAAAATATCGACATTGCTTCAAGTATTATCAAGAAAAAACAAACATGAAAATAAAACTTCAACACCCTGTAGCTCTGTACTGATGCATTTCCGGATACGTGTTGATGCAGGGAAACTAACTAACTTTTATGCAGGGAAACTCATACTGAACACCCTGTATATTCACTTGATCTAAGGTGACAATATCAAGAAATAAACTTGCTGGAAATAATGAGAGTTTGTCACCACTCTACTTCATATTTCGTATTCCTAAACTTCTATGAATAGCAGATCTTTCCAGAGCGTTACTTTAAAAATCTTTTCCAAGCGAAAAAGTTTCCTGACAAATTTGTAAAGTGTTTTTGCCCGCCGTATCTCACTTGAAGTTCATAACTCGGTTCTTTGTTGATGTGCCCTGAAACATGGTTGGTAGCAAATCTAGCGAACTTTTTTAATTTATAAACTTCAAGAATTTGATTTAGCGATTCAAGAACTAAGAGTATGTTTCAAGTATTAGATATAGATTCAGTTTAACTCTTTTAATACCTACGGGTATAGGTATAGGAGCGTTATAGTGTAAAAAACGTAAAACCTGATAATGTAGTTGTTTTGAAAAATATATGGCTCCACAATGCCATATACCAACAGCAAACAACTCCGATAAAAATGAATTCTCAAAGCAGTCATCACCAGTGATTATGCGAAAATAAGATTGAACTTTATATGTTCATTCAATAGTTGCTTCTTGCTTCTATCATCTTCAGCAACCTTTTTTGATTATTGATTGCCAAAAACTTCTCCATCTGTGTAGGCAGTGGAAGTGTAAAGAAAGAACCCGATATCAATGGAAAGAGAGTCGAAATCAATACTCCTGGAACAAGTGGCTTCTTTCCACTACAATTTTTTCAACAAAGAAAACATGCATGGATCCAGAGAAAATGTTAGTTGGCGCTCCAGCCTATAATACATCTCATAAATAGTCGGACTTGTTCTACCGTAAGCTTATTTCATGATTTGAATCTGATGAGGCCGAGATTGTTATATCATAACTCTACAGTATTACTTTTCGAGAGTGGACTATTGTTGTTATTCGTTCACATAAGACGGGTTATAGCTGTGATAAGCCCTACCTGAGTATTTGCTTGAAGAGGATAAGAACAATTGGGAAGATTTTACTACAAGTTCATGAAATGTCTCTTTATTTAGGGGATCGGACTTCGGGCGAACAATCTATCTATCTACTGTATCATGATTTTTGCAAGAAATGGACCACATAACACATTGTTCTGGCTCTATCTTAAATGACGGAGGAATTATTTTACGATCACCCATCATCAATCTAGCTAGAATATTGCAACAAAACCGACCAAACCGATCTGAGACTAACGAGCCTTTACTAGAAAAACCTCGAGAAAAACTATCGAGTCTACATCCAGGCTTAGGTAGGTATTATATTTCCAGAAAAATAAGAAAACTTGAAAAGCTCATACCCGAAATTGTGATGAGGGCAAAAGATTCAGAGGCAAATCAAGACGGAGACTTCGTTCTGAGAACGAGGAAGAAATTCTTTGTAGATGTAGTGCAAGGTTGGAATACATCCAGAACTAGAGCTCTTTGACAATACTGTCAGCGAACCTTTCTGCAGAGAGTCCATTCACTCTGTGGAAGGATCGACTCCAATCTCATTAAGTTATACAGGGTGTCCGGTAAGTATATGGCATAATTTCGAAAGCGTAGGGGAGGTCAAAATAACCCTAGTTTGTCATAATTTTTGTTTCCTAAACTCCTAACGGAGATACAGAGCCCTGAAGGGGTACCCATTGTAATGTTAACCTAGTTCTAACTAACGAGTCGATGCACATTTTTCATCAATTTCGATTACCAACACGAACTAACCCAAACTTGATCCACATTATACCAATACACGACACGTCATTTGTTATAATATACAATAATAATTGTAATGTTAACCTAGGCTATCCCACGAGCCGCTGCATATTTTTCATCAATTTCGATAACCAACACAAACTTACCCTAACTAACCCAAACTAAATCCGCGCCGCCTCCCAAAAGGACCTATCTGACTTCTTCATCATGACATGCAGGCAAAGTGTTTTCTCTTTACTAAATTGTGTTTCGTTCGATTGTAATTTTTTTTGTATTTATACGAAATAAATCTGACCAACCATTCATTATTTCACTGTCGCTTCATTAATTTTATGGACTGTCCATTATTTTCACCAGGCATTTACTAATTTATCTGACCGTTTTTTTTTTATGATACTGACTCTTGATTATTTATATCTACTATTTATTATTTTTAATAACCACTTCTTTACCATTCATTATTTTTACTGACCATTTATTTTTATTACTGACCGTTTATTATTTCAACCGACCATTTATTATTTTCATCGAATATTTTTATTATTATATTGACCATTTATTATCATACTAACTAAGGGAAATTGAATAATGAGAAGGTTGGTAACATAGCACCCAGGCCACAGTAGGCTCATTGTGCACCTACACGCGTCGACGATGACGTCACCGAAGGCAGTCAGTGTCTCTGATAGGAGGGGTAAGATTACTCTAACCAGATTCTGCGTATTCACGAGCCCATCAGTATGCATGCACTTTCCCACCTGGAAGACCTCATCTCCAAATGACAAGGATACTGGACCATGAGGGTGCTAGATTTACAAAGAAACAAACCAAGACCCTAACTTACAACAAGACCAAAACTCTTTTGGCTGTCAGGGACATGGGGAATGTGATATATAGCATGACATGTGAGAGCTCGTATGTGGGCCAGACATCTCAGAAACTTTCAGCTAGATTGGCATCCCAAAAATGTGATTGTACACGCCGCCAGCAATCAAGATTCCTGCTGAACACCATGCAAATACCGGCGACAACCCAAATTTCGATGAAGTCAAGGTGCTAGCCCGATCTAACGTCTACCACATATATTAAAAACACTGAAAATCACCTCAATAACCAGCTTAACTACCAACACGTGAGCAAATAATACTCCTGACCTCACAGCAGACCAGTAAGTAGCCACCGATAATCCGCAACATCCACGTGTAGCTGGCATTTGAATTTGAGGAAAAGTGAGGTTGTTTTTTGCACCGCATTCCGCAATTCATATTTGATGCATCAGCTGGTTCCCGGTGACGATAGACTCCACTTGTTGACACATATACCACGCCCATCACAGCTTCTTTTTCCAAGCAGACGCGTCACTTCCAAAGTACCAACATACATGGAACTTTCGCCAACCCTTTCATGGTTTGATGATAGTTTTTCGGTTTTTTTCTGATGATAACGGTCGATGTATCTCTTTGTTCCAGTAGTACCATAGTGTCCCTAATTTAGCATTGTTCAGGTTTTATCGATGTATCTATTTATTCATTTTTATTCATTGTAACAGTTTTAACATTTTTATTTTAACATTTTAAACATTTTAGTCTGTCAATTAGGCTAGTGATGTCCACGTTTACCTTCTACAATAACATGTCGTACTACTTTACGTTTCTCATGTTTTCTTTATCCTACAATGAGTGACTCTTGATTTTATTGTACTCAGCATTGGTAAGTGCCATTTTTTTGTTTTGTAGTTGTGATATTATTGTACCTATATTTATTAGTTGTCCTGATGAAGGAAGGAATTGTCTTCCCAAAGCTTGACGAGCAATAAATTGAGCAACTACTTTGCCCACTGTCTCATTGACTGCTCTCCTGCTACCTGTCTCATCACTTGAATACTTAGCCAGTCACTAAACTTTCCACTTGTATTCACGAGAGAGCAGGGCAGTAACAAATAATGTGCTCCATCGTCTCGTCTTCTCAGTTACAATCTCTGCATTACTAGGAGGTTTGTTGACTGTATTCTAAGACGGTGTTTATTTAGCTGACAGTTACCAGTGAGAATGACCGTCATCATTATTTTTAGGCGTGGTTTTCTCTTGCAGCTATACTTGGATGACTTAGTAGCTTTTGCAGCCGACGCGACGCCACGGACTCTACACAGCCCTACTTATAAATATTATGGAAGCGTTCCCAAATAACCAGTACTTTCGAAGATAATCATCATAATCATCAATCAGCCCTGTGTATCCCTAGTTGAACATAAGCATTCCCAATAGTCTTCTACTGAAATCGGTCTTGTGCTTTCTATATCCAGGTAGCGAATCCTCTTGATATCATCCGACCAGCGGTCTTACTCTATTTCCTTTGTCCATTCTCCACTTCAGCTTCTTGCTTTTATGCTTTTATGACGTGTCTGACACTGGTCCTTCTGCGCAAGTCCTCGCTTCTTGTGTGGCCTTCCAAGGTCAAATAAGCATGAATTTTTCCATCTTCCTCTGCGTAGCTTTTTATCTGTTGTTGCTATTGTCGCTGAACCGTATGTCATGACCGGTGATATGCACTAATCGAACTTTCTTTTATAGTAGACGGAGAACTCATTCTTCAAAACGTCATTGAGTTTTCGGAAAGGAGCCCATGAGGGTGTGAGTCTTCCTTTGAAATCGCATGTTTGGTTGTCTCTTGAATTAATATCAAGACCAACCCTTCCCCAGATGTCTTTCAGGCCCTGAGCATCATTCGCATTTCTTCTCAATTGTCTGAGAGTAACACTATATCATCTGCAAAGCGCAGATTGTTGAGGTTCTTGCCTTTCTGACTCCAGTCTAGTTGATTGAATGCGCTCTCCAGAACATTTATGAATAGTTCTGGACCCGTATTCCGTGTACTGTGGAATTCCATAGCAACACGTCGCTCCCGTGTAAAATGATGGGAAAGCGACATGTTGCCAGAATTCCACAGGTACACTGAATACGGGTCCTGGTGATATCGTGTCGCCTTGAAGAACCCCATGGTCAGTAGTTATGCAGCTGCAGTTTCACCGTATTCGTTGCGTTTTTGTAGGTTTTGAGAGTAAGTTTGATGTATCGGTAGTCCACTCTATATTTCTGTAGTGCACTCCATACAGCATGAAGCTCTATAGAATCAAAGGCTCTTTGGAAATCTACGAAGGCCCAGTATGCTGAGGAGGCTTATTGGCGCCGGTAGTTGACCAGTTCTGCTATATCTTTTTTTTGAGAAGCAGGATTAAAATGGAATTTTGCCAATTAGGTGTCCGGAATTCTAGTATCTGATAGAGACAAATTCAAAAGTTGTATTTTTTGGAGCAGGTGTTGGTCTCCTTCTTTTTATCGCGTCTGCTACTATGCTATCTTTCACGGGTGCTTCATTATTATTTGTGTTCGTCTGATCCTTGATTGACAATGCCCCTTTTTTATCTTATGAGCTCGGTTTCAATATTTCCTCCATTATCATCATCAATTTGGCTTTTAAATAGGAGTTTATAGAACTCCTCTACCACGTTTACTGTTTCTTTTCTGTTGGTTCTCATTTTGCATATTTCTTTTCTTCCATTTGCAGGGATTCTTCGGAGTACCTTCATGCTTTTGTTGTTCTCTATGGTTTCCGTCTTGTTTCTTCCTGTATCTGTTCTTGATCTTATTGCTTTAGAGATTTGTTTGTTTTTCTTTTTAACATCTCATGTGTGGGTGTTTCTTCACTTCTTTTGTTTCTTGTTTCTTTCTTCAACTTTTCGGCTCTTTCGCTTATCTTTTTGTCATTTTTTGTAGCTAGGGAATGTTTATGTTGACTTTTTTTCGAAGCTTTGGTTATTGTATCGCTTAAGGTATTCATTTTTTCTTCTACATTCATGTGTCTGTCCACTTCTGGTTCTTTTGATAATTGAAATTTATGTATATTTGTCGGTTGGTGCCAAGGTCTTTCAGATGACGTATTTATCATTTTGTGTCGCTCATTTTCTAGGGTGAGATGAATTCTTGCCCTTACTATGCGTTAGTTGCTACTAGTGGTGAATCTGTACATCTTTGATGATATATCTGTTGTCAGTTATTATGAGGCCGATTTCGTTTTTTGTCAGACCGTCCAAGTCTACATCCATTGGCTTTAATGCAAAAAATGCTGTTTAAAAAGTATAAACTATTGTGTAGCAGAAATTCAAGAAGAGTCTTTCGTTCCTTTCTATCCTTTGAACTAAAGCATCAAGCGAAGTTTCCGAAACACCAGAACTGACTTTAGCGCTGTAGTCGCCACAGATTTGTGAAAAGAGTCTTCTGGTCCTCCCAAGCTAGGTCGACATCCTCATCAAAACAGAGGTCTATTTTCTTGTCCATGTGGAAACTAGTATTTTTTTTAATGTATCATAAATTACTCTGGGCGATATTTTTGTAATTGGCTAGTTGTGGTTGTTGTAACGTTTGTGGATGAGGAATCCAGTTCCATGGATGAAACCGGCCTCTTCCTTCACATGGAAGCTTCTTCCAGTTGTTCGCGGCTTGATATGCTCTAGTTATACCTCCAGCTCGACTAGTCGTTTCTCCAAACCTTACGTTTAGTAAGTTCCAATGTATGCAATGTGATGAAAGGACGCCTTTTTCGATGTCGCCTTCAGAATCCATAGGATAGACTGATTGGTTATCAGTGCGAGATTCTGAGCATATTGCCCTATTCCCCTGGTGACTTGGTTGGTTTCAAATTCAGCTGCTCATCTTGGGTCAGATGGTGCTATGTACGTTTGCCACTTGCGTCAACGTCCAGAAAGTAGTTCATTCACACCTTCAACGTCGGTATGGTCTTCCCACGTAAAGCAATAAACCCCTCAATATTGGGTCCTCGACAGAACTTGACCACCTAAAACGTTTGGAGCCCACCATTGCGACAAGGACCCGCCTGTTGAGAATTACCCAGGTGGATTCAAAGATGTCTCTGATGGATTCCTCTGGGCTGTGTATGACACAATAGGCAACGACGACATTGGTCTAGCTTCTAAGAAACTACTCAACATTTTTAACATGAATCTTGCAAATATCGAGAGAAGGAAAAGACGAATAAAATATTCCTGACACGTTTGGGAGGGTGATATTAAGTTGAATGGACAACAAAACCCATGATGGTCATACTTACTGAATATTCTTTTAAATTCAATCCGAGTTTTATTCTTTTTTTGTCCTACTGCATGGCATCCAATGCTTTTTACATGTCCATTTTGATCTTCTTGTTACCACGGTCCGCTACATTTTACTTAAGTGGCTCCGTCCCGAATCACGGGATAAGCAATTTCCCAAAAAGTAATTCCAACTTCACGTAACCCAATTATTCGACCCCTCAAAGTAGCGCGTCTGCGAAATCTATCGTGATACTTTATGGAACGCAGCGAAGTGACATCCACCTTCGAAAGGTCTCTGAACATAGTCATGTTGTAGAACATAAATTGAAGTTGATTATCCGATGGGATCCCAATCTTCAGCCGATATGATGTTTGAATAAAGGGCTCTAACATATAGAAACAATAACAAAATCTTACTGGAAAATGAAATCTCAAAAGGGTAGGCTTAATCAAAATTTGCTATAAACACTATTTCTATTTCGAGCATGCAGTTGGCAGAATTCCACGAGATCCGTATAATATGGCACATTTCCTTTTGGCGAGAAATATCAGCATTTGCATTTTTTAAACGGAAGCAAAGTGCAAAATTAGTCTTCGGGGAAACTCCGGGCTATATGAAATTTCATTATTCAACCCCATATTCATATGCAAAGTGATAATTATTATCCGAATTCCGCCAAAAAAACATCATGCATGATCCGAGGTTTTGAAGTGCGATTTATAATATTATTTTTACGTAGTGAGATCCGAAAAAAGATAATAATTATTTTCTCTCAGATCCTGCTACGAAAAAATATCCTTCATGTGCTTCTCTTGCCTGAAACATTTTTTGTTGCTGCTGTCATTGATGAGCTATGATGAACTCAAGTACCTAGCTTATCACGTTCAAGAAGTAAATTATATAGTTTTTTCCATCATGACCCATGGGATGTGGAACTCCCACGTAAACTACCCCTTCAGGTTGACCGACGGCTTGCACTGCGGTTTGCTCACGAAATCCTATCGTACCCTTATTATGTGATGAGATGCCATCCCCATCAAGGTGTTTTTTGAAGAAAGTATGCATGGCCTGTAATGTTGGGTCCTGGTGTGAGTCTTCGAGATTCAAGAAAAGCCCTTGAATGTCTTATGCCTGGAAGGATTTCCTTGTGATTCTTCTGTTGAGTTTAGGACAGTTGATGAGATTACTCCTGTTCCTCCTGCTCTCCACTGACCCCGAACGTGGGCTCTGGTCCAACTACTTCTGTTTTCTTTTGCCAGGATCAGATATACTTTGTTTTGTGCTTCAAATAGAGACATCCTAGTACCTACCATCTTGAAATTAATCTAAAAAGCCTCTAGTGGATTTTCTCTGAATTGTGGATGATAATTGAGAAACACTCTCTTGTAGGATAACTCTTCCTTCACAGTTCCAATTTGTACGACAATGATGCCCGCTTGAAGATCGATGATCTCTTTGCCCAGGTTTAGAACCCTGTATATTACTGTCGGTTAGTTTTGATAGTTTCAACCCTAATTAGTTGTCTGATTCAGCATCATTGTCTTTCCACTTGCAACAAGTCGCTCCGAACAAATGTTGCGCCTCGTAGCTTCCATAGTGTGTCGCAGATAAAATGAATACACTGCTCCTTTATTTTCCTTATTTAAAGGAGTCGGAGATCGAAATTTTTACAGTTATACAGCCAAACTTTTTATGATATCTTACTCGAATTTGAACTTTAAAGCCTGCTTACCACGCGCGTCATTGCAAAGAGGGCCAATTCTTAATATTTTGCTTCGCGTCAGAAATATCGAAAAAACTACTGGAAAGAGATTGTATTCTATCACCGGCCTTCAAGTTTCATTAGAAAATTATATTTTTTTTCGTTATTTTAGTTCATTCACAAATTTATTTTTCCATTTGACACAATATATAGTTTCGATAAAAATTCAAGTTTTACTCCTTTTTAATATAATGTCAAGGCGTGTCAAAGACAATTTATTTGAAGGTTGTGGGAGGACATAATTTTTATTAGGTAATTGACTTAATCTATGGAAAATATAAAAATGATGATTGGAATTTCTCCTTGAAACTTGGTATTCAGGGTAAAAATATAATTTAGAACAACTTTTTCCTGTAACTTTTTGGATATCTCAGACGCGAAACAAAATATTGAGAATTAGCCCTCTTTGCGAACACGTAGTAGGCCGGGCTTGACCATCAAATTTCAGTTAAGTTTCATGAGTGGTGGAGCTCATCAGTCTGTATTATTGTATTAAATTTCGAGCCCCGACTTCTTGAAATAAGGAAAATACAGGGGTGTATTATTCATCTTATTTGCGACTGACTGTATAAAAATAGAGCATTTGTAGCAACAGTCTAGGCATATACTAAAAAATGAAGGATAACTTGATGGGATTGTGGTCGGCTTCATATGTAATATGTTATAAGGATAACAAATAACTCCAAGTCTTATTCGGAAGGAGAAATCACTAAGATTATCTTCGAGCTATTTCGTGAGAACTCCTATTTTCATAACACATCATATCCCCACATTAAAAAAAGCAACTAATAAATCACGTCAATAATTGTCAATCGTGATAATGAGCATTCACATCAGATTCAGACATCACTATACTATGAGATCAACGCCGTGTTACGACTCGAACATTTCTCCAGTTATATGAAAGCGCGGAAAGGTAATCATGATCAGCAAGTCGAGAAAAGACAAAACTTTCCCTCAGAACTATCGTCCGCGTGGTGCTGAATCAGTTGGGCTATACGGCTTCAGAGAACTGCACTTAGCGGAGGCGACAGAGAGAATCACCTACAACAGTGACTCTAACTGAGTTGGTCTTGTTGGATGTTGAAAGAGCATTCGACAGAGTTAGACGGCTAAGTGTCCATGTAAATGGTAGTCATCAGGGATGCACATCGCTAGACACCGAGACCTAACACGGCGCAGTCCTATCAGCTTTTCTATATACCATAATGATATTTTCACATTGATTGTACTCAGGGGACGAAGCTGGCTATACAAGCGCAAGAAATGTCCCTGTGAAAGATCCGCATAAGCCCGGGTAAAACAAAGACCATTCTAGTATCGCGAAAAAGAAACCTCATACCTACACCGATGAAAGTAAATGGTCTCAAGGTTTCTTGAAGCGATTCGGTCAATATCTTGGCGCTACAATAGACAAGAGGATAACTTGACAAAATCAAGTGGATAACATCCACAGCGCAAAATGTGCAATTGGTACCTTTACTGAATTCGGGGTAGTAGGTTAAAAGAGCCCATAGAACGGTGGAGTGAGATCCACCAGAAACCAAGAGGCAGGCAAGAGCGCGACCAACTATAACTGAAGAGGTTTCGGTATTCATGCCTGGGAGATGAGCCATACAGAGTTACAAAAACCCGAGAAATCCGACAAGATGTGTCTTCCAAAAAAGTCTGGAGAGGCACCAGACATCCGTTTTTTTCAGTTTTTTCTTTTCGTTCGCTATACTTAGTGAGGACCCTTGAGTAGCGGAGTTTTTGCGTCTCTATTCATGCGGGGACGTTTGAAAAGGGTGTGACGGTAACCCAAAGCGCCACTTGATGTGAGATGCGGAATATCTTAGAGGCAACGGAACGGAGGCTGAGTTTAGTGAGTCAAACCTTACACTAACTGCTGCGCTCCGGCACCAGGTGTCTGTTTTCAGATTCTCATCCTTGAAGACCGAATGGAAAAAAATTATAGATCTAAGTTCACTTCCAATGACGATAAAGGATGGTAGTGGTAACAACATCAAACTGAAAACGATGGAAGTCCGACAGCTTTATCTAGTTCGACATCGCCCATCACCTTCAAACGAGAACCTTAACAATAACATAATACATGTTCAAAGATACTCTATTGATTCTCCTGATAAAAGCTCTTTGATAAATCTCAAAAAGAATTCTAGTTGAAATGGATCCTTGTCTACCCTGTGAAAATCACTTTCCAACACTCGAATCATTCATCCAAGACAACTCTGGAATTTATGATCATTAAATTCCAGATAGCGCACTTCCTATACACATATACTTTGCTTCAAAGAAAAGCGTGTTTTTGATCAGAAAAGAACTGTTGACAGTAATTTTCGCTGGGATGATTATTTTTTGTCGTCGACATCAATTATCATTTCTCTGGATTCATTTGAGAGTTGTTGGTGACAGGATCGGTTGATTAGTTCTCAAGAAAGAAAACTTCCAAGGATTTTGTCTGCGCAATTATCTGTTATGAGTGATGTTACACGGTAGTATTTCTTCTTTATTTAGAAGCATTCCTTGACCAAACTGGAAATTATATTCATCTTACTCAATAAACACACGAACGTAAATTAAACGTTTTAAAAAGTAGTGACAGTTAGAGAAATGAGTTGATAGAATACGTACATTCAACTCGAAAATGTCGCGGGTCTTAACGTTCTGCGTAACCAAATCGTCAACGTTAGATTGTCGTGAAAACAGAACCAAAATTTAATGTTTTTCATTCAATGTTCTACATTACCAGTGTCAACGTTTGACTCTGGTATAAATGTAGATGTAGATTGTAGATTTCAGATGAGGGTGGTAAGTACCACAGCACATTCTAGGCCACACAGCGGGCCCATAGCGCACCTCCAAGAGGAGCCTCCACTGCCTCCAGGAGGAGAGAAGTTGCTCTCTTGGATCATTGTCGTCAAGCCTTTAGCCATTCAGCATAGGCGACAACATAGGTGTCATGCCACACCATTTAGCTTAGGCGACAACGTAGCACAAGGGCGGTCTCTCTGACCTCCCGTATGCCGCAGTTCTAACTAAGGTGCTGATTGAGAACATCACCTAGTTTTAGTATTGAACATGCAGGAACCAAATTATTTAGGCTAATTTATTAACTTTTTGACTGACAGTACTCAATAATACTACAGCCTACTCAGTTCCATTAGCCATTGAGAGTGCCACTAAATACAGAACAGAAAATAATTTCTGCTCACCGCGGGGATCGAACCCACGTCAATCAGAACTAACGGTCTCTCAAGCCGGCGTGTTACACGCTCGGCCACCGTAGCCCCGTAGGTATTAATAAGACCAGAATTTGACGTTTTCGCTACATTGATTTAAAACGTTAGACATAAATTCTATCTCAATAATCACTTTTCATTTATTGCGATTGTTCTTCGTCGTCATTGCGGTTGGTGAATAAATATTCGAATATGCGACCTGTCACATCCCACCCTCCAAGCTCGAACCACCAATGATGTTAGTCACTATTCTTCTGATCTATATGTAGAAAATTAGATAATGATAGCAAATTGGAAACATTTCAAAACGTGTTCTCTCACCAGAAATTGATTTCGTGGATCGTCTTCCAATCTTGAATTCACATTAATATAATATCATGATTCGATACAATAAATAGAATTGTACCATAACCATGGTACAATATGTATTCCTAGACTCTATCCAAGAAAAAACAAACTCCACGCTTGAACAATCAATATGTCGTCTCTTACTGATGGAAGCTATCATACGACTGGTTGACCGGATAGTGAAAATGTTCTTGAACGTGGTTTCAAGTGCACGTTTTAGAAACATTAAAATAAACGTTTTAAAAAAGTGTGTGGCAAATTACTTTACTCAAACGATGAAAAGTTTATTGAACATATAATTCAACGGAAGGAGCACCTAGTTTCTCAATGATGAAAGTTGTACGTTAAAACAACGTTTCAGAAAGTTGTTAGATGTCTGAGATTTTTTAACGTTACCACAACGTGGAAAACCACATCTTTATGGTTTATCATCTCGAAATAACGTTATCAAAACGTTGTCAACGACCGTTGTTTCTTCAACCATAGATATTGTAATGGTTTATTTTTTGACGTATAACCAATTATCAACCAATGATACGTAAAATAAACGTTATAAAAAGGTTCATGTATTTATTGGGTATCTGTTTGATTAACAGAGATCGACAAAATTTCAATAATATTTTTCTGGCTTTTGTCTTTTCAATAGTGAATGTTATTGTTAATTTTTGAAAGCATGCGTTTCCTCATTCGATGGCGATCATGTATTCATATTTAGAAAGAACTTCCTATTTGATAATTTACCATAGATTAAAATGCATGGTATGCAAACATGATATTTTGGCCAATGCTAGATTATCGGAAGTGAATCAGAATACATAATATATTACTATTTGTTTTGTTTAAATATTCGGAATAATGGAATGATTTATTATAGCCCCCGGCAAAAATATTATGAAAATAAAAACGCATTCGTAGATCAAGGACGGCCAATATTTATGTATGAGAATATCTTAGTATAAATAAATGAAAGATGAATCATCATCAAAACTTAACTTTTTATATAATAATTAGTGGAGCGCCAATAAGCACTTGCTCTAATATTTCCTCAAATAATTGAAAGGTCCTCATCGCAGATATGACATTTTTATCGTGACTATCGATTTGTCACGGACTGCCGATTTTCTCCAATTACTGTTAAATCGCAAATTAACCCCGTCACTAATTAAAGACACTTTTTGTACAAATTCTTCGTTGTTCGTCTCCTACTGCACCGCCGCACCTCTCATCAGCGATGTACCTGAGATGAAAAAAATGTTGGGCAGCGTATCAAGTAAGCGTAAAAATTCAGCGCCTACCTAATAACCACCCCCGCAGAAGGGAAAGGGGTAGATACAGAAAATGTATACTGCTTGATTTAAAGTACACCATATTATACAGGGTGTCCGTATAAGTGGTCCGAGCAGATGTATCTCGACAATGGAAAGACCTAGAGGTTTGGGAAAAATGTCCTCATAAGTAAAGTGGACAAGAGAAAAGACTAAACCCCTCTAACTGAGGGGTCCATTGTATTAGTTGTTATTCTTAATCATCATTCTTATCCAAACTGGAGTCGGACGACGGGGATGCACAAAAAGCTTTCTAGGCTGCGCTTCAAAGGGTCCTGTGGCCTAACCAATGTACCAAGGGCCCAAACTAGAGCCTCACCTAACCTCGAGCTAAACTAACCTCTACCCATATTTAATATTTAGACTGTGAGACATCAGAAAAATGTTTTCAAAAAAATGTGAAAGTTTCCTATTTGGTTCAGGAAAGCAAGATGACCAGTGAATTCGTGTTCAAGCAGTGTATATCGTCAAATTTCAGAGTGAACCCCATAGTGGGGGATGCAGTCCCCAATTCTCGCCTCCCGTAAGCGGCGCGCGCTCGCAGCATCCCCTTTAGGACCGTCAGTATTCTTTCGCTTCCCGTTCGGTTACGAACCCAACCCCCCGACTAGCCGACAAGATGATGCCGATTTCTTAACCCCCTCGTTTAATTTGAAAAATAATTGGGGTAAACCCAATTGAACTGCTGCTGACCGGGCTTAGCTATGAAGACTGTGTAGTTTAGATCTAACTGTTATCGTGGATAGTTGACAAGTTTTAGAGTTTATTGACACTTTTGAATATGTCGATGTTACGTTTGTATTTGGCGGGCTTTTTGACATTGACAGGTGAGTTTTTTCACTGTGTGCTTTATAAAGTTTGACTTGAAACTCTGAAATGATGAGACAATCGTTGATTTTATAAGTTGATGGTTAATTAATTCATTATCATCAGTGACTTATTAAAAAACGTTCATTCCAATGTGAAGTTGACCTGGGGGTTATCAAGAATATGATGACAACCTGCTTTTCGTAAAATATCTGTGTTGAAATGAAAGATTTCCTTGGAATGTGATAGTTTTCAAGATCTCACATTGTGACAATATCTATATTGAGATTTCTCTACTTAACTGTTATCGTTCTATGAAAAAAAATTGAAATATTTTTGAAAATTAGCATCGCAGACATAATCTACAAAATCATAGACAAGGAAAAAATCAGTTGTGGTCATTATTGCAGGGTACACAGTACCCACCGGATTTGGGCTATAGAGATTTTTGGACATTTCAAATCTTACGCATGTCACATTCATTGTGCAGGTCATGCTCATTTGGAGATATGATTGATCTGAGCGCGTATTCTTTGACGTCATATATAGAGAAGACATTTCTTTCTATAAAGCATTACTCCCTATGCTTTATAGAAAGACATTTCTTCTCTATGACGTTACAGAATACACTCTGTTTTTTTGACTTTATTGACTGATGTCACTTAGACGTAGATATGTGACCAAAACAAACACTTTAAAGCTTTGAACAGTTCATGCAGTTATCATCTTTTTAATCTATAGTTATCTATACATTGGGGGCTATGATTGAACGTTTACGTTAACTTAACGTATGCATTTCACCATGGTAACGATGTTAGCAAATGGAAAAAGTTGACGTAAACGTTCAATCATAGCCCCGATTATCTATTAAAAATGTCACAAGGAAGCTGATCTTGATTATAATAATGCTAAACGACGAACGGCAATACGGGTAATAGATTCTATGCTTTTTTTGTTCCTCAGTGAGCTCATACATCTTAGTAGTTTTTTTTTTAAGCACGAGGCCAAACGGCATTTTGATAGTAAACAACCCGCCCTGCTGCGCAAATGAACTAATTTAAAAATTATTACTGGTTGCGAAACGAGAAACACGACAATTTTCCTATTTGGGAATGTTTTAATTTGTTCCGAGAGTTTCTTGACGTCGGCATCGGGTACATTTTTGCAACATCTAATTACAAATGTGTTTTGAAACTAATGCAGTGTCGGTTGAATTTTCGAAAGTTATTGCTTTAATAAACTTCATGCCAAATAGCCAAATTCATAGTAGAAACAGACTAGTAGGTGCACTCGCCAAAAATCCTTTGATCTTTTTCTGCCACTTTCTGTTGGTCGAATTGTTTCGGAAGTTCCCGATCGTTTTGTTAGGATTTTTTCGTAATAAAGAAGTGGAGGAAAACCAACTATACCACGTCATTAAACACAATTCCTAGAGATATTCTATCATGTTATACACAATTATTGATGCTTGTGTTATTCTTCGATTATGGAATCTAAACCAATGGAGCAATCAAAAAGTTGTCAATTGGAAAGTTGTGGAGGATAAAATAATGAAGAGAATGAGTACTTAGCGAGGTGTGTGGGATGATTTTAGTGACCGAGAAAAACCGAACAAATCTATGTATTTTCCAAGTATCCATATCTCCGCTAGTTTTGAAGTTGTAGAGATGTCTCTTCGCGACATGACAGTCATTGGTGTGTTCTTGATATATTTGGTTATTGGCGATCAAATAATTTTTTAACAATTATTGACACTTGAATATTTTTCTCCCGCTCCATAATTAAAAATGTTATGGGGGTGGCCCGCTTTCAAATTGGGCAATCTGTATGAACAGGGTGATTCATTTTCAGCGACAGGGTGCCAGTTCTTGTAAACTATTCATCATAGAGACCCAGGAAAAAAAATCTATATAGTATTGTGCACAAGAGAGAATGCTGGAAATATATTTCAAGCTTCTAGGATCGCCGCAAGGGGGCGTAACGGTACTGTGAAAACAGAAAATCGATTTATTTTCGAAACTTTTCCCGGTGCTCCCGATATGCTCTACATTACCCCCCGACACTTCTCTCTAAGCGGTCAAATAAGACAGCTACAAGCTGTCAAACTTGATGTCACTAATTTGCCTATAACTTCGAAATTCCTTAACCGATTTGACTGTTCTTAAGCTCATTTTGAAAAGGGAAATCTGGTTTTTCGGGTGCATTAACTCGGGCTAGATTTTATCCGCTTTAGCCGACCACAGAACATGAATTGTGAAAGTCAAACATGAATTTGAGGTTTTTCGAAATTTTCAAATGCAAATCCATTGAATAGATGCCTCCATCGTGTTATTTGGATAATTTCCTACCACTTTCATGAAGGTGATTTTTCTATATCTTTCGAAATAGAAGAGTTACGGAGACTGCATCGGCAATCCGTCAAGGAATACTTTTGAAACAGCCTCGTAAATTTGGATGTGTCAAAAAGATAGGAGTGCCTTGCCAACGGCCGGGATTTTGAGCAGTGGCACTGGTTTTTTGTTTTTTTTTAGTTAATTTCATTTTTTTAAGAATATTTTTAGAATAAGGTGTTCACTGGTCAAACGTATTATTTTTGGCAAGTGGTGCATGGTGCACTGTATTCCACTTCTCAGCTGCTCGTAGAAAAAAAAAACGAAAAATAGTTGGCATTCTCACTTATAGGCTTTTGTTTTCAACATCAACTGAAAAAAATGTTAAACGCGGATCAAAACAAATCTGATGTGTATATTTTTGACTCATTCAAATTTATAGGGGCTGTATCAAAAGTATTTCTCGCGTGATTCCTGATGAAGTTTCCGTAACTGTTCTATTTCTCAAGATATACGGGGTGTCCCAGCAAGGGTGGCCATATACGAAAGTACTCACATTTATCTTCCAAACAAGCCTATACGCAACAAAATCGGACAAGTCGTTTATAAGTTACAGCCACTTGAACAATTACACTTTCACTACCTTCCCCTACTCACACGAAGATCGGTACGCCAATGAGCCCTGTACCAAAAAGACGTGAAATTGTCTAGGTTTTCTAACCATGTTGATAAAGATATACCTCAATCTGAGAATTTCCGGAGAAATTTCGAATTTTAATATTTAAGCTTTGATTGCGCCCCCTAGCGGCAAAATTTCGAAGTCTAAAATATTTTCCAGCATTTTCTCGTGGCCACTTTAGTGATCATATTTTTTTCCCTGAACTTTTAGGTCCAGTAGTTTCCGAGATATGGCCGGTGGCCACCCTTGCTGGGACACCCTGTAGAAAAATGATCTGTATGGAAGTTATAAGAAATTATCCAAATAACATGATGGAGGCATCTATCTAGTGTGTTTGCATTTGAAAATTTCGAAAAAACCGCAAATACAGGTTTGCATTTACAATTCATGTTGTGTGGTCGACTAAAGCAGATAAAATCGACCTCGAGTACATGCACCAGAAGAAGCAGATTTTCTTCTTCAAAACGAGCTGAAGAACAGTCGAATCGGTTAAGGAATTTTGAAGTTATAGGCAATTTAGTGACATCAAGTTTGACGGCTTGTAGCTGTCTTATTTATTTGACAACTTAGAGAAAAGTGTTGGGGAGCAATTTTGTAGAGAGTGTCGTCTAAAATCTGTTTCCATATTCTTTTTTGGTAGTTCAGAGAGGAAAATTTCAAAAATGTGTGATTTTTTGTTTTCACAGTACCGTTACGCCCCCTTGCGACGATCCTAGAAGCTTGAATTATACTTCTAGCACTTTCTCTTGTGTACATTACTCAACAGATTTTTTTTCCTGAGTCTCTATGACGGACAGTTCAAGACAACTGGCACCCTTTCGCTAAAAATGAATCACCCTGTACAGGGTGTCTATTTAAGAATGGCAAGGTGCCAGATCTCAGAAACTAGGCATCCGAGAGTCTTGCGGAAAAAAAATTACTGGGTAATATGGATTAGAGAAAATGCTGGAAATATATCAGAAGTTCCCAAGATCGCCACAAGATGGCGTAACGGTGCTATCAAAACACAAAATCGCTGTTTTTTCGTGATTTTTAAATACAAACAAATACAAATGAGTACCGCTATGGATTGCTTGAGAGATTTCCTTCAAATTTGTTTTTTTTGATTTTTTTTCCTTACATGTCAAATAAGACAGGTATCAGCTGTCAAACCTTACAACGCAAGAATGCACATAACTTTGAAACAACCCAACCGATTGACGCGATCTTGGTCTCATATGAAGGAGCATGATCTGCACTTCAAAAAACTTTTGTTGGTTTTGAATTTTTGACCTTCGCCGTCGCCGCTAGATGGCGTTAACTGAAATGGTAGCATGTTTTTGAGTTTTTTTTTTTTCCAAAAAATCAAATGTAATGGTATATTTATTTTTATATATTTTAAAAGGGGATACATTTTTCTATTAAAAAAAAAATAAAAAAAACAAAAAAAAATCATTAACTTTTTTGTTTTTTTTACAGGAAAATGATCCGTTTTTAAAATATATAAAAATAAATATACCATTACATTTGATTTTTTTGGAAAAAACTCAAAAACATGCTACCATTTCAGTTAACACCATCTAGCGACGACGGCGAAGGTCAAAAATTCAAAACCAAAAAAGTTTTTTGAAGTGCAGATCATGCTCTTTCATATGAGACCAAGATCGCGTCATTCGGTTGGGTTGTTTCAAAGTTATGAGCACTCTTGCGTTGTAAGGTTTGACAGCTGATACCTGTCTTATTTGACATGTTAGAAAAAAAAACAAAAAACAAATTTGAAGGAAATCTCTCAAAGAATCCATAGCGTTACTCATTTGTAATTCTTTGTATTTGAAAATCACGAAAAAACAGCGATTTTGTGTTTTGATAGCACCGTTACGCCATCTTGTGGCGATCTTGGGAACTTCTGATATATTTCCAGCATTTTCTCTATTCCATATTACCCAGTAATTTTTTTTCCGCAAGTCTCTCGGATGCCTAGTTTCTGAGATCTGGCACCTTGCCATTCTTAAATAGACACCCTGTACATATGGATAATATTGAAAGTACATAATCCTCTATATATAAAGATGAAAATCTGTTTGTTTGTTTTCTTATAACTCTAAAACCGCAAAAAGAAGTTGAAGTGAATTTGCAGAGTTATCAGTTGAACCAGGACATGGACATGGTTTTATTATTATTCATCAAATCATAGCTGATTTTCAGACATTAAGATTTATATTCAAATTTTTGATAAAAAAATACATTGGTCAGCGTTCGCCATTTTCTTCATTTCACGTTCAGGTGTGTTCAATCGGTACGTACAAAACATTAAGTCGCGTCCACATTGAATAAATATTTGCCCTTTAAAAACTATTGAATCAGAAGTTTGTTATTTTCTTACAGACAGCCGAGCGAAGACGCGAGTTTTCAACTTGTTAATTAATAAAAAATGTATAATATTATTATATGATCAATTTTTTTTTAAAGTAGATGAGTTAATACATTGTCAACATAGCTGCCCAAAATTAATGAAGCAATTAACTGGGCGCAGTGACGTCACTACAGAAAAACAATCGTTATGGGATGTTTTCAGTGAGGTTTGAATTGCGCGCCCCTTAATTAGGTTGATATCGCGAAAAGTGAACCCATGTGATTGTTTTGAGATGTTTTATCAGTGTTTATCAGTCTTGTGCTTTTTTGAAGAGTTTTTTTTTCTTGCAATCGAAAATTGTTCTTTGATGACCACTTAATCTTTGAATTCAGTAACTGTCAGGGCCATTCTCTTGTGAGCAAAATGTCAAAACAGTTTAATAGCTACTACCAAAAGTAAGTTTCCGTGATAAAGGCCATTGACAGTCAAACATCAACGGCTGTTGGAGAAGTTAATTACTAAAATAAATGTTTGTTATACATATAATAATTTTACCTTGAATTTGCAGTTTGTTTCCAACTGTTTATACTTTTATTACAATCTTCACCAGCAAATTAATGTCCCGTGTATAAGAATGAAGATGTACTGAAACTGTTTATCAAAATTCAACTTATTATTCTCTGTACATGATATTTTAATCATTCTTATCAAAATATCGAGTTATCCAACGCATCTCTCCAGCTCTCCTTTCCATAAAATCAAGAGCACGTGTGTATGAAGATTGATCTTAGTCTAGCCAGGAAATGGTTTCGTTCTCCGCTTTCGCCTTATTCTCGCCTCTGATCTAAGAAGACATCTTATATTGATGATTACGTTCTATGCACAATCATCCACTTCAATGAATAGCTAATCGCGAAGAGCTCTTTTGTTCGAGAAAAAGTTGTCAATTATTAGTGATGCATGACATCAGTAGGTACACCAAATATTGTTTTGATGTAATGAGGCACCCATGTCAAAATGACAACTATGTCTACTAAATCCACAAAAACCCAAAACGCCTCAAGGTGTAAGTGATTTTCATTAAACTCTAGGATAGTCTCTGTTGAGTTCGTTTGTTTGAGTTTCTACATAGTATAATAAACAACAAGTAGCGACAGCTCCATATACCTAAAGGTGGTCAAATTTCGTCTGTCTCAATGACAAAAATTCGCCTCATTTATACACTGCCAACCTTATGAAATGTGAAATAAAACCATACTGTAGCCGATTCCATGACTTCAATGATACTGATACATAGGTGAATTATCAATCAAGTTATACAATACGATTACCCACTATGCAGTATGTCTGAAGATTTATGCGAAGTTTCAAAGTCTTGATTTAGAAAACAGTTTTACACTCCAAATTGTTAGCAGGGTATAAATGAGGCGAATTTCTGTCATTGAGACAGAACGAAATTTGACCAAAGATATATGGAGCTGTCGCTACTTGTTGTTTATTATACTATGGTTTCTACATCAACTTTATTAATAGAACTGTTCAGAAACAAATCTCTACATGATTTACTACTTGAATGAAACGTCTCCGGAGCATATTCATCTGATCTTATACAGAACGGAAAATGACCCTACTTTGGATAGATTTCTAAATGGGGGCTGCCATCTTCAACAAGTTATCTTAGATACCATCATATTGTATGTGTTCAATTGATGTTGTGTATATCCTAGCGCCCTCTAAACGTTTGAGCCATACCAACATCAAATTCGAATTTCGCATGATAAGAAACCCCTAAACTATGTACCAATTTCCATTTAAAAATCGACATTAGCTCAAATACTATTTAGAAAAAATAAAAATGAAAAAAGAATTTCAACACCCTGTAGCTCTGTAAGGGAGCATTTCCGGATACATTATGTTTATGGGAAGTTCTGTTCTTATTTTAAAGCGGAAAAACTCATCTCTAATTTGTTCGCGATATTGATGAAACACCCTGTATAGTTCTCTGTCTACTACTTTCCTTTAAATGGTGTGATCCCAATCATTGTTCGTCTATTTTATAAGACGCATTCAGTCAAGTGACCTTATGTCACAATCACTTAAACTTATTAGCAGCCACTTTGAATAGAATTCACTTTGAAAATGAAGATTCATGTTGTTAACATGTCAACAAGTTAAAAATATTTAAAACATTTGAAAAAATTGATTCACAACCGAAAGTAATCAAACTACACGTGATTAATCATAGTGAAACGATTGATTTGAACACATGTGTTGGTTTATCTCACAGGTCACGTTCGCTATGTCTAATGTCGGATCACGTGCATCTCATTCACTTTGGGGACTTTTGGTTGTGAATAAACTGTAGATTTTTAATTTGTTGCTACAATCTAAACTTATCCAGTGATAGCCTGAACAGATAATGTTTTTGGCAAATCAAATATAAATTTGTGACACAAAACATATTTTCACATCAAAAACACCAAGAAAGTTGACAATCATCAAACTAGTCCAAAACGACTAAAATTTTAATTGTGGCATATTTTACTCTGATATTTTGTTACTATGGAGAACACAAGGTTTTTTCCAACCCGAACCCGACCAAAACCCATACTTAGAACGATCATAAAGAAATATCGTCCCAAACTAGTATGAATGATCAATTGCACCGTCTCGTTAAGCTTTTCAACCTTTCCTTCGGGAATCGGTTCTTGAACGACTATCCCGATACCTGAATAGGTTTGGAATCGCTTGGGATGACATGCGCACTTTGACATTCTAGTTCATTTATGAGATTTTCTCATTGTTTTGGCTTGGTATTTTTTACTGAGTAGTATTTACGTTGTGTTTTTTTTTTTTCGTTTTCTCCATGTTTGGGTGAAAATATTTCATTTTAACAAGTGATACAACCGATTTCCAAATTCGATACCTGAACTCGTTTCATCTAGGTGCGATTCTGGAATCGTATGATGAGAATGATGAAAATCCAGAATATATGCAGAGTTCAATTCTAAAAGTCCAATTACCGTAGATTGGAGCAGACCTATCGAGTCTTCATTCAGCAAAAGTTCATATCAAAGTTATCAAAGCAAGTTACTTTTACTGAATTCATTTCAGATAAAATTTATGTTACAACGCCGAAGAGATGAGACTTTGAAACGTCTTCAGTTACGTAGCTCATGTGACTTACTTGATGAAATACCGATAAACATTGCATCCAAAGTAAAACAATGTTCATCATCACCAATTAGAAGGGACATGTACTGATAAAACTCCTTTCATGGAGGAAAACATCATGTTTTATATGCAAAGCAAACATGAAAGACAACCCTCACTATATTTACGTCGTCATCCATGCATACCCTTCCACAATTCTTGTTGACTTGTACCGGCACATAAAATAAACGACATTGAAAATTCTCCTAACATTTCCTTTTAATTTCCACTCATAGGAAATGAAAGGCACGTACA
Source organism: Orchestes rusci (assembly GCA_958502075.1). Taxonomy (NCBI): domain Eukaryota; kingdom Metazoa; phylum Arthropoda; class Insecta; order Coleoptera; family Curculionidae; genus Orchestes; species Orchestes rusci. The sequence continues at coordinate 42,145,130 of OY293306.1, forward strand.
CACATACAAGCAGGCCCTTCACCCTCTTCCAGTGACCGTACTTAATACCAGATGTCGTGCACTATTACATACACAAGTATGTACATACGTGTTATAATAAGACAATGGAATCCCTATAAATGGGTCTGGAAATACATAAGGGCGCTTAAGGGCTCGCGATACTCCTTTGTTTTAGGGGTTGATGTTCGATGCAGGACAATTTTGCACTTCATATACTGGGCTCTCCTCGGTTTAACAGGGTAATATTTGGAAATAATAAGCCAGTCGGAATTGAAGGACTCGAGGGTAGACGGTAATCGGATAGTTGGGGTTTCTTTCATGACACACGCCTCTTTTGATGTAGACGGAATTTGCTTTGGATGATTAAATTGTTAGAAAGATTGGGGGGCTTAATTTCAGAAATAGAGAGACGTGGAGTGATTAACGCAGGATTGAGAGTACTTTGGGTAAATAGGCTGGATTTGGCTTTTCTTTGAGACTTTTTGCAAATAGAAACGCAGACCGATTTTTTATAAGTAAAAGAACTCCTCAAAAAAGTTAGCGATCAATATCGGATGTACCCCTCTTTGGTGTACACTGCATCTCCATAATTATTATGGAGAATAATGGTAATTCCACTATTTTCAAATGACAAAAGTTTTACTATAGTTTTGAAGAATGCACACCAATTCTACTGATGATAGGTAATACAGGTTCTTTATATCGGTATGCCACACTCATCGCAACTGCTCCAAATAATGAGTGCAATGAGATGAGCGACAAGATTCCGAATCTCTCATATACAGGGTGGTGCAACCAAGATGGGGTGGACGATTATGGGAAAATGGTGAGAGATTTGGATAATTTTTTTTTTGTTTATCATAAGTAGTCGAAAAGGCTATGTTTTAAAAATATGGCCATAGTACAGGGTGTCCCAAAAAGTCTATGGCAAACCAAACTTGTATTTTTTGAATGGAACACCCTGTATATTAATTGATATTCCAATTCTTTCTTCAATTTTGAACAAAAATTGTGATACAACTAATGTCATTAAATTCAACCGTTATCGAGATATCGCGTTTTAAAAATGGCAGTTTTGCAACTTTGACATGCTATAAAACTCAAACTATTCAAGTTAGAGGAAAATGGTTTGCACTTTCCTATCTTAACTTTTCAAGAGATCTTCTGTCATTTGTATAGAAGGTAACGTCAACTGTCAACTTTTTTCGGCACATTTTGACATTTTTTCACAAGAATGAATTGAATCTCCTTGAATAGCTCTTGAAAAGTTAAGATAGGAATGTGCAATCCATTTTTCTCTATCAGAATCAGAATCAGAATAAGATTTATTATCAAAAAACCAATGGTTTAACAGACAAAGCACAGTATAATATTCTAAAAATAAAATCACAAAAAACAAAAAGGAGACTAAAAGTACATTAAATAGAAAAAAATAAAAAAAAAGTAATAAAATTTAACCTAAAACTAACTTGAATAGTTTGAGTTTTATAGCATTTCAAAGTTGCAAAAATTCCATTTTTAAAAGGCGATATCTCGATAACGGTTGAATCTAGGAACATTAGTTGTATAACAATTTTTGTTCCAAATTGAAAAAAGAATTGAAATATCAATTAATATACAGGGGGTTCCATTTAAAAAAATATAAGTTTGGTTTGCCATAAACTTTTTGGGACACCCTGTACTATGACTATATTTTTAAAACATAGCCTTTTTGACCAACTATAATAAACAAAAAAAACGTTATCCAAATTTCTCACCATTTTCCCACAATCGTCCACTCCATCTTGGTTGCACCACCCTGTATTTCAAGTATCGTGTTTACATCGTGATGTCGACTTATTGAGATTATTTTCTATGGCTCAGGGTGCTATCGGTTTGTACAATAAATAGAATTCTTTAGAAATGTTCATCACAGTTCGGTCCAATTCTAAAATGATTTTTTTTTAAATGAAGTCAGTGGTTATAATTTTTTGATAATTTTGAATTTTCAGTAGGGTTTTCTTGGAAAGCTCAAAAATGCCTTTTATAGACTCGTTGAGTTCATGACCTACTATTTATCCTCTTTCTATCTACATATGTCGCTGCTTGCGCTGATTTGCCCAAAAATATTGTTTTCAGACCGGCATGTCAAAATTATGAACCTACTACATGCTTGGAAAAATGGAAAGTCTGGTGATGCAGAACAAGCTGTGTTTCAAGGCATACCAAATATTGAGGACCATGATTATAATTAAAAATTGATGAAGATACTTCTTGATTTTGCTTCATTTCCACAGAACTTTTAGAGCTTGAAAATACGTTTCTCAAAATAATGAATATGCTAGGTTTTAGAAAGTAGATTCTGATTGATGAAGACTCGATACAGTAAACGTATAAAACAAAATATTGAAAGTACGTATTAAAGTATTTTATTTATTATATTGAGTAAATATATTTTTTGTTGATGTCAATAATGGCGGTTTCCAACAATAAAATATAATACGGAAGTCTCTTTCACCAAGCCATAGATCCATTATTTTTTGGAAAATATGAAATCCCAGGCAAATATTAGTTTCACATTTTTTCCATATGTTGTCAAAATTGTTAGGACCCCAAACACCCTCTATAACAAACTTGAGTCAACGTATTTCTACATATACAGCAAACAAGACGCCAAAGAGATTTTTTCAAGTTTTAAGTCATTCAAACTATATTATTTTTTTCCTGATTATTTTTTTACCAAGATACCATATTATACTCGAAGCACTGGTCAGTTGGAGCTTTATGCGTACTACGCGAAATAAGCATTCAGTCTCGTAATTTCTATGGAGATCAATTAAAAACATATACATTCAAGAAATATCTACATAGTACCAAGTAGTACTAACTTACACCACAATGATCGACCGGCAATAGTTTCAAGATTCAACGAATATTAACCCTTTCGATCCCACACCTGAATGCCTATGCATGTCACAGAATCCCAGGGTTTTTTGCAAGCCACCAGTACCACTGACGTATATATGCGTCAGGTAAAAAAAACTACGTAAAACCTATATATAACGATGTTAAATATTAATTGAAAAAATATTTAATTTCAAAAAGGCCGATTAGAAATTATCTTGCGTATGGTACACCTCAAAACACGGGTGTACACATAGACCAACACCACATTTTGTGCACATATACCTGGAATCGCTTCTTTTTTTTGCTCGAACTTTAGTTTGGCTGCAAACAGTACATCGCCTAACCTTTTTATCAGGAACCACGCTGGGAAAATGGCGGCCTGTCAACCTTTCAGGATTTTTGGTTAAAAGTTTTATCTTGCTTAGTGGCTTTTGAACCTTGAATCTAAAATAAGAAAAAAATTGATGCGTTTTTTTGCAACAAAAATTTGAAAACTCACTTATCAAAAAGCTGTCGTATAACATTTAACTGGAAATCTGCTAGAGGTTCTTTTTCTGGATTTTGGGTTGTTTTGCTACTCCCCACCACCTGCATCAACCAATCATGGGGACGCATAATATATACGGCACTGGGTCTATATGACCTGTCGCCTTATTCGCCTGCCGTATTTTTGCGGCTTTGGTCATAAATGCCCAACACACGGTGACATATTTATGCGGCAGTTGGTTTGGTAAAGGGGGCTAGATTTAATATCGCCGCATATATACGGGTTTGGTTCTAAAATACCAAATAACCCTGAACGCATATATACGGCACTGGTACTCAACACACTTTTAGTAATTGACGAATAAATGCGGCAATGGGACCAAGAGGGTTAAACTGGCTTGTGTAAATTCGTTGATTTTTACGGAAATCTTATATACGTATTCTACACAATATTTGGAAGACATCAGGGAAAAAAAAACCAAAATACCCAAAAATAAAAAAGAAAACACAAATTTCTCTGTATGATCAAAATAGGGGTGGAGCTAAATTACCCTCTTGAAAGAAAGAGTTATTACAGTGAATACGCCAGACGGAGAAAGAAAATTTATTCCGTGACGTAGTAGATGTTCATTGGCGCTCTTTAATCGGTGATAGCTACATTATTAGAGGTCGTAGGTTGATTTTTTGAACATCAATGGCACCAGTACTCACTAATCCTTATATTTTTCATATTTCCAAAAAATGTGCAAATTGTCCATTATTCGAGTCGGCTTTCGGCACTTTTGTCAGGCCGAGTTTCTTGTCAACACTAATTGGTTTTGCTGAACCATGCCCATCGTCATAGTTTTCAGAAACTTTGACAGGCCTCTTTTTGATAATTGCAAAAATCCTAATTATCACTTGTCTAGCACATTTCGATGAATGTTCCATTTAAAAATTAATTCTAGAAAATTTGCTTTATGTATTTCAAAGTTTTAAATCACTTTATCAATCAAACATGGTTTTCAACAAAATCGATTAAAATCCTTGCCAATACGATAGTGAATGGAAGACCCGAGAAATACATTTGAAAGGCCCCCACCGTTAGCAATAGAGCTGAAATCTTCCAAATGTCGTCATTAAAGAATAGACAGTGAAATAAATTGTAATGGCACACTCTAGAATAACAACACTTCAATAGCCACCGCTTTCGGATGTGTAGTCCTTTATCTGTAACTCGTAAAATCTGTGTAAATGGATGAATTGAAATAAAGAAACCTACTTACTCACTCACAATGCCCTGATTTGATGATAAAATAAAACCGTATTGCTTTTTACCAGTTGGTTTGTTGTTTTACTTTACTTTACTTCACCAGTATTCTGATTGGGGAGATGATGCTTAGTGCTCAACAATGTCAATTCAATGACGCTCAATCACAATCGTTCGACGTTTGCGCACATGTTCCTATACAAAAGAGATTCGTAGTTTATTTACTATACTCTGTTAAGTCTGTTCACCATGACAAAATGCACATTTATTTTGGACTCACCCTGTATACGTGGGTGTCGATCTTATTAAGCCTCTAGCAAAAGTGTTTGTTTGACGTGATTTGTCATTTCAATAAACATTTTTTTTTTACATATAAAGGAAGAAATTTCACGCATTAACGTAATGACCAGTTAGTTCGAGTTAGTTTGGGTTGGTTTTGGTTGGTGTGGTTTGGTTTTGCATGAGTTGTTTGGGTTAGTTTGTATTAGTTCGGGTTAGTTAAATGAAAATGGCATTTATCCGCAATAAGTTTTTTGCATGATTGTGTTTCTGAAAATGTTTAGAATGCAAGACAGTCTCATGTTTTCATGTTAGTGTTTTCGGTTTTTCTAAAATCAAGAAAATGAAAATGATGAACTTTCGCAGAAAATGTCTTGTACAGTTTTGTTTCTAGAGCATTAGAGCAGGAATATTTTCATAAAACTACATTGCAGGAAGCATTTCATGTAACAATTGGGAAAACCACTTTATTAGGGTAATAAGACGTTGCTGAATACGATTCTGCCTGTTGCCAAAGCAAAATTTTGACCAGAAATCCAGAATCCAAGATGGCGGCCAAACACTATATATTATCTTCATTGACCGTTAACTAAAAATAGTGATTTTAACGTCTGCTTGGGGCTTTTCTAGAATACCAAACAATTGCAATTCTTAGAATCTACTCACCTTAAGTTTGGAAAGCATAGGTTTCAAGATGGCACCCAAGATGGCCGCTGAATTTTTTTTGCTGGGACTTGAGCGACGAAATTGAGAAAACAAATTTTTGAGAGATCAAATATTTTTTAATCTTGTAAAAAAAAATGTCAAAAAAATAAAAAGCAATAACATTTTATGTCTAGCTTATGCAAGGTTCAAATAGTGTTTAGTACGGTGACACAACTTGGTGCAATTCAACCCGTTCTTTTCGCATGTGCACATTGTTGTCAGGCATTAGGATGCACAGTTACAAATGAGAATAATCCGTGCAAGCTTCAGGGACGGGATCAAAAGTCATAGGAACTGGAATGTACGTTTCTTGGTGGTGCTTCCACCAATATGCCTCAGGATCCAGCACCATCGGTCAGGCATGATGAACATTTTCCCACACGATCACCTAAAATGATTTATAAATCCTCAGTGCCAAAAAGCAACTGGTTTTATCAAGTCTCTACCTGGTAATGACATCTAAGGGGGTGTTGTAGTTCCAGGGCGTCGCTTCTACAGGCCTTTCCACAACACCGAAAAGCTGATGTCTGGCCTTATCCCCTTGCCCGTACCTTGTGAAGCTGTATCAGGAACTTCTTTGCATTGGCCATTGATGAGGGAGTCAGTGGCGAGAGCCCTAGATCATTAGAAGCTGGCAGGCCGCTCCATTGAATACTTTCCTCGCTGTCTTCTTTGTGATTGTTGGAAGATGAGATGTTGAGTCGCAACCTGTTACAGCGTGGAACGCCAAGATATTCTTCTTTTGAGCATTGGGAATAATCTGGCAGATCTCATAGATTGGGATATACTTTCTTTTCTTACGCTGTGCCAGGTCATCATCCACACTTCAGAGCTGGTCATTTTTTGAAAATGATGGATCAACAGCAAACAGATGTCTCTATCCCTGACCCTGGCGTCGCTAATGTGACGTCAGATTATGGGTTGGTTGATGGAGCAAACTCTTCATTTGTGAACCCTCCGAATACAACGATTTTGACTGCCCCAATGTCATACTAAAGAAGTTCTGGAGAGAGGAATCGGACAAGATCGCCTTTGTTTCCCCCCGGTGCTAGAAAATTGTTGCAATCTTTTGGAAATGGAACGGCTGAATTTGTGATGTCTCTTCTTACTGGAGCGGCTTCCCTGGTTCTTCTGCAGCAGGTTCCACTCTCAATGGACCTCGAGCGCTAGGGAGTCGAAAAGGATGTCGACTCTAGCATACGGTCTTCCAAGATAAACTATCCTTTTGATAAAACTTGCAGCGAGGTCTCCAAAAGTAGAGGCGTTTTCTGGTTTTCCAATGCTGTCCAATGGGCCGAGATGTGCTCTGATCAGATTTGATAGGATTTGGGCATTCTACTCCTTCAGTAACGAGTTTTAAAACTGATGCCTCTTCAGACGATCTGAGAGTGCCATCCTTGAATGCCAATGATACAGGCACCGGAAGAAGCTCGTGTTTTAAAATTGAGGGCAAGTCAATTTGTCTGCCGGCTTCGTGAGCTACAATAAGACGACGTAAAATATCCCTGTCAGCCTGAGACACTTTCTTCCGATCTTTATTGTCCTTGATTTTAAAGAGGTCTGAGAGGGTCAATGCTGGATTTTTTGGTGATGTAGCGTGGAAGCTTTAAACAGGCTTTTCAGAGGACTCTTGAATAACGGGCCGCTTTTTCACAAAATTGAAAACCAGTTCAGAGCTTAGCTTCAAGAAGCGATGCCTGAATTTCTTGGGGTGCTCGGTCTTTTGTGGCCACGTTGCAGACAATTAAGCAGGGAGATGTTGAGCCCATTGGGTTGGACGACTGCATTATCTTGAGAAGTGCATCTTCGTCAGAGTTACCTCTTTTTCTATGGCATAGAGACTCATGCCCTTTCGAACGGTTTGTGATAGGTGTTGTCTATACATCGCGAAGGTCAATTGAGTGATCTCCCTTCTCCAGTGAAATGATAGAGCCCATGGTGTTGCACCGTGGCTGGATCTTGAGTAATTCCGACTAATCCACATTCCGAAATAAATAAAAAGGATTTGTAAGAGAACACACCCAACCACTTAAATAAATCCATATTTCACATTCTAAATAAAAAAGTTGTGACAGAGCGCAGTTATGGCAATAGTTTGGGTTGCACCAGAGACGGCGCGGCGCTGCCTGTAACGATTAACACTTTTGAATTAAATAAAAAGAATTTTCGAGAGAACGCATCCAACCACTTAAAAAAAAAATAAAAAGAATAAAATAGACCCTGGCACACACTATTTGAACATGAACTGCTTCTTGCACTTTGGAGAGAAGGAATTTCAAAAAATATTCTTGCTCTACATTTCATATACCGGAAAGTATAAAAGAAATATTTATAACTGATTTCGGGTGAAGTAAAATCTGGGTTAGTTGAATGGCATATTTAAGCTATAAGTCGAGAAAATGAAAGTGATGCGTTTGCGCAGAAAAGTTTTTGTACAGTTTTTGCCATTTTGGTTACTTTTGCGGGGTATCTACGATATTCTTGTAGATAGAAAGTTGCGGTTTTCGCGACAGTGTGCTAGTTTTTCGTTGAACTGAAGATGCCGTGAGCAAAATTTTCATAGCCCTTTTAGTTTTTAAGATACAAGGCTAAACTGTGAATGTTGCATTTTAAGGTCCCCTCGTATCTAAACTATCAGATAAGTTATGGAAAATGTGAGAACTGTTTCTTATATAACTTTTCTCGTAGAACTCGATTCTGCCTTCGATATTAGTATACAGGGTCAGGTCAAAAAGTTATCGGACCAAACTTTATTTTTTTAAAAGTGCAAACTGTTATATATTTTTGAAAAAGTAAAAAAAAAGACGAATCTTATGGACTATAAATATACCACTAAAAAAAATTAAGCTGCGTCCGATACCTTTTTGACCTGACCCTGTATACTTATTCCGAAGGCAGAATCGAGTTCTACGGAAAAAGTTATATAAGATACAGTTTTCACATTTTCCATAACTTATCTCATAGATACGAGGGGTAGGTACCTCAAAATGCAAAATTTTCAGTTTAGCCCTGTATCTCAAAAACTAAAAAGGCTATGAAAATTTTGTTAACGGCATCTCCAGTTTCACGAAAAAGTAGCACACTGTCACGTAAACTGCAACTTTCTATCTATAAGAATAACAACGGAGACTCCTCGCAAAAGTACCCAAAATGAGACACCCTGTTCAGTTGTTTTACTGGAGCGTTCCAGATATTAAAAAATGTGAAAAAATCATTCATAACTGATTGCGGCTGAAGAAAATTCTATTCATTATATGTGTTCAAGGGACTTCGCGTCACCACTGCAGGGTTGACAAGATGTAATAAATTATTGGGCCCTCGGGACCGAATTTACAGGGATGTCATACATAAATAACTCATTTTACGAATTCATGATACTAAGATCGTGCAATGAAGAATACGTCTCTACGGTTCTTTTTTTACTCGATAAAGAAAAAAAAATCATGATTCGGTAAAAAACAACGGAAGTTGAAGTTGCTATTATTTTCGAAGTTGAGGAGAACAAGAAATTTCATGATTTTGAAGTTAGACGTATCACAAATCCCGCATACAAAATTTGAATATATTCTGAAGATACCTAGATTCATGAATAAAAGAAACTTATACAGTGCGGCTCTAAAAGGTCCCCCCCCTTTATTTTTTTAATGTGTGCACCAAAAATTTTGAAACTTGGCATACTTTGGTCGCTGTCGGAATACTACTTTTTGATGTTACTGACGTACTTTTAGTATTCAAGATGGCGGCTGGGCGTCATTTTGAAAACTTTTTTTTAAATGGAAAAGGGGGTCGTGTGGCACCTCATTTTGAAGATCCTGATGAGTACTTCATAACCCTAGAATATTGAGTCGATATCTTCAAGTACTACAAAATGGCGGTACATTTCACTACTACATTGATACATACACTTTAAAAAAAAATTTGTCAAATTCAATTCAAAAGATGCTGACATAATGTTTCAAAATGGCGCCCAGTCGCCATCTTGAATACTAAAAGTACGTCAGTAACATCAAAAAGTAGTATTTCGACAGCAATTGAAGTATGCCAAGTTTCAAAATTTTTGGTGCACACATTAAAAAAAAAGGAGGAGGGGGACCTTTTAGAGCCGCACTGTATATTTAACGGACTCATGGAATAGACTACAAAACCTCAGGGTTATCAAATAAGAAGTATTCCTTACACAAGGTATTGTTAGATAAGTTGCACAATGTATAATCTTTCATGAAGTTAACCGAGATATACTCTGGATAAGGTACAAGGTTTTCAACGGGATAAAGTCTTGATGACGTGAACCTGATAAGGTTTTTCAACTGAGTATGAGATAGGTTTCTGGACGTTGATAAAATGTAAGTAAAATATCCCTTTGTCCTTAGAATATTGAACCACTAGAAGCATAACAATAGTATATTGTGCAACAAGCATGGAATTATGGAATGATACCCATTTCCTACGAGCATGAAGGTTTGTAGCACGAGCCGAAGGCGAGTGCAGCAATTCATACGAGTAGGAAATGGTCATTCCATGCGAGTTGTACACTATACTTTTTCTACGACTCTTGATTATTATCACTATTGTGTAATTAATATCGATTTTTACTTTTTGTTTTTGGCGGATGTGCCAGATCATTATATTTCCATTCAGTTTGCACTCGTTTCCTTGGCAACAGTTAGAGAATGGTTTCATTTCCGTACAGTTATACAATGTGCTACGTTTCCTAATCGATGTCGATTGCTCAATGGTGATATTACCGTACAGTCGTAGAAAAACAATATTGTGTGAGTCGAACATGTCATTGTAAACATGGGGGGCAAGGGGAAAAGCAAGCTCCTGGTTTGCCATATTCACTTCCTTGAAATACCTTTTACCATATTTTCTGTCACCAATTCAATAACAATGAATTCACTACCATCAAATAAATGTATTCCTCTTCGATATTCAAGGAGAGTGTAGCCTTTTTTCATAGCTATCACTACTTGTCGTTGCATACTCTAACGATTTTCCTTGCTCTTTTACACTGAAAAGTTGATAAGAGGAATTTTTATCACAAACGGCAACGGGGGGCATCAATCGAACTATTGGAAATGCGTTGCCATGACGTTGATAGATTCGTCAAAAGTGACGGTTGTTGTCATTTTCCAGTTGAAAATAATTTATATGTGCTCGAGAAGAAGATTAGTGTGGCAATTATGCAAGCAAAAAAAAAAGTGCTGTGTTTGTGGAGCTTTTTCATGAATGGTTGGATTGTAAAGATCTTGTCACAAAAAAGTTAAAATAACATTACATAAATATAAACAAAAACAAAATGTTATCGACTCAAACAAATCGCGTACGTTCGGGGTGCTTTGCTTGTTCTAGTGGTTCAATGTTTGAGGCCTTTGTCTTACTTGGTAAAGGGAGCTTTCTTCACTTTGTGGAAAGGCTACAGTTGGTCTATAGGAACATGTGAAGCATTGGTTGTTACTTCCAAAACCTACGAGGATAAGCTACACAATCATCCAGACTTATTTCCAAGGCATAAAGCAATGGTGTGATGCAGATTGTCTTGTACTAAATATTAATAGCACGAATTTTGAATTCATCAAGGTGCTCCATTGAAAATGAAATGATCAAGGGTAGAATGGCGATGAAGTTCACTTTGACGAAAAGCAGAATAACTCGGAACACTACAGTGTTTTGTGAAATACAAGGGCTTCTACATGACATATGATGATGAAATAACACGGAATGATACGATGTTATTATTCTTTTGCAATGACAGTTTATTCTTCTATTATCAAGCCAGGAAAAACAACAATTCTACCTAATTGTTCCCAAACATTTACCTCATATACATTCACCACACAACAAAAATATATTAATTAAATGTTAACCAGGCTTTATGTTTTGTACGTACCAACAGAACATGCCTCAACTTCAAATGCAAAACCTTCTGCCATTGTCAATAAATCAAAGAAAATGGAAAATGGCAAATGCTGACAAATGTCATTTTTATCTGACGGATAGTTATTTGACAAAATAATTAATGTGAATGTAATGTAAAGGGTTTTGTTTAAAATAAAAAAAATACAATGAAATAAATGTTAAGTAAGGGTTCCTGAGTTATAAGAACACAAAAATACAGATTTTCATCTTTTGCGTTACAGAATTACGTTACGTCAAGCAAAAAATCCTTATTAATGGACGAATATTTAAAAAAGAAAGTTCGGACCAACTATCAAATATTTGTTCATGAAATCGTTGATCTTGTCATCTTGAAATAATACGATTAAGCCATGCATATTGTTCTGATTCAGTTCAATTTCAAAGACTTTATTCACGAAAAGAGATTGATGAAGTTACAATCTGGAGGCTTACAAAAAGACCCTTCCTACATTGTTCTCCTTATCGCTTTTCACCCAGCGACTAACTCTTGATAAATTATTTAACCTCCGTGACACACCCATGATTTATCAATTTCCCCAATTATCATGAAACGCAAAGTGAATTCAATGTTGAAACATATTTAATCATGAACACTCATTCACAGCTCCACAAAACCATAATCTACAGAACTAGGAGTCTCCTCACGCACGATGCAGTGTGCATGAGCCCTCCCGCTCACTCGATCCAGATAAAATAATAATTATGCCGGAATCGATGTTGGTATGCAGGTGGATAGACGGGTTGAGAGGGACGGAAAGGGGTGGTGGCAATGGGGATGGCACATTGACCCATATCGGGTCCGATCGTTCTGCCCAAAATCAGGAACGCCAGACTGGGGTGTTGGCTGTACGATATACAAATGTTGATTTATTCACGTCATAAAGTAGTTTTTGCTAGTAATTGATGTTTCCGATTTCATCTCGAAACTATTCTAAACATACTGATAATTGATGACTATGTTGAATAAGTGGATGAAAATATACAACATCAACGTGATATTCAGTTAATTTAGCAAGAAACTTTTGCTATATTGTATGTTATTAACAACATAATAATCACATGGCCCATGATAATAGTATATTTTTCAACGAGTGGGATATGGTAGCTATTACTCACGAGGATTGAGTTTGCGCTACGAGCCGTAGTGAGCAAAAGTTATTTCCCGCGAGTAAAATACTATACTTTTTCTATAATTATTCAATAATTGAAGCCAAATTTGCAATATTCAATTTCATTTGGACGGCAGTTTTCGACAACTGTAGGTACTAAGAGTGAGGTTAGGTTGTTAACACAATGACTATAAAACAAGTATGAGAGGTCAAATGGGCTGTTTCAAAATGATGGATTTGAAGGTTGACAACTTGTCGAATTTTCTGATTGGCTCTTAAACAGTGAAGTAATGACATTAGATCATTTCATTGGTTGGAAACAATTGAGCAATGGAAAAAAAGTCACTGGTATGAGTAAGAAGTCACATTTACCAATGTAGAGTGGATGTATAATACATCTATTATTGAATAATCATAGAGAAAATAGTTTTTGATTAATTTTCAAAACCGATTATCTTTGCACTTTGAAGCAAATTGGAAGCCCTGGCCTTTCTACACCAGTTCACAATAACTATTGTGTGGACGAACCTTCCATTCTTTATGCATCATTTATTTGAATATCACAGACCAATTTTCTCATGGAATAACTAACAATTCAATCAATTATTCTTGACTAAATGGTGCAGGGACGTTCTAACCAACTCTTGAGGTAGTCATAATATTTTTACTATGGGACAGTGAGTCAAGAGAATGAACCTCAACAACGTCTGAAGCAGGGAGCGTGTGAAAAATACTGCCTTCTCATAGGCGTGTGAAGTAATTTCAATCAGATATTTAACGCTTGAAAAGTGGTAGAAACCTCGAAATACATCAACAAATAAATATTAAGTTTGCATGCACATAATCAATTGATTATCATCTATCAATCAATACCAAACAAACTGATACATAAAAACACAAGGTAGAGGCAATAATTTCTACGCCTATGACTAAAGCGGTGGGCGCAGCGCTATCATGTTGACTCAAAAATTAAAATATTTAAAATAAAAGAGGCTACAATGATTTGACTCAAAAATAGTCAATTTTTCATTCGTATACTCCACAGGGTGTTTCAACATTTGGAAGAGAAACTGGTGACTTGATACGCATTGGGTGAAATGTCCAGGCTACCAACACAAGGCCTCCGTTCTTTGACGTGACGTCACACAATATAGGCTGCCCGCACGGTCTTATGTTTATAATTACACTAAATCATTATACATTTTCAACAATAAAAAAATGTGTACTTTTTTTATTTTATTTATTGATGTTCAACTGACAAAAATCACCAGGGCCTTCTTGAAAATCTCCTGTTCTATTCGTGATCAGACAGTGTTTTTTTTCAAATCTTATTCTGTTCAACTATGAACGCTTTCCGCAGTGTTCCGACCTACGCAGAATTTGTACATCACACAATTTCCAGTTGAATTTCTTTGAGTGACAGTTTTGTATAACATTAGTGCCTACGTGTTAGACCAAGCAGTAAGGGAAAATTTGAAATTTTTTGAAAAAATTGAATAATAATTGAGCTGCCACAGAAACGGTGTGTGAAACTTCATTGAAACTTGTTGAAAAAGTATCTGATCTCATTATTTTATTTCATCAGGAATATAGCTTTGATAAAATCAGAAAGTCGAGAAAACTTTTCAAAACTTCGGATGATTTAAAATTAGTCCTGGAATAAATTGAATCCGAATCAGACAAATCATAGGTCAATTTCTTGGACCTATCACTGAACACTATATCAAATGGACTTATTCGAAAATTATCTTTTTTCCACTTTGTTTATAGGCAAGATTTTCATATAACTTTTATCTGATATTTTATGGTTGTATAAAATATAATATCAAATAATAGTATCCACATCTTGTCACAATAACAATTCATATCAGCCTATTACAAAACCGTTTCTTTTCTTACCGCTATAAAATTATCCAGTTGGCCGGATTATATTGGCTTCAAGCCAAAGTGTGGTTTGAGGTCTTGAGTCGCCAAATTGATCTTTATGTGTTCAGGAAAGCATAATAAAAATCAGCTGTTTTCAGTTTATTGATTTGATATGTTTTTCAAGGATAAGAAGAATTAATGGGGTTAAATATGCTTCTTGCCACCATTGACGAATAACCGGTCAAGGTTTTGTGACATCAAAATTTCTATACATGAATACGATACTTTACTTATTTATGGGTTGACAATGCTTGAGCTTGAGTCTTCTCCTTCTAGGTGTGTTGGCCGGAGTCTGGTGAAAAACTGGAGCTTGCGTCACGTGACGCTTGATTGTTTGTACGGTTTTCAATGTCGGCTAGCATGACCACGCGGAGGCATCGGAGTCATGCGTCGCGTCGTTGTCCATACTTTGGATTCAAGACAACTTTTCTTTTTACTCTTCTGTAGGTATAGTGAGCTTGACGTTACCTTTATTCGTGATATAAAAGCTATCTCAAAAAAAGAAGTATCATTATTATGCCAGAAAAATATATTCAAATCACTTTTCAGTATGTATGTATGTATGTATCTAGAGTCTCTTGAACTGTGGATATCACCAGTCTCCATTCTGTCAATGATGTTATCAATATGGTCTGTTATGAGGATAAATAGAGCTTGTCATAGGAGCGCTGGTATAGTTCAGAATAACTCTTTATCGTCAATTCAAATAAGACATTTGAAGAAATTAGATAACCTGAAAAACGTGGAATTTTTGAATTCAGCTATGGTGGCAAAAAAATGTATAGGTAACTTTATATCATGACAATAATCTGAAAAGATGGTTCTATTTTCCATTGCATTATTTCTGGGGCCCAGACAAAAGATGTCTTTGATTTGATAATTTGAACATGAAGGCCAAGATACACAAATTGATGACTTGATTTCAATAAGAAAAATGATACGAAACAAAATTGGGTCTGTCCAGTCAGATCTCTTTTGTCTGAATTTATTTTGCATTGGTTCTTTTTTCGAGTGATCAATTATGGCTTTTCAAATTTGATACATAGAATATTAATTTCAACTAAACATACATGAAAAAAAAACAAGAAAGTGAATCCTGAAGAAAATTATTTGGTCATGATCTCAATGTTTTTGGAAACAGTGGACTCCAAACAAATTGGCTATCGTTCCAAAGGATCTGCAAAAAGAGAAAACTGCCCTATAATATCGATATTTGTCATGTCATTAACATACAAGAGAAAAAATGTGCCATAACACTAGTCTTTGCGGAACTCCATATACCTATCTCCAATTTTTTTTCAAGAGAATTATCCGGTTCCGGTCCACACAATCGAATGCTTTCCTGCAGTCTCAGAAAACTGCCACGTTGCCACGTCGTCCTCAATTAGAACACGAGAGAGCTTCTCAAGATAAAAACTCTCTTGGCATCTGCTCAGTATGTGAATGTCCATGAATGATTCAGTTCTATTTTTGATCAACTTTTCAATCTATGCAATGGTGGCAATCAAAGAAATGGACCAATAATTTGATGGATCTTCAATATCAGAGCTCTTTCGTGTCATGTAGATAGAGTGAAGTTGTTGTTTATCAGCCGCTCCTGAGGTTCAAGTTCATATATAAACATTGATGAATCTTCAGATGAAACAAAATCACCAGGCTGAAAGGCTTTACATTCTAGTGGCCCAAACTCACATCATAAAAGAAAAGCGCCAAAAAATCTAAAATAACCTAATCACAATTGACGTATTGGTTGTCCTTGCTCTATAAAAGGCGCCACTAAACGCTATCTCAACGCTCCTTCCAAACAGCTATAAGTTATTTCGTACTTAACGTCTATACTTGTGACTACAATTCACTTAAAAATGGCCAAATTTAACAATGAAAACTTGCTTCAGAACATTTTCTAGAGCAGATTTTCGTATCTGTCAAAGTTTTTCCTTGTCGTGGGTTTCACCGGAGATCCGGCGTTTGCCAAGATATATCGCCACTCGTTTGAGAGTGCTTTTTTAATAATAACACAGCATACATTTTATTTTAGTCATGATAAAATACGGCATTATGTTTATTTGGAATCGGGCTTAGCATTTTTCGTATGCATGAAGCTGCATGATAAAGTGGCTATATGTCTCCATTGTCTTGAGAAACGGAAGATGAAGTGATTCCATTTGAATTTGTGGAATATGATATTAGACATGTTGCTGTATCATATTATAAAGAAGCTGATGATTTTGATTTATTGAGATGCGTATGGTGCAATTTGGGTTCTGTAATATAAACATACCCATTGGTAGGATAGTCTCATTCTTGGACAGTAGATCAATTCAAGTACTCAGTTCTAGTTTCATTTTCCACTACTCACCTGTTGTGCTTTATGATAAAGAATAGTTTTGATACGAAGTCAAGCTGGCCACCATTCTGCTAAAGATCTTTCTGGAGGTTGATTATTTCTTCCTGTGGCACATTCGGAATGCTACAAATTTCAAGAGCTCTATCGTGTAGAGTGCTTATATTACCGTGTTTCGTCGAATCCCATTGGAAAGCCGTTTTCCTGAGCATGAAACTTATCTGGGTCAAGTAGACAACATTCCAAATGCTCAACGACTCCGTTAGGTGTTGGGAGGCAGCGACGTACGTTCATGGAATGTTTGGTCTTGGTGTTACTTCTTGCGAATGTCGAGTTCCTTATCTCCTATATGGACCCCAAATAACTGCACAACCAAAAATCCAAAGGTGTCAGTCACAGCGCGCGTCTATTCTGGTCATCAAACCTTGAGATGATGCGATCAGGAAAGAACTCTTGCAAGAACGTCAATGTTTTGCGAGAATCATGAAAGTGGCGCCGCCCTTCTAAGATCATTTGTTGTTGACAGCAGAGTGAAGAATACCGATGAGAAGCTTCAATGGGAACGCATTCATTTGGCCTTGAAATTAAAATTTGACAGAGCACGACCTCTCGGATGACATCACGCTTAGTAGAAATCAAGGCCAACTATGAGTTTTGTCGCCTCTCATTGTTTTGTTTATTCTCGGTCGACAGCATAAAATTCCATCTGTCGGCGCTTGCGTGCTACTATTGGAATTTTGGAAGATAATGGCCAGTTTATCAGTGACTCTGGTTATGTTACTTAGCTGACATCTAATTGCTGACTGCAGGTCAAATGAATATCAAGGTGTTTATCACGGTGCCGATTAGCTCCAACTGACAGCTAAACTCATGGCTAATTCAACCGGCACTTGAGGTGACGGTTAAGGAGTTAGCTTTTGGTTAAGTCGTGATCAAAGTGAGGTCAGTTTGGGTTTTGATTTCATAAGAGGTTTTTTCGTTTTAAAGCTACAGAGTACATACTCATCGAGGTAATCGCATGAGGTTCGTAGAAATAGATTCAAAGAAGTATGGGCCAGAAGCGTCATACTAAACCATATTGCCTACCTGTTTTGATTCGCAGGTACCTAAACTCCTATAAGCACCATTTTCACAACATTCATTGAACAACATAATGGTTTTCAAGTATGATTCAAAATTTCAAGCCAGTTTTCAAATTGGACTAAATGGTAGTGAACCCAGATTTCAAAACGGGAAAGAGGATATCTTCAGAACACTGTGGCACATTTTCCTCAAAGATAACCTCAAGAATGCTGCTATCGACTTTTAGTCCTGCAACTATTGTACCTTTACACCTCTAGCTTTCCGAGTTTCATTCTGAGCAAACTGTATCCCCTGAAATGCACGAACGCAAGGATTAAGCATTTTTGTCCAATTCTGTTGATTGTAAGAACTGCAGTAGTAACCTTTTGCACGGCGCTGGTTATGTTTTCAATAAGTTCGATGTTACACCATCCATTTTCAGTGGAAGTTTTCTTGAGAATATCAACAATGAGAGTTTCTTCAGCACTTACACAATCTAGAAGCTAAGCTTGTTCCCAGATAAGCCACTTCAGCCATTTAGTTGTTTTGTGGAACAAATATTTGTCAAATCTGAGTGTTTACAAGAGGGTCGACACACCATGCGTTGGCATGGGAAACAAAACAAAGGTTTGCATATGACTGTAGAAGACGCAATTCATCATTCGTGTTTTCTCCCAAATAATATGACCTGGTTTGGTTACTATGATGGAATCTAGGATATGTGAATGAAACATGTTGTCGGTGCATTAGTTTTTTTTATGAAGTATGTAGCCAGAAGGGCAGGTTTATCAGTGACTGCCTATGTTACTTACCTGACAGTTAACGGCTAACTGCAGGTCAAATTAATGTCAAAGTGTTTATCAAGGTGCGAGTTAGCTATAACTGACAGCTAAACTCATGGCTAGTTTAACCGACTCTAGGCTGGAAGTGATGGTTATAGCTGTTGGTCGCGATCAAAGTGAGGTGAGTTTGGGTTTGTTTTATAAAAAACGAAACCTGTCTGAACTGTTTGTGGAATTTTGAAATCATTTGTTTGAAATTTTTTTTTTCAAGATTTCAAAATGTATTCAGAGTTGTCTTCAAGTATACGACAAGGCCTTGTTGTTATTTGTTGAGGAAAGGACAAATGCCATAAACACATTCTGCGTAAAGAACCTTATCTTCTACCATCAGCTCCAATAACATTTTAGAATTAACAAAAAAATGCTAACCCAAAATAACCTCACATTGATCACGACATCACCAACAGGTAACTTCCTAACCGTCACTGCATGCGCCGGTCAAATTAGCAGTTTAGCTATCAGCTAGAGCTAACCGGCACCTTGATAAACACTATGACATTCATTTGACCTGCAGTTAGCCGTTAGCTGTCAATAAAGTAACATTACCAGTCACTGATAATCTGGCTCTAACAGCCATATGCACCGTATGTGAGCTTAGCCAATCTCGATTAATTTTCAAAGTTAGATTAAGCGGTGTTTTGTATGCACCGAAGAATTCGCTGCAAGGATCGTTAATCCCTGGTGAGACATTTGACAACGTCACAAAATAACCTGGAAAAAAATATCAATTACAATTTTGAAATTTATGTTGAGTGATTTGTATTGAGTTTTGCTATTTGCTTACAAGTTTTAATGAAAAATGAGCAACTATATGGATCAGTTACATCTGCAAGCCTGATATGACGTTTAGCAAACATTAGCCAAGGGGTTTTTCTTGTAAATTCAATATTTGGTGTGGGTATCAACTTTTATTCTTGAATCATTCCTATATTTCCTGTTCCTCTTTTCTTGGGCTTAGATTTCATGATAGTGAGTGATTATATTATAATATTATACTGTATACCTGGTCTAATACAGCAAGAATAACAATCCCATCCCCCTGATGATAAATAAAAACATCACTTCTTACAACACAAAAAAATATATATTTTAGAAGAAACAAGTGTTTGATTAAATGATTTTGTAAGGAATGCCCCGAGGAATGCCCATTGATAAATAATTGACAATATTGTATAATTCTCAAAATCATTATCTGCCTACTTTGAAATTATTACAAATATGTAGGTACATCTTTTGGAAAACGCATCGTTTGACAACTCAAGGAAAGAGGAAAAACAAATATAATTAAGTAAAATGATTTCTTATATAGTTGATAAAAACACAAACCTTCTTATATTGGGATTTCTGTTATAAATTGGAACTTGGATGAAGTCAAGAAAATTGAATGAAAAAATCTCATTTGGGAAAATAAATAAAAAGTGATGAGACCATCAGTTTGAAAGGTTTTTATTTTAGTTTATCTTGTAGAGAGGATTAGTATCTAAAGCTTGAATAAAAAAAGTAAATCAACAAGTCTATTTGTTTATGGGAGTGTGGGTTTACCCATAAACTTAAAATTTTGAATTGAATTAGAATAAGACAAAACTTTGAGATAGGTAGACATCAGATACCTCTACAGGATATAGATAGGTAGTTACCTACTCTCAACACAAATTGAGTCGATCGATTGAATGATAAAAAATCATAGGTAAAATATGCGGTAGATATCCGAGTGTGATAGGTACACTGTTTTTTTTTGTACCTACCCAAGGTTAGTTTGGGTTAGTTTGGGTTGATATACCAATTAACCTTGGTACCTACCCACAAAAATGGGTACCTATTCAATTCAATATTCTATCGAGCAATTCGCATTATTATGAGTGTATTGTGGAGCAATAAATATTGCTTGATATTGAGATCTATTTTGTATAGTACTCATTGACTCGAGCATTGACTATACCTATTGGAATTGGAAAAGAATCACCAATCGATGATTTTTTGAAAATCTAAATAATCCTCCGTTAATATTTCACTCTCATAGTTTTGTCTTTAGTCGCAAAACCGCAAAATCTCTACGAAAAACATAAACAAATGAAAGACTAGGTTAGAATTCATTTAAATTCATCGATTAAGCCTAGAAAATGGGGCGATCAGAGTTAAGCGACCGATTCAGGCTTAAGCGCTGCGGTGCATCAAAAAATTGGAATATAATCGCGATAAAGACTTCATCCGGATTAGATTTCTACGGTGCATATAGCAGTAAGTGAAGTTTGGCTACAGACTACATAAACAAAGCTAACGCACCGAATAGACCTAGTTTGAAAAATAGTGCCACATTCCAAAACAAACTCCATCACATATTATTATCTTAGAATCCATCATGTTAACCAGGTCATATTATTTGGAAGGAAAATACGAATCATGAAAAATCTATTGATTGCGTCTGCTACCATGGTTTACAAACCTATGTTGGTTCACCATGCCAAAGAATGGTGAACCGACACCCTCATGTTAACACTCAGAATTGACAAATGATTGTTCTAGAAACAGACTAAAGGTTTGAAGTAGTTTATGCAATTATCACTAAGAATATGCGGAAAAGAGAAAACTATTAAATCTATCATCAATAATTGGCTATGATTCTATAGTGTGAAGAATTTTTTATGGATTTCTACATCATTTCATAAGTTAAACATCAAGTTTTTGATCGCTGTGTAGGTTGCCGTTGTTGCGTTTGACTCGACAGTAAGTTTTCATATTCATTGGTACTCAGGCAGTTGCAGCTTCTCTGGATTGAACACTTTCTTTCCAAGTTTCCGCTGCTGAGGTTGCTGAAGCTGTCAAAACAATCACTACCACAAAATATGATACCATCATCAATGACTTCCTCTTGAAAAGTCTAGAAAACGGCACTGAAATCGGAAAAGCATCCGTCAAACTCCAAACAGGCATCGTTTTGAGTCTTGAAACGTGTCATTTACTGTCATGAATAAAATTAGAGAAAGTCCTCCGGAAACTAACACTACATCGGAACACGCCAAGCTTTTATATTGTATTGCTGCTGGAGAAAATCCCAGTGTTCATATTCTAGAAGACGCTTTCACTAGAAATGCATGGTGTAACAGCGAACTTCCTGGAACCTCAACCAGCGCGGTTCAAAGGGTAACTGCTAACAATCTCAACAGATTTGGACAAAAAAGCTCCTTGAGTTTATGCCTTTTGAGAAATACAATTGTTTGGCACGTTTTGGAGCTGAAGTTGCTGCTAACAACTCAGAAAGTTGGAGGTGAAGAGCTGAAGGACGTTATCAGCATTCTTAAGGTTATCTTTGAGGAAAATGAGTCATACATGTAAGACTGTCATGTTGCTCAATAATTCTTTTCGAAATCGTTCTTATAGGAGTTTATTCTTTTTCCATATTTATTTCAGAAATAAATCAAAGGTCTTAAGAAGTTCATCCAATTCAAAAGATAAGTATGTATGCGGATCACAATATAATTATTATCAAATCTATCATCACTGATGAGGGGTAGTGTGTAGTGTTATCACTTTTGTAGACCATAGCGCCATCGTTCGTCAGAATCACCAACAATATAGATGCATGTTTAGCAAAAATAGTATTTCCATAATGGATGGATGCCATATCCACCATTATGACGTCGTTCGTAGACTAGTGTAAAATTGAAGGGACAGCCCGGAATGATGTATCTTTGATTGGTGGTGATATTTTTCTATTCTAAAAAAAATCATTATGGATATCTACGACATTTGTTCAGAAGTTAAACGTCACGTTATCAATATTTTGAACTATGAACCTTCCCAAGTCAAGTTGGTGCTTTATAGACAGGACACGTCAGTGAAAAAATATTTTCCTTGGACGAGCTTTTTTCATAAAATGGAGTTTCTAATCGGTGTGTTGATTGCCGTAGTTGCTTCTGTATCGAAGGTAAGTTGTTAGTTTATTGATACCCTGTTGCCAAATATGATTCAACAGGAAAATGCAGTTTCTCTGGATAGAAGTGTTCTACAAGTGACAGCCACCACTGTTAAAAAATATAATACGATCCTCAGCCACTTCTTTTTGCAAGGTCTAGAAAACGCTACCCAGAACCGAGAAGCATCCGTTAATGTTCAAACAAGCGTCATTCTGAATCTTGCAAAAGTTCATTCCAATATCATCAACATGATAAAAGAGAATGCCAACATGACGTCAGATCAAGTCAAGCTTCTGGACTGTGTTGCTGATGAAGAAATTAACATAGTTGATATTCTCGAGGACGCTCTTTTTGAAAATGGATGGTGTAACGACAAACTAGCTGCTAATCTAGCCAGCGCCTTCCAAGAAGTCACTACTGCCGTTTTGTCAGTCTCAGCAAAATTGGAAGAATATGCTGATTCCTTAGGCACCTGCCTCTTCAGAGAATCAATTTGCTTGGACATTTTTATCACTGACGTTGCTTTTCTGATTGCCAAAGAGTCTGCGGGAACTGAAGGTACAATAGTTGCAGGTGTGCGGGACGCTATCAGTACAGTTATGTTTGGGAGGTATGTGCCACAGTGTGCTGATGATATTCTATTTGCTTTGAGATCTGGATTTAATACCATTCATTCGGATATAGAAGCTTGCGTAAATGCTTTGATCAAAGAAAAAGAACTTTTATCGAGAAGACACAGTGACACTATTTCAATTGATGAGGATGTATAGTTTGTCATGTCGTTCATTGAATAACACACGAATAGTTTGTATAAGTGTTTATGCTACCCCCACGTTCCTATCCGTCTACACAACAAAGGCCTT
Source organism: Orchestes rusci (assembly GCA_958502075.1). Lineage (NCBI taxonomy): Eukaryota > Metazoa > Arthropoda > Insecta > Coleoptera > Curculionidae > Orchestes > Orchestes rusci. The sequence continues at coordinate 42,168,714 of OY293306.1, forward strand.
TATCACCAAACCAGTCAAAACACTGAAAATATTGTTTTGATCGTTCATTTTTGTATCTTGAAATCTGCTTTTTTGGCTTTGTCAGGATTTCATAATAATAACCGAGGTTTTATAATTGTTTTACAGTTCGGTTGCGTTTTTATGGAAGGACAAGATGATCATAAATTAAAAGAATGCCCTGATTTTAACGAGACAAAAATGTTCGATATACGAATAATGATAGCCCTTAATCCACAGGATAGTTACGACAGTGACATCCCGAGGGATTAATAGCCATTATCGCGAGTAGTATGCTCTAGTTTGTTCAAAACTAATCTATTAATTTGAGATTTTTTATGATATTTTCATCCATCTCAATTCAAGCGACAGTAGAAGTTGACATGGGATGGCTATATGAATTTTGCATGTAACATTTCCATAAGCATGATACTAAACACATAAGGCTCATCTTGAGGGGCCAAGCCATCTACTGCGCCTGCCCAGACCGTGTAGTTCTTATTGGTTGATTGTCGTTGCGACATATTGACACGATCCAAACATGGCATCCATTGTATTTGTTTACAATAGCATTTTGGAGTTCTTATTGATTGTTTGCCGTTTGGATTTTTCATTTAGACATAGTTTTTAATAATTTTGATTTGTGTCAGTGTTTGTGCTTCCATTATTATGACTTTGGTCATTTGACGGTGGAATTTTGATTACTTTGATTTCTATTGACTAGTGACTTTCCAGATTATCACTTTTTCCGTGATAATGTGATAATATTGGGTGCTACGATCATTGTTTCTTGTATGTTGGAGAAAGAGAAAAGGAAACATCACTTCCCAGATATTATTATTTTATTTGATAGCATATTTCATCAATAAACTGCCAGGCAATTCGTAATCAGGAAAACAATACACATGTGTCAAAAAGTTCAAATTAATGATTATTTTTCCCTGATTGAATGTGAATATACCCGGGCTTATATCTTTATATTCTTTATCATAAAAAACTGCCGAGTGAATCGACAAAAACCGTCTCATTCTTAAATTGACGTGATAAGAAAGAGGACTCGTCACTCCTTATAAACGTCATACGACGGAATTGCGGGCTGTTTGGAGTCAGCTTGGAGCCAAAAATATGGCGTCCGTCAATGTCTAAAGATTTGTATCATTGCGGATCTTACTGATTTTATGAATTCAACATCTGCAGTTATCAATAAACAGAAAATGAATTAAAAATATTTGATAAAGAAAAATCATGAATTCCACACGACCTAAAAAATTTTTACCTAATTTGACAGTGACGGCCATTTTTTTGGTGTCAAAAGGTCGCAAAATGATTCACATCCTCTCTTTTCCCTTATCTAAGCATTCTTATGTTCTTGGTTACTATGATTACAAAGTTACAACAAATAGCCTACAGCCGTGCGGAAAATGAATTTTCCGCACCGATATCCGTGTGGAGAATCAGATTTTCCGCACGACATTTCCGTGTGGAAAAATTTTTCCGCACGGATATGTCAAAATTAACAATATCATAAGTAAACAGAAACCAGGTTTCCTGGTAACTATGGTCGCTTAGTTACACATTTCGACATTCATTATTATTTATTTGTCATTAGTTGCATCAGAAACTTTTCAATTACTTATTATATCCTTATTTCCGCACGTTTGTAGAAAAACTATTGTACCTAACACTTGCGGAAAATGTTTTTCCGCCCTCGGCTGCTTCACCGAACTCCGCTACGCGTCGTTCGGTGAACGGCAGACTCGTGCGGAAAAACTAATTTTCCGCACTTGTTAGGTAAATAGCTATTTAAACGCAAGCGCATTAACAGCTGGGCCCCAGGTGAAAAGGATAGACTTATGTGAAAAACATAGAGTACAGCGGGATCTTCTATCTCATTCTGGTATCAAGCAGGTAGAATTGTTTTCCATATAAACTGTTGGGCACTCGAACTTATACATGCACATTCTTTGATAAAGTTCAAAGTCCAATGTCTTTAACTAGAAAAGAGATATTTTGATGCGGTTTGCGGATTTTTGAAGCAAGTTTTGTCCGGATTGAGATGCATGGAATGGATCTTTCGTAGAAACAAAGAATCATGATATACAAGGTGATTCATGAAGTCATGCTAAAAATCAAAATTTTTGTGATTATGCCATAATAGGCCCATTTTCACAATATCTGGTCACCAAAAAGTCCTGGTAAGTATCCATAGTTTCAATTGAAAAATCACCAGGCAAACAATAGAAACCGCAGCAACTAACCAAGACTTTTTGGTGACCATATACTGTGAAATTAGGCCTCAGTGAGCATTGAATTCAGGCGATACAATATGGTTTGTTACTATGGTAATGTTGATATCTCCAGATATTTTTGTCAGTTTTTGAATTCAAGCTCGTAGTCATTGGATTTGCTAACAAACATCAGGGAGGTCCTCAAATGTTTCAATTGTAACTGTAGCTCTGCAATGAATTGATGGGTTTCTACGGTTTTTGCAGAGAGAAATTGAAATGAAAATGAACATTTTTTCAACGATAATGCATGTACACTCCTGGTCAGATAAATAGCACAGTTGTAGAATTTGATAGAACCTTGATACTAATGATACTGGATCGGCTATCAAAGAAGTATTGGTGTATTTTAAAACTTCAATCCATTTATCAGAAACGGAAACTGTTGATTTGAAAAAAATAGAGCCCTTTAATCACGTTTAAAAGATGTCAACAAAATAAACGGATTTTTGTGTTACTTCTGATAAAAATGGCTAGCACCATTCGAAAGAGGAGCAACATTTAAGAAATTTCACACTTACTGAACCCACCAGCTTTGAAATATTCAACATGACAAAAATCACAAATCTTTCATGATCTCTTCAACATATCGCCAAGTTCAAAATTCCAAAGCTACACTATCCTTTGAACAATTATTGTGAAATGTCTGATTGGTGCTAGCCATTTTTATCAAAAGTTACACAGAAAAAAGTTTCATTTTTGACATCTTACGTAATAATAAACGTGATAAAAAGGTGTTAAAGTTTGCACGAAGACACGAAGGAAAAAATAAAACGTCAGACTTTTTCAATATCAGACAAGACAATGTCATACCTTTATTAAAAACCTTTACCATGAATATAATGACACTCAAGTGGTGTGTTCCGTGTATACAATATTATTTGAGATATAATAGAATCCAACACATCCAACATCACAAATAATATCATTAAACTAGCAAGTTTAATTTTTTAACAAAATAAGAATGTTTGATTCTTGCCAAACTCTTGGTCATAACATCAGCTACCATTTCATCAGTTGGTTAATACCTACTGAATATTCATCAAATTGTTTGAAACACATACCCTGGTATCTTACATCAATATGATTCGACCTTTTATGAAACACGGGATTATGAGCAAGTTTTTGAGCACTCTGGTTATCGTTATAAATTTTAACACTATCATAAAAATTTATCAACTCTTCCAGAATATTTCTCAAGTAAATGGCCTCTTTGGATGCTTCACTAAGCGCTATATATTCTACTTCAGTACTTCTCAATGCAGTAGTTTTCTGTTTAGAGCTTTGCCACGAGATAGGACCCCCTGAATGTTTGAAAACATATCCAGTATATGATTTTCTGTCTTTGTCATTAGCCAATTCAGAATCTACAAAACCCTCAAGATCAATTTTGTCCGAATTTAAACCCTTGACAAATTTAAGTTTATGGTGTTTAGTACCTCGTAAATAACGAAGAATACGCTTGGCACACAACCAATGATGCTCAGAGTAGCTCGTCTTAAACTGGCTTGAAAAATTAACAGCAAATGTGATATCTGGCCTAGTTAACACTGAGAGATACATCAAACAACCTTTAAGTTTTTGGTAAGGAGCATCACATACATTGTCACTTGTACAAGTGATACTTTTGATATCAATATTAGGCTCCAATGGTGTTGATACAATTTTGCAATTCTCCATGCCAACATTTTTTAACAACTGGTCAATATAATCTTCCTGATCTAACAAAATAGCATTATTTTCAAAATCTTTGATTATTTTAACTCCCAAACATCTCCTAGCTTCACCCAGATCTTTAATTTCAAACTCAGATTTTAATCTAACTTTTAAACTGTCCAAGTTTTCAACATCGTTAGAAAAAACAAAAAAATCATCAACATACAAAGCTATCAATGTAAATAAATCATTTGTATTTTTTATGAACAAACATGGTTCATGCTTAGACTGTTCAAAACCTAATAAAGACAAAACCTCTGTCACTCTAGCATCCCATGCTCTGGAAGATTGTTTCAATCCGTAAACAGCTCTTTTCAATTTGTATACCTTACTTTCTTGACCTTTAACTAAAAACCCTCCAGGCTGTTTCATATAAACTGGTTGATCAAGTACACAATTCAAAAAAGCTGTTTTGACGTCAAGATGAGTTTTTCCTAAATCTAACTTCACCGCCAATGCTATTAGAAGCCTCAAAGTAGAGTGTCTTACAACAGGAGAGAATACATCACCATAGTCTACATCAGCTTTTTGGACACAACCCTTGGCCACCAATCGAGCACGGTATTTCACTTCACCAATGTCATTGGTTTTTCGCTTAAAAATCCACTTACATGGAACTACTGTTGCTCGTTCTTGAATCTGATCTGTCAACTCCCATGCATTCTTTTTCTCAAAACAGTGTATTTCTTCAGACATGGCCTGCCTCCATAAATCAGCATCGTTCCTGGACATAGCCTCAATCACAGTCACTGGTTCATCAATATTGCTGAACTCTTCTATGCACGCATATGTGACAAAATCGTCAAACTGCTTCGGTTAAGGTGTTCTAGTTGATCTTCTGATTTCCACGTCCTCTTGAAATTCTGGTGGTTCAATGATTAAATCCTCATCATTTGAATCCGGTGACTCTGCATCTATGTAACTATCCTGAAGTAATATTTCTGGCTTATCATCCTTAGCCCCCACTAAATCTGATACTTCGTGTTGCTCATACATGGTTAGACTAGATTTGCTCAAGGATTCCTCCACCATAACATCCCTACTCACTATGATCTTCTTTTCTTTTGGATCATACAAACGATAGCCTTTGATGTGATCACTAAAATCCACTAGAAACATTTTCTTGGATTTCTTATCCCATTTGAGCCTCTTTTCTTTTGGAATCATTGTCATCGCCTTGCTCCCAAAAATTCTTATGCGACTAACATCAGGTTTCTTTCCATGCCAAATTTCAAAAGGTGTTTTCTCAAAACCTGAGACACAAGAGCGATTTCTTAGGTAAACAGATGTTCCCACGGCTTCAGCCCAAAAATGTTTCTCAAATTTGGCATCATATAACAGACAGCGAGCCTTTTCGATGATAGTTCGATTCATCCGCTCACTCATACCATTTTGCTGAGACGTGTATGCATTCGTTTGCTGATGTAATATTTCATGTTTCTTGTAGAACTCCCTGAAACGAGTACCATCACTCTGTGCCTTGGTCACTACGAAAAATCTGAATTTTCCTATCTTTCTGATTTTCAGTGTACGCTTTGAATTCCTTGAATTTTTCAAATGCTTCATCCTTACTTCTCAGAAAATAAATAAACACCATCCTTGAAAAATCATCTTCAAGCACCATGAAGTATCTTGAGCCTCCTAGAGATGCAACTTCCATTGGACCACATAAATCCCCATGAATGACCTCCAAAACATCATTTGCTCTACTTCCTAGGTGATTGAAAGTCAACCTGGATTGCTTACCTTCGCAGCACACTTCACATAAATCGAAATCAGTTTTGAGCAATGTCCCTTTGCAATCGAAACCATCAACAAGTCCATTTTTCATAGCATTCAAATGTTTATAATTTAAATGTCCAAACCTCCTGTGCCAAATATCCCCAGAAACAACTAATCCTGCAACTGGATTAACATGGGGTTTCACAAAATCAAGTTTGTATACGTTGTTCTGCAAAGTTGCTGTAGCTATTAACTGCTTTCTGTCATTGAAAATCTCACAGCCTTTTTCATTAAAAATAACTTGATTCTTATTTTTAATCATTTGACTCACAGATAATAAACTAGTCATCAACTTAGGAACATAAAGAACATCACTTATCTTCACTGCATACGTTCGATTCCCAACAATAGTATCAATTACTACATCACCTGCTAGTTCTACGGATAACTTGCTGTCATTGGCCACTGTGATTTCTTTCAACGGAATGTTGTTATGCACATTTTCCATCCAATCCATCCTTGATGTCAAATGAACACTGCATCCAGAGTCTATGTACCAATCTGACTTGTCAAAATCTCCCGACAGAAACACTGCATTGAAAGCATTTTGAAAACCACCATAATTTTTCTTGTTTTCCACATTTTCTGGACATTTTTTTTTTAAATTACCCTTTTTATTGCACTTATAACAGATCACATAACTTCTGTTTTTGTTTACATTTCTTCTACTGTCACTGTCCATCCGGTTTGTTTTAACTTTTTCACGATTATCAACCTTTTTGAACTTCATCACGAACGCACCTCCAGCTTGACAATCTGCAGCACTTCCAAGATGCATGTCAAGTAACCTCGATTTAATAGAATCTGCTGTTATGTCAGTACCTGCATGTTCGATGGCTATCACCATTGGTTCAAATCTGTCTGTTAAACCGGCCAGCATCAAGCTTCCAATCAACTCCTGACTCAATTGAAAACCACTTCTTTCTAGCTTCTGAGAAGTATCAATAATTTGATTGATATATTGCTCCATGGACTCAGAGTTCTCCAGTCTAATTGAAATTAATTTACGAAGCAAGCTGATTTTTCTCGCAAATCCAGAATCTTCATAAAGTTTTTTTAATTTATCCCAAACTTCTTAAGCTGAACTAGTATTTTTGACATGTATGAACAATGAAGGATCCAACGTCAAAATTAACTTCGCCTTGGCTTTGCTCACCAACGTAGTATCTGTTTCAGAACCACAATACACCTCGACAATCCTTCCAAAACAAAAACGTTTTCCATCGCAAATGCCCAATCGGCATAGTTCTCACGGCCCATCAATTTTGGAATACTGCTGAGATAATTCACTGCTGCTGCCATCGTACCGTTTTATATCAATTTCCCGACTTAAAAAAAAACGAATTAAACTATTCGAATATTTATAGGTCGTCTGTTTGATGTGTCTGGGTTAGTCTGGGTTAGTCTGGGCTCATAACCTGTTAAAAATTGCACGAAGACACGAAGGAAAAATAAACGTCAGACTTTTTCAATATCAGACAAGACAATGTCATCCTACCATGAATATAATGACACTCAAGTGGTGTGTTCCATGTATACAATATTATTTGAGATATAATAGTATCCAACAAAAGGCCTTGAACAATTTTTTCAAAAAATCGCCTGGACCCATGAACTGACAAATGGATTCAAGTTGTTAAATACATCAATCCTTTTTTGATAACTGTTGATGTATAATATTTTTATCAAATTCCAGGGTCTAGGCTAGCGCTATTAATCTGACCATGAGTGTTAGTACCCCATCGATTCAAAAAAAAAGTTAATTCTAATTTTTCTTTTAATCCGTGAAAATAAGATTCCCAACACTGCAAAAATCGTAGAAATCCGTCAATGCATTGCAAAGTTATACGATTTCAAACCATTGATTAATGACACCTACGATGTCAGTCGAACCTAACCGGCACCTTGATAAACACTTTGGCATTCATTTGATCCGCAGCTAGCCGTTAGCTGTCAGCTATGTAACATAACCAGAGTCAATGATAAACTGCCCCTTATTTTCCAATAATAACCTGTATGAACTGGTTGCGAAACTCTAGATTAATTTGTTTGTTTTGTATCTAAAGTACACGTCAAGGCCTGTACGTGGTTAAGGAAAGAACGAGAGCCATAAGTAAACACTTTCTGCATGAAGATCCTTACCTTCTACCAGTTTCAATAACATTTTTTGGGAGTTCAAAAATTTTATGGGGCAATGACAGTCAGGAGGTTGAATGTGATATGATAAATACCTCAACAGTTGCCCCACTAAATTGACCTGTCTACCCAAACTTTCATAAAGGTCATTAAATATCATGTAACATATGCATGAATGGAAATTGAACCGGAAATGCATTAGCACTAAAGTGTTCCGTAATGTCTTCCCAATTGCCCAATTTAGATAACAATGGCCTCTAATATATTGTGAGCAGATGCGCATGCGTTTGTGAACGCATGATACTCTTAATATTGGCAATCTTATTTATTGAGGCGCATTAGATTTTATATCTGAAAAATGAATGAAATAAAATGCTTGACCTTTATACCAAAAATCTTCATTATAAAAAAAAAAGAATTTGCTCAAGTTGCAGTATACTCTCAATCTGCAAAAACTGGATTAAAAATACAAAAAAGCTTTATCGTACAAAACCAGCATTTGAGTATAGCGCGCTGTGCGAAAACTTCTTTCTACTCTATTCATTGAACTTCAAAATCCGAGTTTCGAAGTTTCGCGGATACTTGAAAAGTGCTGACAGGCCAGCTCTATTCAATCTGCGGCGGAGTAGTTCGTGTTTGTTGCTCGCCTTTATATTGATACGAAGTTTTGTGAGATTATGAAAACTTAATTTATTACGATGTTGAATTATGAGATGTGGAGAAAATTCATCTTTTTCTCATTACAAGTGGTCTTCGAGATGAATAAGTGGAGGTGAATAGAATTATGGTGGGACAAAAATTCTACGGCAGAGATAAAGAGCATTCATTTTATGGAGAAACTTTTATAACATCGACTTCAAGTGATTTCATCTTGACATTCATCTGTGTCTCCAAAGTAAAGTCTACAAATGTTAAATAACTGATATATTGAAGGAAATCCAGAAAAACTTTTTTTCTAAATTTGACCAGATTCTAGAACAACTCTATACAATACGACCTTCTTATTGAAAGTTGCGCACTTATCCTCGATATCCACATCACAGCGTGATTGTCATTTCAAAAGTCTGGCGGAATCAAGCCAATTAAATATTTTAAAAGCAAAGAAAGATCGGTATATTAGCTGCCAGCTTCTATTGTAAGCTGGCTTTACACAAAGAAGCAATGGAAAAATTGCAGAGAATTCAGTTGCTAAGTTCGTGTGAAGTTAAGCCATTGTCAAATATCTATTATCCGATAGGGTCACTGGAGGCAATATTACTGAAAAGGGAATACCTAGCAGAAAACATTACGTTTATAATAATTATGATATTGATACGCAACCAGATCCGGCTGATTTCAATCAAAGATTTATATGAAAGGATTGATTGGATAATAAATGGAGCACCATATTTCGTATCCCAACAGTTTAGTCGAATGTTAAAATTAAATCAACTAGAACTAGGCTATGTTGTGCTCTCAAGTTATCGTGTTACTTACCACCAGTCATACGAATGTTCATAAAGTCCGAAATATAATGTGATTGACATATGTACCAGAGTTTACCCTTGTAAATTGATTTAACCAGCTGTTGTCGTTTGGTCTAACAGTGGAAATTCAGAAACGCTACATGAAATAAGCAGGCAATGATAGAAGTTTTGGATTCAACAACTGAAACAAATTACAAACAATAACATCCATGATGTGAATGGAGCATTAGGTTTGACCAATTTGCATTGATAAATCCATGAAAGAATTGCTTACACAGTGATCGCTTCAAGAACTTTGATAGTCGTTGATATTTTATAGGGGAAGACCTACTTATTGATTCATAATCTTAAACTCTTATGATAATTTCTGATTGTTTTATGGAAAAGATATTTATGGAAACAATTTTGGATGTTGGGTTACATACAACATTTGAAAACCCAGAATAAGTTCTAGTTATTTATTTGGTCTTGACATAAAAATTCCACGTGATCAAATTCTCAAATTTCACCATCGAACCTCAAGAATGTTAAACGAATGAAAACGAATAAAATGGGTACTTTGAATAACGGAAAACACCATTTTCATCAAACCTTCCAAAATCAAATTTTTTTCAAGTACCCAAGATGGATGACATTTTTTATGACATGTTTTGAAACATAATATTCCTTTGATATAAAATTGACTCGCCTTTTCGCATTTGATGCGAGATCTTTTGTTGAAAGATAGAGACAAAAAGAGGGTCAACGTCAGAAATCGAAAAGCATTCAATTTTCCTGGACTACGATCTGATACATCGGCTGGAAATCACCTGATCTAACAAGACAAGTTCAAGTAGATATCCTCTGTAGTTTTGTGGCGCATCCATAATTTACAAGATTTTTTTTGGGTATTTCGCCAAACCCTATCAAATATCAATCAAACTAGTGTTTATACACCCGATCTTCTATATTACCTGAAAAAAGTCTATTAGTAAATGATAAAACCTATCAATCAAAGCCAAAAACACAAAAAAGTCAATTTCACTACAAAAAACGAACTATATTTTTAGAATTTGAGTTAATTGTTCCATTTTTAGGTTTTCACTGACGACGGGAGCAGATTCGTTCCCGAAACGTTCGATATTGATAGGTTTCATCATTTACTAATAGACTTTTTTCAGGTAATATAGAAGATCGGGTGTATAAACACTAGTTTGATTGATATTTGATAGGGTGTGGCGAAATACCCAAAAAAAAATCTTGTTAAGACAAGTTCAATTTAAGTCTGATACAAAATAAAACAAATCTTCTTTGCATCATCCCTCAATAAAAAAGTTGAAGATAAATAGGAGCAAATTTATTTTTGACCTCCAAAGATAATTGATCACAAGCCGTCACTGAGTCAAATACCGATTCCAAAATCAATGTCCAAGAATTTTAAATCGCATTCCAAGGTAGAATGGGGTACTTATACAAAATCAATTATTCTAAACCACATTCAACGTTAAAAATGATTGACTTCCGTTGGCACCCAATAGTAAAACCAATTGACAAGAAATAAGCATGGCAAAACGCAAAATGCGCTAGTGAGAAATCTGAAAAATGAACCCTTCAAATTTCCTTATAACGTCATAACGGAATAAAGCTGTTTTATCCTCCTTATTCCTTGATACATACATACATAGATAACAGATGCCTTTTCTTCCATGATATACAGAAACAAAATATTTATTATTTAATATTTTCCTTTTCGCGCTTGTCTTCCCAGGCTGCAATTCATTCTTGAATAAAACAGAACAACCTGCAATATACTACTTTTTAACATACAGCTTTTATTCTGGCCAGCCAAAGTCCGAAATACGAACGTGTGTTTTATGTCTGGGGCTTGAACATTCATCTTGAACGAGAAAGGAAGCCTTTTCTGGGACTGAGTGATTTATATGAGGTTTTACCCATGAAAATTCGACATATAACTGATGAATTTCGGTCGAAACGGTGATTGTGACTGTTTATTTCGACATAATGGTATGTTATCTTTCGATAATACCCGACAGCTCATGGGGGATCTCAATAATGATTACATAGTTTGGCAGTATCCGAACCATAGGTACATTGAAAATCACAAATTTTGTTTAGAAACTCCGAACTATAGAGTCTTGATCGAGATCAAACCTGTAGAAAACTAACCATCAAACATCAAAAGTCGAGTCAAAAGTACTGTGGATGTCAAAAGCCTGCCACCTCCTCAAAAGCTGCCCAGGGGTTTTCAATGAAGCAGCTTAGTATAAAGGTCCACTTTCCGTTCAAATAATGATCCATGACCTAAATGATGACATGACTCGATCAATGAGTCTTCGATCTTTCAATCAACGTTGGCCTACAAATCTTATTATACTGAAATTGAGTTGAGCTTCTCCTATCAAATAACAATAATCCGCTCATTTCATTAAACATTCAACATCAGTTGAGGACGATTTGATTTCTTTGATGAGCCATATTTAAGACTGGTTATATGAATGAAAAAATGCGCATCGTATTCAATAAAATTGTGTCGAAACAGCCCTCGCATTCAGTAATAGTGAACCAAAACGCCTGCTTATCAATAAGATGCAGATCGGATTCACTTAGTTTGGAAACATCGCGTTCAATAAGATCTTTGAACAAGCATCGTACCAAATCACATCTAGGAAATATCAAATCGCATCCGATAAATTTGAGAACAAAGTCGCAAAAAATGGGTAACGCAATCGGTAAGATTGTGATTCATAGAGCATCGTACGCAAAGAAATAATTATTGTGAGTGATGTGCTTTATATTATTGGTAAGGTTGTGATAAAAAGCTCATCAGAAACAGAAAAACAATAGATATCGAAAAATATGCTAGGCTTTGCAAACATTGAACAAGGAGGTAACTATTTCATGTAATATTGTCAGAAACATTTTGTGTTGAGCTTACTTGCTACTTCGTAGGTAACTGAAACCAGAAACTCTCAAATATTCTTCAAAGAACACAACTTTGGTTTTTGTACAAGAAGTTTTGTAGTCATTGCTAACCTAGACACAGGAGCTGAAAGTTTTTATGTCACTAACTCAGAAGTGTTATTTTGCGTCCTCAATCTTCCAATTTCTCATCAATCTTTTTTCAGCAACAATTAAAGCTCAATGCTAATCCGTACAAAGAAAACAAAAAAGGACAAAATGAATAAGCCTCAAGACTTGAATCCTCTATAAGTTTTTGTCCGGTAAGGGTCTCAAAATTTTGCTGAATTCTTAACCAAAATCCTCTCTTCTCAAAACGACTTCTTTTCTTTCAAATCGCAAAATAAATCATTATTGCCGATATACAGTACAATTCTTCAATGTCCCCTTCCTCTCTTTTCACTTTTGAACCGTTTGATATATCAGAACGCAATTTGGATGAACCAACGTTTTGCATTTTTTGACATAGCGGTGACAGCTAAGAATGTCAAAGTATCAGCTGGGCGCCATTTGAGCCAGATTTTTTTTCTCAATCTGAAATTCTCAGCTGTCACTACTGTGTTGAGAAATGCAGAACGTGGTGATATGTTGGGGATCCAAACCTAGTTTTTTTACATAAAAAGGTTTAAAATTTACACTGTACAATTCAGTGAGCCTCTTCAAAATAATTGATTCACTTGAATTGATGTCGAACATATACCTCCATATATAACCATCAATGTCCTTTTTTTTTCTTTTCTTGTAAACTTGTCTATGCGACTTTTTGATTAGGACCTGCTGAAGTTAACTTATCGACAGCAAGATGTTGATGGTTGAATCAACAGGTTGACCACATTCATAAATTGTGATCGTCTGAAGTTAAAAAATTCCAAATATTACATGATATTCAATTGTCCATTCAGAGTTCACCATTAATTTCAATTGATTGCAAGAGCACGCAATATCAGTTCTGTCTTGATAACCTTCAGCTATTTTTTTTTAATACGCTTCATTGATGACGATTTTATGTCCATTTCTATTAGTTTTGTGACGTGCTTCGGATTTCAAAGGTGTTATCGGGGTTGGAAAATGTTCCATAACTCGGGCGCCATCCTCTGGATTTGTGTCCTATTTGGTGGGACTTCTACTACATTTTTGTACCGAACAAAAAATACAAATATAAAATTTGTTATCAGAAAATGAGAATATAATAAGTTCTAATCTTCCAAATAGGTTATTATCTTGCGCTCTCAACGCTATAGGCTTGATTAATTATTTGCTTGTCTTGTCAGAAAGGAACTGACCCTTTTTGTCCTTGTTGTACCATAATGTTTTCGTTATAATCAACAAAAAAAGTAGAGCAGTCCATTGTAATCAGTGTTCAGAAGAATAAAAAAGTTTTGTCTAGCGTAATAATTGATATTTTCTACTGTGCGTTCTTGTTATCTTTTTAGCAGATCCACTTCAAGAATGCCAATTCCATCGATATATCATTTGCATGCATCAAACGTATCGTAAGGTTCAAAGCCTCCAAATACAATACATTTTGAATAGCTTCCATTCATAAGTGAGTTTTTCTGTACGTGATATGATTCAGAAGATCCTTTTTCTAGAGCTCATCGGCCTTCCAAAATTTGAAATTGGAAATCCATATTTACACTATCGAGAAAACATTTTTATTCGGAGCATATTGTCTCTAACAGATTTTCACCGAGCTGACTTAACTGATTTGACATTAGTCAAGACCTCTTCTTGGTACGGGTCGACTTTTTATCACCTCCACAAAAACTTTATTTGATGAAGGTTTTATCCTTCAAAAAAAGCAACTGACAAAAATGGATTGAATGATTTAGCGATTTTCCATTAACAGAGCTTATAGTTTTGTGAAACTTCCCCAATTTTACAAAAACTTATACAAATAAACACCTTGGTTAAAGCATGTGGCTGTAGACAAAGGGGTCTTAGTGCTATGCCATATTGTGAAAGCGATCAATCTTCCAACTATGATCCTGAGTCCTGTCCTGTCTCTTCTACCACTTATCTCACGTTGCTTTGTCTGCCAACCGCTCCAAAACTAAGAATGAAAATTAATAAAAGGGTGTGGTTGCAATTGGCAGAATACTCGTATGTTATGCTGTTAGAAAATTATCTAATCGCATCAGAATAAACTTTAGGAAATCGTATGCATGTATAGATCAATTTTGTCAGAGCGATCATAATAATGAATTAATCGTGATAACAGCACACAATTCGCATTAACATCAACTGGTCTTGCATAATGTATGCATCAATTGAGCATCAGAATCAAGCAGTGACGTGTATTCGAATTGACAATATCCAACAACATGAGCTATAGATAAAGAATTAATCTAGCAAACGTATTCCAACATGATTTCCATCCCAGATAAAATATTCGCATAAGCACCGCTATTTGTATTGAAGTTTGCTAAACTCTCTCAACTTCGAAACGTTCCAATTAATCATTATTCTAAAAATACGGTCGACAGAAATCTAAACAACATCTAACTGTGTGCGTCACATATCACTCGTCCCCCCTTTGCTGATTCACCCCACTACACCTCGCGGGCATCATTTTGACGTGACGTCATTGCGTGTGCACCAATGAGAGATAGGTCAATCGAATGCAGATGCAGGCTGCAATTGTGCTCCCCTTCATGTTCCCACCACCCCGTTCTGCTCTCTGCTTTACCCCCGTGCTTGTCCTGCCATTTTACGGGTGTGTGTTCGTAGTTGTATTCAAATGGAACAGTGGTAGATAGGTCAAACAAATATTTGATACATAACAATTCACTGGAAGATTGAGAGTCTTAGTTTGAACTCTCTTATAGACTACTGGTTATCATGATGTTAGCCATCATAATCATACCATGAACGATCTTAAAATATACTCGTTTGTTCCAGGCAAATTTCTAAATTGCTTTGTATGTATGTAAATGTAAATTTTGCATGATATCATTCATACTAATTATGTATAAAACGTAGTCCATAATTTACAGAAGTTATCACCTTATGAATAATGAAGATCCCATCCCATCCCGTGAAATTTGTTCTCTACAGTTTTCCCATACCCGGAGCGTTATAAAATTATCATCTTTTGAATAATCTATACAACGAGAATTAAAGGCTATCAGGAAATTTCGTAATCTTGGGCTTGGTTCTAGGATGGTATTCTCGGGTAATAAGCTAAAGATTAAGGACGTCAGCTGTCTCTATAACTACACGAGGATCAACTGAAATTACATTAATCCCAGAGGAGCTTATCATTTTCTACATAAGAAAATTGGCTTAGGACTTTGAACTCATTGAACATGCAGAGAATAGGAGAAGAATTGACTGAAAAGGAAATGACGAAAGTCTGCAATGGAGTCAGATTGATATCATCCAAATCCAAAGTACTATGAAATTGGTGATGGAACTTCTCAGATGTCAAGAAACTGTTTTTATGATGAATCCTTTTTCACAGACCCGATTATCGTTTTCAAAACAGTAAACATTTATGTGGAAAATCTTCTCGAAGATGTTGTAAGTGGACTTGACTAAAATTATGGAAATCATGAATATTTGAAGCGAGGTTTTTAGGTCTATTTTTTCTCGTCACGGAACTTTGCCATATAGCTAAAATCTTCTGACCGCTTTTGCCAACCACTTCATTGTTTCAAATCACTTCGCGTGATCATTTCCCAAGTTAGCCAGGTGTTTGAAAGCGTTCATCAACGCAGGAGAAACACGACTATCCCTGTTTAAGGGACATGTTGGGGTTGCTGTAGCCAACAGCTGCCCGCTGGCCTCTGCTGTCCTGGTGGTGGCTTGTTTTCACTCTGTTGGAGGCGCATTCACCTTCATCAATAGGTGTTACGGGTGTTGAGATTTAGACTGACCATTAGGAAACAGACTGTAACCCAGCAAACACCAGAACATATTATTGATGTGAAAAATTATGTAACACAAGTAGCCAGTTACGTCAATATGTCTTAATAACAAGGTAACCATAATGTCATAACTCCAGTGCATGTAGATTTCATATCACATTTTTGTGAACGTTTTTATATAAGAAAGGATATGTAAATTTTATATCGATTTATACGTGAAATTAATATCATTGATATATAGATGATTTACGTCACTCTTATCTTATTATTATTCAACATGGAGTGGATTATCGTCCTGATAATGGTCAACTGGAAGTAAATTCTTGGCTGGAGGACAAGTGTGTGTATATGGGAATATGAAAAAGTGACACCCCAGGGGGGATTTGAACCCACGACCTTCATATCTTTTGTCTGACGGTCGGAGGTCGTGGGTTCAAATCCCACCTGGAGTGTCACTTTTTCATATTCCCATATACACATGCACACTTGTTCTCCAGCCAAGAATTTACTTATTACTATCACGTACTTTTGTGTATAAAACCAAGAAATCACGCATTGGTTAATAGTTGGTACCAAAACTACGGGAGAAATCTGTTTCGCTTTCTTCTACAATTCCCTGTTGTAGCATTTCATCCAATTTGGCTCTCGAAATTTCTTGTTTACCGGCATTCAGAAGATATGGAACGCTTGCAATAGAAGTGGCTGTTCCAGTGATGATCTGATGTAAATATTGTGGTTCCTAGCAGCATAGCTCTTTCCGACAAGTTCAGATTCTGTAAGGAGTAATTTATAGTTATTAGCATAGAAATAAAATAACTTCTATGAATATAAGCTACCAAACATAAGTACATCACCAACCTGTTCCCTGCCACAAAATGATGTTTTTCTCAGCCTCTATTGCTTGAGTAACGTAACAGTACTTGGGTTTTTATCAAAAACACATGCAAATGAATGCTTTTCTTTTCACTTCAGTACAAAAGAATCATTTATTTTTGCGAGATGGTACGATACTTCAGTCATACGACACAACCAAAACACAGAACACGAACAAAATGGCTTCTATTTCTACTTTGTTGGGGTGAAGCTGCGTGGATGAGATGACCAAAGGCTTGATTAAAGATTTGCGCATGATGCTTGCCATTGTCGATTTTCAAGTTATCATAAAATTTACATAATATTGACATGAATCGCTTATGTAATAGAGACTATTTGTTTATGTAAAATGTATGTACTTCATGTAGACCTTAATGTTACATCACGTATTTTACGTAAAATTAACGTAATAATGAAAGATACAAAGGTTACATAATTTTCTTTACATGAATGTTATATAATTTTCACATAAAAACTATTGTGGGCGTCATAATTACTTTAAATTTACATAAATGTTACATCAAAGTCACATATTATGTGTTTACTGGGAACATGTCCTGAAGATACTACGTGTTGAATAAATGTGTTTCAAAGTATTACCAAATTATTCACGGGGATTTATGTGAGAGCACTGAGACACTCCTATGAGTGAATTATGTATAAATATTCAAATTTTTGAAAACTGTAGAACAAACAAAGGCTTGTCATATCAGAGACCATTATTTTTTATTCTAACATTATAAAGTCTTCAACAAATAATTTGTCGTTTTATCATTTGGTTTGAAACGTTGTGTGTTAAAACCTTGATTGAAACTTATGTTGAAACAAAATCTTGTTTAAGATGCTGCTTCTTTGCATCATATATCTCAGATCTTAGCCTTATAATCATGATCCGTTCATTATTATCATCTTTTCCAAAGCCCAAGACATTGTTCACCAATAAAATACTATAAATATTAATATCCATATAGTAATCGGAGATGTATAGCAAGTAAAGGTATTAAAATCAAAATTGGGACATCTTCACATATTGAAAAGTCTTGAGGGATGTAAAAGTTTTCACGAATAGTCATAAGGAAAAATTTGAATACACACAGGTATTAGCTTCGACTTGGGTCAAGATCAGTATACAATAGCTCCCCACTTCGCATGAAGTAAGAGACGGAGGGGGGAAAATATGACGTCATCGGTTTCTAGCGTCTGCAGTAGACTGAATCCTGTCATTCGATTGCATCGTATCGTTTCATGTGTCATACACAAGGTTGCCAGAAGTACTGTTTTAACAGGAGATCTACTGATTTCGCCCATGGGTTTCTGTTATTCTGATTTTGATAAGGATCATCTGGCAACACTGGAAACAGATGACGTCATGACCGTAAAAGTTAGGCAACCTGTCATACCGATCTTGGGGACTGGTTTCATTTCCGTTCAGTTCTACAATGCACTACATCAACGAATCGATTGCACACATTGAACTCCATACTACCTGGAACGGACCCGCTTATTATTGAGAGTGAAGCAGGTAGAGATAGCGTTAGTTACGGATACCTATCTCTTTCTTACTCATTGACCTATATTCATGGCGTAGAGAAAGATAGCGATAGTTACGGATACCTATCTCTTTCTAACCCATAACCGAGTTGGTTCAAATTTGGATAATCTGTGAGGCAGATGGAGTTTATTGAGAACAAAAGCGCGATGAATCAACATCATTGCAGATCTGATGCTCCAGGATTGTCTCCGCTTGGCGATAAGCTTATTCAGTACACTTATTCCCTACATTACCTCCGAGTCTACTTGAAGGTACATAACGTGATCGAATTTGAAATTTGCACCTATTTTCTGATTTGCGAGTAGTATCAATTTTATCGAATCTATTTCTTACTTCAAGTATACAAAATATCCCAAGTTAAACTGCAATGTCCTTAGGCATGTTGAACAGCAATTGGAACTACCGCTGAATTATTATGATCACCTACTACTGACCAGCAATGACACTATTCTGAAACTAACTTCCAGTTTCCTTTAACGATTACACAACATGATAAAGATGAGAACGTTTTGAATTTCAAAGTGCAGCATACACCCGCAATGGAAGCACATTATCCGACCCTATTTTGTGCCACGGCATTCACTTTATGTATTATGCTTTATGGGCAGGAATCTCCTGACTATACTATCCATCGAATATTTCTTGAAACAGCTTGATAAAGTTTTAAATGGTGATAGTACCTCGTGTAAAAAATCATTAATATGTACAACACAACCTTAAAAAAAAAAGTTGAATAATCAAAAATTAATTAATTGAAAATACTGATGACACCTTACCTCCATATTTTCATAGCTTCCTCTGACGTATTACGAATTACGCAAGATTAAAAGTTAGTCCGCAACACATAAAACTGAATAACCTCAAGAGGGAACGTTATCAGGTGCGTTGCCTCCATCATATCAAATTTAATATATCGTTATGTAAATATGAGTGCGAGTTTCCTCCAAAGAGGCCCGAAAGTTTCAGTTTGCCCGACTCCCCACACACTTTGCAACATTATATGACATCATAAAGCTCTTATTTACTTGACTTGATTGTATATTTGGTACAATGTGAATTTTAAAAAGGTTGGCGTTGTTTACATGAACACGTATCGCAATATTCCTCATAAAGGAACCGATCTATCTCTAATCAAGTTCTTCTGGTGTCTACACTGATCGTTCAATAATAACGCAATTTTTTTATATAAACATACTTCTTCGGCAAACGCCCTATAATGGAGCTATGACTCTTCAAAGGCGGACACCTGAGGATGAAGTTTTCCATTTTTTCCAAAACGGTTTGAAATGAGGTTAGGAAAAATCGTGTCTCAAGCACTTAACGGCCGCATTACCCATATCATCATTCATAAAAATGCGATTGTTGGTCGAATATCCGGACTGTATATTAAAATGATCGTTATCCAGCAGCACCTACTCCAACATAGAATTCACGTAAAATGTACGATAAGATCTGCTTCACTAAATTGTACTTTACTGGAATCTTGTACGCAACATACTACCGACATAGCTCCGCTTTTATATTGCGGAGATAAACTCCATCACAATATATAGATGGATATATTAAAGTAATATTTCCCTGTCGTCTGCAAATCTCCATTTCTGCTTTAGCAGACACAAAAATCCAGGTCTCCGACACCTCTGTAATGGCTAACATTCCAACGTTTCCATGACTGGTTGCCATTTCAGATATTCGCTCAATTTTCATTCCTACGGAGACATGATTCGAGCACACCACTAGAAACTAGCCGTGAATTTAGTATTTTTGTCATCGTACGCTTCAGTATATTTTACAGCGATGTCACAGCCTGACTATAATAATAATAGAAGATTTTTACATTTGCTAAGTATGTAAAATGCTATTTTCCGCTTGTCTACTATTGATAACTCTTCTGTTTTCATCGTTATTAGGCAAACAACATTATCAACCCTGCTTTAGGCATCACGTGCCCGACAAATATTTCCTATTAGTCAAGAATTAGATGGGCCTGATAACAAGACGCAAATATTCTCATATATCTTTTCATAAACAGTCTCATCGTTTCGACATACAGAATAACATCCTTAAAAATATCATGACACACAAATAACAATAATAATTATAATAGACAGTTTTTTTTTCTCGCAAAATACAATAATGAAGATTTCTTCATCAAGCATTTTATGGGATGGATTCTGTCAGAACTCGTTAAATAAGAACTTTCTGGAATTTCTACGAGAACGTAAAATCCCTTTCACAATCGCTGGGCTTAATTTGCAGAGGAACTATAATTATTATGCTTTTTCAGTTCATACTTAATCAGTAACATTCAGTCATCTACCTCAAGGTCTTGAGGGTATTCAACAGCAAAAAGTTATCAAACGAATGGTGCACATTTTCCTCTTAGATAAGGCCTACTATACGCGATATGATTGATGAACTCCTCAACGAAAAAATGTGAAACTTTGAGTGAGAGGTTATATATTTTATTTTGTTTAAAGTGAATCGATATTGAGTTACCTATCTCTTCAAAATAGTTTCAGTTTTGTTGTGGATTTTGTAACAGCTATCTAAATCAGATACTTTTCATTGGTTGAAAGGTCAATGTACAAATAAACCTTGGTTTGATCAAAATTATCATTCAACGTTGGGTACAAGTTTTCATTTTGCCTTTGAAATTTGTCACAGACTCATTTTTCTCAAGATGAAAAGCGTAAAAAATTATCGTTTGGTGGAACGCCACATTCAAGGAGTTTCCAGCTTCATCATTATGTATAAATCTCTAAAACAGATTGGGAAGAAATCAACATATTGGAGTATAATCTACCGCTACATTCAATAAAATCTCTCATCAAAGAGCTTCAATCACTTCACTTTTTTTTTAATCCAAATCCAAAAATCCACTTACAGACCATCACGAAAGGGACCAGAGATATAAAGTGATGATACCCCTCCGAAGATATGCTACGAAGAGGTTTTCAATAGACTGCAATCTTTGGGCTAAATACGTACAAATTTGAGCGGCGAAAGGAAACATATAGCACGAAAATATCTGGAAACGCAATCCACCGACTTGGAAATATAATACCCACTTCAAACTCCATTAATCTCTTCGACGCGAAAATGAGGGGAGTTTTGGCACTGATTTTAGTTTAGGGTGCTACATATCACATGAATATCATTCAGATCGTTATAAATTTAACATACATACAGTAGATTATATTTATAATAAATCATTACAAGCACAAATTAAAAGTGATTTCTGTATTTTGAGGAATCTTCACACCTACTTGATTAAGTATTGCGAATTGATAGAAACGGCAAGTTATTCGGAAAATGTGAAATCGAAAGAAGACCACCAGAGCTAGATGCAATTACACTTACATCGCATCGTCAGAAAGAAAATAGAATTCTGCATTTGATAGCAGAAAAGAAGGTTGTTGATTCCATCCAGAAAAATCAACATATTTTCCTTAATTGTTTTTTTTTTATTGGCTTAAATATTTCTCAACACAAGTGTATTCAAGCTACGACGTACATCTGGACATCTTAATACAAGACAAGTAATACCAGAAAGGTACAATTCTCTCTAGGATAAATAAGATATTCCACTTTTTTTACCCATTGACTTCATGAAAATAATGATTAGCTGATAAACGGTCCTGTGATTGATTAGGTCAAACAGAAACTGACTGGGAAACCCAAAAATGTAATTATATATAGAGGCATCATTTAAAAAATGAGACTCTGATATGAATCGCCCTGTATACGCTGTGCGATTGAAATGAAAATAATCAAAGTTTATAGCCTGTTGTGATCTCTTCAGTTTTCAACCGCTGTATTTTCCCCATGCAGGCAGACGAGGTTCGACAGTCATGACACTACTAGATTTGTTGTTGGCTGATTCAGTTTCTTCTCGCTCAGTAGAAACACTGACTCTAGATGCATCTCCAAAACCAATCTGTATTGCTCTTTGATCACTTTTTTTCGCTTTTTTCGCTTTTGCTTTGCCAATTAATGTTACCTCGGCTACATTCCTTCAAGCGTCGTCCTTACTTGTTTTTATTTTTGATATTTAGAATTTTTGCAATATCACGGGAACATTGGCAATTTCTGCTATGAATTGTAGTTTGGCTACAGCATTTTTTACACTTTCATGCTGCTGCTGAACGAAGACATCCTTCACCACCTTACTGTATCGATACAAAATCTATGAATTCTAGTTGATTTCAATATTTGAATCAAATCAAATGGAAAGGCTGTACTAAAGGAATATTCTATTTTGATATGAGTCATAAATACCTCCTGAACCTCTTGAAGAGTTGAAGAAAGAAAGAAACTACGATTGAATCAAATCGAATTTAAAAAAAAATGGATAAAATCATGATTATGTTTGTTTTTATACTTTTGAAAACGGTGTATCGTACTCCACTAAATTGTGTTTTTTTTCCAGGTACGTCCAAGATCGACCGTCATTCTTCCCTATTTTTACGTAAGTAGGAATTTTCCAGAGAAAAGCCATTTTTTCAATTGTCGTTTATTTTTATCCAATGGACGATTTGCACATTTTTGGAAATATGAAAAATATAAGGATTAACCATTAATGCTTTGAAAAATCAAGCTACAGCCTGTATTGATGTAGTAATCACAGATTAAAGAACGTCATAACCATCAGTCAGACGGCACAGAAGTCATTATTTATCTCCGTCTGTCGTACATTATTTAATGAGAAAGACAGAGTGAGAGAGAATTATTTTAGCTCCGCCCCGTTTTCGGTGATTTAGTGATATTTGCGTATTCTTTTTCATTCATCTAGTATATTTTTGGACATTTTGAAAACAAATTTCGCTGATGACTTTCAAATGTTGGGTAGAATACGTATATGTATAAAATCACAAGTTATTTCAAAATCTATGCCAATTGTCATGATTTCATATTATTTTTCAAATCATCAATCATCAGTTATTACAGTTATTACAGTATACAGTGTGTCTAGAATAAAATGATGTACATGGGAATATTGGAAACGGTAAGAGATACGGCGTCGCTTGAATGGAAGAAAAGTTGCGTATTTGTATGCCCAAAAATAATCTACTTTTGTTTTATTTTGAATCGATACCGTGATGTAGATACAGGGTGAAAAAGAAAATGTCCATATTCGAAAAACTACAAAATTTTGCTTATTATAAAAGCCAATATTTTCAAATTTACAGGATATGGGTAAGAGGAAATGACGATTCTAAAAACGGCATCAAAAAATGTTGTAGGCCCACGATGTTGCGTCCGGCCGAGGCCAACTTTGGTTTTTCTTATGGAGGCCATATTGAACTTCTCCATTTTCATGGTCCGTATTGAAAATAATTTCCAAAAATATGACTTCCATAAAAAAAACAGACTTGACTTTGTCTGGACGCAACATAGTAGGTCTAGAATTTTTTTGATGCTGTTTTAGAATCGTCGTATCCTCTTACCTATATCCTGGAAATTTGAAAGTGTTGGGTTTTATAACAAGCAAAATATTGTGTTTTTTTCAAAATGAACCTTTTCTTTTTTCACCCTGTATGAACATAACGAAATCGATTCAAAATGAAACAAAGGTAGAATATTTTTGAGCATACAAATACGCAACTTTTCTTCCATTTAAGCAACGTCGTATCTTTTACCGTTTCCAATATCCTCGTATAGTCCCATGTACATCATTTTATTCTGCACACACTGTATATGTGGAAGTATATTATCCTAATTGACAATATTTCTCTCATAACTTTATTTTGGGCCAATCTCCAAATATACATTATGAATATTTGATGTTCGTAACCATAACATTAAATAACTTTGCAAAAATATCACAACCAGCGATAAGTAGGAAATTGCATTTTCCATTTCTTTGCCGAGTAGTATCCCGGACGCACACGAGGGATTCCGCCTGAAAATTTTCACACAATAGGTGTAATCAGTGGTATAGAGTCGGAAAAATATGGCGCTCCATTTGCTTGTAGAAGTTTTTCCATAATTGTAAGGATAGACGTATGGAATACACCATTATAAATGGATGAATTTAGATATACTAGTTCTAGCCCCTTAGTATACAACAGTATGTACTTAGGTATACAAGGTTCTATCATTGACGCGTTGACATACATCAGAGTAGAGGAAGAAATAATTATTTGATCATTATTCCTCATCAGTAACCCTCAACCCAAAACATATGATACTAATAATAATCATCTTAGGTTCAATAGTTTTGATCTCTAGAAGCAATTAAATTAACTCGTAAAATATTTTGCGAAATGCTTGAAGGCAGTAGAAGCAGAATTTTTGCGAATTTCCTGGTAACTCGTCGTAGAAAAACTTAATTGATCGCGGAAACAACTTTCTGAGTGAGATCTGGGCTCGTTAAAAATCTTTTTAGAGCGAACTTTCAATAATGGAGTGGAATTATTGTGAGCAATGAACGATCTAGGTTACTCGGAGTGAGAACTGTACATTTAATACGTTTTAGTTATAAGGGAGAATTGAGGCAAAGTTTCATAGTCAGGTATCCTTTAGATTTTGATAAATTCCAGATATTTTCCGTTATTCTCAATTATCTGTCACGGAGATAGTTGATTTTCCGATAAATTGTTTTGCTAATTTTCAGCTTATTCCCTGTCCGATTCATTCTTCGACCGAGAGCACTTTGCTAACAGCAACCGACCGTCCGCACCAATCGCACCAAAAACTCAGTTTCGTTATACGATTTTTGGCAGTGTTTTTCTGATTTCAACTAAATACCACGAAGTTCCCTAGTTTTTTGTGCAAAATCCTCCCAAGTTTACCGCGTAAGTCTTTCAAAGAAGGTTTGAGCTGTGCTCACAACCATCGCGGATTTTCTGTCTTCAACGTCGTACACATCTTTCTTTCGTTGTGAACCGTTTAAGTATATACCGTTTAAAAGTATTTTGAAGACTATCCCGTATCCCGTTATTGTAATTTATTGAAGGGCCAAAGTTCACCCGTACTTTCAGAACGCAACAGAAACATCATCGATATCACCCAAATCCTGAGAGTGGCGCCCGAGTCACTGAAAAATAAATAATTTTCCAACAACGTCAACAACATCAAAATCCGAAACGCTTCACAATTCATGAAGGATTGAGTTACAAAAAAGTTAAAATCTCCACAAAGATGCTTGAATATGTATTTTGCAAGGTATCATGTATGTATTAGTTTTCTCCATCTAATGACAATAATCTCCATCCAATTTAAAGACATGAAATAATCAACCATAGAGGAAAAGCTGTAACAGCCATCGACGATAAGGACTTGGCCAATTAGAGCTATAATAATCTGGAATTGTATGCACAGATGCCATTTAGTTATCTTAACCTAATTTACACAACGGCCGTGCCTACTCGGTCAACTGTATAAATTTGATTGGTATCTAGATGTATAATGGGCCAGCTGAGGTTGATGTACAGAGCAGTGGTAGCTATGATAAAATCAGAATCGCGAATAAAAAAAATGCTTCAAGATAGAACTCCTACGTTGAGATTTCACTTTTTTACAATTAAGTAAATTGGAGAATAGCCGACAAGGGCAAATGATGTTTTTAATGATCCTGTCTCCGTGTTTATCAGAAACTAGTTCTGATGTTTTGTATATCTAGAAGCAATCAATACTCGTAGTATCTCCTCAAAATAACAAGGAAAAGTAATTTTATTATTATAAGTTATCAGAATACAATAAAATAGAATCACCGCTATCCTGATCCATGTTATATTTTTCTCAGCTTTCATTCCTCGGGTAATCTGCTAATAACAGGAAAATCCTTGCTCTTTTTACACCAGAGCTGTCAGAGAAATTTCAGAGAGGAAAAGGTTATTTTCTGTGAAGGCGTGAAATTGGATAGCTCTCATGGATGAATTGAGAAAAAATCAAAAAAGATGAAAAATACGCGACAGACATGACAGAACTTTGTGGTTTTCCATTGGGCTACGACACGATAAATTTTATTTTCCATCCATGAAAGTGAATCACAGCCAAGGACATGAAATGCAAAGAGCATAATTTTTGCTCGACTTTCAAAATTTGAATGCATGAAATATTTTTTAACAAATATGAACAGTCCATTACACGCAAAAGGGTGAAAAGAAGAGTATAAATGAGTTCTTCAAAAATTAAAATCAAAATCGTCCCTGGCAACGGGCTGGAATCGTTCACATTTTCAGTCGCCTCCTCGTTGCAAATTTCAGCTTTTCATTTCAGATTCTCCCTAATTAAGAACGTATCTTTAATTGCGATTCGACAGAGCTCTTTTGAAATGTCGCTCTGAATCGCTGATGAAAAAAAATTGAAAATGTGATGGAAAAATTGAGCATGAGCAAGAGAATAATAGGTGAAAAAAACGAAATTAGGATATCAACAAGAAAAAAGTTTGAAGGTAGATTAAAGTAGAACAAAAACCTCCTTTATCTGACACTTGATATTAGATATCATACAGATGTAATGGGGATCCTTCATGCTCCACAAATGCAATATCCACCTACATATTATTTACCTGTTATACAAACGAAATTAATACAGGAGGATATAATATAACAATGGCCTACAGCGTTCTATACATGAGGCTCACGTGACTCACATCTGGGCCGGAGGCGACTGCACGAACTAATAATCCGCATTGATGATCTGGAATATTCCAGGTTACGGATGTGAATACGCCAGAGATGAGCTTATGTGTATGGATTTGCCAAGGGTAGGTTGAGAGTATGTTACTGATAAAAACTTATTCAATGGATACTCAAGACAATAATATTTGCTTCAAAAAGATGGTGGCAGCGATGCTAAACAGAAAACTTGCAAAGTGTTGTCTCTACTAATTGTGATTTGATTTTTGACTTAGTTACCTGGAATGCATAACTTGGTACTGAACTGAACAAGTGATGATGTATCATTAGCTTAATTTGGGTATATATAGATACATGAATGATGTACTCTAAAATAAATAAAGAAAAGCAAAAAACTTGAGAGAATGAAAGTTTGAGGATAACGGGCTCTTGTCGAATACATTGGAAGTTCCAAACAAAACAAAAATAATGTTTTGTGGAAAAAGGTTTGTATTGTTCTTAAGATAACGCTGACCTATAAAGACGAAAGAGCTCATAGATCAACAAAAATTAATTTCAAGGTAAAATCCAATCGTATCCACCAATATGCAGACTATTTTGCAATACTTTGGTGATCCGGTATCATCAAGATGTTCTCATATTTCATTAAAACAAGAAATAAAAAATCTATTGCAGTAATTTGAATTTTTATCGGTGTGGCTATGACTATGGTGTCTCAAAATTGATTCATTTACATTTCAAAGCGAAAGCCACCTCGTCTTTAATAAATGAAAATGAACGACCATTTGTGAAGTCAAAGACTCGAGCAAATCACGTGTATCAACGAAGCTGGGTGTTCACGAAGTTTGAACGCTAGATCTGTAATAAATTTGGAACTTTATATTTGTGAGTTAGGTTGACTGCTGCTTGCCAGCACTGATTAAAATTGAACTCTAGACGAATATTCAAAACGTCAATATCTTTCCATGAAGCTTACAAAAGAGTTGCTGGAATCACTGGTTCAATCGTACATTATTTTGATTATACCAACTGATGATCATTCGAGATTAAAGCAGAAGTCAGATCACTATTGACGAGAAAGGAATATCTAATTCATGAAAAAACACCAAACAACAATATTCTTTCTCAAAACATTTCCTTGATATATCACCTCATTGGCCAGCAAAATTTATTTGACCAAGCTTACTTTATTTTACTAAATTTAAATGACACCCTTCTAGCTTTATCCACTGAAGTTGACTGTATAATATCATAAAATAGAATCCAATTAATTAAATATCCTAAATATTTGGAGTTGAGCGGACTCTCCCCATATTTGTCCTCCTGTATAATTGTGCTGAGAAAAAATTCTCATCCGTCTCAGCTGCCTGAGAAATTATTACACCACCAACGCTGCTTGCTAAATGTTTAATATTTCAAATTGATTAAAGATATGATACACAACTCTATGACCCTCTCCTACTGCCCGGTATCCTCTTTAATCTGGATTATATAATACTCTTCCAAGAACTGCTGTTCTTACGTCACATTCAGCTTCATTAAAATTTCATGAGTTTCCGTAACTTTAAGCTGGCCTTGAACTTACCCAATTTACTTAAAACAATGCCCCTGCATAACGAAAGTGAAATTTTGACACTATGCTCGGAGAGGGCTTACGTGACCAGAAATAACGTTATCTTCCTGGTATAAAAATTGTTATGCAGGCCAACGTTTCGTAAAACTTTCTTTGCGACGAGGTTACCCGATCGTGACAAGAATCGACAATTTTCAATTTGGACCGATTGAGATTTTTTAACCAGTATTTTAACCTGTTTGCTCGTAAGACAAGCCTATAAAATGTTTTCCGCTGAGATCGGGGCGAAGATGAATGCCAAGTGGTTTTGAATTGTTTTCTTGTTTGTTAAGATTTAAAGTAGAGAATATGTTCACCATAAAATAACGGATATTCAAATACTACAACCACCAAATCAGCATTTCATAAAAAACTTGATATTCGGAACTAATGGATTAAAACCAGAATTGTGTCAAGCAACTTCCAAACACGTCCAATTCCAACCAACTCAACCAAGGTAATTTCGCAGCCTCTTTCACACCCCCAACTTCTAGCCTGAAAGGATTAATCACATTGGCAACAAACTTTGCAGTGGAACATCGTTGTCGCCTCTGTCCATTAGATGGAAAACGCATTTGTCAGTGTGGAGGCGATGGAGGTTATTTGAATCTAGTTAGGATATCCTTTGTGCAAAACTGGATCGAATGTGTTTATGTCAAAGACAGAAGGCCATCTACATTCACTGCCTTTGATGGCTGGCCACGTGAGCTTTCTGTCAAATGTCACTTCTGGATACTTAACCACCCACAAGAGGTCACAGTTTCCTATGAATACGACAAGGAATATTCTACGCACTATTTTTCAATGAATCATGGGGCCTGTGCGCAGAATGAGCACGTTGCATGCTTCTGTTTTGTGACTTGTTATTAAGTGGGAAAAAAACATGTTCTTTTGCGGGCAGTCCTTGGTTACCATGCTTTTGAATGATGACGTCTGTGGAGTTCCAGACCCTCAATATCAATAGATCTCCTTATGGTTGATTAGCACATGACCACATAACCAGCTTCCAAGTTTGGATTGGTATTGCTTGATTTTTCTGGATGGTACGCATATTGATGAGGGTTGAGTGTATGGGTTGACAATGTTTCATCTTCGATAGGTATACATTTTCTTCTTTTTTCTAAAGTAAAGATGAAAGACATATTGAGCAATATGCTTTGAGGGTGGTGTAGTTCAGCCTCCCGGTTCACGAAGGAATATCACTTTGACTTCTCTTCGTACCTGGCGAGGAATCTTGGCACTATAGGAGACCTGAACGCTCTATTTTTGAGTGAGCCAGAATGGTGTCAATCACAGAAGACCCATAGTGGACTTCCATAAGTCGTAGCTCATCGGTAGAACGTTCCATTGCCTTCAAGAGTGTAGAGAAAAGGCCTGATGAGCGATATGCTTTGGAGGTGGAGAAGCGCATTCTCCCTGGCTTGGGTATGAATAGCACCCTTTCTTGAGAATGTATAATAAATAGCACCAGTCCTCAGTGAAGTAGAGCAGGTTTTATACCATCGGGGCCTGGTGATTCGAAAGTGGAGGAGCCAAATTCGTCCAAATTTATTTATTCTCCGGTCATTATGTGGTTTGTTAATTGCCAATCCGCCTCAGATTATCTGTGTTGCCAGCGTCCGGACTCCATGATTGTAGTGGTGAATATGGGAAAATTGGTTGTGCAAATTGCTAGTTTCTTTCAATGAAGGCTTTCCGGGGCCTTGCTGCTTCAGTACTTATAGTTATCTACTCCCTAGAAGTAGGTTGTGATGAAGTTACACAATTTTTAGATTTATTTTCATCTTATCACTCAATAAATTCACTTTTTTCCGTAACTCTCACGATCATCCACCAAAAGATCCCATTTTCCCTTAAATATCGTTTACCGTGCAGCACGTCAAAATCCACCGTTTAATCACTTTCCGGGAAACCAAAATCATTTTTCTATCAACCAATCAATTATGGTATTGGTTTGGAGGCTTTACCTGAAAAGCGCAAACCAAGATTTGATCATCATTCGGCTACCAGCGATCCTCCGTATCGGCTACTCTGTATTATCCGTCCTGCTTCCGAGAAACTCAACCCATTTTTTTCTCGAATTTCAACTTTGATACTACGAGGTAAGTTTTTTCTTTTTTAAAACTCTCTCAAGTGATTCGCATTCGAGAGTTAATATTATTTGATCAAAAGGAAGGTCTAGTTTTTTTGGTAATTGTGTGGGTTTTCCTGGTAACTGGACTGATTCCTTGAGGTAGAACGTCCGTATGGAACGGAGTAGGTTCTCTGGGGCAATTTCGCTGCTTAGTGTTCGGAGGATTGCTTACCGTAAAAGTAAGGGAAAACACACTTTGTAGGGGGGGTCAGATGTACCAAGTTGTCAAAACCGCGTTAATTTTATTTAGTACTGATTTTTCTCCAATGACCATACTTGAGCTTGTTCCGGGAAAATGCTAATAAGAATCTTCTGGAGTCGATTTGCGTGCCATGTTTTTTTTAACCTTGTCTCTACTGTGGCCCGTTCCACACTCTACTCTACGTACGTCACCGGACATTCACTTTTCTTTCAACTGACTTTCCCGTTTAAAACTCCGCACATACACTCTGCCCTTTCACATGTTCTGACAGTATTTTTGTCACGAACTGATTTTATCATTTTTGTTTTCCTTCTATCGCCGCCTGGAAAATGTTTCCAGTTATTATTTTATCTGATTCAGAATCAGATCCTGTAATTTGACGGTCAATATATTGATTTTTCCACAATCCGTGATTGAGAAAAGAAGTTAGGTCGATCTTCTAAGAGCGGAAATGGAACAACACAAACGCCTGGACATTGTCTTCGACTGTCTAAGCCCAAAGACACTATTGAGCCTTTACCATAAATTTCCAGAGGGTGGCGCACGAGTTACGGAATGCTACGATTTTCCACCCCGTCAAAAATCGTCGGACAATCTGGAGCGCGTCAAAAGGTTCTACAGTCATTTTGGGACGTCTACACTGCACAATCAAGCAGTCATGCCTACCCGAAGGGGCTGACCACCCTGCTAGCCATATTGTGGACGTAACTGTTATCTACTGAGCATTTTGAAAAGTCCATCCTCCCGTTAATCATAAATCGGCCAGTTTATCTAGTCAACTTCAACTTCACCAATATTCCTAAACTCAAGATCATCAGATTAACCCGTAGAAGTGTACACATTCCTCAGGTAATGGTCACAGAACGTTCGTTCGTTTGAATTATATTATAACTGGAAACATTCATGTTTGATAATGTTGCTAGAATTTTGTAACGTCAGGATGAGTTCCTGGAAATTCGAAGAACAATTTACTCCACAATCCAGCCATCCAGTCACAAGTAGAAATCCGATATTTTGTGCAAATAATATCACTCTCATCAATAGAATCCGGTATCTTTCCAACATACTAACGATCAATGTAATTATTCAACTCATATCTCATTACAATAGACGTCTCTAAAGTTGATATGCTGAGATTCGTGCAACATTATTCCTACTCCAGAGACTGAAGTTCCGGAAACAATCTAATTGCAAAGTTTGAGAAACTCTGAAACAAGAAAAAAAGACTTTTCTTCAGACGGATAACGTATCTTGTTTGATGTAGCTTCAAATTCACCTATTAGCAGGTATTATTATACTTACAAGAGTGGATCAATGTGATAGACGTAAACAATTCTTGACATGAAAAGGATTGGGGATGATTTAAATATGCATTTTGCTCTGCATAATTTGTGAAGGTAGTTGATGAAATGTGGATTCTATTGTCAAAGTTGCAAAGGGAAATATGTACCGCAAATATCTATTGATATGCACATAGTTAATATCTGGTTGATTTTCCAAAATGTCTTTCGCATCATGATATTCGTTAGTAAGTTCTTATTTTTATAATGAATTGAAGACATACTAATGTGTTTGATCTTGTAACGAGGTTCCATAATTTTTGAATTGTCTTCTGTTATAAAGTGAGGACGTAAATAGTCCCCCCCCTCTCTAACTTTTGAACGCATTAATATTTTTGGCTCAAATTTGGAGGTGTTGTTCAGGGTAGGCTTTACTAAGTTTTGACCTCCAAAAAAAAATTTCAACTGTCAAACTGACAGCTGGGCACCATTTTAAAACAAATTATTAAATGGAAAAGGGAGTCATGTGATTCCTCATTTGAAAGGTCCTTCCATTCTCGTTTCACCCCCAAAGTTTGAAGTCCTTAGCATTTTTCTTAAGGAAATGGCGCCATATCGAAAATAAATCATTTGGGTCAAAATAATATCTCTAATTCTTAGAAGAACTTTATTAACAATGAAAAAACTAACCTATAACATAAGTGATTGTTTCTACAACAGTATTTAATAAAACATTTCAAAAAAAAAAATCGGAAACGTCGCTGCCAAAAAAAAATTTTTAAACGTTGTCAATTGGACACCCGATAATAAATCTAATATGCAGCTAGGTGTTCTGTATCAATCTGTGCTACCATAGTTTCTTAAACAAAATAAAAGATAGTATCTACTTAGACACAAATAATTTATTTTCGACATGGCGCCATTTCCTTATGAAAAATAATAAGGACTTCAAACTTTGGGGGTGAAAAGAGAATGGAAGGACCTTTCAAATGAAGTAACACATGACCCCCTTTTCCATTTAATTTTTTGTTTCAAAATGCTGCCCAGCTGTCAGTTTGACAGATGAAAATTTTTTCTGGAGGTCAAAACTTAGTAAAGCCTACCCTGAAACACATTTCCAAATTTGAGCCAAAAATATTAATGCGTTCGAAAGTTAGAGGGGGGGGGGACTATTCACGTCCTCACTGTATATCTACCAAAATTTCAAGGCAGTGAATAATTTCTCGAGGATGATTTCGTTTTGCCGGTGGCGTATGTCAATGAGCAGAGTGGGATGGTTTAAGAGAGGTTCCTTCCTTTCCAGAACTTCAGTGACATTTTCTGAGGTCTATTCTCCTCCGCTGATGTATGTATGTCAGTAGTGGGGCAGCTTTTTTCGGAGGAAGTTACCCTGATCCATTTTCCCTTACCTCTGAGGTTTATTCTAGCACTTGCATTGATGGATAAGTTGAAGTTGAATCTCCAAAACCACACAGTACTTTGTATATTTCCCGAAAACCTTCCAGCCTTTTTTCTTGGATGCTTCTCTTGAAAGTGCACAATGGGCTGGCGTGTGGCCTCAGTGCTTCAGTATTTACCACCCTCACCCCCAATATCTACATCATAACATCTATCTATAACATCTATCTATCCCCATTTGTTTTCAATCGTCAATGATACTGGAATTAAACTGGCAGCTTGCTGATGCAACGGATGACTCTTTAGCCTATACGCTATACATAGTGAACAGAATGGCCATAATAATCTTTTTCATCCTCTTTCGTTCATCTTCATCCATGATGGCACCGTGTTTTGTGGCAACAAACTCGGCTTGCCTCAGCTGATGACTTTTCATTGATATTTGCAAATATCTAAACAATCTCGGTAACTATAACACAAAGGCGTCGTCTGCAAGGAGAGAGTGTGGAGTGAGATCTACCACGTTCCAATTGTGTCCTGAACGATATCCAAGTTCAAATAAAAAACTAATCTTGAGGAACTTGATACGAAACTAGCAAGCCCACAAGAAGGTAAGTTTTCAAATATGGAATTGCTGGAAAATATTTTGAACAGACAGTGAGCATCCCCGTCATTTTCTTCTTGGAGAAAAACTCGCAAAGAATAAGAGCGATCGGAGACATTATCGAAAAGATTGACAAAATACTGTCGTTGAATCTCACCCGAGTGAAGTTACAGTTTTGTGACTATGATTATTGGGATTAAATTGTGGTTGAATAATTTATTATGTCATAATAGTATAATCTATTGCATCAACTATTCATGGATCGATCTCTTTCTGTTTCCGTCTCAGGGACAATGAATTAATTCAAGCTCACATGACGTAGTCCTCCGTAGCAGATAAAACCAAGAGATTAGCCGGATGTCTGTAGAGACAAGTTGTTTTCTCCCTTTATCCAGAACTGTGAAATTTTAATCGTCCTGTCAATGACCGCCTACAGAACTTAATTGTTCGTTCCCGGGATTTAACAGGAAGTACGCTCCCAAGAAAAGGTAATTTCCGGTCTGACGGAGAAAAAGAACGAGATGGAACTTCCAAGCTCTGGGAATTCACAGATAGTTAATTTTCGAGGGGTTCTGGCTCTATTTACCTTAGCGAGTGGTCGCCTGTCTAATAGACTGTATATCAAGATTCGGTGTATCCATGGACCTTATCAACCAGTTAAATTTGGAGCGGTGAATAATGGATTTTGGAAACAGACTGTTCAAGATAGAGTAATTCAGACATGTATAGTAGTTTTGAATGTCGGAGAATGTTATCAATATAAAATTGATTGTGGTGATTAGAATCAGATTTGAGAATCGATTTTTATTCTGAAAATTTTCCATTCCACTATCAGCTCTATATTGTTTCATAAGAGTATTTTCCATTCGGAACAAACGGCCCAAAATACTCAATTTACCCCAGATAACTTCGTCAGGGATTTGACGATAATCTTGTTTTGGCTTTCGTCGAGTTCCGAGACTGAGTAAGACTCTGGGGATATTAGAACTTGCCATGAAACATATTAAATATCGACTGGTGGCTAATTAGCTCCAGATACGACAGTCATGTGTTGACGCTGTTTGCAATTTGATCGATTTAATATAATTTGATAATAGTTGCTTGATTTAACAAGACCGAAAAAACAAAAATCTGATTTGATGAATGAGGCATTTGCCTCATATCAGAGAAAGATATTACCATAATACACATTAGGTATTTATGAAAGTCAGCCAGATGTTCTGTGGAGAAAATTCTTGACGTTCATCCGGATATTAACCGCGTAGACTCATATCATATGCACATTATATCGGAGAAAAAATACGAGCCATGCAGCCGGTGTTTTATTTACAGTTTGCTTGTTTTTGTTAATTTAACCAGTTTCACATATTTTCCGGAGCTTCCTCATAAAATATATGGTGTTCAGTGAAGAATATTTCCATCCAGGTCGATGATCTTTGTCAATAATTTGGTCAAGGTGGAATTATTATTTCTCAGAAATTAGAAATATAAATTAATAGAAAACGCTTAAAAAGATACTTGACAAGCGTTGTGGTATTACACAGTTACTATTGACATTTCTCCAAATCCCATCTTGAATCTTGTTCTGCATAACGCTCTGCTGACCACGAAGGGATGATCTATAACATCACAGATTCACCTACGGTGAAGTAGAAGACAAACTTGAATCTCTGGACGTCTCCAAGCAACGGCCTTGATGGTATACCAACAATCCTAAAGAAGTGCTCATCCATACTCGCGCTTCCACTTCAAGAGATATTTCAGCGATTCATCGACTACGGATGTTCTCCTGCCAGCTGCACCCTCTAGTCCATCTTGAAGTCTGGCAAATAACCAATACGACGTTACGTTCACAAGCCATTATTGACAAATGCCTTTATAGCGACTATATCTGATTATAATCCTTTTCTATTGTGATTTTACTCTCGAGAAAGTATGTTGACATCATGTCTCAATCACTCAAATCGTGATTCTCCATCCTTCTCTGTCTTGAGCTGCAAGATGAGCTTCCTGCAGTCCGTGACCAATGATTTCTTTAGTTTGGTCCATGCACCCAGCGCGTCGAAGACCTTCCTCTTGGTCGTTTACCATTTATCCCTCTACAATAAGTCTTTGTAGCCAATCCGTTCTTCTTGGAATGTGTCCAAGATACCGTAGAAATAATTGGTTCATTCTGGTGGATAGCCTTGTGGCGATTTTTGATTTCTAAAGAATTAAGACTTGCCATGGCCAGTCACAGCTGCCTTTTTTCGTGACAAGTGATCCTGAATAGTTTCTCAAGCACTACAAAACCATCAATACGTCTGATATTGGCGGGGTTGCTGTCTATTATCATAATCTCCATCTGCTTTTTGTTCAACGTAAGACCATGTTCTCTGCTGACCCTGTCTTACTTTCTTATGATCTTCGTGAGTTCTTCTTTCGAACGGGCTAGTATTAAGGTGTCATCTGCATATCTAAGGTTGATACATCTTTTACCTCCTATGGTTAATCTCCCTCGCCAGCCTTGAAGAACTTTTCTCATTATATACTCTCCGAATATATTGAAGATCATCGGTGACACAATACAGCCCTGTCTTACACCACACTTTGGACTTTGTTCACTTTCACCTTCTCGCACCTGTTGTCGTAGAGATTTTTTAGCAAGATAATTATATGTTTTGGTACTCATTATATCCTTTTTATTTGTCTTAAATTCGGGATTTGTTCCGTTGTTTCCTTTCTTGGCATGAATCCTATCTATTCGTCGAGAAACTGTGGAAGTAAAAAAGGTTATGATAAGAAGCAAAATTTTGCTTGCATGTGCGCCATTGTCCTGTAGTTGCTGCAGTCTGTAAGAGAGCCTACACCGATTCACACCATTCTTTTGGCCATACCTCAGATCGCGAGATTTTAACACACAGTTTGTAGATTGCATCAACACCAAGCTCGCCCATTGCTTTTATTGTTTCGGCGGTTATGCCATCATAACCAGGTGATTTGCTGTTTTTCAGAAGGCTCATGAATCCTTCTACTTCAGCTTTCAAGATTGGGGGCTCTTTTCTTACCCTATCAATTTTTGGTAAACTATGGTCTGCGGTTTTATAAGCAGACGTTATTTTTTCGCAGTATTGCCTTGATACTTCTGCTATGTTGTTGGCCTACGTAATTGTCTCTCCGTTGTCATTTTTTATTATTTGTGTCTGCGGCTTCCATTCTCTAGACAGATATTTGACTGTATCATATAATTCTTGGCATTTGTTTGTATTTGCATGTTTCTCAAGTTCTTGCTATGTGCAGGTTATTGTCATGTTTGCAAAACATTCTAATTTCTTTGTCGAGCCTTCGAGGTACTAGTTTTGGACAAGATTAGACTTCTCCTGTCATCTATTAGACAGATTGAGTCTTTTTCAGTCAGCGCGGGATCGGAAGTTCACAGTCTTCCTTGAAAAACTCTTCCTTCGGGTGTTGATAATCTTTGACTAGGCTTGAAAAAAGAATTTTTAGTTTCATGGTGAGGCTAGACTTGAGAGGTTTGTGGTCAGAACCGCATATTGCACCAGGTCAAGCGCAAGTGTTTGTGACTGATGTTGGACAACGCGTTCTTATAAGAGTGTCGTCTATCTGGATTTTATACAGGCCTGAAGATGATGTCAATGTTGATAGACGTCAAGCATAGAACAAAGTTTATATATTCGAAACGTCAAGGATGATGTTTGAACAATGTGTTTGAGATAGATAAGTCGTTCACCGCGTTGACTTCTTTCACCCAGTCCATATTTCCCTACAATGTTTCTTATGTAGCCATCGTCCTTTTCTGGAATTAAAATCGCCCGTTACAATTTGGAAGTCTTTTTGCGTCATGTTCGTGATGGCTCTTTCCAGTTTTCAAATCACGCTTCCACTTCTCATCTGAGTGATCAGTTGTTGACTGGTTTGGAGTTAGAAGACATCTATCGCTGATGGCCTCATAACTCTCCATATATTTGGTGTAGCTTCATGTTGACCAAAAAATGCGACTACATTTCTTCCAGTATCATTGTCCCCCGAAATGTAGATAGTGTGGTCAGCAGTGCTGAAATGACCATTTCCTTTCCAGTGTGTCTCTGAGATCTCACGTACTGATAAGTTTTCTTTACAGATCTCCCTTTCCAGAATGTTTGATTCTTTGTTTTGGAGGAGGTCTCGGACGTTCCATGTTCCCAGATGAATCTGATTTCCGGCGATTACAGTGACTTCTTCCAGTCCTAGGTACTTGCCACCTGGGTTGCCTGGTTGCAACATTCGTAGACCTGGTCGCACATTTCATACTAACCATCACGGATCAAGCGCCGGATGCTAGTCGGATCCTCGGATCGCAGGGCGTGTTTTAAGCTGATTGAAGATTTTCTGACATGATGTGCTCAAGGAAATATGATCAGGTGGTCTCCCATTGCCAGCCTGCCTGATCGTCATGCCGTTGATTGATTCATTGAATTGGGTACATCCGCTTTAGAGACAAGACGGTACCCCTTATGCTGATGTGTTCTTCACCCGTATCCCTGCGCAAGAGTAAAGCGTTATACTCAGCTCCACTGGGTCATCAACAGAACTTAGCCACTGACTCATCAAGTCGAGACCACCCCCGCGACGTGGGGTAAGTGGATTCAGAGAGGTCTCTGGTCTCACTTAGGCCAGGTTTATGCTCATGTTTGAATCCATGAAGCAAGGGCAAATCAAAATCCAAAATGTTTGTAATATCTTTCTTCTTTCTTCTCACTAGAAGATCTGAACTAAATAAAATAAATCAACTTGAACTCCATAATCACTAGAATGGTCTTCAAAATTTCACAAGCTTTCAAGAAAATCTATAATTGGTCTGCATTTGATTTCCGAATAGCATCAGGGTTTTGTGTTTTGCGTTTGAAAATTAATGGTTTATCGTGCCGCTAGTCGGCTAATTAGAAGAATTAATTGACTCGAGGCGGCATCGGGTGTCCTGAAAAGTTGTTGGCTTCAGAAATTGGATTTTTGTAAGAGAGTGACTGATAGTGAGTTCTAAAAAAATACTTAACGCAAAAGTATGAAATTCATGATTGTTACTTGTTCTCATTTGTTTGTATTCCATTGCATAACACCATTATGTCAGGCACATGTTGCATATTCTCCTTACAGATTATATTTTACATATAGTTCATATTTCTCAGATCAAAAATCTGAAATCTCAAGCTAAATCCAATACAAAAAGTTCCAATTAACGCGGACCAAATGAAAGTGTCATTAGAGCGACTGAGTCGTTAACAGAAAGAAGGTTCATTATGCTAATCTACTAACGAAGTTATTGTCTATCAGATGTCATTAAGAAACTCAGAAAATTACGTTAATTTCAATCTTGTGTTAATTCTTCCGAGATAAGACTCTCTAATTAGAACCTTGTACAAACTGTGCAGACAAAATATTTTTGTCTCGAACTTAATAGATTCATTTGAAATGTATAGCAAAACGCGTAGTTTTATAATTTATTTTGTACTATTTTTTATGAAAAGAGCTGCATGAGCATAGTTTATTCTGAAGAATGTAGCTTGATTGATGGACAGGATCGAGTTCCATCACAAACAAAATAATGCTTTCTAAACAATCTCATTGTTGTATTCTTGTCAAGTTTCGCAACGTCCCTAAAAGTTATAGACCACACAATTCCGAAATATTAATCACAAAGTTTCATCACGTTCGTCCCTCACGCAGTGCCATAAAATGTCGCAGAAAGAACCCTATCGCAGCCTTAGAACTCTAAACGACATACTCTCTTCTATCACAAAAGACGTATCTCCATCTCGTCCCATTTTAACGATCTATCTCACACGTAATATAGCCGGTCATAAAGCGACAGATATGTTGGACAAGCCGAAAGGAAACGGACACATAATCTCCTTTGACCATTTTGAATTTTATGTGTAGCAGATAGAAGATAAATGCTCCAGGCAATATTTCATCTCTAAGTTTATGATGAAACTTTGTATGACGTAGGTGTGGAATGTCCTTTGACAATGTTTTGGGATCAAAAACAATGTGATCACTTAGGCAAGGAAAATGTATCTGTAAGGTCTGAAAAACATAAAATCCTGAGGCGCTGACACTGATGGTGATAAATGAGCTGATCCATCAACCTTTATGATGGAATATGATATAATTGCTCTCAAGTATATTATTTATCAGTTTTCTCTGAGAAGAAGAATCCACGAAGCTTATTGCCATCAATTCCTTTAAGGAACATCAACACAATCAATGTGCTTACATTGACCATAGATCGTTCATAAAATAAAATCAAGTGGTTCCATCAAATCCACTTTTGATGAAACTTGATGTAAAAGCGACAGTACAGGAATGGTCATTGGCTTTGGCGTCTTCATGATTTTTTCCAAGAATGTCTTATCATTATATGACAGCCACCCAATCCACTTTCTAACCTAACTTTTGTATTGTTGTCGACTTTTTGAGAAGTTTTGTGCCTTCTTATGAATCAAAATTAGTTCTTTTCAAAACTTAAAAAGTGTTGTCGTTGTATTTTTGCTTTCATAACAATCCTCGAATGCTATAAAATGTTTCCAATCATGTAAGAAAAAGGGTTTTGAAATTTATTGAAGAAGCATATTGAACATCTTTTGTGATCAAATTTATTGATTTACCTACCATTTTGTTAATTTTAAGTTTGGAACAAACACGGGGAGAGGTGAAGGGCAAGTCACATTCACATTCGAAAAACCGTCAAAAAATTTACAGGTTCCACCAAGATGAAGCTCGTAGAATAAATTCTTGTTTGTGATAATTGTGTGCGCAAAAGGCCGATTACCAATGTTTTTGTGAATTTCATATTATTTTCAAGAACTAAATTAGATTCTCGAAAAATATTGTCAACAAATAATGACAATAGATCAGTGGCGGCTCGTCAGAAGAGGCAAGGGAGGCTTAGCCTCCCCATCAAAATATCAGAATGATTACCAATAAAATAGTGTAACATAAATAAAAAAAACAAATATTTTATTTGCAATAAGTTTATCACTCATCACTTCTCTATAACTTCTAACCACCGATCCGCATTTCATTCCCATACTTGTCTCAACACTACTCAACAGTAAAAAGAAGAGAAAAGTAACCGTAACGGTAACCGACCGACGTCATCGACATTGAAATAATATCGACAGCCCGCGAGCACGTGTTGCGTCCAATTGAAATAAGAAAAAATAAGAAATGCCATACGTAGCAAAGGAGGCAAGCCTCCATCGGCATTGAAAATACCACGGGCTATGTACTGATTTCGTTCAGACATACGTTGCTTCAACCGTCCGAAATAAACCACCAAGGGAGGCTAGCCTCAAATCAGCTGTTTTTTGTATGAATTTGCACTATTTGCAGTTCCTTCTGATTTTTGTTGGGGTGGGGAGGGATATTTGTATTTCCTATCTTTTGTGACAACATTGCAAGGTGAGTAATTTATTTTATGACCTTTTTATTTTCTATTGTGTGTCATTTAGTCATTTATTAAATGTTACTCCGTTGAGATGGACAGGCTAAATGAGATTAAAGAAACCGACGAATAATAGATCACATTCAGTATTGCCATTAAACCATACGAACATAGCCACGACCTACGTTCATGATAATAAAAGATAACCACAACCACCTACGGTGCACCTACGACCGTATTTTTTATTTACACTTAACCTACCTGAGTAAACTCAAATAAATGCGAAAACATATCACATATTACACTTTATAGTTAATGTAATATCTAATCTATATAACTCACTTTGAAATGCGTTTATTACAAAAAAAATTAGCTAAGCCTATATCCATCGCATTTAAAAAGTTTTGACATCTGTGGCAGTCTTGGAGAAATCGTAACTGACTTATTTCGGAGGCAATCGCCTCGATTGGACAATTGCTAATTTCCACTTTAACTTTGTCAATTTGAAAAAAGTTTAAATGAGTTCGTTCCACCAACCGGGGATGTGATAGCTCGTTTTATTTATATCATTATTATTCGTCGTTATTTATCCGAAGATAATAAATTTTCATAGCAATCTCGAACTCATCAGATCTAGTACAGTTCACAATAATCATGTGATTTATTCAATAATTATAACTCTATGTGATTTCGCAAAAGCGTCAAACTATGTCTTTCTTCAAGTCTGATTGTCCAACTTTATAAATTGCAACGTAGATCTAAGAAAGAGCTTTTCCATGTAACTTTTGATCCATTATTCCCGCTATAACTTTAACGTTGAGCGCTTGATGGTCGAAGGATGTTGCATTTTGCCTCTACGCCACTTATCTAAGTGTCGTGAGCTCCATCCAATAAGGGATGCGAAAAATTCTAAGATAATAACCTTCCAGTTTTATCAAGTGTTCAGGCACTATCCTTCGTAGCTAGTTTCAATTACGCTCCTTATTGTGCAAGAGGATAAGTGTTGATTGAATATTCTCTTATATTATTATTTTTGATTTTTAGCTTGGTACTATCAGAGTTGAATACATTGAAGAACCATTGAACTATCGGTTCAACTCCCTTGTTTATACCTCGACAAAAAGATTTGGAAACAAACAAGTTTTGAACGCTGCACTGGTGAAATTTGTTGTCAAAAGTTTCACACAATTTTTGTTTCCTTTTATATTTTTATCATACAGATTCTTG
Source organism: Orchestes rusci (assembly GCA_958502075.1). NCBI lineage: Eukaryota > Metazoa > Arthropoda > Insecta > Coleoptera > Curculionidae > Orchestes > Orchestes rusci. The sequence continues at coordinate 42,211,816 of OY293306.1, forward strand.
AAGAAACACATCAACAGTTGCAGATCCTTTTATCCAAAATTAATCATTTTGATATTGTTGAAGTGATCCTTATCAAAATTTGTAGCACGATCTTACAGAAAACAAGAAATACTTTGAGTATATTTTAACAAAAACCAACAATAGTGTTCCAGGCAAAACTGGAACTCGGAGCTTATTATTACGAATAAAAGAATTTCAGTCACAAAACAAATATAAATGTATTGTGAAGATATCTCACGTAGAATCAAAATTCAATCATCGTCATCAGGAAATGCTTGTTGTAATCCGATCTGATAGTGTATTGTGGATTTATGGTATTTACTTTTAAACTCCACATATTTTACCCAGAGTCCAAACAATTTTATCATCCGAGTATTCTTCTTTTGAAATTCATATTGTTTAACTTCAGGTATTCGGACTCTCATTATTTGATTGAAATTTCATATTTTCATACATGCACCCTCGTCATCTCATATGGCTTGTGAAAGCTTCGGGACAAATCATAAAACTCTTTTGGTATTGTGAAATGTATATGAAGTACCTTTTTGATAAAATTTTGATGTTATTGCATTCTGCAGATCAACCTAGGGAAACATTGCTTCATATTTACAATTTGGAAGTTCATGTACAATTTGTCGGTTTTATTTCATTGCGAATATTGGAATTTCTAAGAGATTTTATTCTGTGGATGTCCAAACATTGTTGGGTAATCATCTCGAACTAAACTGGTCACCAACTGATGTGATTTTGGTAGAGGAATGTTTACTGACTGTCTTTACTTACTTACTTTACTTTACTGTCTTTGTTTATTGAAGTCAGAAGTTTCTACTGATATTTTGGGTACAGTATTGTCACCAATGAGCTCATCAAAACATATGTCAAAGAAATATGTAGGTATTCACAGACGACCAAGACTTTATATTTTCGGATACTTGATTCACTTTTGAACCAGATTTTTCCAAAAACTATAAGTTGGTATTGCACCGGATAATACCAAATAGTATCACTGTGAACTAGCTCTAGAATTCAAGCTTGATCAAAACTTGTCGCCACTGATGGATGAGCCTACTTACTTGAATCATTTGCAACTCAGCTACTTTGATGAAATATTTATCTGCAAAGTTCTGGAACGACAACCTAATAGCTGTCAAAGTAATTTATGCCGGCATGTCTGATCATAGTATTTCTGAATAGATGAGAATATCTAGAAAAAACAGGCCATCTAGATGAAAAATTTACAGGTCTTAAATGTTGAGAGGTTTCGTCGGTGGAAAACACTGTAGACATCAAAATTTAAATCGTAGAGTGGATTTATTCCTCTTAGAAAGTTGGAAATGGAACGAGAAAAGTGATGAATTAGTGAACAAGTCAACCATTTCACACGAGAGATAGGAATGGAAATATAATCAAATCCATTGACGAAAAGCAGAAGAATGATCACTGGGTTGAAGGTAGCTCAGGAACAAATTGAGATCTTTTTATCATATTCTGGAGAAGCTTCACTAAGAACTGCGAGTGGCGACTTCCTGACACTTGTATCAATACCCATTATTGATAGTGAGGATATGATTGGTCCTATTCCTGCTTCTCATATATCTTTCTTTTATCCAATTCATTGAAGAACCAGTCGGGTCAAGGATGCTGTGATGACATTCCTGAGGACCAGATTCTTCTTTTTTCTGTCTGCCTACATTAGATAAGTTTAACTTGGTAATTTTTTACTGGTAATATGTGTCTCTTTCGTTTCTTCATTCCTAATCCACTCCTAAAACCTCAATCCCAAGAAAAATGATCACTTGCAAACTTTATCTACCTGAATATGGAGACTAATCTACTTTGCTTTGTGATTGATCTGATTTTATTTTGTACAAGTTCAATTATTTTATCAATTTTAATGAACAAGAGCAATTATTTTTTGTCAAAATCAAAATCATTTGCATCTTCTAGAAAAAAATCCACAGTCACATGGCAGTATAGTGTGGTCTTACATATCTCAAACCAAAGCTAATTGCAGGAAAATAACAATTCATCAATCAATAAACAGGGTGTTTCCCAACCTCTCTTACAAAAGAAGAAGAGAGAATTCTCAACAAATTTTAAGACGAAGATGTCGTATAACATTTTTCCGAATGTCGCTTCGTTTTCCAAACACAAGGTTTAAAAAAAAAAAAAATGATGCGCTTTCTATCATAAATAATTCATTGCAAACAATTGCATTTATATTTGGTACACATATTATCTTCCCTTTGTAACGCTCTCAGTTCAGATTTGAACTTGAACACCACAATTGCGGCAGACAGTCTTCTATGGAGAGCTGGGTTCGTGGGTCTGTGCGTACATACCTGAATGAAACCTGGGCGCCACCTTATTGACTGTGACTCAATAAGAAAGAAACAAATGGTTGATAAAATTTGATGTTTCTGCTTGAGTTTTGGTGATCAATAAAACACTTGAAGTGGATTTAGTGCAAAGGTTTAATTTGGAAATGGTTGCTGGAGCTAACTCCACATAATATGGTATTTCAGTTGTTCACAAAATATCAACGAGTACACCAAGTGTACGTTATCAGCAATATATGATATGAGATATCAATAAATAAATGCGCTATAAAGTGACAAAAGTGAATAAATAACTGTAGCGAGAAGTACGTGCGATATAATATGTTATCATCCAGGATACCTGAAGAATGACTAAAAATGCGCAGGGAGAAAATTCATTAATTTTCGTTGTCGCAAAAACCCAAAAGGTAATATGAAAGCAAAGCCGAGTGCTTCATTCTAAAGTTTCACATCGTAATTAAAGCGCCGAAAATACTGATCAAAATATTGCAAATCATATGAGTTGATATACCTAAAAGGTTCATGAAAAATATTGAATGAGTGACACACAAAAAAAATTATATAAAAATCCAAATAATTAGTAATTTAAAATAATTGATAGAATTAGGTAAGCATGGTTGATATGTGGGTGATAACTGACAAGTACTGACCCGACACAGTGGCTACGATGAGACAGTCCCGCTGCTTTTTGAGGTATCAGATCATCTCCTGACTGAGGAGGCCCTTCAGGCAAACAGCCAAGTAGTCTCTAACCGCATGGCACGAGTCAGTTCGTCACAATGTCAGGGATCCAGATCCAAGGTTGAAAGTGAAGATAGCCAGAAAAATTGTCCCACGGGAAAACTCTATAAATCATCAACACGTTCGAACGATGTAATTACTAGAATTCCTATACTTTACCTCTATGAACCATAGAGAGTTCCTTTATCCAAAAAGAATCATGGTTGGATGATTGACAGAAAAAAGTGTTCAAAAAAACATCAAGATGGAGTCTGTAAGGAATGCGTGCATTGGCACAAATCCCAAGAAAATATGTCGATCCAAACTCACCAGTACCAGCTCTAAGTCAACTAAAACCAAACAAGGCCTCTACACAAATCCATTTTATTAAAAATTAGTAAATGCAACGTGAAGCTGCAAAAAAGCTATCACCGCGGATATCAGCTCACTTAACTCCACGGCCTCAATCAGAAAGAAAGCAACGGTCGACCCATTTGAACCATCAACCTTCCACAAACATCCCCACTCCAATATTCCAGTTTCCAAACCCATGACTGCAGACAGATATATCGAATCTGATCACCTGACACCTCCAAGGACGACTTTTGGGAACCAGAAAAATATCATTGAATTTACCAGGAAACGTTGGTTCTTCTACCTGCATCTCGGGCGTTCATGATTAACTATAGACAAACCGCAGCAGGTGTCAACTCAAACGACGATCAGCTGTTTGTGACAGTGACAAACGAGGTAAAAAGACAATTTTCCATAATTAACGGAGGAAAGTCGGGAAAAAGTGTATCTCCTGGGTAAGTATATTGTTCAATTAAATTAATATAAGAACGGTAATCATTTGTCCAGACTGAAGAATTCATTCGCTCAATCCCAGGCACATAGGATGAGTTTGGCATGATTTGTATTGTGTGATTATTATTGAAATAGAAAGTTATGTTATTCAATAATATGGTCTCATTTACTCCTCAATAGGCTCGACTAAATAAGGTAGGTCATACCCAAACACATGAGATGTTTTGTTTGATAGCGAACTCATTAAATTTCACAAACGGAAGATAAATCAATGCTTTGGTATTTAGTGAAACCTTCATAAAAATCCATCTGAACCTGCTTTTCGCAAAAAATGCACATACGTCCTTTTGGATTCAAGGGGACGATATGGGGTTTGAGTGATTGATTTTGTGATTATTTCAAACTTTTCAAAGTCAAAAATCTGACTCAGTTCGTTTCTACACATCCCAATCAATTTGATTTTAAAAAGTCCAAGTACTATTAATTTAATGAATGTGCAGGTGGAGAAAAATAAATCTCGCCATAATTAATAACTCCGGAGGTCTGGAGCAGTTAAAAAGCAAGAGCTACTTATCAAGTCTCCTTTTATGAAATGTTTGAGGTGCGCACTCCGCACTTTTCTCAAACACGTTCTACATATTATTGAGAAGTGTGCAAGGTCAAGAAAATATAGGTTAGTAGTGCCATAATTAATAACTTCGGCGGTCTAGAGCGTTGAAAATCGCATGAGTCACTCCTTCAATCTTCTCCTATCATAAATTGTTTATAGTTTTGCACTTCCTGATATAAATACACAATATTGAAAAAGAGAACTGAATGAAAATAATGCAGAGGGGATAGAGAGAATGAGCAACAAACAAGGGACAGCAACGTCGAACTTGATATTGAGCAAATTCATAGGGAACCAAAAAAGAGAATTTTGATAATGACCCTGATGGAGTAACCAATCAAAGAAGAATCCCAATAACAGAAGCAGCAAGGGAGAAAGCCTAAACCTTTGTCGGTCTTCATGTAGTCTAGTCTTGATTCTTCAATACCACTCCATGACCATGTCTTTTCAAGACCAACATTGGTAAATGCCTTTCAAAAACTTCTTCCAAAAGAGCAGAAGATGAAATGTTTTTTTAATAGACACAAAGAATGATTTCAAAATTTCTACTATCTAAGCTCAAGAATACGGCTGCAGGTTACAAACTACTTGCAAGTATCAAAACTTTCAAATTCAAACATTAGAGAATCGTTGTGGCAGAAAGTGTGAAACATCCTTTTCTCTTTCTCATGTACCAGCATACATTCAAAACAATGGGCCCAGTTTAATTACAACTACGTGAAATAATTAGCTAATGCTCAATAGGACGTCAAAGCGCCCATTTTCATTCAAAGCAACGCTCCATTTCCAAAAGAATGAAATGCTCCACATCATTACCAATAAAATAAAATGCAGACCATAGAAACGGAAACGATTCTGAAAGTTATAGTATTGGAAATTCTTATTTATAGTGCTCTCTGCTATTTGATCGCGAGAGTTCAAATGGGAGTAGACTATTAGTTTATAGCTCCGCTGAAGTGGGATTTTGAGCTGCATAACTTGATACATGCTATGATCAAAAATGTATGGAGATTTCAGTCTGTTTGAAATCCAACAATCTACGATAGATCCGATCATCTGACTGATTCATGCCAGATTCAAATAAGATTTATCCAAAGTGTTGGTTGTCCAATTCACACTATAAGTAAAAAATCCTCCGCATTTCTTTATCTTAATGGTCGATTATCCAACAAAAACTTTCATGGGGAAGATGGATGTCTCCAATAGAAGATAAATCTATCCAAGCCTTAGCACCAATAAAGAATCCTATTTGCAGTGATCCAATTAAAACTGTGCCTGCCCTACCCAATAAACGAAAAATAATCCAAGAACTGAACAACTGGCGAATCAAGAATTTATAGACGACAAAGTGCAGAAAAATAAACTCCCTTTCTGCATTATCGGATCATAAATTGTACTTATACAAATTGGGTAGATAGAATGGTACGAGAAAAGCTTTCCAGCTTTCTTGGTCAGACTAAGGGATCTTATCTTGTAAACTATAAATTGCGATATTTTGGAACTGGATTCCAACTGTCTTCATCAAAATTTATCCGTGAAGATTTTCCAAGTAATTCTATCTACCATGAACTTTGTCCTGATTTTGACATTGCATGGCGCTATATGAAGACTTTTTATTGAAGATTTTGACAGAAAAGTGTATATCATATCTCCGTGGACTATGTCAACACTGTAAATAGATTTTGTTGATAAATAGAAGGCAGAATAAGCGGCATTTGCAGATATTTCCTTGAGTGATATGGAATGATTTTTCTGAATCTTTCATGCGACACTTACCACAAGTAAGCTTCACTAGAACTCCAATTAAGATTGTTTTGCTGCTAGAATTGATTTAACTAACGACAATCAATTCATTTTCCTTGACTTAGTGAGTCAAGTGTTCAATTAAGCAGGATTCTGACGCATAAGCTGGAAGACAAATTCAATATGTAACCAAAAAAGCAATCATGTACAACGTAATTCGCCCTGGATAACCAGCAACGACCCAATATTCTTTCAACTGGAAACCTCATCCTACCATAAAACAAATGATTATATGGTATTATCCCCAGCAGCCTTATTATTTTACCGAGATTCCGTTTTTGCGTGACGGGACTGGCTTATTTATTTCGGAATAAGACGATCTTAGACCGACAGACCGCGATTCGAGATTCGAGGCGAGACGAGAAATGAAATTGAAAATAAGATTCTGGCGAGAGAAGTTGGAGAGGCCCTTTCGGCGAAGCGCCCAGGACGAATCAGATTTTTTTTTCAAATTACTTGTGGATTTTTTATTTATATGGGCGCGAAAGGGAACAGACACAAATCAAATTGTGCGGAAAGAAGATAAACAGTTGTTCTCTCTATTTAATATGTGACAGGGAACAGCACAATTATGATTTATCGTTTTCAATTTGTCCGTTGTGAAGATCTATGAAATACGCATGCAATGGAAACTTTTGTAAATTCTATTATCGACTAACCCCCATATGCACCGTAGAAATCTAATCCGGATGAAGTCTTTATCGCGATTATCTTCCATATCACCCAATGGAAAATAATCGCGATGAAGTCTTCATCCGGATTAAATTTCTACGGTGCATATGGGGGTAAGAAGTATTTTTGGATAAGAAAAATACTAGTGATTCCAAATTCTCGGTATGTACAGTCAGACTGAAGAAATACAAGATCGGCCAATTTTGTTTTCATTAGGGACTTCTTTTGATCGTAAATTCTCGGACGCAATGTACACTGTTCATGAAAAATATTCTCAAGAGTAGAGGATATCCTTTTGATGAATGAGATACATGACAAGACTATCAATGCATCTTGTTAAGGCATGAATTTGAAACTGCAAGCTTATTGTAAAACTTAAGCTCTTGATACATCAAATCAGCATCAGCTTTTACCTGCATGTCCTGATATTTTTTTCAATATATCCTTTGTGGACATGTTGGTCCAAGAAGTCTCTTTTTTTATAATTTGAAACTTTTCTGTTTGATTATAAGAGATTTTGTCAAAATAGCCAAATTCAAATGGAGGAGTTGCTTGAATTTCTTATCAAGTACTGGACGTGATCCGAGCTTTGACCTAGGAAAAAAAGTTGCGGTATATAAAAACAAACAGAAAACTGAAACTTCAAATTGATTGTATACAATTTTAAAGACAATATTTTGTATACAAACAGACCATGACAAAAATATTCATTGCAGTGGACATAGCAAATACCTACATTTTGAAAAAATCCCTAATGCCTTTTTCATCAAAATATTTGATGACACCCATACCTTAAGTCTATATGCTGTATAGAGAGTCACAAAGGTTTAGAAAATAGCCAAGAGCAGTCTATGTGATTAATAAATGCTAAAACAAACAAAAAATCTTTTTCTGATCCGGAGGGGACGTTTTGAGAGTCGTATTTTAATTACTGCAGACAATAGGGACGCTTCTCCGACGGGACAGGTTTCCGACGGGAAAAATGGATTTGTGTGCTCGAGATTGAGAGATAGAAACATATGAGTGGATACTTGATAATTGAGGCATTGTTTGCTGCTTTGAATATGTGCTTCAGTTTTTAGGTTCGACGTTTCACTTGATATGTAACTTGAATGTTTGGATGTGGATTACGGCAACAATCGATACAGACTCATTGTAATTTAACTGTTATGTATTGTATTGGTTAGGATAGAGCTTTTGTTTTAGCTGATGATTTTTTGGACCGGATAGACATAGCCGTGAATTCTATCATGTATTGCCAATATTAAGTTCGGATCAACCCAAAATTTGTTAGATTCAAGCTTGAATACATAGATCACCATCACCATCACTTCTCTGGATGTGGTCAATTGATAAGAACTTCTTGTTTGATGGGACTCTAGTGTTTCAATGTTTTTGTTAATAAACAATGTGATGGACAATTAGCACATTTTTTGGAAATATGAAAAATTTAAGGATTAGTGAGTACTGATGCCATTGATGTTTGAAAAATCAACCTAACACCTCCATTATTGTGGTAATCACCGATTAAAGAGCGCCAATCAACAGCCACTACGTCACAGAATACATTATCTATCTCCGTCTGTCGTATTGACTGAGATGACTCTCTTTCTCTTGGGAGGGTGATATGGCCCTTCCCCGTTTTCGATCATACAGTGAAATTTGCAATTCCTTTTTTATCTATTTAGTATATTTTTGGGTATTTTGGAAAAAAAATCGCCGATGACTTTCTTATATTTTCTAGAATACGTATTAAGTTTCAAGTAATTTAAAAATGTATGCAAATGGTCCATTGGCGACGTGTTCCACATGTGACTGCGGTTCACTTCATCAAACATATGGAAATATCTCTATGAACCAGTTGATTCACACAAATTTATGATAAAATTGGACAATCAATCAAATCATGAAAACCGAAATATACTGATAAATAACCAGAGGATTTACAAATGAGTATAATATCGTATTGATCTAATTTCACAAAAGTGATCATTGTGTCAATTTATGAATGATGATCTATAACAGACAATGTGCGTAAATTAATCATTCAAGTTACCAACTCTTTGTGCTTCAACTGGTAAATATAATCAGAGCACACTTTGGCAATCTATTTCCAACTTTAATCACGTTTTTTCACCGTAAAGAAAATGTCAACTCCTCCTTCCAGTTATGATGTTTATTACTGGACAAGGACCTGTTTAAACTACACAAAACTGCAAAATTTCGAGGTAAAGTTTTGTGGTTACTGAGAATCAATGTCTCATAGATTCAATAAATGGATGATAATATCGGTTCAATATAACTTGATGGAAATTATATAAGGTTTGGTGATCTGCTATCTGTTCCGACATTCCACCCCATTTATTTATATCAAGAAAAATAACTAGTGGATAGCAGTATGGAGCATTGGAGGCCATGATGAGCAATCCAGGTTAAAGTTTTGAAAAGTATGGAAAAGGAAAAGGTCTTAATTTACTTATCAGAATCTGTTTCAAAGTAGTGGTTTAACCTGTGGTATCTGTGAAACCATTGTGAAAAATAAGTGTTAAAAAAACAACCTTCGTCTTTAAATTTTGCTCCAACGGAATTATAACTATGTAAAGCTGTAGGTACCATTGATTTACCTGGAATGTTCTCCGGCGGTCCTGTCACTTATCACTAAAATTATGAATTTGTTTATCCAAGATGTCAAAGTTATAGTGCACAACTTTTCAAGAAGCAAAAGACAGCTCTGTTCACTCCAATTTCTTTGAGAAAGGGATTGGAATATAGTTTTACATTTAAAGCGATTTGGTCGATATTAGGTTTGATCCAACACGCCATTTTTGTAGGGTGACAAAATCGTCACGGAATTGTTTGGATCAATTTTGTGCGCAGGCATTGACTTTGCATGGTTTTGTTGAGGAAGACTTTGTCAAGCTAGCCTAAATTATTTTTCATTTGCTGTTGTTATTGTTTCATTTGATGCTTGTATGGAAATGGATCAGGACGAATTGATATTCTGTGAAATTTTATTTCTTTTTTTTTTCTATGTCAAAGTCAGTCCAAACGGTACGAAGATTCTACCAGGTATCGTTTTTTTTTACTGGTTTATTTTTCGTCGGCCATCAGGGCCTATCACCGACGCCGGAAAATTTGTCTCACCCTTATCTGGTAATTTTGCCGACGAGGGTAAGTTTCTTTAACGTGTCAATATGCATGACACGGGACCAACACTTCAACGTCTACTTAGAAAGAAGGTGCACGTCTTAAAGCCAAATTCCAAATCTTAACATCAACGTTGGCTGGTCCGGGATACGTTCATAGGACCAGATGCGTGAGTAGTCGATGCACTAACCACTGCACCACACCACCGATGAACTATCAAAATTACCATACGGAAACCTATTTGCAAATGAATCCTGTTTCTGATGGAATTCTAACAAGGATCGTCCAGTAAACCAGCACGAGTTAGTTGGGACGCTTTTTCCTTTCTGTGCTTGAACCGCACAATGAACGGTTTCCGGGTGACTTGGATTGGAATGAACCTGATACCATTGAGGCGTCGCCTCAACACGGTCACATACAGGGCGTCCACCCTTGAGTGTCCTCACCCCTGTAAAAATTTTGCTTATCAACCGATTTTCAATTTTTTCTGCTTCCATTTGATAGGTATCGACAAACACTTCTTGAGCATATGCCAAATCGGTTCCAGATGCGTACTTATGGGTAATTGTGAAGGTTCATGGGAAGTAAAATTTGAGAAATGATATTAGGGCATTTTTAGAACAGACTTGACAATGGAATCTCAATCAGCATGACCAAAAACGCCCCTGAATACATTCTCAAAAATTGTCACTGCTTTGGGTATTTTTCATGTTAATTTAATACTTACACTGCTTATTGAGTCTTCCTGCACGTTCTAGTTTACAGTGAAGATGTTAATAAAGTCCCTGAATATGTGTTTTTGACAAAAAAGTCATCGATACCTAATACAGGGTGGGCGACAATGGGATTCAGTTAACGATTTTTAATAATCTCAAGACCATTTTATTCGGATACCTCGTAAATTAGAAATTTGGAAATATGTACAAAGGGGTTTTTGGTGATGCTGATTAAGACTCCGTTATCAAATGTTTTCAAAAAAATACCCTAATATCTTTTTTTCTGAAATTTGACACCCTTTGAACCATCACAATTACCCATAAGTACGCCCCTGGAACCAATTTAGCGTATGCTCGAAAAGTGTTTGTCGAGACCTATTTAACAAAAAAATGAAATGAAAATCGGTTGATAAACAAATATTTTACAGGGGTGAGGATAGTTTGGAGTGAACACTCTGTATATCAGTTTTTTAGAGTAAATTTCAGGGTAGGCAATATCTTTTCTGGAGGATTTTTATAAATAATTGTTGTCGGGTTGATCCCACAATATGTTGACTAAAGTCCAGATTCTCAGTGCACTTGGGGTGTTTTCCATTATGTTCTCTTTACAGACTCTTCACTGAGTTCAAAATACTGTACATGTGTCACATGATATCAATAATCGCCCCTTTGATCAAACATACTTTAGTAAATAGTAGGATACGAGTAATTTAACACTATCAGAAATCCAATACGTCAACTCACATTACTTATATGTGCAGAATACTTCAAATTAGCTAATAACGTTTTCAAGGAATTGTTGAAGGGTTTAAAAAGGTCTATCACCCGACCGGTAATTCGATCGGCGTGTAATGATGAGGAAATTAATGGCTTATTCAAGGTGATGATGTATCGAATACCGGTGAAATTATGTAGCAGTGAAGGGTAGATCGGATGAAATATTGGAGATAACAGGATGTGATGGTCCATTGAAATCTATACATACTCAGATGATGATGAATGATTTGTTGAAAATCGTTAGGTGTAGAAAAAAGCCTTTATTTCTCACAAATTATTTTATTTAGATTATAGATTACCAGTTTCAGACCGACGTAACGCAGTCCTTTATCAGATACCTTCAAAAAAATACAAATAAGTAAATGACAAACAGTAAATATCAGAACAAATGGGAAACTTACATGAATTCTTTTCAAGAAATCTCCCGTTGATGATAAGAGACAATATAGCATCACCAAAAACAATAAACATATTCAAAACAAACAGTCACACTGCTGATCAGTATCTTTAAAAACTCCAATCTATCAGTTTCGGTACACCCACCGCCATCTGGTGTTCATCTTGTTTTCCACTGTTTATGGTGCAATAGTTAAGCCAGCCTCTTTTGGAGGTTTGTCTCCAGTGTCCGGCCCTGAGCCGATAGTGTCATATGATGGCTTTATTTCAGTGCCAGTTGGTCCGCTCGCACATTTGCAGCTATTTCCTTGTGTCCTGGTATACATCATGGAGTGACATCGTTGGATGCACCCAGAGTAGCAAGGTTTTGCTGACAAACCCAAAACTTTCTTGGATTTAGCTTCACGACAAGAGAGAGGTTTTGATTGCCGTTATCTTTGTCAGGATAAGAATGTTCCTACCTTTGAAGCCTCTCCTGAGATTTCCTTGCCTTCAGACTTACAAAGTTGTTTCACCGTTTCCTTTTCCCTCACCTTGGTTTTGGTAAGCGTGTTGAAGTTGGGTTTTCACCACTAATTTTTCCTAACTTTTACTATATTATTTGTAAAAGTTAAAAAATGTATAAATACAACCCAACGTTACCCCACTTGAAGTCGAAAGGGCATCGCATCTTCCTGGAACGATTTATTTTCCGAAAGCCACTTTGCAATCAGCGATCCTCCATATCAGCCGTACCAAAAATTATCGTCGTCGACTGATTTCATTTTTTGATTTCAACGGAATACCACGAGGTGCGGCTTATATTTCAGTGAATTTACCAGGGGTAGTTCTATCTTTCCGGTGGCGTATGTCATCGTGCAGGGCAGGGCTGTTTTAACCCTGAAACTATTTGTATTTTTTAATGAAAGGTACTAGTCATGCGTAATTTTTTTTTCATTGTTTTTGACTTGTCCATTTTATATTCGCTTTTTCCATAAAATTTGTTTAAATTCTTCGGTAGCAATGAAGTATATTTGGATTTGATTTGATGTAGGAAAATTCTTTTTTCTCTTACGTATTTCAGTTACCTGATGTCTACACCACTGGCGTATGTCAGAGGAGTGACTTGTTTCGGAAGTTATCCTGATCCCTTTTTCCTTAATTCTGGGGTTTATTTTATCACCGTCAAAATCAGGGAAACCGAACAAATTGCAGGGAGAGATACGATTTCAGTAAAATTTTCAAAATCGCGCCAGTTTACATTGCTGAAAGTTTTTCGTTCGTCATATTATTTTCGGAAAAATATTCAAAAGAATTTACATTTTTTGCATATTAAACGATTTCCCTCGTTAAGGTACGCTATCCGCACTGGGTGCTTATTTTTGACGGGTAGGGAGTAGAACAGACGAGTGAAGGGGGCGGGGTTGAGCGAGATTTTCACGAAACCGTATTCTTGACAAAAAGTTGAGAGATGAAGATGCTCTCGAGAGAGCGGCTCTGTTCTCTTACTTCAACCCAGTAGAGCAGAACAGACCTTTCCCTGGATTTTTAACCTCATTTAATGTATCGTTTCTGTCAGTGTCTGTGTACTTTCCTGGAAGTTTATAACAATTTTGAAAACTATCGATTTTTGGAAATTTGGAATGATGTTGTTTAATAGAATTTGACAAAACTTTATCCATTTTTTTTTTAACGTAAGTCTTATGGTTTTTGATAAAAAGTGCACAACATTATTTTGGAATTTTCCTGATAGAAAATCATGTTCAAACCCCCTTCCCATTGAAAAGTTTTATTCCAAAACAAGGAGAAAAAATTAACAAAATAATAAAATAATCAGACTTTCATAATCAAAGAGGAGACAAACAAGACATTTGGATAGTGGTAAAAATCAGACAACAAAAAATTAAACAAGAGTAAAATGTAAAGCAAGAAAAAAATGAAAAATAATAAAATGAACGTTTCAAGTCAAGTTATTAGAGAAGTAAAATAGTAATTATAGTAAAATAATTAGAGAAGCAGAAAGAGAAATATTTGCAAGAAGACAATGAAGAGTAAAAATTCAAATTCTACGACTTAATTTATGATTAGAAGAATCCAAACGAGCAAGAAATACAAAAATTGAAGATTCAAAAGACACATTTGAATATTTCTGACACAATATTTTGTTGATTACTACAAAAAACTAGATCATCAGAGGCATTGAAGACATTTAGCAAAGTAGTCTGTCACGGTCATTTCTTGACTCTTGATTCAATGGCGTGAGTGTATTTCCACATTGACGGTTTGTACTCTTCGTACTCATCTTGACGTCATACTCGTCGTGATAACACGCACGTGCGATTTGTTACGATATAAGGTATGACTTCTCTTATGTCGTGACAAAACGACAAAACACATTATTTCTATTTAAGCTGTGCCTTGGAAGCGATACTTACCTTGATTTTGATATGGATTTTAATTCATTAATACATCATTAATTTAATTGTGATCGATGATATCATGTTTCTGTTTGATATAGATTTATTGGTTACACCCCGTTGAATTGGTTTTATTTTGCTTTATGGTTTATCGTTCTCATTTCGAATTCAGGAACCTCTCTGCTCTTTTTTTCTGGTTTTACTGCTAAAACGCAGAATCTAGGCCTTTTTTGCGGCTCTAAGAGTCACTTCTCGTCTGGTTTTGATCTTTAATGGCCGTATAGTATGATATTGGTGATTTTTATATTTGCTTTTATTATTATGATAATATACTGATTTTTTTCGTGATATTAGTGCCATCTGATGGAATTTGAAGCACTGAAGCAGCTGATGAGATTTTTGCCGACGATTTACGTGGGATTTGAGTTGTGAGATCACCAAAGGCGTCTTAATAGATCACTTTCCCCCTTACAACATCAGTGAACTTCTACTATCACGTGCTGAGATCAAATAATGTACATACCACATTCTTGATTAGAAAAGTTTGTCCAACTTTTGTGCTGTGAACACGATTTGCTGAAGCTGGTTGTTTTGAGATACTGCCCATTGGCCCTTGATTTGAGGGTCCTTTCCTTCTCTTGGACCTTTTTGCCGGGTGGACCAATTAATTCTTAGATACCGCCTCACTTTCTGCTACCTTCCAACATAAAATCAAGTTGTGACTTGTAAGCTGGCTGTGACAGTATAGCAGAAATAATGATGACCACTGACAAAACCCAGGATGCTGACAGCTGTGGATGACTCTGATGATAGTCTGGAACTAGCACAAGTTTTTTCCGATTTTGACTTATTTATCTATTCGATCTAGTAATTCAATTTGCTCATTCAATTTATCAATTCAAGAGTTACCCTTAAAATCATTTATCGAATCTGACGGATTCATCATACACATGTGTTATACACCATATTTGTCTGGGACAATTTGCACATTTTTTGGAAGTATGAAAAATATAAGGACTAGTAAGTACTGATGCCATTGATGTTTAAAAAATCAACATACGACCTCTAATAATATAGTAATCGACTATTAAAGAGCGCCAATCAACATCCACTACGTCACAGAATACACTATCTATCTCCGTCTGACGTAATGACTGAGATAACTCTCTCTCTCTCTCGCAAGGGTAATATGGCCCCACCCCTTTTGCGATCATGCAGTGAAATTCGCGTCTTCTTTTTCATTTATTTAGTATATTTTTGGGTATTTCCAAAAAAATGTTTCGCTGATGACTTTCGAATAATGTCTAGAATACGTATATAAAATTTCAAGTCATTTGAATATGTATGCAAATTGTCCATTGCTATACCTATTTGAATTTTATCATTGTTGTTGCGCATGTTAGGACTTGATCAATGGCATTTACCATTGACGTTGAAAAATGAATTTTGGTTCATTTGGATTTGTATGTGTTTAGTGTCAGAGTTAAAGCAGATATGATCATGTGCGGTTAGGGCTTGTATCTGTTGAAATTCGCTTGAACTTTCAATGACTTATACCGGTATGAGGAGCGCACTACTAACATGGATGAAACTCTCGACATTTATTACGGTTCTGTACCAACCTTTCCGTTTAACATCGGATAACCGTAAAACAATGTCTGTCTATTTCAATGACTAATTAGTCAATTCCTGACTTTGCCTGAGTTAAATTGAATTTTGATCAACTCTCATAACTTTATACATTTATTAATTAATCTTCATTACTTTTTATAAAATTCTAGAGTTGCAAGTCGACTTATATTGAAAGTCTTGCAAAAATGTGATACAACCTCAATTTGCCACATTGTTTCTATAATGTATTCTGCAACTCTGACGTTAAAGACATGGGTATGTCGGAATTTCAAAAAACAAATCACCTCTAGCGAGCTTGAAATCGTTCTTTATTACCAAAGCAGACGTGAGATTGTTTCTGGAAGCGACCCAATTTTAGACCTGCCACGGAATGATCTCCATTGACCCATCTCTCCAATCGCCTCCACACTTTCGGGTTCAGTCCTATCCACGACCCGTATAACTCAATGTTCCCTCTAATTGATTAATTTTAGTTGGAGACAAGGGTCCTTTGTGACGTCATGCGGCGAATAATTTATGGCTTGGCATGCTGATCGGTTAAACTCGAATGTTTAGTGGAAATTCTGGATGTTCAGCCAGCTAGAGTTGAGTGTATAGCTATGGTTTGTCATGATCAAGTATAGAGAGATTCATCATATTTTATACGATGAATATAGTAGAAGTCGTAATTTTGAAGTTTTATGGTCCAGTTACCAGTTACCAGTAACCCATGACGTCATCACGTGCCCAAAATGTATAGGAAAGTTAGCTGTGAAGATCCGCGTGAGTTTATCTTGTATTTTAGTCTCATGACCAAAGTATATCAAATCAGAATTCATTTCATTTTTTGATCCGATGAGAAAACTAAATTATAAAATAAATTAAGTACCCGGCTTACCATTTTCTCAATTTATAACAACATCCAGATTCAGTCGGTAGTCTGCAAAAAAGAAACCATTA
The DNA here is from genome assembly GCA_958502075.1 of Orchestes rusci. Classification (NCBI taxonomy): domain Eukaryota; kingdom Metazoa; phylum Arthropoda; class Insecta; order Coleoptera; family Curculionidae; genus Orchestes; species Orchestes rusci. The sequence goes on from OY293306.1 coordinate 42,228,770, forward strand.
AACATAATTGAATTTGCTCTTGGAATGATGAGAAATACCGTCCTTTTACATAAACTTCATCATCAGACTGTAAATATGCGTCGGCTTCCTATTTCTTTCAATCCTAATCCTGTTTTACTCTCATTCGAGCCAACTCCGTTCCAATTTCAAGAGATCAACTGAGCAGTAAAAAGTGGTTATAAACCAAGTTAGCTTCAAGCTCAGAATAGCTATGGAAAATTAAGAATCTTCACAGGGGTTACAAAAAACAAGAGACAGAAAAAAAGTCATTTCGAAATTCAATGTGAAATCGGGGCAAAGCTCCAGTTTTTAGTTTCAGCTCTTGATTACTCGAATGTTTCTACGGATTAAAGTCTCTAAAAAGCGAGAGGCGGTGATCGGGGAGTTTCCTTCGACAAAGTGCGGACAAAAGACATTTCAGCTAAAAGAAAGCGTTAATTTGAGAAGTCCAATAGTTTCTATGGGGTTGGAGAAGCGAGAAGTGAGATGAATGAGTTTTTCAGTTCAATAAAAATTTAATTCAGTAATGTAATCACAGATTCAAGAGATCACATACAAAGTCCAAAACCTGTCCTGATCTGTCAGTGGTTACCAATGTTAAACCAGATAATCTTAATGAACATTATAAACAAAACAATGTAATCTCTCCACTCACACCTCAAAAGAGATTATGTCTTTGTCTCATAGTAAATTCAATTTCCTCTACAAATCTCAGGTTTGCGACAATAGTCGCGATTATACTATGAGAAATAGGTGTTTAAGCAACGCCAGTCTTGTGAAGGCGAATACAAAATTCACTCTGTTCTGTGTTTAATTTCACGGCTACAATTCATCTGCATTACACCATTATACAATTTATATGAACTCAACCCTCTGTCTGCTGAGAATATGTTTGTTTATTATACGATTGGTTTATTCGGAGAAGTTCTAGAATCGTTTGATGATCCTAAGCAGAGGGATTTTCTGAATGTATGTATTGAGAACGTAAGGTCAATATTTCCTTTATTATTTATTAGTTGTGTTCTTTTTCAACCAAAAGAACATACGGGTGAAAATCTGTATTAGATATTTCTATCAAATCTACACTGTCTTGAAAATATCATTTTATTTATCAAATGAAGAACCCCTGCTTCTTATACGGACGGCAAACAAACACATGCGACGTCAATAGTGTACCGATTAGTGCGATGGTATCTTTTTCTGCATGATCCATTAGTTGTTCACTTATTGAATGCCGTTACACCTAAGCACTACTTATATTGTCCTCCACTTCTCCATTTTAATACCTCTTGTTTTAACACCGACAAAGACGGAGTTTTGTTAAATGAAGTTTATCAACATGAATGGCAAATTGTCACAATATCCTTGTTGAAACCCTGGTTCTATTCTCCCATAGTCCAGAACCGAAAGAAAACAAACCGTTCCGGCTTATGGTAGAATTTAGCAGTTTGCCGGGTTCAAGACTCGTAAGGACGACTCAATAGCAACGATAATAATGTCACGTTTTGTTATTTTTGAGTATCTTGAACTTTTTTCTTGTAGATGTTTTCCAAAAATGTATAACATCTGAAGTCATTCGAAAATGTTTACAAATTGTCGATTATAATTGGTGAGCGTTTTGGACTGTTTCTAAAGCTCTTGTCAGGACATTCCCAGAGAAAACTCATTCCAGATATTATTCTCAGTGCATTCTGGGGATTTTTTTCTTGTAACTTTGATTCACAAAAGTAGAACATCCACGATATAGGAGCATAAAACTTATTGAACTGCGGGACCATTAAAAAAAAACGTGTTTTGCGCTTGTCAAATACAGTGTGACCCATTCAGATTGGAAACACCGCTGTAAAATTGTAGGTTATTAACCAATATCAACAATTTTCTTTTGATATTTAAAGTTATGAAAGGTCTACTAGGAAACAAATTTTAAACTATTTATTTCAATATTCAAGGGATATTACATTACTTTTTCGTAATACAAATTGGCGAATTTTTATTAGCGGTTTTTTTTTATTAAATAAATCACTACGCCACTGGATTCAGAGTGCCTCCAAATGGCTGTGACCAGAATTTCATGAAAATATATTCATCAATAACAAAGTTTCGACAACTTGAAATAAATAAATTCTCTAAGCTAACGGTCACAAAAAAATACCTTGCATCAACAGTAGTTGCCATGGAAATTGAATTTGTTTTAATACCTGTAACAATAAACCATAGATTAAATAACAAAATAGCGTAACATTCAATGAAAGTAACGGAATAACATTTGCATTACAATCAAGAATCTACTTTTTTTTCTTAATGAGAAAATTTTGGGTTGATAGGTTCAATATTGTTTGCCTTGAGACATCGCCGGATATTTTCATGCTGGCATTCCGTAAACTGGCATTAGGATTATTTTCGAAATAATACAAAATAGCTCAATTATTCACGTGTCTTCTTCGCACAGGATAGCGTTTCAAAACCATTTTTGATACTGCTCCAGTTTCACAAAAAGTTTTGTTCATTTCATTCACCGTGCCGGAGCTAATGTGAGGACGATCTGCCTGTCTTTCATCAAATACTTCACAGACTCCTCTGGTACTTTTAAGGCTGGTCGTCCATTGGAAGCAAATTCAAGCGGCGACGAGCTCACGCGATACGAGCGTCCACAAGCGGCAACTAGACAAGCGATCTCGTGCGTCAGGGGTCGTCCATTGTAATCTTTCGCGGCGGCGGCGGTTCATATTTTCAGTATCAAATCAGGTGTTGAAGTGAGAAGTTGTGATTTTAAAAATGGAACCAGAAGATATGTATTTTTTAGAAAATAATTATTATCACAGAATGAGACGTAAGATTAAAAAAAAAAGACGGAAGTATTGGATAAACCCTATATTGAAAAAGGGGACGCGTCTCGGAGAATTTCACCATCTTCACCGCGAATTAGAGAGAGACCCCAATAAGTTTTTCGACTACTACCGAATGAGCCCTCATACTTATTTATATATCCTTAATTCTATAAAGCCAGTTATTAGCAAAGAGTCTAATTTCCGAGAAACCATACAACCTGATGAACGTCTCAGTGTAACACTACGGTAAGAAAAGTTTATTTATGTTACTTTAATAGTAATTTTATTATTTCAAATTACAAATCTGATAATCTGTATTTATTTCTGGATAATCATTAATTAAGTCTTGGTTTGTCAAGTCATCTTGAGGTTGCAATCCAATGGGCAATCTTCCAGTCCCTCCAGCAGTATTTACAGCTTGAAAAGTCAACAGAGATTGTGATTGTTGTGTCTGGTTATCACAAAGAGGTGGTAGTAGAGAACGAGAAGTGGATGGTTGCTCTTGTGACCTCCAAGATGATTGCGTCGTTTCCTGACTTGAGCCCCAGGAAGTATTCGATGACGGATATGTAATGTTTGATGGGGATGGATATGATACAGGTGCTCGATATTGACTGGAACTTTGACGTTCTTCTTCATCAATCAGCACCTGTTGTATTTTATTTCGTACAATGAGTTGTCGGTTTTCGGGGATTCGTCTCATGTGTGGTACCAGACTTAATAAAAACTGATATTCGCTGTCAGTCTTTTTCGACATACTGTCAGAAAATATCTGCAATTTCCGTTGTTCTATTTTTAAAAAGTCTGCGTCACAATCTTCTGCCCTTGCACTACTTGCTTTCTTACGTTTTCCTCTCATGGGTGTTGATGGTAGAGACCCAATTTGCGGTGGTACAGCGAATGGCTGATCAGTTTTATTACTGTTCCCCTGATTTTTATTTAAGGAATCTTCGCGATTTATTGCGTTGGACTTCTTGTTTTTTGTCGGTTTAACTCTTTTTGCCAATATTTCTTGCTGTGTGGTCAATTGTGTTTCGTCATTGCCCTGATTTTCGTTTGAGGAAACTTCACGAGCCATGACGTTGGAGTTCTTGCTGGAAATTTTTTTTGCTAATACTTCTTGCTGCGTAGTCACTTGTGTTTCTTCACTGCCCGATTCGTCTGTGCCGGAATCAAAGGTTGATGTACTTTTGGCGGAAGGTGACACGTTTCCCTTTAATTCTCTGGGTAGCATGATGTCATGCAAAAAAAACATCTGTTCAAAAAAAGGCCACGAAGACAGAAACTCATCGGGTGCTTCCTGTCCTGACTTTAAAATTTTTTTGTGTTCTCTGCGAAAGGAATCGCGAAGCGACTTCCACTTCTTTTTAACGGCTGCGACTGCAACAAAAAAAAATGCTATTGTATAACCACCCAACCAAATAAGATTTAAATTTTTGCATAACATAATGAAAATTTTGATTCAAAATGCGGAGCTCCGTAAAAAAACAAATTATTCTGAAGGAAAAAGGAATTCCGTGTTTAAACTTTTGTTCTCTATTGTTACAGATATTTTGCGACAGGGGCTTCATTTAAAAGTTTGGGATATTCTTTTAGACTGTCAGATGTAACAGTAGGAAGAATTGTAAAAGAAACAAGCAAGGCCATCTGGGACATATTGCGAAGTACACATTTACATTTCCCTAACACTGCCGAAGAGGTAGATTCAATCAAGCAAGAATTCTGGAGTAGATGGAGGTTCCCAAACTGTGTTGGTTGTATAGACGGAAAACATGTGCGCATACGTAACCCACGTCACTCTGGAAGCATGTTCAGAAACTACAAAAATTTTTTTTCCATTGTTTTACAAGGCGTGGCAGGGCCCGATTACAAATTTATTGCTGTTGATGTTGGTGGTTATGGCAAGGAAAGCGATGGTGGTATTTTTTCTAATTCAAATCTATCAAAAAAACTAGGGGATGGTGCACTAGGTACTACACGTCTCACCAAATTACCTGGGACAAATATTAAACTTCCACATGTTATTCTTGGTGATGAAGCCTATCCCCTGAAAAATTATATTATGAGACCTTTTCCTGGCGATAATCTAAGGGCCCCACAAAGAATTTTTAATAAACGTCTTTCCAAAGCTCGCCAGGTCATTGAATGTACGTTTGGTATCATAAGTAGTAAATGGAGAGTCCTACATAAGGGTATTGATGTGGAGCCAGATTTCGTCGACCTAATTGTAAAATGCATTTGCCTGCTCCATAACATTGTCATCGACAAAGAAGGTCAACAAGAAGCAATAGGATTCCAGTTCCAACAACTTCAGCACTCAGAAAGCAGGTACCCACCTGCCAGATTTACCACAGTCGGCCAAAATAGAAGTTCTTATTCAGCATATGAAGTCAGAGATAAATTTATGTCTTTTTTTTGTGAACACGAACCTATAGACTAAATTGCAACATGCAAATTATTTAATATAAGTACTTAGCTATGTTTATTTTTTTACTTACCATTACATTCCATTTCAACTGCAACCTTTGCCCATAGTTTTCTTTGAATATCTCGAGAGTGGTACCTTTTATCTCTCATATCCCACAGTGGCGAATACGAATTTATTAAATTTATGAGCTTATCAGTTTCTTCATCCATTGCTATAAATTTTTTATATATAAAAAAAACAAACTACCACGTGCAAATGCAAATATAGACAAAACAACCTTTCTCACTGGTGTTCGCAAATGAACTGAACTACAGAAACTCGCGCGGCTACGAGCAGAAATCCCATTTTGATGGGACCTGCAGCGCAAGCACGGTTACGCTTATAGCCGCCCGCTTAAACTTGCTTGTAATGGACGAGGTTAGATTGAAATACAGTACTTGGGATCTGCAGCGCATAGCCGCTTGTTGACGCTCGTATCGCGTGAGCTCGTCGCCGCTTGAATTTGCTTCCAATGGACGACCAGCCTTAATGTTACTACGCTCAATCAGACATGATAAAAAAAATCAAACGAACTGTATTGGAATATTCTTGCCGATAAATAGGTGCTTTCACATTGATACTAAGTAGTGGCAACAAGTATCTCCATCTCCATGGCAACTGTTGATACAAGTTGTCGTAACTTTGTTTTCCTACAGCCGTGCGGAAAATTCAATTTTCCGCACCGATATCCGTGTGGAAAATCAGATTTTTCCGCACAAATATGTCAAAATTAACAATATCATAAGCAAACAGCAACCAGGTTTCCAGGTAACTATGGTCGCTTAGTTACATATTTCGACATTCATTATTATTTATTTGTCATTAGTTGCATCAGAAACTTTTAAAATACGAATTATATCCTTATTTTCGCACGTCTGTAGAAAAACTATTGTACCTAACACTTGCGGAAAATGTTTTTCCGCCCTCGGCTGCTTCACCGAACTCCGCTACGCGTCGGTCGGTGAACGGCAGACTTGTGCGGAAAAACTAATTTTCCGCACTTGTTAGTTAAATAGCTATTTCTTACAGCCGTGCTGAAAAATTTTTCCGCACCGATATCTGTGTGGAAAATAAGATTTCCCGCACCAGTGCGAAATTTTTTTTCCGCACGGATATGTCAAAATTAACAATAGCATAAGCAAACAGCAACCAGGTTTCCAGGTTACTATATGGTCGCTTAGTTACACATTTCGACATTTATTATTATTTATTTGTCATTAGTTGCTAATAAAAACTTTCAAATTACGAATTATATCCTTATTTCCGCACGTCTGTAGAAAAACTATTGTACCAAACACTTGCGAAAAATGTTTCTCCGCCCTCGGCTGCTTCGCCGAACTCCGCTACGCGTCGTTCGGTGAACGGCAGACTCGTGCGGAAAAACTATTTTTCCGCACTTGTTAGAAATAGCTATTTTGTTGAATATGTTCTTTTGAATTTTGGTCACAGGTATTTGGAAGCACTTCAAATCCAATGGCTTATTCATTTATGTAATAAAAAAATCACTTATAAAAATTCACATTTTCTATCACGAAAAAGTACCGTTAAATAACACCGTAAAAATTGAAATAAACATTTCAAAATTTGTCCCGTAGTAGACCTTTCATAATTTGATATTTCAAAAAAAAATGGTTGAAATCGGTTGATAACCCGGAATTTTACAGGGGTGTTTCCAATCTAGATGAGTCACACTGCATATCATGCTTTTTTCAGACTTTGATCATATTTGTTGAATTCTCAACTTGGTGCGCCCCATTCGCGTTTCAAGTGCATACTATACGTTTCAGTTTTATTTACTATGATCGTGATTATATTGAATTTTAGAAAATTGATATAAACTTTGAAAGCACCATAATATCCATTGCCAAACTTGGTCAATAATAAAACCACAAATATTTAGAGAATGTTTTTTCGTATCCGGGACCGATCCTGCTAGAATTGTTCACATTTTAAAAGTTACCAGTCACTTAAAGTTGAGGTTGTTTCTGGTCATTTTGGGATAAGCGATATAATCGAACTTGTAAGTTAATAAAGATGAGTTCTATCAAAAATCGAGATGGTTAATATAAATGGTCTGTCGAGACGAGATATCTCGCGTTGCTTACTATTGACAATTTGATTAAATGTCTCATCACACATAAAACAGAAAATATCCATTTGAGTTCAACTCATTAAGAATCTATGTACCTCCAACAGGTTATCAGAGATCTATGATCTTTGATGATGTTCTTCCGATGAGATAACGATAAAGTCAAATATCCATGATCATTCTGTTAAAGAAATTTTCAACGTTTAAACGATCCATTTGCAAAAATCCACCACAGTAATTGATACATTTTAATGAATTCTCAGCGGTCGCTGAAACTTTCTATCGTTGTTACGAAACTCGGCAGCACTGACAATATAAATAGATAGCTTCAATACAAAAGCACTTTAATGTCGAAGCGACATATCCCTAGAAGATTTGGGTACAGATAACCAAACTAGGTTACACTATCTTTGCCACACTGCGTCGCTCTAACAAATAGTTTTTGCAGTTGTTGGTGCGCTGAAAAAATTATGGACTCATTTTTGGGAAAAGGGGAAATTGAAACAGTTAAAGAGAGGAAATGAATTTTTCCAGGCGAGCCACGAGGCTGAATCTATACATTTGGACAATGATTTTGTGCATTTTTAGATTGTGTGGCCACTAATCAACATCGCGCTCGTTGTCCTGAGGATTTGAATATTTTCGACTCTATGAAAAATGAACGATCAATATGATATGAAAATTCAAGTATCTGAGATCAAACGTGCGAAACAATTCTGTTGGTAACACAAAAACAGATGAAATATCTCACCATTCATAGCATCCAACACCAGAATTTCCAATAACTCTTCCAGACACATATGTCTAAACGGTTCTGTTTACCAATCGGCCACTCAAATATATTAAACTGCACTAAATGTCGGGACTGCAGTGAATAATTCACATCCTGTTCGAACCGAGGAGTTCAAGGGATCATTTTCTTGATAAATTCTATCCAATATCTCTTTGCGTCTGGTATTTATTGTATATTATAAACTGTGGACAAACTACTTTGAACATTCGAAGTTTATTTACGACTGAATAAGGGATAACGGAGTTACAGAATTTTCTATTTCCTCTTACAGATATTTCATTTTATTCAGTCTTACTAGGAATCAACCACGGAAATGTCCATAGTTTCTTTGATTCAGGGTGTTTCAAGTAAAATATAACATAGATGTTTTTGAGTGACTACAAAAAAAAACAAACACGGATAAAATTGGCTGGTTTAATTTGCACCAAAAACTCCGTCGTCTCTTACCGTAGGACTCTTCGCCGGTTTTGTTTCCGAAATTCTCTCAAGTTTGCCGCGTGAGGATCTTTTAATCAACAGGTGAGTGTAGCATACCGATTTCCTATTGCATCTTAACTCAGTGAGTTTATTCAAAATTTGTTCTGTTTTCCGTGAGGGCAAATGAGAGCTATCTTCGGGGACTTTCTCCCCTCTTCCACCTGATTTCCGTGGGTTTCCTTAGAGTGGTTTGGTTTTCCCGGTGGCGTATGTCATTGGGAGGATGGGCTTGATTGATAATAATAACCGTGTATTAGTAAATCAATTAACCGGGTGGGTCAAATTGGGCTACGGAAGTAAGTATCCACAATTTTCTGTTGAGATTCTGGGTGATAAATCGATTTTTCCGATTCAAGTGTTTAATCGACCTTTATTGGAGAACCACACCTCCGTCCTTATAAGAGAGTACAATGTCTCTATCACTGAATGGCTGGAATACTTTCTTCACTGTCTAGACTCTAGAGGCTACCCGATAGGCGCTGTGGGGCCTCCACCACAATAATCCTTAGGGTGGCGCCCGAGTTATGGACAATATAGTTTCACAACCTCCGATAACATGATTATGAAAATCGAAGCGCGTCACAATGAAACAAAGAAATATCTTAACAGAGCCTTCGAAATTAAGACATATCCTTGAGATTTCGGACTGGTAGTTATATTATATCCAAACAAAGGAAAAATATAACTATGTATAATAATCATTTAGAATTTTCTCATATTATGCTTGCAAAAATATTTTTTTATTTGAATTCATCATCATCAAAATTAATCTGGGTATTAGATCATAATTCACTCTTTCCGGGGAAACTGCTGCTTGTGTCTTGAAATTTCGCTTTTCTGCATCTAGAATATTGAAAATCATGATTTTTCGAAATCGACCAATTAATTTATTCTTAAATGACTTATGCATATTTGAGCATGATTTTCATTAAACTGGTTTATGGAGTGACTCGCATTATTATGTAAATCAAATGTCGCATATCCGACATTAAATTAGCCACGCTCATCAAGCATTGAGCTATCATGTTCACTTTGTTTTTATCTAATTTATAACAGATTGTACTTCATATTTCACAATTTTGATACCCCCAACGTATTCTTAACACCAATTTGCTTTTGAAAATTGTTGGATGAACGGACTAACGGCTCTTCTGGGAGTCTTTTACATACTGAGACGGAGAATGGTAATACCCATTCCTATGTATGAATAGAACACGTACTCTCCCTTGATAGATATAAAGTGGTTATATGAATTACAACCTTCCGTGTCTATAAGCTCTATATAATTTGAAAGATGTGCTATATAAAAGAAAATGATGGATAATAATAAGTTGGCAGGAGTTCCTGAAAAATCTGCTGCTTAGTGGAGTGCTTTAAGACCAAGATAAGTGGTAAGTGCAACTCAACCTGGAGAATATTCATCGATGAAAGTGTCGTGCAATTGTTATGTGTGGAAATATGATAAAGTTCATCTATTTTTATCGCAGTTGATGTAAGACTACGCGTAATAGTTAAAGAAAAAAAAACGAAAGATGAGAAATTCAGTTTCTCTGTTTGACAGAAGTAGCGTGGTATGGTAGGCTGAACATTCCTGATTTCCTGAAACACTAACGATTTCTATTTTTTTCCAGGTAATCTCATCTTTATTTTGACTGTAAGCGGAATCTCAGATAACGAATAGAACATGTAACTGTAAATGACAATCTTTTTGCCAACAGATCATAGTTTGTAGTCGGTGGTGTATATCTCTTTCTTTAAAAATTCAAAAAGTCTGCATTAAAATTGGGCATCTACCTGACACCGCAGCATAGCACAAAGCACCCGGGCCCTTTGAATTTAGCATAAAAACTGCACAAATATGACCAAAAAGAAATCTCTATCTCTCTATGTGTATGTGTTTTCAGGCGTTTAGACTTGGGCTTGAAATTCCAAATTTGTTTAAATATTCATGGGACCCTCGCGCTTTCTACCTGGCACAGTTCGGTGTAATAGAGGCAGCAGGTTGTTATCTTTTTCATTTTTTCCATTTTAAATGTGAACTAGAATTTTTTATAGCTGCAGCATTGGGAAAATTATGAGGCATATTGAGGCTTGTCCAAAAACTTGTGGACAATACTCCTTCACTAGTGAACTATTTATATTTTATAGAGCAAAGGATCTGGGGTTGTCAGGTGTGTCAATATTTTTATAAATTTCTGGATAATCCAATCAATCTGAAAAAACAGAAACTGAATTATTAATGTAAATTCAACATTCAACCCCTTAATATGGGTACATCTGCAAACATGTTATATTCCGACATCGTTCAATAACAAAATATTTTCATCATCCCGAATTTCACCAAGAAAACTTGAGAAATCTGAGAACGCAAAGAAAAGATAAACCCGGAAAGGGTGTCTGCAGCGTCAATATTTAACACTTCGGCAGACGCGATTTCGAGAGAGCTGTCTCGTTCGGCCGCTAACGTTGCCTCCGCAATATAATTTGCTGACATCGGAAACCCACACTTTCTTTGTTGATCGAATTCTTTTTTGTTCCCATCTCGTGATTTCTGATACTGATGTATATTTTTATTGATTTTTAGTTTGAATGGGTTCAATATATTGCAGCTAACATTAGGGAACAAGCAAGAAGCTTGCAAAAGTGGGTTGTAACTTCAAATGAACTGGACCGAATAGCAAACAATATTCACAGTTGATGTACGAAAAAAAATAAATAAATGTAGCGGATGGTGTGCGAGCTCAACGAATTAGGAAGCTAATTTGCATATAGTTATTTTGCATAACAACTGAAAAATTAAATGGAGAAGTCCATGATAATTTTTTTTTCAAAGGCGATGCAGATAAAACTATTTCACCGTTCATACAAGGAACTCCAGAATTCAAATGAAAATATACAATAGTATATTGTGCAACAAGCATGGAATGATACACATTTCCTACGAGTATTAAGGTTTGTAGCACGAGCCGAAGGCGAGTTCAGAAATTCATACGAGTGGGAAATGGACATTTCATGCGAGTTGTACACTATACTTTTCCTACGACTCTTAATTATTACACAATAGGGAGATTTTTCTTTTTTTGATTTTTTTTCTATGAATTCTTTCGTGTATAGGTACTAATGCCTAAAAAAATTTTTTCAAGTTTTTTTAATGCATATTTCATCTTGAAAAATCAATAAATATCTGCTAACATTCTAACGGTTTCATTCAAAATACTCTTGGGGAAACTACGTCACCGACACGTGATCCTGATCAACCAATAAAACTTCTCGAAAGACTGGTGACGCCTCATTCTAATTCTGTTGCCAAGTTGTGAAATTGAAGTAGCATTTATTCAGATCTATTGCGCATCGACCAATGAAATCACTCGTTCAGGAAGGTCTATTAGGTGAATTGCGAATGAGCTGACAACACCGCATGCCAATTGTCATGTCAAATGTCATGAGGGTAACCTAACCTAACCTTGTTTTCTATTGTTTACGTCTGCTATTTGTATTTGTGAACTGTTTATTGTCTCTACTTGTTGTTCAAAGTGATTTCGTGCTTTTAATAATCATAAAAATGGCGAAATTGGATAGTGGATTTGATAAAGCTTCATCGGACAATCTTCCAGAAGTATGTGATGAAATGATTAATGACTTTTATGTGGATAATCTGAAATACATAAGTGCCGAAATGAAAGGAGTGAAAGCAAAGAGGTCAACAAGGGAGTCCTATGGAGATTCAGCTATTCATAGAGTCCAGTTGAAACGTGTTGGAAATGTATGCACCGTTAAAGCCAAAATAACACCAGAAACTAAATTGCATCAGACTCCAAACAATGTCATAGCTGTTATTGATGAAACTGATTCAAAAGTCATTTCTTGTAAATGTGTTGACTGCTCTGCATCGGCTGGTGGTTGCAAACACTCAACGGCTTTTTTATTTTGGCTGCATAGGCGAAGTGAGGAGCCAAGTGTTACTTCCACAACTTGCTACTGGAAAAAGTCGAAACTTTCTGAAGCTGTTAAAGTTCAACAAACTATGGCCAGTCTTTTAGAAAGTCAGTGTAAGAAGAAGCCTGTTTTACTTGGTCCAAAAGATCCTGAATTTTTGGAAAGACTGAGTACTGGATGTGCAGGATCGTCCGGGATGGTCTTCGAAATGGTTGCTGGGAAAAGGAAAGGTCTCATTGAAACGTCCATTCACCACCTCTTTCAAATGTATATGAAATCTAACCCAATTATCAATGCTGGGCAATCTATAGATTTTGCCAGAAATACAATGACCCCGGAAATGTGCAAGAAGGTTGAATTGATGACCATTGATCAATCAAAAAATTCCACATGGAAAGAAATGAGATACTGCAGAATAACAGCGTCAAAACTGTACGAAGTATCTCGATGCAAGACAGCAGGAGAATCAACATTTGAGAAAATAATGGGGGCTGACAGTGCACTGAAGTCAGAGGCTGTTGAAAGGGGGATTAATCTTGAAGAAAAGGTCATCGAAGCAGTTTGCAACCTGAAAAATATCAGGTCAAGTCGATGTGGTTTATTCCTAAACAAGGACTATCCACTCTTTGGAGCTTCGCCAGATGGAATAACCGAAAATTATGTCATAGAAATAAAATGTCCTTTTTCACAAAAAACCAAGAAAAATTACATAAAAGATAATGCGCCTGCCAAAAAATGTTTCTATCAAGTGCAAATGCAAATGTTATTTGCTGATAGGACGAAAGGATTGTTCTGTGTAGCTGATCCAGATTTTGAAAGAACTGGACATGTGGATATATTTGAAGTAAATTTTGACAAAGAAGACTTGCTAAATGTGATGAAACAGGCCCAACAGTACTGGGAAAATTTTGTTTTTTCATCTTTATTAAAGTAAATTATGTTAGTGATAAAAATCTTGAATAAAATGTATTTATTTATTATTTATAAGTTGTATCTATTTATTTTTCCATCAAGTATTCGCTTAATCATTCTATTCTATTTTTTATTACCTAACGAGATCATGATTAATGAAAAAGTAGGGAAAGAAACATACCTAATACAATAGTGTTATACATAGTAATATGTACAGGATTATTCATTATATCTTGACCCCCACCTACAGCTCTTATTATGTGTGGTAGAAAGAAACTTTAAATACAAATGTTTTAAGTTTTTTCATGCAGTATCTTTTGATTATAGCGGAAATAAAAAATCAACTTCACAACATTGAAAAAATTGATGAAGTTATATTTTTTTAAATGAAACAGCATGTATATTAATGTCCAAAATTATAGATCTTTTTTTTATGATTCCAAATACATAATATATGTTGGTATTTGGTTTAGTCGTTTTTGCGCTATTCAAGTTCAAAGTCTCATGAAAATTACATTACGTTGATCTGGATTCTACCGTATTAGTCCAGGAGGTAGTGAATTTTTTTTTGACTTATTTTCCCAGTCGCTGTATTTGAATGAATCTGTTCTTTTAATTCAATAATTTAATTTTTGAGTCTAAAATTTCTGGGTGGATTCAAGTCCAGAATAGCTCAAAATTGGCTGAACCAAATAACAACATGTATTATATTATTTGGAATCAGAAGAAAAAGATCTATCATTTTAGCCAACAATATACAGGGTGTTCCATTCAAAAAAGTATACGTGCACATTCATCAATTTTTTTAATGTTGTAAAGTCGATGTTTTATTTCTTCTATCACCAGAAGATATCAAGTGAAAACACCAAAAACTTTTGTATTCAAAGTTTGTTTCTACCACTCATAATAACAGCTGTAGGTACATTGAACTTATTGGATCAAAGCATCCTGTACATTGCATAAAGCACAAACAATAATTATAACGCTATCAACTAAAATTAACAAATCATGGTTTATAACCGAATGTGGTTCAAGAATCTCAAATTCTCTTATTCTCCTTATCACTCTTTCAATGTGTATTCGAAGTGCAGCTATTTTTTTTTGCTTCTGAAATTTCCTCTTTCGTTGATTTTGAGCCGGTGGCCACACTAGGGGGTCTAATCAAATTGCATCCTTTTGCTATGAAATTTGCGCTAAGATGTTTGAAGCCACGATCTGCCATTACGTCACAAGAACTGGGTAATACAGTGAAAAACTCAGATTTCAAGACGATTTCTTTATCCGATATTCGACCTGGGTATGCTTTTGATACATAATTTATGAATCCATTAGGCGTACAGGAAAGAAGACATTTTATTGTGTTGCAGTTTTTGTAAGAAGACCAGGTGCTAGCCTGTACAGTTGGGTCTGAAGGTTTTTGAATTTCCGTTTCAAAGCAGTCTATTATTGATTGAACATTGGAATAACGGGTTCGAAATGAGATAGGTAGAAGACATTTTATTTTTTGAGAATCTGGCCAAAATATTAAGTTTTGCAAACTGGTAGCTATTTTTGGTACAGATGTTACAAAAATCTTCTGGATGGTTGATACACTTAAACCAAAATCATCTGAAAGCCTTTCATATGTGTCATTTAATTTGATTTTTCTCAAGGATATTAAAATATGGAGGGTGAATATGTCTTCCTTTTCAGATATCAGGGGCACTAGATTTGAAAAAATTGTAAAAGGTATACCTATGTAAAATTTAGGCTTCATTTCTATCAACTTTATAGAATTCTTGCGCACCATTTCTTTGAAATTCGAATTTCTGTATAAAGATGTCTCATCAGAAGTTTCTGTTGTTGGGGAATTCTCTGGAGAAAATGAAGAGGTGGAAGCAGCAGACATGTACGAAGTAGCAGATGAATTGGGTTTGAAATTTTTTTTAAAGGCGGAAGGTGCAGTGAAAACTTTTTTTCCGCCAGATTTGAACATTATGGGAGATAGTCCAACACTTTTGCAAAAAACATTGGTGTTAACCATGACACCTACATTTTTCATTAATGGTTTCACTTGCACTGCGCTATTTTTATAAGAAACCTTGATTTTCTTTGTAATGTGCTCAATTTTAAAAGGTCCAGAAGGTGAAAGTTGCTCAGTATCCTGCGAGGTATTCTCAAAGTTCAGACGACGTTTCACTGGCGTGGACTAGAAATCATTTTTCGTGGATGTTGATGACCTGCAAAAAAATACTTTTATAAACTAAAAACCAAACCTTCGATTTGTAAATATTTTTTCATTTTTATGATTTTTTTTTTATTTCTCCGAGGATTTCTCATTACTAACCTGAATGCCACTATATTTTCGACCTTTCTTTTCCTAGCCGAATCTGTAATAACAGATTTCAGTTCTTGTGACGGTGGAGTGGTGATAAATTTGTGAGGCACCCGATCAGGCTTCAACCGAATTTTCGTCCCCATGGTTTTGAAATATTGGAAATTGTCTGAATCTTGTTCTAGCTACAAATACAAAAACTTTATACCCGGTGTCCCGGAACAACGCAAGAAAACTTAGGGTGGTGATTGTACGTGACAAAGTAATGTTGGTAAGTCATATAACGAAAGTTCGAAATCTCAATAATTTTCGAGTTACCGGTAATCAAGTATGTATAATTTTTTTTTCTCTATTCATTGATATATTCCGGACATTTATTACCAGGGTTGCGTTGATTTAAATCAATGATTTGAATCGCGATTTTAATCAGATGATTTAAAAAAAAACGTTGATTTAAATGACATCTTCAAAAAAAAATATTTTTCTTTCTCTGCTTCCATTTTTGAAAAGTAAAATCAAATTGTCATCAAAATATAATTATTTAGTCTTGCCGATGGTTTATTCGTTGGTTTTATTTTTTGAAATGATGAAATGTCATTTGATTTTGTATTTGTATGTGTTAAAACTGGAAATGAAATAGGCTCGAAAATATGATTACGTTCAGAATAAATATATCTTAAATATTATTATTTAAAAAAATACAATAGGTACATGAAAATGAAATATTTTTTCCACAGGACATTACAAATAAACAAGCTGAAACTTTGTACCAAGTTTCATTTCGATTCGATAAGAAATGTCCGAAATATATCAATAACTAGAAAAAAAAATGATCTTTGAACTCGAAAAATATTGAGATTTCGAATTTTTGTTATATGACATAGGTACCACCATTATTTTATCACATACCTCCCCAAGTTTCCTGACGTTGTTCCGGGACACTATGTATATTATATCTCATATGTATCATAATATGATCTAGGTTGGTTTATCGAGTCACTGTAGGTACTACTGCGTGTCAATGAAAGGTAAACTTTTATTTTTTATTTTCCATAAGATTCAATATGTAAACATACAACAATACACACACACATGGAATGTCCATTATCACCCGTATGAGTACTCTACAGAGTTCTTCAAAATTTTAGACACGAAAAAGCCATTTGAAAAGCATTGCGTGCAATATTTTGGAAATCACTCTGTGGAGAATGATTATACAGGGTACAGGTGCGAATGGACTTTTACTTATGTTAAAATATTATAGCCTCATTCTTTTTGAACATTTCGTTATTTGAGGTGACTGGTTTTTCAAAAGAGTACGATGCTTTGCATAAGAGTATGTTTACATTGAATCTTATGGACAATGAGTTTACCTTTTATTGTCACAAAACATATGTATAAACTATTTCACTGGTATATGAGAGCATAAAACCTGGATGTTTTTACTTACGTCAAAATGATCTTCACAGCAGTATAAGCATTTGAATTTGGGGACGTTTTCTAGTTCTTTCTTGCAGCCGATTGCCTCAAACCACTTAAGACGCCTATTCATATTGTCAGGCACAGATAAAAATATTTTTTTGGAATTTTCGTCGCTGGTGTTTGGACAACGTGGCACAAAGCACTTTTTCTTCATTTTTGATATAAACACAAGATTTCCTTCTCAAAATTCAAAACCACAATATCAACAAACAGAATAAAATTTGAGGTTAGAGTTAAAAGTTAAAAGTAGAAGGCGCTGTGTTGCCACATATTGACACAGGAATCACAATATGAGATTAAACTCATTATCATTAACCAAATATTGTATGATTGTCTCGAATAAATGAATAATTTTGGCTCAAAGTTGAATAAATGAATGGATAATCAATTTGATTACTCGAAATATTCAATAGAACAATTTCGATTTGTTTCTAGATAACCCCACTAATCTATTTTCCGGAGTGAAACGTGAACTGTGGCAAACGCGCAAAACGCACGCGAAATTGGACAAGGTTGTCTTTGTTTAATCGAGAAGGATGAAAAATCTAGGGGTAGTACGTCAGAGCGTGCCATTAAAATTGGATTCAAATTTGTGTCAAAATTTCAAACAGCTCTAGTAAATTAACAAATTAACCAAATCACTTGAAACTTTCACACACTATTGTTTGGGCAATTCTAAAAAACATCCTTATATGTTTTTGTTGAATTTCGAACTCATGAAACCTCCCTATTGTGTAATTGATATCGATTTTTACTTTTTGTTTTTGGCGGAGGTGGCAGATCATTTCATTTCCATTCAGTTAGGGAATGGTTTCATTTCCGTACAGTTGTTCAATGTGCTACGTTTCCTAATCGATGTCGATTGCACAATGGTGATATTACCGTACAGTCGTAGAAAATAATTTTTCTCGCATTACAGACAAGTCGGTTATACCCAATTAGGTTAGGTCATTACCTTATTACAGTGAATTAAAAATTCACAAAATGTATCCATTATACAAAATAGTTATGATAGAATAATTAATGAAAACAGAAGGAAAAAGAAGAGCATACAGTAGAGTTTCAGATCCAAGCATAACATTAGGAGTATAGATTTTCAAACGTTCTGATAGTTAATGGCGTTCAAATTGATTTCCTTATCAGATAGAAATTATTGCGCATAAGATAAATCAGACTGATACAAAATATTTGAACGGACATATTTCATCTATAGAGGTACTTGATGAGGTGGTCCAAGTCAAGGTATATGGAACTGCAATCTCTTCAGGAGGTAAGGGCAATCAATCTTATCATACAGGAGTTTATGCAGGAATTTTATTGAGTTAAGATATCTACGATTCACCATTCCGAGTTGAAATTGATGGTTGATTGCTTGTGCGTCTCATTTATAAATCGGGTGCCAAAGCAGACATCCATACTCGAGCCTGGAACGGACAAGAGCATGATAAAGAAGGTTTTTGGATCGGATGTCAGTGAACTGTCTGCTGTTCCGTGTGACAAATCAATCAAAGTAAATTCTTTATTGAAAGTTTATTTTATTAGAGTCTCGAAGCATAATAGGATATTGTGCTGAGGACATGGGCCGTCCATGATTGAATCGATCCAGGTGAATAGTTTTAGGTCATCTACATAAGCCCACTGAATCACATGGTAATTCGTAATAGGCCTAGGTTTGAGCTTTGTGTTACTCCCAAGTGGGGGCTGAGAGATTTAGTCGAAGGCTTTCAGGAAATCTGTATATGTATACAACATCCCCTCGTCATCTGTTACCTGAGGCATTACAGATAACAGGAACAAAAAGATCCTTGTTTTCAGATTTCACGGAATCTCCGCCGGTAGAAGTATACTTTTTTCATTTACGGGTGAGGAACCAGTCCTTCTCTGCAAGGAAACAGACTGATTTGTTTTTTTTTACTGCAACCCGTTTTTGAATGTGAAAGTTCATAAGTTTACTACTGAGCGGAGTTTGGAAGATCCCAAACGCCTGAACTTTCTTCACTGTTCAAAAGCTACTCGACTGCGGGCCCTTTACCGGGTTAATCCAAAGGGTGGCGCCCGAGTTACGAAAACAAGTTAAGCCGGAAAATCCCGGGTAGCGTCCCAGTAGACTTGTTTCGTTAAGACTTTCTCTGATTCCACTGACGAAGATCCGAATCTCTGCAGTATTTTCTTTTGGCGAAGGTACAATTATATTGCACTCATTCTCAAGTGAAAAACTTCTGTTCACCTGGAGAGAAAAATGATTGTTGCAGCATTTTCAATTGTTCATTAGAGAAAACCAAGGCATGCAGAAATAATCATATCCAAAGCTACCAGGTTTGCCTCGAAGCTGGAAGGTATAGCCAGGAATCAAGAAAAAGGTCAAGAGCTGTCAGTGGACGTCCTGCAGATGGCTAGACTCAAAGAGCATAAAAACGCTCAGAAAACTTTGGCCGTTGGTGCAGGAATTGCAGAGGAGATGAGACAACAGCGACAAGGGCAGAAACCGGTACGAAGTGTGGAGTTTCTGTTTTATACTGATTTATGATGTGTGTTGTCAGAGTTTGCGCTCACACAGGTTGGTTATTAACATCGTAAAATGCATTGCTCCACGAGACATATTGATAGAGCACTACCTACTTTGTTTTTTTTTTCAGATTGTTAAGTCAAATTGCAGTATATTTTCCAAGTATTCCATCAATCAACTTTTCCATCAAATGAATGGAAAATAAAAATATGGGGTGAAACGCTTTCATTAGTGCTCAAATTATTCATGATATTTGTCCAATAAAACAGGCATTTCACGTACAACACAACAGTGGAACTTCACACAATTATCGATATTATTTACTTTTGATCATAATTGTTTGGTGTTCATTATTATAAGAGGAAAGATATGTGCAGAATCCATTTATGATGAAAAATGCTCCTCGAACAATATAACATCCCAAAGCAGCTACGATACTCAAGTTCAAAACAAATGATAGACGACCGGCTCCGTATTACATAATAGATGGAAAAACCTGTTTCGCCTTACTATTTACACCACTCTAACCAGAGCATACAAAAGTAAGCATTCAGACCGCACGCTATTTCTCTATGTCTCCGACTCAAACTGTTGTCCGAGCTCAACAAGTGTGTCTCGGAAAGATTAATGGACCTTTCCTGAAAGTTTCCGCCGTTTCTAAAGTAAAGGCCCGAAGTTCGGTGTCGGCCCCTCGAATCAACTCGGGACTCTTAGAAGTAATGTGTTTCCACAAAATAAAACCTTTTTTAGCTGCTAGCTGGCTAATGGACTGAAACAGCAACTGTCTGCAATAAAAGGTAAACATGCTCTCAAGTATCGCGGAAAGGTATAGTCTCGAAAATTGAAGACATTGGCAGGTTTTTGTTAGATACTTTCACAGATTTGTCAAATATCGTTAAAAAAATTGGACACATTCGTATTACAATAATCAAAAATTTCAACTAGAAGCGGTTCTTCTTATAAATATAGTTGTATGAAGTTTCTGAATCAACTGATCATATTGATCATTATGAAAGATGTTATCCTCATTATAATGGCAAGGATAATGAAAATGATAAAAATTAAGTTATTGATGTGGAACGTAGTACTGGTTTTTGGACCAAAATGACCATAAACTAGCAAATATACCATATTATCTACCTCATATCAACTTGATCTCAAAGCAAAGTGAGAATTGTAGTCCTCAAATTATCCTTGAAAAGATTGTCACACCTTTCCTGATAATGATATAATTATCATCATTCACTTATAAAGTGTGGTGAAACCTCAAGCTATAAGTCGACACAGTCAGGTTTCACGGACTACTGGCTTTCTGACGCAACCGTTCGAATCTACATGTTTTTACCCGAACAATATTGAAAATGATATTTCGTCAACGCGCTGGAAGAAATGTGTTGAAATCAAAACGATCAGAGAACTTCAAAAAATTATATTTTGTCTTGACGAAGTTGTATCAGAACATCACGTGCATAGACATATGACTATCATAAACTATGCTATTATGGATTTTTCTATAATATAATTTTGTCGTCTGCATACAGTAGTAGCCAAGCCAAGTAAACGCCCTCGCAGATCAATCCAATTTCCGATGAAATTCATGTTAGCTCCGACTTCTTCCATATTTGTATCCGATCCGATGCGATTTCACACGTCACTGAGTCTTGTCGCGTCGCAAACCGGATGGCTGCGTTCTGATCGGGAAAATCGCTGATTTCATGCCGTTTTTGCACGCTAGTTACTACCGATGGCGTATTAGCCATTCCTTGCACGACTTCGCTGATAAATCTGGGTGAAGTTGGGAAATCGGTTTTCCGGCAGATATTTACATAGTCTTTTTATGTCGCATAAGAAATGGGACCTGCTCGTAAAAGGGGCTTGACGTGAGTTAACGAAGGTGAAGGATGAGATAAGATACTTTTTAGGATATCTGCTGATTTGATTCGTACTGAAATATCAGGTGAAGATTTGTCTGGTATCTGATCATGCTCCATCCGAAAATAAGCAAAATGAAACTACGTCTCCTTGATAATTTCTTGAGTAGCAAGATTGCGCTGAAAAGCTAAAGATTTCTGTTGCGTCTTTGGACTGCGTTAACCATTAATTACTATTACCAAAGGTCTCAGTTAACGGTTTTTTGCAAGCAGAGAGTCTTCATTGACTCATTATACTGAATCCTTGATCTTGATCCATGATGTTTCTCAGGAACCGGTACATAAACGACTTCTCATTTTATTACTGTACATAATATTTTGATCCTAGCAAGGTTTTTGATGTTGATCTCATAATTTTCTGAGACATTCCTTCTGACATTTTTTGAAATTTCTTGATAAGTAGTTGCACTCTTGTTCAGGGTAGTTATTTAGGAATGGCAAGGTGCCAGATCTCAGAAACTATTAATCTCAGGGACAAAAAAAATTATTGGGTAATATTTCTTAGAGAAAAAGCTAGAATCATATTAGAAGTTCTCAGGAAGGCCACAATATTTATATTAGAATATTTATTAATTATCAATCTCATGTAGCTGTAATTTTGTTTCAAGTTGTCTTATCTAGTTTGCTTTATTCACTGTAAAATCAAGATAATGAACCCCAAAAATCTGTTACAAGTTCTCCTTCGAAACAATAATTTTGTTTTCTCATCTTTTCACCCACTTTTTTATTTGTGACACTAAACATAGCACTCTTGATAAGAATAACCATAAGAAGTTAATGATGTCTCACATCAACTATTATTGTAATTGATTAGTTAATTACCATTTTCTTGAATTTTCCTTTTCACACTTTTTTTCCGGTTCTTTGTCTCGTGGTCGTTTGGGAAGTTAAGGCATGGATTTGTCAAGTTTCCATCATTAAAGAAAAATGTGAACAGAAAATACTATCAAAGCAGCTGCTGTCAGTTTGAACATTCAATGCTGCTTTATCTTTGTTCTATTCTAAAAGTTATCATGATCAGTTTCACCTATACGCACTTGATTGACGATTCTAGCAAAATTTGATGTATTTCGAGAACTTAGTACAAGATTTTTGACAAATACATCAACAAGGACAATGTTGAAATAATTATTGTCAACTTTTATTTTCTCAATTTCTAAGAGAACAGAGATAATGCTCACCAAGTAGATCTGTGATATGCTGATTAAAATAAACATGAAACACTCAACTCAAAATGAAGTCTATAGTCTGTAGTCTGCTATAATTTCCTAGCAGCAGTCCAACTCTTAATTTTTATCTCATACTGTACCATAATGTATCATTCACCGGACTCAACTCACTTGACATAAAATGTTGGCAACATAAGTTCCTATCTATATTACCTGGGTGGTGACATGGTTTGGTTGGCGCCATCTCATGGATTGTGAGGCGGACTGCCACTCTTGTGTGTGTGTTTTGACAAGAAATTACCTTCCCTTTCAAACCGATTGAAAAAAAAGGACACCGTATGAGAGAAGACATTGTAAACAGTCGTGCAACGACATTAAATGTCTAGGAATTCCATAAATTTCTTGACCCGTACTTGAATAAGTCATTTACCGGCCTTCTAACGTTAATTTCTTTTGACGAACAATACCTAATATCGGTCTTGTACGATAAACATTAGGAACGATGAATGATTCTGGAAAATTGATTTTCATATTTGTGAGGATGTAAAGGTGGCGCCCTCTATAATCAAGAGCCATACTACGATCATCATCGAATTTCGCATGACAAGAAACCCCCAAAAACTAATTTTCATCAAAATATCGACATAAGTTCACATATTATTATTTAAAAATTAAAAAAAAATAAAACTTCAACACCTTGTAGCTCTGTAACGAAGCATTTTCGAACATAAGTTTATGGGAAATGTTCTTCTTACTCTAGCAAGGAGACTCATCGGTATTTTTTTCTCAATATTTATGAAAAACCTTGTATACCAAGACAGTATAGTATGACAAATGAAAAAATTCTCAATCATTAAACATAACGGTGATTTTGTCCAAAAACTATAAATATTATACAGTGTGTCGCAGATAAGATGGATACACCAATGTATTTTCCTTATTTGATGAGGTCGGGTTCAAAATTTCGTCCAGTCGTGCAGACTGATGTGCCACACGGCCACACTCTTCATGATATAACTGAAATTTTAATTTTGAAGCACGCCTACTACGTCTTCGCAAAAAGGGTCAATTCTTGATATTTTGCTTCGTGTCAGATACATTGGAAAAAGTTGCTGGAAAAAAAATATTAAATCACTATATTACCCAACTTGTGAATTCCCATCATAGACATAGGGAATAAGATTATGTGTTCATCATTAGGTTCAAATCATAGTCAATGTTAAGTTTACCACCCTAGGCAAATACATTTCAAGCACTTTACTAACGAACTTGAGAATTCCCATCGTTATGCCGCCCTAGACATAATGAAATGATGTTCCCATCATTGAATCGATAGTGAATGTTAAATTGATAACTCTAGGTGAATACATGTTTGAGAATTCATCGCACAAGTGAGTGTTTATCATAAGATCACCATAGGTATAATGATGTTCCCATCATTGATTATATAGTGGACGTGAAATTAACAACTCTATGTCAATAGTTGTTTGACAATTTATCGCACAAATTGATTTTTCACCATTGGATTACCGATATATTGAACGTTTCCATCATAAGATTCTAAAATTGATCCTCTCATCATCAAATCTGAAGAGGATGTGAAGTCAACAAGTGAATTTGTAACATTAGACCTTCCCAGACATGATGAAATGATGCTCACATCATTAAATCTATAGAGGAGTGAATTTGTAAAATCAGACGACCCTTTGGCTTGATGAAATGATGATACCAACGTTAAACTCTACAGTGGATGGGAATTTTTGGCATCACATACATCTTTTCAAACTAAACTTTACCGCGCAAGAGAATTTCTATCGTTGGACCACCCTAGGCATACTGGAATGATGTTATGTCATCATAAAATTCTATGATTGATGCTAAATGTATCAACGTGGTGAAAAACTTCTACATTACCTACATCACCCAAAAGATTTTGTATTGTCAGACCACACTGCAGTGTAGGTGAAATAAAATTGTATCTATCATCTAATTTCATGATGGATGTAGTTTTAACCTCCCAAGAGCCCAAAATCATTTTTTATAAAAAGGAACTCACCATCTTTTTTCATTTTAAAACATTCATCGTTTTTAACATTATCATACATTATGATCCTACCCTGGTTGTGAGTGCAATAAACAAAATTGAAATAAGCAGAATCAATGGACGTTGAACGATCATAACGATCTCTTCGAATTTTTCTAATGGTTTTCCACCTCACAAAGTCGTCTTTTTATCCTCCGTAATCCGTAACACCACATAGACGTCATTGTGAGTTGCACTTCTCTACTTCTACGCCTTTTTCTTGAAGTCTTCGACAAAAAAAGGAGATGAAGCGAAAATTACAATTTGAAATTTAATGGTATACACAAAACATGTTTTAACCGACTTGCATTAAAATAAAGACTAAATCAAAGATGTATGACGTGTGTCAGGGCAGGTTGGGGCATGCTCCTTTATTTTTCAGCTCTTAAAATGGTGATCGATTCCACATATCTTGAGTGATGTGTGATCGATTCGAGCTAAGACGAAGGTACTACAACATCTTATCCATAAGAAGAGGCCGAAATGTAATCGATATAAGCTAATGGGTGGTTTAACTGGGGGTTTTATACTTTCAATATGGAACATTATAACTTTTCCATTTTAAGGATATTTGAATCAGCCATATAACTATAACACGAAAACTTGCAACGTTGCTTTTCTAATAAGGCACATAAATTTTCCGTTTAAGAATTTCATTCCAACATAATGACGAAGTAATACGCGCCGTTTCCCATCTCGCATACTTTAGAAACTTCCAAGTCAATTACAAAAAGCAATACGTCAAAATTGGCGTAATCCTTGAGTAACTTTGCCATCAAAATTTCTATGGAGAATAGAGATCTGCAATCACCTTGGCTCTATTCAAATCTGACTAAGACTAAGTCAATTAGTTCAAGTAATACGTATGGTCTATTATGAGAAGAACAATTTGCCGGGGCGTCGAAATGCTGCGGGTGTTTCTATTTGGACAATACTTGCACGACAGTTTCCCGAAAGTTTAGAACTAGGTTTGAAGTTCTAGATGTAGAGTATACAGTGTTGGATAATGTTCAGGGTTGAGGAAATGGTCGAAACTATTCCAATACTGGTCAATTGATGAACAACGATGACTAAACTTTTCGTCGCCAACTTTATTTTGTTTACAAAGTACACTTATCTTTCTCATGGAGGGAACCTGGAATTATTGAGTTCTATATTTTTCTTGAACTTAAATCGCACTATTTTTTCATGTTGATGAGCTCATTTCTTTGATACATAGCATAATATAACCGTTTTCAATAAAAACAAGTATTTCCTAGATTAAAAGTTCTAGTTTTCTTCATTTTTTTTACCTCGTTTCTAAGTTGAAGCTTGTGAAGCGCTTCGAGTTTGTACGTAAACTCGGACGCCACCCTTTGGACTTATGTGGCAGCTCATGCTCATCTGCTTGTCGGATAGCCTCTAGACATTTAAGAAAATGATTCCGGCGTTCAGTGATAGTGATAAGCTGCGCTCTGGAAAGGCAGTGGGAAAATTTTTCCAAAAAATAGTCCAGTCTCTCTGTTACCGTTGCGCCTTCCAGAAATAAAGGACAAATTTCAGGAAACTCACTGGAATAGGGAAAACTAGGATATCGATATATCACCCACATTTCCCTACCCTGTTGCTGTAACTAACGTTACGTGGTGAAGTTGAGAGGAGTTTGGATTTGAAACCGCTGAAAAAGTCGGGAACGACGGTACGGAACGGAACGGAGTATTTGCTCAACTTGTACGGCTAATCGCTGATGGACAAGTGCTCTCGTGTTTAGAAAAAAAAAATGACATTTTGGTGGTTGATTAAGAAAATATCCAAACAAGATGGAAAAACGACAAAAGAAAAGCGGAAAATTCTGTTGATATGCTGATAATATTTCTGTATTCTCACACGATATGTATTCTTTCCATCAAATAACTCACAGGTTTTGAATCAAACAAAAAATGTTATATTATAGCTTTCTTTTGGTAGAGGTAGTAAACACAAAAGTAGATAATGGGGGAACTTGCATGAAAAATTGAATCTATTTTTTTTATTGCAAACTAAAGAAAATCGCAAACAAATCGATGCGTTTTTTTTTATTTTGTAAAAATATGATTTTTCTAATAGTTATTCAAGTTAAAAGTTTTGTATATATAGATATACTGAGCATGGTGTTCCGATGTTATGACGCCATAACATTGCAATTTTAGCACACTTCAAAGTGTTATGTCTCCGTCAATTTTCGACCAACATCAAAAAGAAAAAATATGGGTCTCTTTATTTTTCAGGGACTTTCGATTCCAGCAATAAAAAAATTTGAGGCAAGTTTCCCATTATAGAGTATGGAACTGGTTCTTTGTAACGAAGCAATCATTATTGTCATTGATGTCACATGATATCTCCAGCTAAATTATATTCTCTTTCGTCATACAAAATTGTTCTCCATCAGCAAATATCGAGTTAAAACCAATTCCGTTGAAAACATGTCACACCAAATTCAATTTGAATTCACTTTCCAGTTTTTCAAACTGTTCCATCGAAATGTAATTATTACTGTATTTGAGCAAAAATTCACCAATTGCGAATAATGAAAACAAAAATTTATCGCACTGTGCTGTGCCTTCGATGCACAAAACAAAAGGCAGCCTAAATGGCAAATAGCCGCAGTTAAATCATTTCAATGGAAATTCGTTCTTCCGGACTCTGGGCTAAGGGAATGTTGGTCAGTGGGAATATTTTCAACGATTATTAAATTGCAGAGCTTTGTAGTAGAACCTGCGTTTGAAGGGGGATCCTGCGGTGAAATACCAATATTTGTGGCGTTTGCGTTGGAGAATAGTTGTGTGTTTGGCATAATTTTCACGGTGCTCAGTATGTCAAATCGATTTTCAGCTTGTATGATTCAACCAATATATTATTTGAATATGAATTTAAGATCATTTTTTATTGTATATCATACCAAATTTAAATTGTGATGATGAAAGTTCACTGAAGTTCAAAAAGTCTTGATCACTTTCACGCCTTTTTCCGCTTAGCTCAAGTATGTCAAGACGTCCGGAAAGGTTTTTTGAAAGGGCGCCAGTGGTTCTGGCAGGAGATGTTTCACTTTTTTTAAAATATAATTGAGTGTAAATCAAGGAAAATGTTGATACCAGGTGGCTTTGCAATGCTGGATTGTGTGACACTCCCCAAAATTTTCCGGGATCGATTTTCAACGGGGATGAGAAAAATCGTTGATTTTCACAAGTCTCGGGCGCCACCCCCTGTATTTCACGTAGGAGAGTTCTCGTGCTGTCTAGATTTCACATACCGTAACGCTATTTGACAAGTTTAGTATGACAGTTCTTACCCATGATACTATAACAAACAAGATATGATCACGCGCAGGTTTCGCTGACGTCATTGCGTGTCCGAACCTCAAAATTCATAGGTTTCTTAGGTTAATCGGTTACCATGATACTGAAACAAACATGATAAACTCTCGCACATCACACTTCAGAAGTCATCCCGTGACCTAACTCAAACCTATACAATCAATGTCACGCGGGGACGTCATGCGTGAGCCAGTTCAAATTTTGACCAGCAAATGGTTACTAGGTAACGTTATGTATGTTTTAAATCCAGCGACATCAGCTCTATATGATATGGTATAATTTACATTTGGGTTAGATTGGGTTAGTTTGGCTTGATTTCGCAAAAATTAGCGACATCATCTCTCTATATGACATGGTAGAGTATATTACTTTTGGGTTTGATTCGGCAGAAATAGTTGTTTCATTTTCACAAATAATTCTTCCAAATGTCACATCTTGGCAACATGGTATTGCATGTGTCATTTTTGTGTCACTTAAAGATAACTTTCAAGGAGTTTTTGCGTTGATTGTTTTGAAAAATCGTCGAATTTGTAGACTTTTGAAATATTGTATTTTTTTCAAAACCTCATATTTCATAAATTTTTTTGTTCACATGTCTCTTATATCCTATTATCTATCGATTCTATCAAAAAACAGTGCAAATTCGATGGATCCTAATATGTACCAGACCCATAAATCGTTATAAAAGTAATTTCTAATAACTTTTCTATATTCAACAATCAGAAAACAAGTTGGACAAGGAGATTTCATCAGAAAAAAATCAGGTTATAACACTCGGAAGTCAACAAAATAGCGGATCCGGATTGGGTCATTTGGACACGAGAACTCTGAAATCACATTTGAAATACCTTGTCCACAACGTTACTGTATTATCGTAGCGTGAAAGACACGAGAACTTACTGATGTTTATCGGGTAGCTTTGAAACAGTGGAGAAAGTCAAAGCGTTCGTTGTTTCCAAAATTCCGCCAATTTCCGCTCTTGAATGGAATACTGAACTTTTTTAAAACACAGGTAGTGATAGAAAATAAATCAAACAGTCTATTTGTACCAATTATTAACAATTTGACTGGTTTCCAACCAGCAAATAAAATAGAAATAACGTGAAGAAATACAGTAGAAAAATTAGTCAAACTCTCCCGGATACGGAAAAACCGACGCGATGGGGTCAGTGTGCATCCTGACGAAATAAGTTGAGAGAGGCACGGGAAATTTGTAGAATCAGACTTTGGCTGACTGATTTTCCGACTGTGAGAAAATTAATAAAACTTTACAAATACGCATAGTAACTCCAGAAGCCCCTCCGTTATGTTCCCCGGAATTATCTCAAGAATGTTAGATAATAAAAAAAAACAATTTCGGCAGAAAACGCGGTTTTGAACATTTTGTCTGAAATTTCTCAACCGGCAGAGATTCGTTCTCCTGAAAAATTAAATAAAACAGACTCCAGAAATAGTAAAGAATCTGAGAGGATTCCGTGAGGCGAGTCCTGACATACCGGTAATAAGACTGAGTGGCAACACAAGGTCACCGAAAATTCCTACTACAAAAAAGTTTTGATCAGGATGAAGTCAATATCTTCATGGATGCATATCATCTTCTTCTCATAACACCACAAACGTGAATAATAATTATACATAGCAAACATTTCTATCTCAACTTGCATTCTGTAATCAAATGATATCTGTAAATCAATTGTCAAGCAAAACTTCACGTCCGAGAATAAATTCCGATATTTTAAATTTGTCAAGGGAACAAAGTTTCGTGTATTGTATGCTTACTCGATATTCTGGAAACAACTTCGGACCAAACTTCGCGCTCTCGAGACCTGCTTATCATAATGTAGTATCTCTCCGTATATAGTGTATACGGTTTGTTTCTTCGTTGGGTGGATAGATGTCCAGTTGTGATAACTGAGTTTGGAAAATTTATTCAAATCTGTATGTTCTCGAGCATATTGGATTTTGAATAATCGGAGAATATATTTCATGTTGAACAGATCTGGTACTTTTCCACCGATATGAGAATTTATTTCTTCTTTGCAGTTGTATAGAAAGAATACTTCTCATATTTGGATATTTTGAAGGTGAAATAAGAGAGCGGAATAGGGAACGTGGAACTTCCTCATTCACTACAGCTTGATCTGTCGATATCACAAAAGTATATTAGACTCTGTTTTATACACCTGACGCTATGTTCAACCTTTTGGAAAGTGTTTACCTTAACCTCAACCAGGGTGCGATCATAGCAGTCGTGCTATCTAAAGCAAATAATCAGATTGCTTTGCCATCAGGACAAAATATTCACAGCATGGCAGTATGGTTGTTTGAACCATATATTTTGCTTTGACCAAATCTCACCTAAGGTATGGAATTCCATTGAGAGTAGGCACCCAAGCTTAGATGTCTTACAGAAACGGGCTACTCACTTTAGCTTCACTGTATATTTTCGAGGCTGTTACTGTCGTTCACAAACTTGCTCTATGACAATAATAGAGGATCGCCAACTTTTACATGATACACGTAGATTCTCATTTTGATCGCTCCCGCTACCTACCCTTGTGGTACCACATTTCAGAAATCAATTGAAGAATTAAAAATCTTCATCCATATGCCCCTGAAATCAAGAACAATTTCAGGTCTGATACATTTCAGAGAATTTATGAAAGATCTCATCCTCCAATATGTGTATTATGGTTTAGATAAATTTCATAGTAGTGATTTGAAAGATGAGTTTTGGTATTCAAATTCGAATGTAGACATTTTCAAATTGTACTTAATTAGTAGTTCAGGTAACGCTTCGTTTTGATTTCAACTCATTAAAAATTAGGAGATGAATAATTTGTAAAATGCTGGCCAACAAACTATTAACATGGCTCTAATATTATTAGCATTGTTAGGATTTTACCCGTGAGAGTTCACATTTCCAAGTTACAGTTCACTGCAGTAGTTATAACTTTTATACGTCAGTGGGGAAATCACTTAGCATAATATTATCAACTCCTAAAGAGACATTGGGTGGTATGAATAAAGAACAAGGTAATGCTTTTACTACTGATTACTGATTACTGAAGTACAGGCGCTACGAGTTTCGGGCTGTTGGCCCCGACACCGCAGCCTCTAGTTGGGCTTATTGTATCTTCTCTGTGCCTGTCTCTCAGTCGAAGAGCTCCATTGCCCGAATAAGGTTTATGACTCGTTCTACTGTTTCCCTGTCCGTCCTTGTGAATTCCCCATTATCTCTTCTCCAGTACGCCAGCGCTTTACATTCGAATACAATGTGGGAGGCTGTTTCCTCCTCCTCGTTGCACAGCCTACATATGGGTTCCTCGTTGAAAAGACCCATGATATGCATGTGTTTCCTTAGAGTGCAGTGTCCAGTTAATATACCTGTTACTTTCCTAAGCTGATTCCTGCTTAGTTGCAGTAGGCTTCCAGAAAATGATGATTCGATCTCGTCTGCCATCATTAATTTACTGTGTTTCAGACCTGGTGATTGGCACCATCTAGCTTTCTGTTGTTTTTTGGACCAACAGTTCAGCCAACCTCTCACAGAGGATTTTGTAATACCAATAGCAGGTTCTGGACCCAGAAGTGGTGTGTTTGCAGCTTTGCGTGCTAGTAGATCCGCCCGCTCGTTCCCAGCTATCCCTGTGTGTCCTGGTATCCATCCAAGAGTAACATCGTTAGATACTCCCAGTGTGGCAAGGTTTTGCTGACAATCCATGACTTGTTTGGATTTGGTTTCCCGACAGGAGATGGTTTTGATTGCGGCTTGGCTGTCACTAAGGATAAGGATTTTCCTTCCTCTGTAGCCACTCCTGAGATTTTCTTGCACGCATACGTTTATTGCATGTACTTCTGCCTGGAAAACTGTAGCGTACATCCCGAGTGGTTCACATGTTTCCCACTTTGGATTTTCACCTACGATTCCGGCACCAGTTCCCCGGCTTGTTTTGGAGCCGTCTGTGTACCATATTGCCCCATTAGCCATCCGGAGTTGTTTCACCGTTTCCTCTTCCCATATTAGCTTGGTCTTAGGAGACGTGCTAAAGTTGATATTTTCAACATGATATCACTCCTCATTGTTACTAAGTGGTTCGTGACTGTGCTGGTTATCTTAGTGTGTCCTTGGGAGTTTGAGTGACTCCAGTTCCCGGTGTTGCTAAGTCTATATGCTCCCATCCTTGCTTCCATTTTGATATAGATATGTAAAGGAGGTAGGTTAAGCATGGCCTCCATGGCAAGTGTTGGAGTGGTTTTCATGGCTCCCGTTACACAGAGACATGCTAACCTCTGAACTTTTGCAAGTTCCGTGGCTGCTTGTCGCTGCTCGATTTTCGGCCACCAGACAACAGAGCTATAGGCAAGGGTGGGTCTTACCACGGTACAGTAGAGCCAGTGTACCATGCGCGGATCTATGCCCCAATTCTTTCCTATCGCTCTTTTTGTTGCCATTATTGTGGCTTTACCTCGATTCACTATTTTCTGTAGGTGTGAATTCCATGTGAGTTTGTCATCCAGGATGATGCCTAGGTATTTGACTTCTCTTACCACCTGCAGTTCTTGTCCAAAGAACATGGGTTTGAATAATTACGCTGTCTTCCTCTTTCTCGTAAAGCTGACCAGGGAGGTTTTCTCAGGATTGACCTTCAGGTTCACCTTCCTGCACCAATCTTCTACGATTGTCAGAGCTGTCTGCATCAGTTCTGATATTGTCTTGGTATGTTTGCCAGTGATAAGTATTGCTACGTCATCGGCATAGCCTTGGGCGTAGAAACCTTTGCTGTTTAACTCTACCAGTAGTTTATTTGCGACTAGGTTCCAGAGGAGAGGGGACAAGACTCCACCCTGGGGGCAGCCTTTAGCTGCCTCTATAGTTACAGTTTTGTCAAGCATAGTTGCTTGAATTCTCCTACCTTTCAGCATGTTTCTTATCCACCTACAAACTGTGTCTTTAATTCCACGCCGATTGATTGCGGTGGTCATTGAATCGAAGGAGGTGTGATCAAATGCTCCTTCTATATCAAGGAATGCAGCTAGGGCAACTCCTTGGTTGTTCAGTGGTTGCTCTATTTTATGAACAAGTTCATGCAGAGCAGTTTCACATGATTTGCCAGGTTGATAGGCGTTTTGGTTTTTGTGTAGTGGCCTCTCTATTAGGGAGGTCTCCCTAATGTGCCTTTCAATCAATGCTTTTACTATAATTCATAGAAAAAGATTCACAGCCTTCATTTGGGTCTTAATTGTTATTAGAGGATCTTCAAAAACCCAAGCAGAGTTGAAGAGCTCTAGGATGCAATTGTGAGGCATCAGTACTGTGGTCTCCAGAGACTCATTGTCATAGTGACCATATTGAGCGTGCATGTATTAATTGTTATATTTTTCTACTTTTTTGCCTCTGAACTTCGTTCTGTAGATATATTACTATTATTTTTCTTCCTCTTAGTCTTATAATTCAACTAGCCTAAACCCCCGGCGCCGCCCGCGTTGGGTTTAGGCTGGTCTATAAATAAGATAATAATAACACGTTTTTTTTTTCAAATTAATTTTTTTTGGTCCCGCTGGCCGTATACCTCATAGAACATACATAATAACAACATTTTTTCTTTATTTTTCTCAATTTTTTTTTCCTCTAGCTGATCGTCTACCCCATACAACCTACATATTACCAACATAGACTTTTTTTTTTTCATTTTTTTTCTCTAAACCATCTTTCTTTCTCATGGCCACTTTTCAAGCCCTACAAAACCGTAATGAGAGATTCTCCGTACGACGTTTCCACCATCATCAACTTTGATTTTTTAGATACGGTCCTGGATTTTTCATGATGGATTTCAAGAGCCTCTCATGTTCCTAAACCAACAATTTATCGCAATTATTTGAAAAAATTATATTGATGGATTTTTCCATAAGAGCTCATGTGTTAGAGAGAGACAAAAAATACATTTTTAATAGGATTAAAAACAAACACCTCTTTTTTAATCAGCGCGATACATCGTTGGTTAAGGAACATAAGAGGCTCTTTAAATCCGTAATAAAAAGTCCAGGAACGTATTTAAAAAAACAAAGTTGATGATGGCTGCTCAAAGACGAAACGTCGGTTCTTCAATTTAATAACGCTTTATTGTAAAGGGCAAAAAGTGGGGATGAAGAATTTCCATTCATTTTAAAATATCTCTTCAAATGAGGTCAGAAAAAATTAAATACGCAACTTTGCCTCCATTTAACCGACCTTGTATTTCTTACGGTTTCCAGAGTTCCCGTGATAGACATCCTTATCTTGGACACACTGTATAAGATAATAATAACACTGATTTTTTTATTTCTTCCAAATTTATTTTTTTATTTTCCATTTCTTTTTCTCCCGCTGGCCGTATACCCCATAGAACCTACAAATTAACAACACAGACTTCTAAATTTTTTCATTATACAATTTTTTTATGTTTCTATTTTATATTTTTCATTTTTTTTTCCTAAACCATATTTGGGTAGAGGCCAATGACTGTGCAAATTTCCAGAGAATTTTGTGCTACGGTTCAAAAGCCTTAGGGAAAAAAAGACACAGACTTTCACATTGATATATAAGATAATAACACAGATTTATTTATTTCTTTTTGATTTATTCTTTTATGTTTCATTTTTTTTTCTCCCGCTGGCCATATGCCCCATAGAACCTACATAGTAACAACACATTTTTTTTAAAGAAGGGGGCTTTCGTGGCGTAGGGACAGGAAGGGAAATGAGAAAAGTTGACAAAGGTCGTGGGTTCAAATACCTCCTGGTGCCAACTTTTCTCATTTCCCTTCCTGTCCCTACGCCACGAAGACCCCCTTCTTTACATTATTTGGGCAAAGAAACTTCCCTTACACATTTTTTTTGATTTTTTTCCAATTTATGTTTCTTTTTTTTTTTTTTTTCTCCCCATATTATTTGAAACACAGGCTTTTTTATTTTTTTCATTTTTTTTTATTATTTTTCATTATTGTTTCATTATCTATTTTTTTTTTTCCTGAACCATCTTAGGATAGAAGCTAATGACTGTGCAAAATTTCAGATAATTCTGTGCTACG
Organism: Orchestes rusci; assembly: GCA_958502075.1. Taxonomy (NCBI): domain Eukaryota; kingdom Metazoa; phylum Arthropoda; class Insecta; order Coleoptera; family Curculionidae; genus Orchestes; species Orchestes rusci. The sequence goes on from OY293306.1 coordinate 42,264,159, forward strand.
GTTCAAAGGCCTTAGGAGAATGATCATACGGATTTTCATTTTTATATATAAGAAGAAATAATAATAACACACATTTTTTTTATTTCTTTTAAACTGATTATTTTATGTTTTATTTTTTTTTCCTCTCTCTGGCCGTATACCCATAGAACCTACATAGTAACAACACATTTTTTTAATTTCTTTCAATTTATGTATTTTTTTTATTTATTTTTTTTTCATTGTTTTATTTGTTATTTTATTTCCTAAACCATCTTATGGTATAGGCTAATGACTGTGCAAATGTTCAGATAATTCTGTGCTACGGTTCAAAAGCCTTGAGTAAATAAACATACAGATTTTCATTTTTATACAGGGTGTCCAGAAATTACGCGTCAGGATTTTGGTGGGCGATTCTACATGAAAAATTAATGCAACAAACTTCTATACAATTTTTTCAAAAACTCAAAATTAAGGAAGATACAGGGTGTTGAAAAATATTTTTTTTTTCTTATTTTTTTTAATAACTTTTTTTCTAGTGTAATGATTTTCGCCAAATTTTGCATGCATGTCACTAGTGTTTCTTTGTATTCACCCTATTAATTTGACGCTAGTCGTCAATGACAAAAGGCTAAAGCTGTCCTTCACCTTAGGAAAATTACTTAGAACTTTTTTGTTTTAATCTTTTTATAAATTTGGATGTCAAATTAGTAAAGAGCATCAAAATACTTTTTAAAAAGGTGCTCGTGTTGCATCATCGTAGAATTAACGGTTTCCGAGAAAAACGACTTTAAACATTAACCATACCTTAAATAATTAAAAATTCGTACTTTGAAAAGATTTTTGAAGTTTTTAAAAAAATTGTATAGAAGTTTGTTGCATTAATTTTTCATGTAGAATCGCCCACCAAAATCCTGACGCGTAATTTCCGGACACCCTGTATAATCTGAAAGGTGTGTGTGAAACTTCAATTGAATAAATAAATAATTCAAGATGATGATTCTCTTATACACATATCTTTTCCAATCCCATACACTCATATCAATATCTTTTTCAGCAAATGCCCAAGGCTTTGATTCACATCTTCGAGGACCAGCCTTTGTTATGGAACCTCCATCTCGGTTGGAATTCTCAAATTCCAGTGGAGGTTGGCTAGACTGCTCCGCATCAGGAAGTCCTCAGCCTTCGATAGACTGGTTGAGTGTAGATGGAACATCAGTAGGGGATGTTTCCGGCATCAGAAGGGTGCTCAGAAATGGAACACTATTTCTGATGCCATTTCCAGCAGCGTCGTATAGGTCAGCACTAACTTTTGTTATTGATAATTGATATATCTTATATATATTTTCAGGCAAGATATACATAGTACAGTTTATAGATGCGTAGCATCGAATGCAGTGGGTCGAATTATTAGCAGAGATGTACAAGTTAGGGCTGGTAAGTGAATCATTTTATCTTGAAGCAAGGTCATGGGAATTTCAGAATTATTAGTATTGAATCTAGAATTTTTTGGAGTCAACACCATTGTGATACTGATTCTGTTTCAGTGGTAACACAATCATTCAAAGTGGAGGTGGAGGTAATACCTGCGGCGCGAGGCTGTACAGCAGTGATCAAATGTAAAGTGCCAAACTTTGTTAAGGATCTAGTTAGGATAATTTCCTGGGTACAGGAACCAAGTTTTTTTATTTATCCATCTTTGCAAGGAGGTGAGTACAAATTTCATGACAAATTTATTCACTGAACGACAACCGTTTTACTGATGGACAAATTTTAATGCGCTCTTTCTAACCACAGATCTGTATAGTATCAGACACCAGACTTAATGAACTCATGAATTTTACCATATAAATTATAATAGCCCATTTGAATAATTTCTGAAAGTCTCCAGAAAAGACACAAAAAGACCCAATAGGATCTTGCTCATCTCAAAAGATGACATTCCATTATAAATTTAATATTGTGCGTCACTAAGGAGCGCGATGGGAAAAAATTGACATGAAACGAGTTCAGAACGGGATTAGTTCTCAGCCTTTTGGCGTCTCAATTCTCATTTATGATTGAGAACAGAGTTAATGAACAATTTTTATGAGATAAGGGTTAACAAAGTAGAAAGGAAAATTAATTATCGATTGGGCAGCATGTTGTTTTTGTTTTGTTTACGATGAAGTAGAGATCAGATGTGTCTACTAAAATTATGTTTGAATTATTATGTAGTGATTATTATGGATTCGATGTACTTTTTCTTGTTGATTATAACAAAAAGAAGTCACATCGCTTTGGTATTCTTATCTTATCCCGGAAAGAGCCGACTTTCCTAAAATTATTCAGAATCGTCAATTATTTGTTTCATTCAGATAAACGTGCTTGAGTTTCAAAACATCTTTGATATGACAAGCGAAGGAATCGGACCAACTTTCATCACATGAGGAAAAAATATCAACACAAGATGGATATGTTTTTCTTTGTTTTATTTGATTAACAAGTTTGGAGACTGTTCGGCATCAGATTTTGTAAGATAGGTCGATTCACGTATGACGATTTCAATGGGACATGCAAAATTCCCTCACTTCTATATCTAGATTTTCTCTAATGCTGTATTCAGCATATTATATCATTGATGTAATAATTGACCTATTGATCCAGTAGATTATCGTCCAACAGCTGGTCCATGTTGAGTTTTCTAATCAGGTGTATGTTTTTATTGTGGATTGGCTAAGCATCGTAAAGGAAATGCCCTTGAGGCTCTCTGACAAGGATTGCATATCAATAGAAGTCACTTAACATAAGTAATATCAGGCTTAGTAGCTTCAACATGATAATTTCTACTTCCGTTGATAGGGAATTTCACCAACTTGCATAGTGGAAAGATCTCGTCCACTTTTTTTCCATTGAAGATCATCGATAAATTGTTCCCACAATAGCTTTGAAATTAAATGTGATGTGATGTTAAGCAAATGTTTGTCCAAAGCTTTTAACTGATCCTGAGACACCTATGGAAAGAAATGCAGCGGAAGGTTGTTCAACTTTTAACTTTCCATTAGTTGATTGAAAGTACAAAACTTTTAGATCATTCCTACCAGATGCAAAAGGTACAAAAACTTCAAACCGAAAATCTCTTTATAGAATTATCAACTACAAACTTGCTCTGTTCACTTAAATAAAATTCACGCCTTTAGAGTACTCTTCTGTGACGTTATCAAGAGACGAATCAGTTCATAAAACTTCCTAAAGGATCCAACTATGATCTTTCACAGTTTTTACAGACCAATCATAATTTGGTTACTTGTTAGTTTACTTCTCTACCTTCAAAAGAGAAGAACGTGAAACGACAAAATAACACTTTTTGGGTTTTAAAAGTATCAAAACTAAAATGTCTAGAGATGAATTTTATTCGGAAATTCTCAGGTACTTGAAAAGTGAGAGGTCTACAAACAAAGTTACATGATTGATAGAGGCTAATAATAATAGTACATTTTGTATCAAGGGCGGAAAGTGGATGATTTTGACGAGGGTATAAGTAGCAGCACGAGCGAAGCGAGGGCAGATATTAGCCGAGTCAAAATCATCTTTCGCCCGTGGTACAAACAGTGCTTTTTGTACAACAAAGAATAAAGAAAGAATTGAAAATCAAAAATAAATAATCAATACACTGCACTCCACTGCTGACAAGTCAGACAACTGACAAGTTTAGTGAGAACTGTCAATGTCAATCATGGTTACAATAGGTTTGTTCCGTATTCTTTTGTGGTGCGGATTCATTGTCACCGAGATTGTCACGTGATTAGTTCTTTTTAGTATGCTAGGCTGTCACGTGGTTATTAGATTCAGAGGCGTTGGGATCCAAGGAACCGTTGCTGAGCGACCTACTTTTGCGCCCACGGGCGCGAAAGTACTTTTAGGCCCGGCTGCCAAAATAAGCGACTTTCCGCCTGCTTTGCATGCATTGAAAAGTGGACTTCACGTGTAGGTTGTACAAAAAAATATTTTATATCATGTGTATCAAAAGTTGGGTGTTCTAGTTATTTATCGCCTTCTTAATCGTGAGCAACCAGTTGACAGTTTCACGTTTTCTAAGTTATGAATAACACGAATTGTTCGCAGACATAAATAACCTGTATGTGCGAGCAAACTGTTACAGCAATTAGTTAGACGATACGAAAGCCTCTATGTTAAGAGAAATAGCTCCAACATTCACCTTAATTGAAGCTTAAGCAGATTATTTATTAGATTCTGCTGTTGAAATAAGAAAATAATTGCGAGTTTTTTATTTTCCTTTTGAAAAAGAAACAACGAAGCAAGTTGTCTAGAGGTGCTTCACATTGCCCCGGAATTTTGCTTCCTATCTTTCTGATTTGAAAAAACCAATAACCACAAAACCCCAGCATAATTAAAGATACTAATCATGCAAGTTGAGGTACACGTAGATTCTTTGTACCGCCTCATCACATCATGATAGTGCCTATGAGAGTCAGTATTATTGTAAATATTCCAACACGAAAAAGTTCAACTAATACAAAATTCTTTAAAAACCCTCATGTGGATATTCTTCAATCAGCATCCATAGGTATTTCTGAACTTTTGAAGTACCTGAATCTACCGTCCTGCAAGGATAGAATAGTCAAAATATTATGTGAGATTTTTTTTTTATGTAGACATATCTGATGTAAGAAAAGTAGAGTTTACATATTCATCACTTCACTACGACCAACCAACTTCAACACTTAAGCTAGGTTCACAGTGGTATTAATAGTACTAGTACTACAGATACTCTACGCATTGTGGTAGAGCCATCAATCAAGCAAGTATGTGCTTGGGGATGGCATATTACAGTGTACTCACTATTTTATTATTATTATTATTATTTTTCATTTTCATTTTTTTTATCTGAAGGTATACCAATGTACAAATTTATTGGTACCTAGGTTATGATAATCTGAGTCTTGGGTTTTTGGAAGGCCGACTCGTGAGGAAAGACTCTGGCACTAAATTGTTCAAACGGAACAAACCTATTCCATATTGTCTCCATGGCATTTAACGACATAGATTGAAGAAAGGAATCCACGAGAGCAGTATTTCAACTCCAATCTACATCACCTCGTTAAGTATGGACTCAGTAGCCTAGTTTATACCGACAACTTGGTCCGCGGACCAAGTACCAAATTCGGACTATATCCGAACCAAATATTTGGTTCGAATGGTGTAAACAGTTGCGGACTAAGCTGGTCCGCTCTTGGTTCGGTACTCGCCAGCAAGTGTACCGAACTAAATTTGGTTCGATCTGGATCAAAAGTTTGAGGTTATATTGATTGTTATTATTGTGAATTGTGTTCTGAGTTTCTAAGGCAATCTGAGCGTACTTACGCATGTTTTTTTTGGTTACGGATTGTGTTGATGAATCATTTCGACTTGTTTTTGACATTTGACGAATTGCGGGCGTACACATTTAGTTCACGCGTTGCAAGGCAGTGTAAACGGGCAGAAAGAAAGCATTGGTCCTACCGTACTATCCCCACCAGCTTGGTCCTATCGGACCGAACTAAACGAGTTATCGATGTAAACTAGGCTAGTCTCTCAACGTCTTGGTCGCGGACATAATTGACGGGTCGGCGAGCGTGGGGCGGAATCCACTTGTTCATGCAGGTGCGGACTCAACGTGATGGAGCACATGGTCGCTTTCGATAATTTATTTTTTCTACGAGCGTGCGCAAAGTAGCCACTTCGCACACTCATTTGCGTGTGCAAAGTAACCTTTTCCCGCACTCAAATGTCAAATGTCAAATAACTACCTACCAATTTGTTGTTTTAAACTTCGTTTCCATACCAACCAAACTGTAGATAATGCACTTTGTAATGCACAAAACAATGTTCTTGTTACTTTTCCCTTTTCAGTCAAAATCAAAATGAAACACACAATTCTTTTTTTGCGTTAAAAACGCATTCGCCAGTAACGTAAACAAACATTGATAATGACGACTTTCAATCGGCATTTGTGAGTTGTTCTTGCTTGATTTTGGTGCAAACTACTGTGTTTATCGGAAATCTTCGAGAGATTTGAGCTGAATACTGGCATCAAAAAACCTGATCATGTATACAAACAAAGGGACAAACAAATTTATAAAAGTATAAACGATTAAACGAAGACTGAAGACTGACTGATCTTAATGACACAGCTGTCTAGAGTGTGTTGTCAAATCAAAACAGTGTTGCCAATAGCAGGGAATAAGGCGACAAAAGAGGAAATTTTATGAACAGTGATCGGACATGCCCTTGCATTTCAAATATAAAATAAATCAATTATGATTTTGATTATACCCATATTATCCAATTTCCAGCTGCCGCCACAAACTGTTCTTTCAATATAAATATTGTTAAGCATAAATAATCATTATTCTCAAGTTCTATGTTTTTAAGTGCGTTCAAATAATATATTATCTAAAGTTTTTCGTGTCTAATCTGTGGACGCTCGTAGAAAAAATATTGTTCCTAACAAGTTCGCAAAGTGTCTTTCCCGCCCTTAAAGCATATCCGAACTCCGCTTCGCGTCGTTCGTCTAACTGCTTTTGCGTGCGGGAAAGCATCACTTTGCGAACTTGTTAGGAAAATAACTATTTTCTACACTCATTTGCGTGTGCAAAGTAGCCTTTTCCCGCACTCAAATGTCAACTCAAATAACTACCTACCAATTTGTTGTTTTAAACTTCGTTTCCATACCAACCAAACTGTAGATAATGCACTTTGTAATGCACAAAATAATGTTCTTGTTACTTTTTCCTTTTCAGTCAAAATGAAAATGAAACACTCAATTCTTTTTTTGCGTTAAAAACGCATTCGCCAGTAACGTAAACAAACATTGATAATGACGACTTTCAATCGGCATTTGTGAGTTGTTCTTGCTTGATTTCGGTACAATCTACTGTGTTTATCGGAAATCTTCGAAAGATTTGAGCTGAATACTGGCATCAAAAAAACCTGATCATGTATACAAATAAACGGACAATCAAATTTATAAAAGTATAAACGATTAAACGAAGACTGACTGACGCAGTCTAGAGTGTCATGTCAAATCAAAACAGCGTTGCCAATAGCAGGGAATAAGGCGACAAAAGAGGAAATTTTATGAACAGTGATCGGACATGCCCTTGCATTTCAAATATAAAATAAATCAATTATGATTTTGATTATACCCATATTATCCAATTTCCAGCTGCCACCACAAACTGTTCTTTCAATTTAAATATATTGTTAAGCATAAATAATCATTATTCTCAAGTTCTATGTTTTTAAGTGCGTTCAAATAATATATTATCTAAAGTTTTTTGTGTCTAATCTGTGAACGCTCGTGGAAAAAATATTGTTCCTAAAACGTTCGCAAAGTGTCTTTCCCGCCCTTAAAGCATATCCGAACTCCGCTTCGCGTCGTTCGTCTTACTGCTTTTGCGTGCGGGAAAGCATCACATTGCGAACTTGTTAGGAAAATAACTATAATTCATATTTATGTATCGTCACAATTTTTGCGCATTGGGCGGCACATTAACGGATGTCATCGCGAACGAATAAAGCAAGAATAGACCAAAATATTATGTCACCGTGAGAATAATGAGTACTGAAATGGAGTAACTTCAGATCCGGAAGACTTTTGATAACATAAACCGAATTCATAGAAGTTCCTGAAGCTACTTAAAAGGTATGATTATTGTTCATCGAGCATTCCTATCGTACGTATTCGTATTGACACAACATATCGCTTTGCAAGGGCGTACCCAGGCAGTGGCAGGGGAGGCAATTCCCTAGAACTTCATAGAACAGAAAATTTGGCTTCCAAAGTGGTGACAAGATAAAACAAAAACCTCTAGGATGCTACAATGAAAAGTAAGATACTTATGGAAAATGTTTAAAGAAAAAAATATATAGAATCCATTGTGCCTTTTTAAGTGACTTTTTGACCGTCCCACACCTGGTTCAGATCCTGGGTATGCACTTGTCGCTCTGTTTTTTACTAAATGAGATTCCTATTAATTAAGGGACGCAACCCCAAAGTCTTGGTGTGTTGATCCTGATTATCATACGTTTTGATCAAGAGAATTTAGTAATGGATACTTTTTCATGAAAGGAGCTCAAAGAACAATAATTGAAAAGCTTGGCTTTTGGACAGAAAACTTCAAAAACTAGCTAAACCTCCAAAACACAAATATAAATGACAACAAATTTACTTTTTGTGGTTACGTTGTCTGTCAAAGTCATAACATAATCTTCATTTTGTCCGAGGCTTCAATAACTCAATGTTTTTAATCGCCTAGTATTACATGCGTTTCATAAGCTAGAAGAAGGTATTCGTGTAACAACCTAAAGTTATAAGGAATGATTCTCTATACAGTACCACTCATTGGAAGCTAACCTTTCTTTGCCCTTCTTCTTTTATACAAAATGAGATTCACAGATTTTTGTAGAATGATCGTTTGTTGGCGTCGTTATGTTTTCCGGTTTGGCATTACCACGATACACCTAAACACGCTATGTTAGCCTTGGCGCAATAACGAAGTACCTAGGACTACCATAATAATATGCGGAGCGTAGCTTTCTATGGTTTTTATTTTGGTTTTTGCCGCAGATCATGTCACAGTAAGATGCGCACTGGCATACCGTGTTTAAATGTATCGTGTGTATTATCACTCTCAAGATCAAACTTAATAGTGTGGTGTTGTTCAGAGACAGTCCCCTATTATTCCTTGCTAATTTTTTATAGGTAGAATTCTCTGTGACTGAAAGAAATTTCAGTGTTGGTATTTTCACATTGTATGCTTATTGATAGAATATGTAGGAATGTTTTCGACAGTACTGATCGAGTATAAGTCTATTGATCTTTGATTTAACTAGAAATCTCTTCTGCTTTTTCAACTCTCTGAATTAAAAAATTGCTGTGGAGGAAGGGTCAGAGTTAAGTGATATGTGGGTCAGAGAAAAATTGTATAACATAAAATTGAAGTCATGAACAAGAAAAGTGATAGAAAACAAGCCCAGAAATGCAAGCCTTTGTCAAAATGAAAGTGAAATCTCTTTAAAAATTATCCTATTCAAATAACAAGGTGTTCAGCGATCCAATATTCTTTATCAGAGTCTCGAGAGATTTCCCTGTTTTGAATTAACTGGCTTATTTTTTCAAAAGTACTTTTTTTCTAATTCTTATTTCTCAAGAACTGTACAAAACGGACCGACTGGGATTATTTATATTATTAATAATATTTCATTTCACAGTCAAGGCCTGATACTAAAATGAATTCTGCTTTCTACGTGGGGTGGATTTTTCGTTTCAATAACATCTGAAAATAAAGGGCTTTCATAACAATTCTGAATCAGAATTCTCTTTGTTCTCTCAATACAAACCAGTAACGTGGCAAATTTAATCAACCAAAATGGCATTTCTTTGGTTCTTTTATCAAATATGCTCGAGTTTCTTTTCATAATTATAGCAAGTCGGAGAGAAAAACAAAGTATTTCTCGCAAAGGAAATTCAAAGCAGCAACGACAACAGGACACGACAAAAAAGAAAAAAATAAAACTGTAGCAAACTTGTCGTTTTTAATTAAAGGCGAAGTAATTAAAAGTCCACGATAGATTTTCGAGTAGCAATTAAAATAAAAACCGGGACACTGTTTTAATTACGATTTTCAAGAGCGGCTGATACCAAACCATGCGTACTCAAGTACACAATCCATGATGCACGGGATTTTTAATTCCGTGGGTCACACTGGCACGGATTTTGTGACTTTTCCAGGGCATTTCATTTCGTCTTGGATCGTGTGTGAGAGGAAAAATGTTGTTAGAGTTGGAGATACTCTTATTTTCATCTAGCTACATTTTTAACGAATATGTGGAGCGATTAATACAGTTTTGTTCTGGCAAATATCTGAATTACTTTTTTTTCTAGATACATATTTTTGACAACGAAAGCTGGAACTTCATTTTCAAGCCATTATTCAAAAAGCGATCAGATCTTTCTCATCTGGTAATCTAAAATTGGACGAGTCGCCAATAATCTTAATGCTTTTGACTATAAGCAGTTTTTGTTCGCATAGAAACAATCAAGAAATGTCAAAAAGCATTTTTTCAATTCGTATGCTACTTTACGATCTCAATTTTCAGATGGAAAGTTTCATCAACTACCCTCCGGGGAACTTCTCATCCATAATCTGGAATTCAGCGACCAGTTTCTGACATATCGGTGTCGCACAATGCACAGACTGAGTAGACAAGTCGTTGTTAGCAGTCCAGCTAATGTTAATATTGCGGGTAAGTGTAGTTCCTTATTTTCATCGATTAATTAAACTCATTTCGAAAATTATTTTTCAAGAAATATTTGTGATGCAAACATTTGACTATATCAGCTACTAACATATTAATCTCAAACAAATTACCCATCTCAACTCAGAAAATATCCCGTAATTTCTTGACTCACAATTTCATTAAGTTAACTGATACTTTCTCTGCCAGGTAGTTATGGATAAATCATTTCCCTTCCGAAATGACGGTATTAGGGAAAATGAGAAAACGTTATTTACATATTAAAAAAGAAAATAATGGATTCAAGGCACGTGAAAATGTCCACTGAGGTTCATTTTATTCACTGTGTGAAAATCCAAGTTTCCCACTCAGAGATTTACATTATACTAACAGAGATTTTTTTTCACAAAAGTCGTTAATTTCAAATATCTAAAATAAAGATAACTTCATCATACATTTTTGTCTAGATATAAACTTGCTTGTGTATTGTAGCAGTTGAGAAAAACATCCATAAAAAAAACAAAATGAACATCGTTATTACCAAATAGTGGCTGTTGATACAACTATATGCTGCTTTCGCAACATAAGTGGAGGTAATTATTTGATTAATTGAGAGGATCTTATGTCAGCAGATTCATTCACCCAGGTCATCCTACTCAATAGTAATTCATTTCCTTGTTTTTTGTCTTTTTTTGAATATATGTGAAAGATCCTTGATAAAAACAGATATTTTTGAAACTCATGGATATCTCCAGAAATTCTTTTTTACCGCGGAAGTTCACAAAATGTATATTATTAATATTGAAAATGTTCCTATTTTGCAAAGAAACCAAACGATCCTAATCTGAATTTTAAGCATGATAGATGGTTGCCATGGACACTACCAACTCTTCAAAATAGTCAGAACCAGTTTAACTATACATTTGGAATTGCGCAAAACTAGTTTTGTACATATCCGAATGACCAATACTTGAATCTGCATGGTTTATTAAATCATTGTTTAAATTTGGGAAGAAAAAAGGAGTCCGATCTTATTCTATCACTTTGTTGATCAACTAACAAAATGTTCAGGGTTTCTTTCAGAAACCAATTAATTATCTAACGCATCTCAAAATAATTACTTTTCTCCCGTCTGGATTGAGTAATTATCAGGCCCTCCAACCAACTCATCCGAAGCGATTTTATTTCACCAAGCTGGTGGTTTTTGGTACGCCGGCGACCGTCCGCATGAGCCGTACCAACAACTTTTTTCTATACCACGGTCTCCGACTTTTTGCTTGATACTACATGGTAGGACTCTTCGCCGGTTTAGTTTCCGTAATACTCTGAAAATCACCGTTTAACGTTCTTTTTAATCAACAGAAAAGTGTACCATACGGTTTTTCTACAGTGTGTTAACGGATTGAGTGTGGGTATGATGTAAATGATAAGAATTTTCCGAGTCAGATTCTGTTATCCTGGGAATCGCTCCAGCTTGGTCATGAACTAGGATGATGAAAAAATTAGCCAAATCAGTCGATATACAGGATGGTTTTGAACTGATTAAGTGAAAATTGTTAAGAGTATAACTTTATTTTGTAATGTTTCGGCAAGGTTTATTTATGAAAAGTTGTTGAGAATCAAAAGCTAAGGCAGACTCTCATTTTTCTCAAATCAGCCTTTTTTGACGTTATGAGTATGTTATGAAATTATTTATTAATCTCTCATTTTTTTCTTGGTGGTGATGATTTTTGTCAGAAGAGAACATTTGATATGCTTATAATAATAATTGCATTTTGGTTTTGTGAACCTTTCTAAATCAGCAATTTTTTGATCTTGACATAAAATCCACTTATAAAATCAAAGTGGGCTGATTTGTCCAAAAATTAGGAGTGTGCTTGAGCTTTCGATTATAACAACTTTTTCTTTTGAATTTTTCTGATTTCTCTTGAAACAAAGGTTCTTTAGGTGCTCTAGGCAAATGTTTTTTGTATCAGTTTCGATTTGACTCATTTTTTCAACACCTTTGTTTCAGACCAAGCAGGAGCGATTCCCAGAATATCAGAATCTAATTGGGAAATATATTGTGATTTATACCTGACACACACTAAATCCGTCCACACACTATACAATAACAATGAATTTTCCAAAGGTGCATGGTTCTTTTTTTTTTGTCCATTTTTTCTTCGCAAATGGTTGCCCCACCTTGAGCGGCAAAAAGGAATTGCCTATCATATACCCACAGATTGTGTCACGGTTTTCTTGGTTCATAAAGTAAACAGAGATGCAGGCACGTCCTAAATTTCTTTGTTCCAGGATTCTGGATACTGGGGATCATCTTTTCCTGGCACATTTTCCTTATTGAGGTAATGTTGTTGAACTGCAAAGAAAACAATAAATCACGTATCTATTGTTTCTGATATTCAAAAAACCCATTTGGAAAGATAAAATACCTCGATCTTGTGGTTTTTTTAAGATATAGAATACAAAAACCAATGATGAAAATAATAGCGGAACGTGAGTGATGGTCGAGTCCAGAGAGACTTGTAGTAAAGATTCAGGAGGAAAACGACATACCACTGATACCAGACCCTCCCAGTAGAAGATGTTAGAGGTGGAATTCATTTAGGGAGGATAAATCACTGAGGATGTGATTAATGATGAACAATGTTGTTTACAGAAAAACTAACCTGAATATCAAGAAGAAAGAAAAATCACGTTCAAGATTTTACTTCTGATAATCGTCTAAAAGTTCTTTTCCTCTTTTTGGCTACCTCATTTTGCGTTTTACAGCAAAACTGTTTTTCCAAAAGTTATGGATATTTTAGTACTCCACAACTTTGATTTGAACATTTTCCCCAGATTTTTGACGGGAGTTGAGATAATTGCCTGTATTTGAATGATGAAGATATATCTCAATAAAACTCCGCTTCCTGTAACTCCTTCATTGTGTATCTTACAACAAACTGATAAATACAAAAATCATAGATATTCTGATTCTTCACTTCTTACTCTTGAACATTTTTCCCTAATATTTGACGTGAGCCCAAAAATGATGATATATATACAGGGTCGCCCATCGAAAACGAAACGGCATTGATTTTGGGCATTTACTTACATAAAAAAACCACTTGGACACGTCAATTTTTTTGTTGAGGAAGACCCTTTTCAGGCGTAGAAGCAAACCCTCATCTGCAACCCCTCATTTGACTATGATATGGACCGAAATCACAATGCTACATATGGGATGCCGGATAAAATAAGCAGTGAATTCGCACCCAAAAGATAATTTTTGCCTCATAACCGGATTCTCGGTGATAGGTCCGACAAAAATAGGTCACCGGTCACCGTAGCATTCGGCATTCTTTGTCTGACAAAAAGTTATACATTTTATACAGTTGACAACGACAGGGTCCTTTCCAGTTCCAGTATACGTTAATTCCACATTTCTGAAGTTTACCTGATAAGCACTGTGTGTCCTCTACTACACAAATCCAGAGAGTGGCGCCCGAGTTACTTAAAAATATGATTTACCAAACCCGATAACTGATGTTAAACAATAGTCCAAATTAACCCCAACCCACCCAAAATGACTTGAATCAACCGAAATCAACGCAAACGGAAACATTAGAATCCAGCCAAAACTAACAAACTAACCTGGTCCAACTAGACCAGCACAGAACTAAATAACTGATAACATCAATCATCAATATTCTTGACAACTTATTCCTACCCAGTAACTACAGTGAGACTACAAGTCCAGCAACAAAGCACGTATAAACTCCACTCGAAACCTTTAAGAAGTGGAATCTCTGAATAAAAAGTGAATGTTTGAAAAAAAATCTTTTGCTTCTAGGTTCATTTTCAACTAGTAATCCCTAAGGCTAAGACAAAGTGAAAGTGCGATCGGAAGGAGAAGTCATACGGGGACTATTCTCATTTCAGCAGCAACGGTGGGCAAACCTTCCGGGGAACGTTATTCACAATATATAAAGCAGATTTTTGCATTTTCCGCACTGAAAGAATGCCACCCTGAAACGGTCCTTTGAAAGCACCAGCAACGGAAACAATGGCGAAAGCTTTTCGTATAATTAATGTGGAACGTCTCGCAGGTTGACAGACAAATAATATACGTTTTTCTGAAAATACTGTGTCTGGATGCTTATGTCTAGATAATTATTTTTGTGTCTCTTTCCGTTTGTAAAAAACTGGATTTTTTCTCAAGTGGTTAATAGGAAAAAGATGATGGAAATAGAGATTTATAATTGATTGACAAAATATTATTAATGAAGAGAATTATCTAGTCTCAAAGAACAGCTCAAGTGCATGAACTTTATTACTGAATTTGAAAATCCCTTCGTCATTGAACAATGAGCTACACGATCAAAATATCCCAATACAACTGAGAAAAAGAACATGAGCCGCTTCATCTAAAAATTCCTCTAATTTATTTTATCAATATTAGAATACTGAATTTTGTTGAAAAAAATATTTTTTGAAGAAAATATTCTCGTATATATTTCTTACGACCTTCGTGAAAAAGCCATATAATCCATAATATCGCAAAGAATTACCAATCACGTGCATCTTGTTCGTATAACCAGGTAATCAATGAGCCATTGATTCATGGTTCTTTTATGATCCTACAACTCTCAATATGCTACAAGATTTGTGTTGTTTGCTTTTATTTCAATTACGGTTCAGAGAGCTCTATAACTTTTTATATTTACAACTCAGTGTGTAATCATCTGTGAAGTAATCAGATTCGATGCAATTTTCACTGAAAACATATTCTCATTAACTTTGATTTCATGTTTGAAGTCAAAAACAACCCAAGTGGGGCTTATGTTCCGATTTATCTATAATATTGGTGCTGCTCTGCCAGTATTCTCTGACTCAAGGACCGTAAGGTATGACTCGTAAGGTAATGACTCGACTGGTACCAATTTTACTTTTATTCACAACAATACTTTGTGACGCTCCCCGAAAAATTTCCCTCCATGCCTATCAGGTCAAAAACATCAGTCTTGATCAGCAGTGGATTGTTTTCTTAGCTCAATCGACACCTCTATTACTGCTACGTTATGCTTTTATTCAAGTAGAGATAAATAAATAAAAAATAAAAACCTTCAATGTTGCATATTCAATTCTTTATAATAAATTAATGTTTTTCATGCTTTGGTGGTTTCTTGTTAATACTAATTATTAATAAATGAATACAAGTTTAAAAAAATTACAAACAGATATAAAACTGTCATGCGAAAATCTGAGATTTGTTAGATACAACGTTCCAAAACGACTGACCAAGTGAAAAGTTATTCTAAATGGCGAGAATAAAACTTTTTTCAAATAATGAGCCTACTGAATAAAATCAAGCCATTTTGTTTTCACTATAAGTAAGACTATCTTGGTCAGGGATTCAGGAAGTGTAAAACCAAGTCTATTCAAAGTAATTGAAGAGAAAGCACTTGGCTGTTCCTTATTCATCAGGCTCAATATGTCTAAAATTACAAGACTGAGGCTAATTCTATGGTGATTAGGGCTTCGCAAGACCACAAGACTAGTCTTGGTCTTGTCTTAATATCTTCGCAAGACCAAAACCAAGACTTGACGCTCAAGACCAAGACCAATACCAAGACTCTACCACAAGAGTGTCGTGTTGGTCTTGGTCTTGAAAAGAAAAATCGACACAATATTTAATAAAATCTGCAAAAATGTTTCTATCTACATAACTCTTTTAAGTAAATCAGTTCTTAAAAAAATGTAGCATTGTAATTTTGCAATTTACAATAGCTATAGAGTATAGACCAGTGATTCCAAAACGAATAGCCCTAAATTCATCAAATAATGTACTAACCAACATGGAAAATAAAAAATATGTAATGGGCTACTGAATATTGAACCAACGCTATGATGAATATATAAGTATAAAGAACATTTTTAGGAGGAAGTTCACCTATTCTCTCAATTAATAGACTGTGCTAAAATAGGTTGATTGGAAGACATGGCAGCGCCGTCAAGTTACACAAACCCCGCATCTCACACAAACCAATCAAAATCTACTCCCTGTGAATAGGCGAATAAAATGCAAAATGAGCCATCAAGTTACACAATGAGCCATCAACCTACACAAACCCCGCATCTCACACAAACCAATCAAAATCTACTCCCTGTGAATAGGCGAATAAAATGCAAAATGAGCCATCTGACGCTTTTTGGAAACCTTTTTGTTTGACATGTATGCCTAGATAGGTTTGTTCTTATGGTTGATATAAAGTAGATCCGTACAATTTGTCCAATAGGCAATAAAATATGCAAACCATTCACAATGGAGAAAAAAGCTCTAAAAATGCGAAATACTTGTTAAATTTTTCTTCATTGACAATGGTTTTGCATATTTTGTTGCCTATTAGGCCAAACTATACGGGCTGTACAATTTTTTCTTCGGTTCAAAATTGCGATTTAGAAAAAAATGCACTGAGTGACGTTTTATGGAAAACATCTATTCTAGGATTGTTATGCTATACAGTGCGGCTCTAAAAGGTTCTCCTCTTCTAACTTTTGAAACGTTTGATATAATATGCGGACGAAATTTGGACACACCATGTGTGAGGACATTCTGCATTTTTTGAAAAAGTAGTGACAGTTTAAGATGTCAAAATGACAGCTAGTCGCCATTTTGAACAGAAAAATCAAATGGAAGGGGAGTCGAGTGATACCTTTTTTTAAAGGCTCTTTGACCTTGATCACAACTGGCGATTTTCAAGCCTCTGCTATCATTTCTGTTGATATATGAGCTATTACTCCATTTTTTTGACAAGGATTTTTGCCACCCCATTTTGTTTCGGTAAAATTCATCCTCATCAAAAAGTTCATTCATTTTGAAGATCTTCTGTACCTATACCTTATCATATCCTAGTAGTGTGGAGAAGTCAACTCTTGCGGGTATTAATTGAGTGACAACAATAAAAAAAAAATGACACGCTGTCATATCAACAGAAATGATAGCAGAGGCTTGAATCTCGGCAGTCATCAAAATAAGGTATCACTCGACATTTGATTTTTGATTTAATCTGAATTCGAAATATCCTGAGTAGTTATTTGGAACGGATACATTTTGAATTCAGAGTTTTTGTTGATTTTAGTGTATTTTCCTTAGATCATAAATATATGTTGTCCTAGGTTTTTTCAATTAGAATAATTTTATTTAAATTTTTATGGATACTTTGTAATAAAATTTCTGAACTAGATAATTATTGATGAGTATCATATTTTTTTGTGATACCATCAAGTCAAGCCCTCTTGACTTCTAAGTTCTGATAATTATTTTCTGTACCACTTTATTAGAAAATGTTGTTTTACACCCTCATCTTTTTCACTCAGGGAGGAAAAATGAGGATTTTTTTTTGTCAAAAAAGTACTCACTACAAGTGGAGGTGAATATGATGGTAGAGTACGATTCAAGTAAGAACTATATACTGCCGATGTCTCCCTCTCTCAAGCTGCGTGGGGGCCTCATATAGCCTGAGAGACGACGACATCGTCGGTGTGGAGTTCTTAGTTGAATCGTGGTCTAGTTGAAAAAACCATACACATTCCGATGGAGTAATAGTATATTATTCAACGAGCGAGAAATGGAGGCTCTTACTCACGAGGGTGAAGTTTGCGCTAAGAGCCGTAGGCGAGTAAGCGTAATCGTCTGAGTGAGCAATAGCCATTTTCCGGGGGTAGAATACTATACTTTTTCTATGTTTATTCAACAATTATTGAAGCGAACTTTGCAATATTTAATTTCATTCTAACGGCACTTTTTGACAACTATACTTGAAGTGAGGTTAGGTTGTTAACACAATGACTATAAAACAAGTATTGACGGTCAGATGAGCTGTTTCAAAATGATGGATTTTAAGGTTGACATTTTGTCGAATTTTATGATTGGCTCCAAAACAGTGGAGTTATGATATTAGATCATGTCATTGGTTGAAAGCCATAGAGGAATGAAAAAAAAAACACTGGTATGAGAAACGAGTCACATTAACCAGTAGAAAGTGGATACAATAAAGCTTTTTTAATTGATTGATATATGCAGTATTTAAAAAAAAAATATATTTGTGTAAAGTTACCGGTAAAAAGATGTTTCTTATTTTTCATCAGGATAATCACCTACTGTTTTTGCCTTTTCTCATATTTGTTCGATCATCTGATAATTTCAACATAATATTTTCTTGGAAGTTATTGCAGACCAATCTTGTCCATCTGGCAATGTATCCATTCTTCAAAAGTAATATCTTAAGCTGCATAATATTATATCAACAGTCATCATTTGAGTACATTGAATTTCGCGATTTTCGCAAATTCAATAACGTCCCAACAATAAATTAGTTCACATCGGAACTCCCCAAATTGATATCCTCTCCATTTTTCAGATCACAGGGGCATCGCAGCTCCGGTAATTGTAGAAAGCTCAGGGACAGTAACCGTAGCCCAAGACGAAGGGGCGGCCTTAATCTGTATTGCTCAAGGGTGTCCGTCGCCAGAGTATCGGTAAGTCATTATCCGAGTAACTTGTGTAATTGGATCTGGCTCGATTGCCATGAAAGTAGCTGGGGTGAGCTGGTGAAGTGTGAAAATTCTAACAGACGACATTTTTGCCGTTTTGTTCGCTGTTTTGAGATGTTAGAGCTAAAAAATTAAATCGATCGATCTAAAGGGCTCTGTATCTCCATTAGGAGGCATTTTGGAAAAAAGAATAATGATGAAAAACTAGTATAGGGTTGTTTTGACTTGCCCTATACGCTACCAAAATTATGCCATATACTTACCGGACACATTGTATATCAAATGATAACAGAATTAACACAAACTAATACACTCTCATAGAACCGCATTTTGCCGTTTCCAGCACGCCATCATGATGAAAGCTGTTCAAAATCTTATTTTCGATGACGTTTACATTCACAACATAGGTATCATACAGAGTGTCCAAAAAGTCTGGATATGGTTGAAAATCTCGCAAACAACGCATAGAACAAAAACAATAAAAAAACACGTGTCAAATATTTTTTTAAAAACTATTTATTGACATCTCTATTTGATTCCCAACCCCACATCCAGTGGGTGGAGCAGGGGGCGTCTTTGAAATTTTAAATGGAAACCTCCATTTTTTATTATAGATCCTGCTGGTTCTACGGCAGAAAATAAATTAAGTTTGTCTACAACTTTTTTTTCGATTATCGACAGATGTCGCTATAATCGTCTAAAATTGAATTGACAAACTACTTGATATTCAAATTGACATTTTCAGCTATTTGACAGTGTCCCAATCGTATGTCATGTTGTCAATTACATTTTCTGAAGTTTCATTTTTGTCCTTGTACCTACCACAATATTGTAGTATTCTTCCCTTTAGTTCATCACTGTTTTCGGGTTTTGTTATTGTATCGAAAACGATAATTGGCCCATCCATTCGGGATTCCAGCACACTGCATTGAATCTGGAATTCACTACATGTTTACAGAAGCCGGGAAGCCGCATTCCTGCGCTATGAGTCATGCTGTTTGCTCCGGTCTATACTTCTATATTCTTCTATATTCTAGAATCCACGGATAAGCTATATAAGCGGGTAAATTGTAAACAGTAGGGAAGAAGTCTAGGCAGTTCGGTTATTGATTAGCCGCGAGATATAAATCGTTAAAACATAAATACGCTGCGATTGCAACATAAATTGTTTGTAACTAGTGAGTGCTGTACATAGTGACTTAAAATAAATAGATTAAAACTGGACAAGTGTTTTCTTTAGCGAAACTTGCAACAGTGGTGTCAGAAGTGAGATTTATTAATTGTGCTATAGAATCACACATAAATAGTCATCTTACTGACTGCGAAACTTGTTCTGCTATAACGGGATTGAAAGTCGCCGAGTTGAAGAAGGAGTTGGAGGAGCGTGACCTGGATACGAGCGGTAAGAAAACTGATCTACAACAAATGCTTCGTGAGGCTTTAATGGAAGAAGACATGGACCCTGATACGTTCCAATTTGAAATTCCCGATCTCAACGCAGTTGTTTAGAAGTTGTCAAAAAACTTGAAAGATGAGCTGAAGGATCGACTTCAAGAAACTCTAGAAAGATGGAAGAAAACTCGACGAAGCTGAAAGAGAAGCTTGAGGAATCTTCTAGAGCGATGGAAGAAAATTCGAGGAAGCTAGAAGAATCTTCTAGAGCGATGGAAGAAAACTCGAGGAAGCTGGAAGAAAAGTTTGAAGAATCTTCTAGAACTGTGGAGAAAATCAAGGAACAATTGACGGACAACTAGAAACTGTCTGAAGGATCATGTAGCGGAAGAAATGGGAAACCTTGAGAAGCGATTTGAAGACACTGTGAAGACTCTGGAAGACGAAATGGAAAAAATGAGAAAGAAAGTAGACACTATCATTGAACAACCACATGTACCACTCGGAATCTAAGGTTAGAGTGCCAAGATAGAAGCTCATACCATCAGAATCCACATGAAAGCCCACAGTTTGATGGCAAGCTGTCATGGAACAACTATCATCGACAATTTGGGGCTGCAGCAGGGGCAGATGGATGGACCGCAACCGAGAAAGCTCTGGCATCAACTCTAGAGCTTCGTGGGGAGGCGACGGATATCCTGCAGATGCTGAACACCCAGGGACAGGAGGATGTTCTGGTGAAGCATTTAGAGCTGCGTTATGGACAGACTCACTTGGAGCACGTCTACCAGTCTCAGCTGAAGAACTGCTCTCAGAAGACCATCGAGAGCCTGCAGGAGTTTCAAGCTGATCTCGCTCGCCTTGCACGACTGGCTTATCCAACCACGCCAGAGAAAATTATGGAGAGGCTTGCAGTTCAGGAACTCGAAGCGGCGAAGCAGTGCTGCAAGCCTACTACGCGTGTGCGAATGATGGAGGAGAAGGATCATTTGGAAGAAGACACCGTCGAAGCAACTGTGAGAAGAGTCGTCAAGGAAATGGAGGTATCCAAGCGGAAGGAGCTACGATGCTGGAATTCTGGAGAGCTTGGGCATATTCGTAACCGCTACAATGAAGAGATACGGGCATCTGCGTCGGCATCAGAAGGGATTCCAGCCCACTGCATTCAATCTGGAATTTACTACATGTTTACAGAAGCCGGGGAGCCGCATTCCTGCGCTATGAGTCATGCTGTTTGTTCCTGTCTATACTTCTATATTCTTCTATATTCTAGAATTCACGGGTAAGCTATATAAGCGGGTACATTGTTAACAGTAGGGAAGAAGTCTAGGCGGTTCAGTTATTGATTAGCCGCGAGATATAAATCGTTAAAACATAAATACGCTGCGATTGCAATATGAATTGTTTGTAACCAGTAAGTGCTATACATAGTGAAATAGATAGATTAAAACTGGACAAGTGTTTTTTATAGCGAAACTTGCAACATTATGTAATGTACACTGTTCTTAAAATGGCACCATAAGTAACAATCCAGAGGAGTTAGATCAGGAGATCTTGGTGGCCATTCAATCGTTTCCCTTCTACCAATCCAGTGCCCAGCAAAATGTCATTGAGTCTTGCCGGAAACCAAACATTGTCTAACGCTACACCATCAGTGCATTGTATTTTCGGTATTATCTTGTTATTCAATAAATCGACGTACTTTTCGCACACATACTGACAAATAGCTAAAAGTCATCAGCTTAAACAGATTGGTAAGTAGTTTTGCAATTTGAAGTTTGTCTGCAGAGAAATACATCAACTGAAAAAATCTATTATTATTAACGTTCTCGAAGTTTCAGGAAACCCTGTATATTTTCTTTATGATTCACAGTCATAAGGGATTAATAAAAGAATGTATCAATATTTCCGTTAAAACCATTGTAAGTTCTCAAGATGAATATAATCTTCTTGTTTCCATTAATAATACTCTTTACAACACATCGAAACTAAAACAAGGTTTCGAAATAGAGTTGATTTATTTATTTTTTGAGCACATCAAAGTAAATAATATGTATGTACAAATAAATCAATGTAACTTTATCCAAATGTCTCGTTCTATTGAAAATTGCCTCTAACTTTATTCTCATACATCTAAAATTTGAAAAAAAATCCTTTTTCTGGATTCAACAACTTTTTATTTGGTGAGTCGCATCTGAACAGAAAATTCTTTACATACATTTCCAAAATTCTAGTTGTTTCGGATTCCTTAATTATTCTTTTTAAAAATCAATAATTTTATGTATAGACGTGAAACTATCTATCGGTGATAACAAAAATTGTTATACGGAATTATATTTTCTTCAGCAAACGACGTTCCCAAATTGATTAAAAAAATTTATTATAGGTAAGTAGCAAAAAAATAAACTATACCAAAACCAAAACAATTTGAAAATATCTAATCAAAGTATAATCCATCAACAAAAAAATTAAACCACAAATAATAAGATATTTGAGATCCCGGCCTTACATAAATAGGACCCAGCCTTACATTAACAGGACCCAGACCTACTTACCCAGAAATTTGTTTGAAAACGGTTCGTTAAAAAAGAAAATGTTTCATAAAAAAGTCTCTAGTTTTGAAAGTTAGTTTTGAAACCATAGTATAACATGTAGAGTTCATTTCTTATTTAAAGTCACAGTGACAGATCAAAATTGTAGGTTTAAGGTTGGCAAACATGTTTTATTACGATAGTCATAAATTGAACTGCAATTCGTTTTATTTTGCTATGTTCAAAATGTATTTGATTTGACCATCGAGTATATCTAGGTACTTCGCATCAATGCGTTTCATTAGTGAATACCTATGACTCGCCTATCATTGTCCAACACAATTTGATCAGAGCCATGACTGACTTAATTGGAAAAAATATTGGAATCTTCAATATGTGATTAAACATTTACAAATCTCAATCATATAAATATTCCAGTAAACTCAACACAAATTTTATATCCCGGTCCTGTATTATGCTATACTTACCTATGAAATGTGATTTCAGTCGATTTTTTCTTATCAATAGCGTCTCTACTCGTACAACTCCTCAGATCACATAAAACCATAATTGAGAAATGTAACAACACACAAGAATCACAAAATAATCCTCGCAACACAGCCAAAACTGTTCTAGAAATGTAAACAAACACTTTGACAGAACGAGCACGGTAATATGGCGAAAGTGATCCCATTTTAGTCACGTGATGTCGTTTCCATCCCTTTCTACCTCCATGGATTTGACAGAAAAAAACGGTCGAGAATAGAGAGTGATGATAGATATAACTTTTATTTTTTCAAAACACCCCCTATTTATATCCAGCTTTTGAACTCTTCTATTAGTTCCACATCAATATAACGTACTCTGTCCTGTATCTATCATACGTCGTTTCCGATTTATCAAAGACCGGTTGTATAAAGCAAGTCGATCGATATCCACACTGATCTACAGTTCAACATAACATGAAAATTCTTATGAATGGACTGCAGATCAGGTGAACTGCCGATCAACTTGCTCTATACAACCGGTCCTAAGTAATGTATGTCTTTATTGAGATTTGAAATAAGAATTAATTAACATCGATCCATTATATCAAGATATAAAATAACAGAACTCCAATACACTATAAAATATGTTCGTGATGACCATTTTTAATTTAACACAACTGACACCTTCTCAAAAATTCTGTTATACAGAAAACTATAAGAACTTCCCCTGAAATTTGTTGACAGGATATGCTGTTTCTCAAATCTAAGCTATTTGGCTTTTCCATATAAACAATGTGTTTCAAGTGGCCCCATAGGAAGTGATCTGAATGTAGGGTCACGTGACTTAGCTGGCCACCTGATTTTCTATCCATTTCTTTTCATAAAAGCTATATCTATAATCTTATCTATGACGCACCAGGGTGTCCGGAAAGTCAACGATAATGCTGAAAGGGGTGATGGACTCATAAGCTTCCAGAAAAACATAATATTTTTCATTTTATTTTTTTTTATTTTTATTTTTTTTTTCACTGCTCTCCCCCACATTTTCCTTCGCAATTGCAAGCATAGTATAATTATTATACTATGATTACAAGCCAGTCACGAAAATTTCCACGTACTTGGTAAAAAAAACATAAAAATAAATTATTTCTCTGTAAAATAAGATTTCTTATTGGATATTTTGAACTTTCAGTGGCATTATCTCGAAAACCATAGAGTTTTTATTGAAGTCATATTATGTTTTTCTGGATGCTTATTTTGGGTCCATCAACCCTTTTAGTATTATCGTTGACTTTCCGGACACCCTGTATATTATACTTTGATTTAAAGAATTTAATTTTAAACCTTAACACGTTTCATAAGAAACATTTTCTCTTTTAACGAACCGTTTTTGAACAATTCGTTGGGTGTAATTAGGTCTGGGTGACCAAGAACATACATATACAATGTGTTGATTAAGTATGCACCAAAAATTTAACACATGATTCTTAGAGTGATTTTAAAAGAAAAAGTCCGTTAATGCTTTGCTCTTAAGATACAGGGTTTAAAAGAAATATCTTAATCTCCAACCCAATTTTGCTGTTATTTGGCAGTGTCATTTTTGTAGTGATATGGGGCTTATTTAGCTTAATTAAATTCATTGGAGCCAGTGGCTTCTTGACCGAAATTGTACCTTAAAAACGAGGCGTTTACGGATTTGTCATTATTAAACTTTCCATCCCAGACTCGTCTGTCAAATTTACGGTGGATATTGATCAATATGTCAGCACGCTTGGTGG
Source organism: Orchestes rusci (assembly GCA_958502075.1). Taxonomy (NCBI): domain Eukaryota; kingdom Metazoa; phylum Arthropoda; class Insecta; order Coleoptera; family Curculionidae; genus Orchestes; species Orchestes rusci. The sequence goes on from OY293306.1 coordinate 42,289,143, forward strand.
ACTTGAACAGCCCAGTACGGAGACGTGTGCATGTTCTTTGTCGAAAGCTTTGAACAATCTTGATAACTCAGAACAGCCCTGGATGGATGTGCCGCCGAGAAGTGACGCAACTTATATTTATTGATGAACTTTGCTCAAACTAACCCAATCTGAGAATAATCTCCCAACCACCGATCGACAAAGAAACAAACACAGCACTTTTTATTATAATATATCAACAAACAATCATAGTCAGATTATCACATCGTATCAGCGAAAAAATCATGCGAATCGAACACTTTTGGAATGTTTGTTTTTGTACGACTGTCAAGTAATATCACTATTGTGCAATCGATATCGATTCGTAAATGTAGTACATTGTGAAACTGAAACCATTTCCTACTATTTGCTAGCCAACGAGTGGTAAATGAGCATGAACTGGCACCTCCACCAAAAAAAACGAATCGATATTGATTACACAATAGTGATTAACAATCGTGGAAACAGTATAGTGTAAAACTCGCATGGAATGACCATTTTTGGAAATGAGTGTCATTCCATCCTTGTTGAACAATATACAATTTCGCATTGTATTCTTATTCAACTTAATTCATAATTTACCCCCTATCAGCTAACAACGCGTCTAGTATGCTGTGTCTATAAAAATAATTTTTGATAGATCTCTCAATAAAGGGCGAAGAGTCAACACATTTTATAAAATTAACAACAACAATATAATTAGGTTTAGGTATCAGAAGTGACAAAAATCTATTTCCAGTATGAGAGTGATACCACAGCTGAAATATATATGTAGTCTGGTTAATTAACACTGAAATGATCAGCAAATACATAAACCCTGTCATGTTTGTTTTATGCAGCACTGATTCCGGGCATTAATGGATGATTTTCAAATAATAAAGCTATAAATGATATAATTACAATATTCAAAATATATCTGACAAGTTCAATCATCGTTAGAGGGAATATGGTTCAGGATTTATGAATCTATAACCAAGCCGCCATTATTCAGAGTTCTATATTTATAAATTAAATAATACTTTTCAAATTGGCAGGCGCTGAAATGCGGGCAAAATCTTAATGAGAAACCTTTCAAACTGCTAAATCGAAAAAAGACGAAAAAATGAGATGGAAACAGAAATGAGTGCCATAAAAGGCCGATGCCAGATCAAAGAGAGCTTGCTTTCTCAATCGATCCTCATTAGACGCCATTCAAAAGCGATTTCCTTTTCAAATCCGAAAAAACGATATACATACTGCTGCCCTATTTTTCATGAAAAGTGGTAGAGCTCTGTTTCTCTTGATGTAGTTTCCTGCTTCATGGAAATCGCGTTTCGCAGTAACGAGCATATATTCTATTAGAGACGTATATATATCTATCTTTTAAAATGCTGTTTATATCGCTGAAGAGATATGTGCTCGTTTTTTCTGTTTTTGTTTGTGGATGCAGATTACTGCAGTCTAATTAGAGATGTGGCCTGACATGTGCATTTCATCAGCAGTCATATAAAATGAGAAGCTGAATTTTGACTTTTAACAAAACAAATTCGACATAGGTATGAATATTAACAAAATGTGGTTGATGTAGTTTTTCTGGAATTCATTCGTTTCCATAAAATTTGACAATTTACCATTTACCATCAGTTTTGAACTCCATTATCAAAAGGTGTAATGATACAACTGATTTTCTCCATTATATAGAAAATTAATCAAGTCAAGCAAACAGATTTGTTATCTGTTCGAATAAGAAGATGAGAAATTCGGGATATCTTCGCAAATTCAATATTTGCTGCTCTATAAAGCAATGTAAATCCGAAGTCATGGGAATAACAAACTAGACTAAAATGTTATGTAGCGGAGGGGTATTTGGGTGTAAAAATTTAGCGTACCATTTATGATTCGAAGGTATATTGTTGGGGTATTAGAGATGTTGTATTACGTATTACGAGTATTATCCAAGGGGTCATGAATACTTCTTGAGGTATTAGTGGAGGTATTATAGCTATAGTGAAGATTGAATGTATTACTCCATCTATAAAACATACAATACATGTGTTATTTCTGCTTATTAGGTCCACTCCCATTCAGTATCGATTCAAAGAAGATAATGTACCTATGTCGTTAGGGGTTTTTCGTTTTCTCTCATAGTAACTAGAGTTTATAAAAAAATAACAAATCGTGACAATTTGCAATATCTGTCATAGTTTTCTAGAGCAAAATAGAATCGAATCAATTTAGTGATAAGTGATAGTTATACAACAAGGTCACAGCAAAAAGAACAATCAGTAGGGACACTCTACGCTGTCATTGAAAATATGTATTTGACCTTGCCAACGTCATCCTGGTGTTTTTCTACAGGATTGACTTGCAAAATTTTCAAAGTGTTTTGAGTATCTCCTATCGAAGCATTCTTTACAGCACATACCCACCGCCTTTTGGTACATCCATCATATAAAATATATATATATATATATATATATAATATATGAAAGTGATGTAAAGAAACTGTTTTTTCAAATTTGAAAAAAAAAACATTCGAAAAAAACATGTTTTTTTTTGCTGAAAAAGTCGAGTCTTTATTGTTTCATTTTCAAATTATAGGAAAATATTATAACAATTAAAAATGGGTTGATTTCTTCAATTTATATAAAAAAAGCAATAATCATGACAAGTAGTGTCGACATCTAGAGTGCGACTCAACACTTGCCAATGCCCAATGAATGCAAAAAACCTAGTTACACTCATGGTCAGATGGATTGCACATTCCTAAAATTTGATGGAACTTTGATCCGCATCAGTTATCAAAGAAATATTGGTGCATCTAAAAACTCGGTCCATCAATCAGTTTTCAGGTTCCGGCGTTTTTTTTTCCAACACGTCTCACATTTAAAATAAAGGTTAAAAGAAAAACTTTTGTATTTGTGATTTTTGATAAAAAATGGCTAGCAGTGCCATTCGAAAGAGGAGCAAAATTATTCACTCCTTGAAAATGAAAATTTCACAATAATTATTGAACAAATCATAGTAGGTATAACTATAAAATTTTAAACTTTGCAAAAATGACCCAATTTTGAAGAAATCTTGAAAAATTAGGATTGTTTAGTAACAGTTCGCTTGGATACTGTTAACAGTCATAATCTGAAATTATTATCTGGTAAGGTGCCAGTAAGTAGAGAGTGTTCACGTATATTTTGGCCAATAGCTATCTCCGTTAATATTGACCCTAGAGAATGGTTCAAATGAGCCAATGTGTAGTACTTTTCTTGAATTTTCAGAATTTGTCATCAGAAAAAACAATTGAGCATCAGGAATCAAAAAAATTGAGGCTTCCTATCCTTTTTTAAATCGGTTACCCTATATAATATCCCTTGGTTCGATAGAAAATTCTTCTCTGATTTCAAATATATAAGGGTTAGGGGTGTCATCTTTAACGGTTATAAAGATATTAACGTTTTTCTATACATGGAATAGTTGGCTGGTCTCTACTTATCAACAAATTGGATAGAGGGGTCCAATTTATTATTATTGTTCCTTGTATAAAATGATGTTAATATCTTTGAAATCAGGGAAGAATTCTCTATCGAACCCAGGGATAATAATATATAGGGTGTCCCATTAAAAAAAAATTGGAAGCCTCAATTTCTTTGACTTCTGATGCTCAATTGATTTTTCTGATAACAAATTCTGATAATTCAGAAAAGGTACTACAACTTTGCCCATTTGAACCATTCTCTAAGGTTAATATTAACGGAGATAGCTATTGGCCAAAATATACGTGAACACCCTGTACATTAATTAAGTTTTATTCAAATAAATATGGTACGTTGATGTTTGCGTCATGGATACTTATGAAATTTGCCTTTTTATGGGCATTTGAGAAAAAACCATGATTTAAAAAAAAAAACAATATTTTCGAGAAAAAGTTTTGTTTCTGAAAAACCATGTTTTTTTCGAAAAAAAAATTTTTTGTCGGTTTACCAGTATTTGAGCACAGATAAATTACTTATTGACAGATCAGCTGGTGGTAAATCGACAATCGACATAACATCATAAACTCAAACCCCAAATTTAATTGTTTTCTTTCTCATTGAAAATTTGTTTTTGCAACAGAACCCAGAACCCTATAAAATGGATAAGTACTGTGAAAATAAATGTTATTTTCACCTCACTTCAACAGTCAAAAGTCAAGTATACTATTTAGCCAGACAAGATACTAAGCATGCTTCGGAACAACAATTTGATCGCGCAATATCCTGACCGTTTCTGACTTTTTCTGACTGCTGTGTATTCAAACCTCTTATGTTCAACACAACTAGATTTTGACGCTTGATCTGATTAACCCTTGAGAAGGGTCTTAATAAACGACGTTTCGGGAAATTCCTAACTGAGTGATTTGTTTTACACCGTCCTTCTCCCCACCAACCTGCATCAGTTATATTCAACTTAAAGACGCAAACCTACACAAATATTCGGATGAACATTCGAAAGACGGCGGTACAGGTCGCAACGGAGTTTCGGCTGAACTTGTACGGGTCATCACTAACGACCAAGGGCTCTCAATTCCAAAATGAGGTTAAAGCGGTTCTTCCCCTTCACTTGAGTGGGACTTGCCATGAATATTCGTTGATACTTGAGTCTGGCGCGAAGCTAAATAGACATATCACTTGTTTTAATCGGTGGACAATTCATACTACTCCAGTTACCAAAGGTTTTTTCAAGACAAAAATGTGATATTTTAATAGTTTAATATACTTACATGATAACGGTTCAAGGATATCAAATAATCACAAAACACAGCCTGAACAAGAAAATTATCTGGCAACGTTGCATATCAGACGGTTGATCTCAGTTTAAGAATTAGAGTCCCTTCAACCAGTCTTTCATTTACCATCTGTTTGGCAAGCCAAGTCAGATGATTCAACAAAACCTCGATTTTTTTAAGGAAAAATTGTTGATTATTGATCACTCCTTAGCTCTTTTTCAATTGAAATTATTCTATTTTCGTTGGTTCTTGACAAGTGTGCAAAGTTTAGAATCAATCTGGGCATTTGAAGTGAGTAAAAATCGAGTTACAAGTGTTCATTGGTATAGCTCTCTTTGTCATTCTCACCACCTTATGTTTTTTTTTTCTATCTTGTAACGAAATCTCAAAACATTGTATCTTTTCCATTGTCGACCAAATATCAGAACGCCTCAAAAGTCATTTTATTTCAAAAAGTTTTCCATATTGTTTCAAGTTACGAAGACATACTGTACACCAGTTAGAGTTTCTTTAATTGGCTCACATTTCTCTTTGTTATATCAAAAATTCATTTTAGGCTCATTCTTTGATTTTACCGACAAAAATGAATTTATCGATTGTATCAACCCAGCTACTGAAAAACAGAATCAGATAAAGCTCATTCTTTAGCCAGCTCCTAAGATAATCGGTTGAAACCTCACGTAACAGCCACATTTCCAAGCCTTATTCGATTGGGGCGTTGAGAATGTCGAGTTGAAACAATTTATTTCGTTTTGACTCAATTTGGATCTGATAATCTTCTTTTATTTTGTGGTTTCGATAAATAGAGAACTTTAATTGAATTGATACAGTGAAATTGGATTTTGACGATTTTTTATAAAATGGTGAAACGTAGCAACTCTTCAAGAAATGGTGTTTTGTAAGTCTAGAGTCAGTTCTATAACATGGTTAAAAATGATGAACATAATATTGCCACAAGTTGTACAAATAATGTTGACTTTTCCACTAATCTGATATGAAAAACCAATAACTAAAACTAGAGCCCCGATGTTGTGAGTGTGATACTTGAGTCTTGAATCATACGGGTGTCTCACTTGATATGGGTTCAAGTCAATTTCTCAGTTTTTTCTTGAACGATAACGTCCATTTCTATTATGTGGATGTATGGGCTTGAGGCTTACATTTTTCTCAGGGTATGAAGCATGATGACCTATAGACGTACTTTTCACAAGGGCTTGATTTTTTTAAGTGAAAACTTCTTCAGGTGCCGTCACGCTCGGTTATGTAACGATTCTTCGGGTAAAGTCGGCTCGAGTTTAGTAAATCATGGCCGCATTCAGAATATTTTTAAAGAAGCAGAACACAAGTGTTAGTTTTCAGTGTTGATATCATCATATTTTTTACAAATAATACTGTTTCTGCAAAGTCTTGGGCACAAACAGTTTCACGAAAACATTTTTGAAGACACGAGAAAATATTGTTAACTCTTAATCACTATACCCATATAAAGAGAACACATGTACAAGAAAATGCAATCATCAATCAGAACAAACTCGAGACGACATGACACATGACATGACATACGACCATCATGGTTGAAAGGATCAAAGCTATGATCCTCGACAATCGACAATAATGACATTATAATGAAGTAGAAATGACAGATCAAGTCCAAGATGTCTGCGCACATGCCATTTCACAAAGATTGGATGCGCAGTGAACGAACAAAACTGTGTGTCGTGTTATTATTCTCGCCTTGGAGAAGTTTTCACTTCTGTCGTGTGATCATTAGCACACCAGGTAGTTTTTTTGTCAAAGAGTAAACTACATTCATGTCACTGAGATATTGACTTGTATCTATCTTAAGAAGTACACCCTGTAGTGAGCGATTACGATTCTTGAACTGATATTGACTGGAAAATAGGGATTCTAAGTCTAAGTTCGTATCAGGAGCCGATAAACTGTGAATCTTATCATCAAATCTCGAAGTTTTTGCCGAAGTGATTATAAAAGTCTGAGAAAAAAGAACTTCCAAACTATTTTGCGACATGATTAGGTATTATGTTATTTCGCTATCGGAAATTTTTGGAATAACACTGATATTGAGATTAGGTTTCATGGGGATAAATGTACTCAACAATCAAGTCAAATTCATCTTGTGACGCGTTTCGGGTTTTCAGTGATTTTTAGCGGAGTTGGAAATTAATCTTCCAAAAACTCGGGCGTCACTCAGTGGATCCATGTGCCTTAAGACAGTGGAAAAAATAGTCCAAGCGTCCAGATGAATAAAAGTGACTCTCTACCGAAACTTTGACTCTAAAAAACTTTGAGTCTGAAGATTTATGAGAATGTATCCTTCCGCTTCCCTGTTCGGCTCTTTTCGAAATTGACAATAGTGAAATAACTTACTTGAAGTCCTGAATTGAGAGAGGACCCCGCGAAAATCCCCAAAGATCTGTATCCTTTCCACAACGTCGTTCTACTACCGTGACAAGGACCGTTACCAGAATAATCTGGGAATGCTGGTTATGGAATGAAGATCATGATATGAATTTGCTTTGATACCTGAGGCTGGCATGCAGCTGAATAGATTTATCTCTTGTTTTAATCGGAGGACAAGTGAACTATTCCTGGACCACCGCAGACGGAGTAAGCTGACTTCATAATACCTATATCAACCAGCGAGTGCTAAATAGAGAATTTTCTTGGTGGAGCGCTATTATTGTATCATACAACTTCTATGTTAAAAATCCTCTCGTCTAGTGCTTGTTCAGTGGCCTTGGACGTTCATCAACTTGTTTTGTATCTCCGTATGTAGGGCGCCCCGACTATAATGGAGCTTTAGACTAATAGTTATTGTTCTTGTTAATATCTAATATCATATCTAATTTTGTAAACATTGACTAGCATATTGATAAACGCAGGAATCAAAATATGGAAAAATGGAATGCTGCCGGATATAATGTCAAACAAAAATATGTTTATATCGATATCAAGATAAAGTCTTCTGGATTTGTTCATTAAACTTCTCCGTTTCTCATCGACCTTCAATGATTATTATTAAATTTCGAAAAGCACGAGGAATGATCATTCATACAGAACATTATATTATTTTTCACAGCAATAAGAAATAGAAATACACTCATAAAAGGCAAAGCCGCGATTTACATAAAACATAATTTTCCATTCTGTTCGCAGAAAATTACCATAAATATGAAAAATACAAATACCCTAATGCGAGCCAGGATTTCCACTGATATACCAAATGATCAATATTCCAAGAGACGTCTAATACTGTAGCTTTCATAAAATGTATATTTGAGTATGTTTTGAAAATCAATCAATATAGTTAACCGTGTTGAATTATGTTCTTTGAACTTATACATTTTTGATCTTTGATCAATATAATCAAATCAGTAACGTAAAAGTGGAATAAAAATTGAATATGCCTATTTCTCTTTCAGATGGTACACCAATGGTCGAAAAGATGGAATTGAACCACCTGGTCTAATTCTTCCTGGACCAAGGATCAGGCAACTTGGTCCAGTGCTTGCTATTGAAGCGGTTACCTCGGAAGATGGTGAGTTGATAATATCAATGATTTGATCAGACTGATTCACTTTGTTCTTGACCTTAATTGTGAAGCCAAACTCCACATATTATTTTCCTAAGTGTCAATATCAAATCAATATCTGGAAACCACTAATATCTTATATCAATCTTTAGTTTCTCGTCATTGTTTGAAGAGCTATAAAGGTAAACATTTCTCATATGTATACCAACTCGAGCTTGAACAATATTTGCTTTGAGATGCAGTAATTGTGTTGCCTTCGCTTCAGAATAGCTTCAGAGCATAAAGCAGGATTTTTAAAGTTCCTCAAAGTATAATCTCAACATCTAAATATTATGTGTTAATGTTAACATAATATACTGGGATATGATACACATATTGTGATTGTGTGGTAGCTTGAAGTCTCAAAACGAGGGACCAATCAATTGATCTGGACTTACACTTGGGGCCGATTGATAATTATATGGGTTATACGGAGTATTGCTTATTCCAAGGATATACTTGGATTGTAGAATCGGCCCTTAGTCAACTTCATGATATTTTGAGAAACCATTGGTTGAATATCATCATCAGGCTGTTACCAACCCAATTTTCATTTGATTTGTATAGTTATTGAACAATGAACCTTTTGACAGGACAATTCTTGGAGGTTGTAATGTTATTAACAAAATCAGTACCTATGTCACCAGCAAAAAAATTATAACATGATTAGTTGGTACGTCTCATAGCACACACACGCATTAATTCAAGAATACATCTTTTCTTTGCTGAACCATGTCGAGGTGATGTGATTTCTTGCACAGGCGACGTGACCTCCCACTTCGCACGATTTTCAGTATAAGGGTCCACGCTTGACTGTGCATGGTATCTAGAATAAATGCTCATCCTTTAAAATCGACGATCATAATGCATTAATCAGAACTCGATCTTTTTCACAAAAGATGCAAACACCCTTGTCCTTTTTATTTTCTCATGTACGAGTATAGCTCTTATGTTCCCTGCACATTTCAAGCATCAAAGACCTGCAAAAAACATGTTAAAACGGAAACAGCTAAATATTTTGAGCATGTCTCCGTGACCTCGTGCCACAAAAGTATTTTTTGTTCCGCTGAGTTTTTTTTGCCTTCATGCAAATTATGAGGTATAATGATAGCATTGAACTCATGAAGAAAAGCGTATGTATAGTTTCTGGATTTGATAAGTATATTATCTAAGGCAATCTTCTAATTATTATGTCTTGTAATTAATCATCTAGAAGATTATTCATTTCATCTGAAGCGGAGTCATATAATACCTACAATTTATTGTCTTGGAATTATGGTCATTAACCTAATGACTCTTTTATTAAATAACGGAATAAAGTGGTGGAAAGAATAAGGTTAATTCACTTACATAAAAGGGACAAATTGAAATAGATGTGATGAAGTTTGATGGGCTTGTTAGTCTGGTTCAAGTCAAAAGTTATTTTCCACGTCAGTTTTTCATATTATGATTATATAGTTGATAGATCCTGATTAGTTTATCTTAACTCCAAATAGATCTGATGTTCAACTGCAAATTGACCGATTATTTTTCTCGTCAGTGAAAGTTCTTATGTTGAAGCCCATGTATGTTTCCTTGAAGTGCTGATCAAAGTTGCTCCAGCAGTACTGATCGGTTGAATAAGTGAGGATTCAGATCCCTCATCCAATCTAGCACAATAAAATATATTGTATACCGGACTTCCAAGACATCAATGACTATGAGTACAATTCATTTGCTTCAAAACCCATGGTTGTGCATCAACGACGTTAGCACGTTCCATATTATACGGAAGTAAAAAGACCACGAAAGACGAATTAGACGACGCCTATGATTGAGTTAAGTTACCTGGCCTGACTGACAAAGATACCAGAAGTTCTTTTGGATAATTAAATGTTATGTGCACAGAGTACATTCACCTTCTGTTCATTAGCTTTGTCAAAGTGAGCTTTGTCGGCTCTTTTCATCATCTACCACTATGATAATTCTATGATTTTGATAATTAGTGTTATGCATCTTTGTTTCTATTTTTCCTTTATTAAAAAAAAATAACCGTCATCGTTAAGAACTCTTTACAACCTGAAATCATTCTGTCTCTGACTAGACTTTTGATGTGAATCTGCGTGAAACATATTCAAACGGAGAATTCTGGTGTGAAACGTGAAATGCTCATCAAGTAACTACATTTTAGTCAAACGTATTTTTCCCATGATATCCAGAGTTTGAACGGCTGCAGCACAGAGTGTCCGCAAACTCAATTATCTCTTTCACAGTAGAATTTCATGGTAGATGGAATACAGCTCACAGACTCCTTGTCACAATTAATGGTTTTCCACTTTGATATTATGATTCACATCAAAAGAATTTCAAAGTTGTTTGAATGAATATGATATTATTTGTTGTAAATCATTACCTCACAATAGCAAAATTATTTGAAGTGGGTGAATTGAATACTGCCCGGTGACCTTGGACGTAGCCTCAATGAATTTTGAAATGGGCTATAACTATACGCAGATGTAAATTCGATAATGGTGGGATAGTTGAAAATAATCTTGGTATCTTGCCAGATTAAATAAACTAGTTCAAATCACTTTTTATTTTGAAAACGGTTCTTATATCACCTATACTTTCTGATCGATGATCTATCACTAATGGAATAAACACCCTGTATATGCATCGGATTGATATTCATAATTCACAATATTCCTCATTATGTTTATTGTAAACCATACATAAGTAATGAGAAATGAGAACATGACCATCGTACCTCGACAAGTTATGTAACAAGTTACAAAAAGTGTTTTTGTTGTTGGGACTCATCCATAATAAAGTTTCTACAAAATTGTCAATCTCCAAAAACTAGATTCTTCAACGGAAATAGTGTTCATTGATTGCAAAGTAATTGGAGAAAGAGGCTCTGAATAATCAACATTATTCAAATGAATAGATTCTCTCAAAGTTTTATCTGCTAATATTCATCAGGGCTCACTTTAGAAACATAGTTCACTTGTCGACAAGAAAAAAACATAATAACGTTTCACGTGCAAGAGAAAAAGCCCATAATACCTGGATATAAATGATCACGTTTGAGGAGGATAAACACTATATCATTTGATATAAACCTTCAAATAATTTCAGACAAATTATCCTGATCAAATCATCTAATCAATATTGAATTTCCATTCTCTCTAGTGATCCTAGGTATTTTTTGCATTTCCAGGTGGAACCTATCGTTGCTCATCTGCCAACGCTGGTGGGGAGGCCAGTGTAGATATCCGTCTCCAAGTTGTTGCACAACTACATGTGGAAATATCACCACCTATCATGAGTGTCCACATGGGAGGAAGTGCGGAGTTCAGGTATCGTCAACCTCTATTTCAAAATTCTTCAAAATCTGTTTTTGTCTAACATAAACATCACTCGATTTTGGCATAAATTATGTTGAAATCAGATTGATTCTTAGTGTCGCAAAATACCATGTATCCACTACTGATTTGGCCTATCTCCAATTACTGAGGGCGTTTCAGTGTTGATAATATTAACTTTGCAATGAGAATGCAGGTCTTTCATGTCCCAAAGAAAATCTCAGAGGACGAGAACATTTTTCACGTCGAGTGTTATTATGAGTTACGCTTAAAGTAAGAACTATCTTAATTTTCATGACTTACATGTTTATTAAAAAAAAAATGTATAAACATAGAAACAATAAATGTGCAAATGAACTGGAGGCTTAGTAATACTCAATATTCCTGGACAACTGTATCCCAAAGCTCAGATTGCGGCTCCAGCTTTTCAATTAATTTATTGATAACTGGACATAGAGTTTCCAAAAGCTGAAAACATACACTTCTTTCATGCAAAGTGGCACACAAAATAATTTATGAATATCACCAAATTGAAGAACATTCCCCGGAACCACGATACACTTCACATGGTCTGTCGGACTCGTTAACGAAATTTGTTTCTATTTCAAAAATGGTTGAGATGCTTTGTTGAGTAGTGATTATCTGGATGGAACTACAGACAGAACATGGAACTCAATGAATTAGTTCTCCAACATATTTTTGTGATGGTTTCGAGATATTTGGTATAAGTGAATTATGGAATGTGAAAGTACATACATGTAATAATTGCAATTAGGCTTGCTTGCTGATATGTAAAACTGGATCCAGTTTTATAGACATGATCTTTGTCTGAAGTATACAGAAGAGATTATGCTGAGATATACTTCAGGAATGGTTGAAATGTCCACTTGCTCATTGTAAAAATTATCTGTTTTGATCTCGTTTACCATAAGCAAAAAAAAGTTATCCTTCTACACCTTCAATACTCTAAACAGGTGTGTTGTGTCAACCAAACAAGACAGTCCTCATATGATTACATGGTATAAAGATGGGCGACAGCTTCCAAGTACTGGTAGAGGACCTAGTGAAACTCTCATTGTCAATAATGTTGGTAGAGAAGACAGAGGAATGTATCAATGCATAGTTAGGAGATCAGAAGGAGACACTGCTCAAGCTGCAGCTGAACTGCAACTGGGAGGTCAGTATTGAAAGCACAGAGTTATATAAAGTATTATTAACTTCACTTCACAATGATTGTTACAGATGCACCTCCAGCACTTCTCTACAGCTTCATAGAACAAACACTACAGCCAGGTCCGGCTGTCTCACTCAAATGCAGTGCTTCTGGTAACCCCACACCACAAATATCCTGGCTTTTAGATGGATTTCCTCTACCTAGTCATGGACGGTGAGTTATCATTGATATAGATTTTAAGACTTGCAAGGGTAAGATGATGCTGATTAGGAATTCTGAATCTCATCAAGTAAGCACTTCGTAACACTACGCGGATTATACTTGAGCATGTTCCGCGGAAGTGTTTCGTCTCATCTACGTTACTTGACATGGGAAAGATGAGATGCTTGTAAATTAGAGGTATTGACCCTTGAAGTTTTGTTACCTAAGTTAACTGGCTTTCACGGACTGATACTGAATTGTTTAGTTGGTGTTTAGTTAAACGGATGCAGTTTGGCTTATCATCCAACCTTATTCTATTTATGTTGAGAGAAAAATAAAATTAATGTTTGAACGTGAAAGCGTACTTACTAAAAATTATAGATACCAGTTACGAGAAAACAATATGGATCGAACTTTTAATGCTTCGACATTACGGTTAATCAATACTTGGGTTAAACATTTCAAGTTGAACAGCAGGGAGGTGAACTTCTCCACTATGTATTCTCCCAAGCAAGAGTGGGAGCTGAGTGGAGTAATTCATCACGGTGTTTCTCTCTCCGATAAACTGATCTATGTTGATAATGACAACAATAAACCACGCAGTGCTTCTGTCCTTATGTGAGCATTGTGAGTCTTGGAAATCAACTGCTCCATTATTCTGCCCAAACATATTACTAGTATATGGATGATGAGTCGCATGGATGATGAGTCGCTTTTTCTTGTCTCTTCCTCACTTTTTCGTGATTTGACGGGTATTTAGCGGTTTGCAATGGTTTATAGATTGATATGAAATATATCTTACACGATGTTACTGAATACGGTTAACATGATACTCATAATTGACTCAGCTCGTGCACGAAACATAAAGTTTTCGCATAAAGTAGTGACAACTTGACTTTTTTAATATTGCTTAACCTATTAAAGGGTTTCAAAAACGAATAAACGTGAGAAAATGAATGCCACCAAATGTAAACTCCGCTAAATAACCGACATTAAAAACGAGGTTCATCGCTCAGATAAGGAACACCATCCGTAATATTCGTTCTGTGTTTAACATATTTTACGACGTAAAAGTCGTAAACAGAAAGGTCGGCCGCGCTACGTTGAGTTGAGATACAGTGACGAGTTTGACCCCGTTCAGTGCCGGGGAAGATGAGTTTTCCACTATAATGGGTGATTTTATGAAAATTAGAACACGAAAGTTCTCATTAATTTTGAAGTTTAGAGATGAAGGTAGACAAACAACCCAAGTTTAGTCATTGTGAATAATGATTCGTACTTTTGGCGAGTGTAACATAATATCCATGAGATGGAAAAGCTTTGAGATATCGGTTTAAGCCATTTAACTAAACACCAACTTACCACCAACTTTTAAATGTTTTCTGCATGATATTCTAGCTATCTGCTATATTAAAGCATAAGTTACCCCTGTCAGATCAATAAGAGAAAAATTCACATTTCTCGGCTTGTTAATTTTGTCATTGTTTGCCATGACTATTGATTTTGCACGTATATGACCAAGGTTGATTGATAGTGATAAGGTTGCCTGGTTATACGTTCGGATGTCGGACGAATTAGAAATCAGATGAAAATGACGTCAGTCGGCTCCGATCCGGTCCCGAAATTCAAATATTCATCTGAAAAAAAAAGATAAAATATGATTCACACTCAACAATGAGAAGATATTCCACTGTTTACCAAAAGCTGTGTAATAACTTACCGCCCTCAAACACGTTTGAAAACGGCTCACTCGATAAAAAAGTTTTAAGACTCTCAAATACGGATATGTTATGACATTAAGGTGACACATGTTTACGTACGGATGACAGGAAAGTCAATAATTGAGCTTGGTGACGTCACCAATATGGGATCGATTTGGTTTAACGTCCGTGGATTTCCGATGCCCTAGTTACGGCGCAGCTTTTACATATCAATTAACCTTGGTATCTCACCTGAAAAATGCTCAATTATTTTATAGTACGTTTACACAGTTATGTACAACGCAAAATTCAACGGGCACGAACTCGAGCACAAGCGTGTATATGGGCTGCTCGGGGCTGTGCTTGTGCACGTGCTCGTCGCTGAACGGAAAAATGTCGGATTTTTGGCAAAGTTCACGAGATGAATTTGCTTGTGCATCTGTACTTGTTCACAGGCGCTCGCGAATGACCGGTTGAAAAGATGTCGGACTGGACAAGCGACCAAGTGGCGCTCGTCTGTATGCACCTTTCAGTAGCAGTACTCATAATTTTCATTCTAGAGAAAAATTTGTAATAATAATAATTATTATCGTGTTCGAAAACATATACGGCACTTTATTATTTCCGATTTAAGTTGAATATGTTTTCAGCCCTGGAAAAGCTGAGCATTTTTCATGTTATTAACGTGGTCGGTTCATGAAATAAAGCAGAAGTTTGATAAATTATCCAATCAGTTGGGGACGTCTTGTCCATTTATGTTCAAGAAAGGATCCTGTTCTCTACTTGCACCGCATTTCCATTGAATTTCCTATTTTCAGATAATATCTGAAAGTTCGGAGACAATGGAAAACTCAAGGTAAAACAGGCGGAGCTTTATTCTTGTGATTTTGTGTCATATTTTGTTTCATCGACGACCGTTCTCGTCAATTTCCAACGCTAAATTATTATGAGCTTGGATGGTATCTTTTTGTTCAGAAATTTGACGCCCTTTACAATAAAAGCAGGGTTCTATGGACATCAAAAGAACCTTTGTTTTAACTTCACCGACGGATTGATCATCCAAAAGATTTTTTTTTTCTTTTTGAGGAACATCGAGAAACATCAAAGTAAAATTCTCAACGTAGGTATTTATTTGTCGCAGTATGAAATTGTTTTTGGGATAACCATAGAATTCATTTTTGTCTAGAAATACAAATTGTGTGCAATCCAATCAAATTATCACATACCAAATAGTTGTCATAAAAATAACAACGCATGAAAAAAATAGTAATGTTCAGCAATGGTAAATACAAGCGAAAACAATAGCTCTGTGCTAGTGAGGTTTGTTGAATTCAAATTAAAATAGTTCCACATTGTATGCTATTTTTCTAGAATATGAATAGGTATTGTCACCTCCACAAATAATTCATTTCTCCATATATATTTAAACATATTCATAATAGTCCAAGACACTGAAGTAAAATGTATTGAGCCAGCAGCCAACCGAACTGATGTTATTCAATTTTTTTTATCAAGAAAATAGTTTGTCTTCGATCAATGATCTGAAATATTACAAATTATGGATCTTAGTTTGTCCAAAGTGATATGCAATGCTACTATCCCTGCATGACTTGATTTTTTTTTGTGTGTATTGGTTGGGTGTTCTTTTGTCGGTGCTCGTAGCTTTTTGTTCCGTTTTTTTTATAATGTGAACAAAATAAATTAGAGTTGTCGGCTATAATATGTTCGAGGATAATATCCGTTTCCGGAAAGCTCGTTTCTGGAAATCTCCAACTGCTATTTATCAACCGTCTACCAAATTGTAGTTCGAAGAAGGCAGTGTATAATTGATTCTGGAGCTGTTTTATACCTTGGGGCTGGTAAGAGCTCCTTAGGCATTTATTTGTTCATTTTTGAATTCTCTTATTTGGACTAGTAAAGCTCATCTGGGTTTCTGATTACTCAAGGATAGAAGGTAACATCAAGGCTTATGAAATAGCTGACACAGCTATACCAATCCGAAGAAGTGAACCCACCCCCATAGCAGTGTCCACAAAGGTGAAGCTTGTATGAAACACCGAAATCCAGACACTCCAAGGAGACAATACGCAACCCGTTGGAAAAACTAAGTGAAAAAGTACTGCGGTTGATGCGTACTCAGATAATGCATGGCTTTGAACAACCCTCGCCGCAGCAGCTTGTGATAATGATTTGTTAAAGCTTCGACGAGAAGTGACGCTTATTTTTATTCTGATGAATGTTAAATCAATGTTCAAGAAGAAATCTGCAAGTATAACATTAGTTTCCAAATCAATTCTTCCAGTATGTTAACGATGCTCGACGCCTCTGTTTTCAAAAGTTATATAACCAGAAAATAGAGTAACAAAATAGTAAAACAGAGTAACTGTGTGATGAGAGCGGATAGTGAGGGTGTCTTTCCAAAGCCGCCTCAGTTGTTAAGGGATGCTGCAAAAAGGGCACAGTGGAGCGCGAAATTCGGACCCTAATAGGACACTATCCGGATGCTCGCAATGCGACTAATGAATGGACGCTAGGCAAAAAATGTCCAGCTACGAAATAGGGCGTGAAAAGCCCGTGAGAGTCGAGGCGACGATGTGAAATATTTCATATTTTAGTTAAACTCGGTTGAGCACAATTTCCTGATAAGTCAATTGCGGATTTTTCACGTGGCGATTATTGAATTGTTGCTCAGTCATTCGATTTTTTCCAATCAATTCATACCAAACTGATAGGTACTATGAGGTTGACAAACATCCTCATTGATAATAATTTTATTTTATAAAACTTTTCTTCTACTACTTTTGAAAGACTCTTTCCCAAAGATGAGAATCAATTAATGACGGTTTGTAGTCACGCTAACAGAATCCCATTTGGATAAAACCCTACTCCAATCTCATTTGTAGTGGCATATTCTAGTGTCCTACGATGCCTTGCCGCGTATTCTAGCTTTGATGCCTAACCAGAAAATACGAGTATGGCTTGGTGTTAAGCGGTCTAGAGAGCTTAATGAAGACAAACCCGGCAACATAAGGGAAGAAATATCTGTCCTATTAAGGGGTTAATTTTGAGAGCCAGAGGGCGAGAATCGTTTATATCCATTTGGATGTGGCATAAGGACGGAAGGGGTCCGTTTCTTAGAATGTTTTATTCTCGCAAACAAATGTGCGGAGGTTAGTTGTATTGTGTGATTTTTGATTTGTAGGATAAAAACTTGTTCGTGAATAAAATGCCGATCACAGAAGTTGAATTGATAGAATATGGGTATCATCTTATCACAAGTTATGAAAAAAGCATTTGGTGTATCATGAAGCACAAATGATAAATCATCTTCTGTTGTTAAAATACATAATATAAAAAAAATCAAAATCACATTGGCAAAGCTTACCAACTTTACTTGTATCAAGAATCTCCAAAAACTATCAACAATTTATTTTCATGAATTCTTTACAGCTGGACAATCCACGTGATGAACTCTATGCGGCAGTTCTATAATGAAGCAAGAAACTCAATTTCATCTCCAGCCAGAGAATCTCTTGATTGAATAATTACTAAAGATAAAAATATAATGTTCATTACAGGAGGCTAAACTTAGGGGTAGCACAAAGTCGAGAACGTATAAAGACATTTTAGTATGATATTAGAGAGAACTCTGGCGTGACAGATTTCTCTTTAAAGGGGACATTTCAAAAGGCTTATAAGAAAAACCGAACTTCCCTTTCTTGAGCAGGATGATACTTATTAACTTATGCTCTATGTTTGATAGGCTTCAAAGCTGATACCATTTGCAGACTTGAAGAGGTGACATAGGTATAAGCTACATACCAGTCAAAAAAAATTTCAAACACTAACGGAAAACATCCGGGTGGTCAAAAGATTTTTTCAAATCGATTACGAAGATCTCAAAACTGTTGTTATCGAGATGGTATGCATTAGCTTTCGTTAACGTGTGAACAACTTGCTTGAGATACGAATTTGATTTCTGAACTGTGTCCTCTAAATAAATACATCCAATGGAAGAAAGTGTACGTAAATTAAGAAAGTCGGTAGTTGAAGGGTCAATTGTGTAGTTCTCTCCAGACCCTCTAATTCTACTTGAAGCCTCCTATTTCAATGAATCCATTCGAAGTTCTACTACATATTGATGTACTGGTCACTGAATACCAACAAAGCGCCTTCTCGAGATGCATGGATTTGAGCATTTGGAGTGACAAAAAGCTCTTCTTGGATATCTGGTAGCCTTCCCAACCTGCTTCAAGTATGCATTGGTAGTCTCGTTTTACGAGAAATTAGACCAATTCCATTATCTCTACTTTCCACTTTGTCTAGAGTGGTGGAAAAGAATTCGCTCACCAGGTCAACACATACACCAACGCTGCAATTTACCACTTTTTGGAAAAGGTCATTACCTTCTTAAACATGAGAGAAGATGTTGCGATTCGATTGTGCGGACATCTGACAAAACTGAAGGCCTATGTATTCTTAGAAACCAGCAATATGTGGATGAGGTGGTATCTAGGAGGACGGTGTCAGTCAGTTTCGCATGGGAGCAAATTTCAACAGGAGTGCCACAGAGTTCTGTTTTAGGGCGTTACTTATTTCTTATAAGCACGTATGACCTTTTGAGCATCCCAATCTCAGGAGTCTTCACCCTCTTTGCGGACGATACAAGCATAGTTTCGCATGGATCCTCTGAGATTCTGCAACAAACTATTGCTTCTTAGTGATCTGGTCATCATAAAAAAAATGGTTCGACTAAAATTGTTTGTCTCCTAATGAGAAAAAAGAGCCAGGGATTTCAAAGGCAGAAACCAGAGCTGATGTCATCCAATTTCCTAGGACTACCCCAGATGGAGAACTGAAATTTGAAGATCACATAATGGGATTGAGCGAAAATTATTTTCTGCCTGCTTTGCAATTGCAGCAATAAGGTCTAAAATTGTTCAAGACGCATTTTTGGTATGTGGTGGCGTAATTGAAATAACGGTAATATACGTTGTGAATGTATTTGAAGACAAGATTCCTCAAAAATATAAGTCAGTTCGTCATAAACACCCGACGAATAGTCAAATATCAAAGTATCTTTTCGTTGGGTCTTGACAGTTGTCAATTCTTCCTCTCATTGAGCACTAATTAAATCCAACATGGCAAACTTTTCTAATATGAAGCAAGTTACCCGATAACCAATTGGATATGCCCAACAAGACACATTGCTTCACACTCCATTAATAGAAAGCAATTAATCTTTTCATAACAGGTTCCATGCATCTCGGCAAATCGTTCATATTAATTGAAACTAGTTCAGTTTAGACGTTCCAGCAAAACACACTAGTTCTTGCTGTGACGAATATTGGCATCTGTATAAATGAGCTCCAAAATGGGAAATTCGAAATAGTCGATGATCGGCGCATCGAATTGGTAATTAAAATTACGTCACAAGTTTTAATTGCAAATTGTTTCCCAGCTAGAAGCTTGGCTCACAGTAATTATCTGATACAATTATTTTCGTTATAGAGGGCAATGTAATTCTGAGAGAAGCATTGTTTGAATTTGGGTTTTGAATCGGCACGTTAACGACTTTCACGATTTTTATCAAAACTTCTAGCATTTGTTTTGTTTAGATTTGTAATTGGCCAGTACGTAACAGTTCACGGTGATGTGATCAGTCACGTCAACATCAGTCACGTGATGGTGGAGGATGGAGGGGAGTACACATGCACTGCAGAGAATAGAGCAGGAAAAAGTTCACATTCCGCAAGATTGAATGTATATGGTGAGTAGAACACTATTTTTCATCTGTATTTATTCAATATTCATAAAAGAGCTAACCATAGAAATAGAATAGAATAGAATAGAATAGAATAATATTCATTGTGCAACATTGAACAATATTTACATTATAACAATATTACACAAAATAATCATACCCGATCTATAAGAATTTTATCCATTGAATTTTGTTGAGTCTAACTTTGGTAAAGTAGGGAACCCAGCATGACAAAGAAATGTGTTGTCGTTCTGGTCACGATTTTATCTGATCCGCTCAATCAGCTCTGCGTGCCGTGATCTGTATTCATTTTCATTAGAATTGGAAAATAAAGTAGTCTCACGTTTTTCGAATACCGCATCTGGTGACATCGATTGCGAGTATTGTACGTAAACAATTCCAGAAAGTTTTTTCAAATCGCGTCCGAGATTGTTCCAGTATTCCAGCTCCATTGATCGACATTGCAGCGCCACAAGCACGTATTGAAGCCCAGGAAAAAGTCTTTTTCAACAACATTGATCGCAATAGTTAGTCGCCCACTCAAAACACAACTTCAAAACTCTCAACGTGGGCAAGTTGTGGTATGTGAAGACATCATTTTTGTCAAATAGTACCAGGGGCCTCGAATGTACTTGCCCACCTTGATAGCGAACAAGGTCAAGGTCATCCGGACAACACACTTTCCAAAGCTAATTTCTGAAAGGGGTTGCTCCAGCTGGCTTTCGATATAAATGTATGTGCAATGTGGTTTATCAAAGAGCACCTTACCTCTAACCAAAGATGGGAACTCAATGCCCAGGTTTTTAGCGAATTCGGATCATAACATCATACCAGCCTTATGCTAATGGAATCAAACGGTGATAGACTATATGTATACAGGCATTAACTGTGGCCTTTGTACTCCAAACTTGTTTGACTCTTCAAATACTACTGCACTTCAGTCTCCATACGCAAGACCATAGAAGTTAAGCTCATTTCCCTAGAATCTCTGGCCCACGAAACGCTCTGGTTCCGAAAGACGTGACCTAACAGCCTTTCTTGAGAGAGAGTCGGCAGGACGAGATGGTAGGCTCTCATTAAATTGAAACTAAACAAATACACGTAAACATAAAATAAAGAACATATACAATTATTCAAATTATAAAATCAACTGACATGTAACGCATGGGATTCAAACTTCACCCTTTTGGAGGAGTCGGGTCTCATCCAGTCTGGACCAGTGGGGGAGGGAGGACGACAAGGAACAACGTTTTCTAGAATAAGGGGGGTCGACAAATGATATTGAGTAATTCAAATCTTCATGACGATAGGGGTTGCATTGCTGCGGCTTTGCCCTTGGCAAAAGGAGCATAGGATCGAGCACTTGAGACCTGCCCCTCTTCAGGTGCATGATCTCATGCACCCTTTCTTGCATTATTTGCAAGCATCCATTTTTAGGAGCGACTGAGAGGCGGGCTCTAAAAGAAAGAACCAAAAGATCGACATCCTCCCCAATGATAAACACGTCAAGGTTTTATATCTACATAGAACATCCTTATTTGTTCAATTATTGTGTAAAAACGTGATTTATGCCCCTGTTTTGAATAGTGCTAGCCATTCTTATCAAGAATTGGTGTATCTGAAAAAGTAGTTATCAGCTCTGTAAAATGACACCTGTCAAAAATTGGACCCAAAACGTTTAATGGCCAGTCTGTTCCGGGTCTCTGCTACAATTTCAAATATTGACATGGTTTTATGAGTCTTTATGGCCTAAACAACATACGTAAATTTCATCGAATTAAACAAGCCGGTTCAAAAGTTGGGGCTCAAAAATTAAATCGACGGGTACCCCTTTAGGGCTCTGTATCTCCGTTAGGAGGCGTTTCAGAGAAGAAAGTTTTATGACAAACTTGGGTTACTTATAATAATAATATTGCACTATATTTCCATCAGACTTATCACACAAGTATCGCAATAGAGTCGAGGAAACTTCGACCTCCCCTACACTCTCCCGAAATTATGCCATACGTACCAGACACCCTGTATATCGACTAAAAGTAAGATCACATGTTTATCCGAAATCAACTAGCATCAGACCAATAATGTGAATAGGCTCCATTGGGACGTCTCAAACAAAGATTAAAATTGACTACTCATCAAAATCCTCACTAAACAGTCTGCAATCAATCTCCACATCATTTTAAGACCGTCTATATTCTTTATTGAACGGCCTAATAGGTTTTCGTCCTGTTTGCCATAATTATTCTCGTACCCATTAATTTGATTTTCCTAATTTGACCAGCCGGCGGAAATTCAAATTGCGATTGCGAGAATTTGTCCGGAAAGTGGCTTGAACCCAATTTCACGATTTAAAATTTGTTTTCTTGTTGAAATCCAACTTGATTTATCAGTGTTGCGGTTATCACGTTCGTTAGCAAAGTACTTTTTGACTTTGATTGATCAGACTGGATTGAATTTGAAAAATAAATAATTGAAAATTGGTAGATTTCTTGACAGGAGACATTATAATAGAGTTGAGTGGAAATTTTGAGTTTACATTAATCTCTTTCGTGATCATCTTTAATGTTATAAATCTAAAAATGTTTGTCAAGATTCAATGATCTGGGCTGAATTCAAAGTGACAAAATAACTGCAAATCACTTGAGCTTTGATAAAGCCGTCACGTTCGCATGCCATTAATAAAAGGACGAGCCGACTGACGGAGTTTGAGAGAGATTGTATTGTGAGGCCGCGGAAAACTGTTTTCTCGTTCCGCAAAATTGCCATCCGAGTCAAGCAAAATGTCTACAATATTGCGATATTGCAGACCATGAGTCAAAATACAGGATGCCTCTGGACGACCAAGAAATACCAATGAGCGCCATGACCGTTACCTGAGACTGTTAACTTGTAGCTGTTTTATCTCTTCTTGGACTATTTCTAGTTGATGTTGGAGCTTATGGAGTATAACTTTGGTTTCCTGTGGGTATAGAGCAATGAATGGTGGCCATTGGGGGTGTTTTATTTCACCCAAAAACTGCCAATAGCTTATTAATATAAATCAATAGTAAAATTTGTAATTGTGCCTGTATCAGTTGAATCGCTTGAAAAAGTACTTATTCAATTTTCAGGTTTACCCTACATACGAATTCTTCCAAAAGTAACAGCAGTTGCAGGAGAACAACTAAAATTGAAGTGTCCAGTTGCTGGGTATCCGATTGAAGAAATACATTGGGAAAGAAGTGGTAGTGAACTTCCAAATGGGCTTAGACAGAAAGTGAGCTATAAATAAAATATTTGTCATAGTTTGTAAAATTGCACACATTTTCAAGGTACTACCTGATGGTACACTTATCATAGAACCAGTGCAAAAGAAAGAAGATTCAGGGGTATATACGTGCTGGGCAAGAAACAAAGGAGGACAGACTGCTCGTCGAAGTGGTGAAGTAAATGTAATCGGTATGTTAAAGACGAAGCACATTGACAATCACTCATTCATATTTACACTAATGTTAATTCTTTTCAGCCTTACAAGCTCATATTTTTCTGCACTGTCTTCAAATCTAATTTATGAAACTCGAGAATTTCTGAACAAGGTTTCATCCTGCCCTTTCAGGGACATTCATTGAAGCATATTGATTAAAAATAAAACCTTCTGACATGAGCCTAACTACATTTTTCTTCTAGTACCACCCAGGATAAGTCCTTTTTATGCGGCAACTGCAATGCACGTAGGTGACAGGGCATCTCTCACTTGTTCAGTAATCAAAGGCGATCTTCCACTCACTATAACTTGGACCAAAGACTCCCGAATTCTTAGTCCGGGCAGTTCGGTATCAATTACGCAAGTTGACCACTTCACCAGTATTTTGGTTATTGAGAGTCTGTCACCCGACCATAATGGCAACTACTCTTGCGTTGTCCGAAATGCCGCTGCTGAAGTATCACACACGCAACAGCTGGCAGTCAATGGTAATCATCAATTCTGCTTGGTGATGGATGCTGAATTTGACGATGAATCGTCTATTTGAAGTCTTGATTTTGATGATGATTTTCTTTTTTAGATCTTTCCTATTATTTCTTTGTCTGTCTCTTGTTCGTCAGTTTGGCTGGTCTTGGACGAAACAAGTAGTTTGGAGTAACCGTGATGTAGAATTAAGTAGATTAAGCCAAAACTAGTCAAACTGATTAATTCTATATCTGTATGTCTTCCAATCTCAGTGCCGCCCATAATAGAACCGTTCAGCTTTCAAGATGGTTTGAGCGAAGGGATGCGCACTCGTACCGTTTGCGGCGTAAGCGCAGGCGATCCACCACTGGCGGTCACGTGGCTTAAGGACGGCCGCCCATTGACGCCCGAATTGGGCGTCAACGTGACGTCGCTGGATGCATATAGTAGTCTCTTGAGTGTGGCCAGGTAATTTATGTAGGTTTTTCACAAATTATCGAAATTATTCAGAAATGTATTAACCTACATGAAATATCGGGCAACTTTTCTAGCCTTGATTCACGACACTCAGGGGACTTTACTTGTGTAGCTAGCAATCCAGCTGCAGAGGTTCGGTACACAGCCAAACTTCAGGTCAAAGGTATAGTATCTCACGAGCCTCACTTTCTGTAAAAAGTCCTTAAACTTCAATTGTTACCCTTCAGAGAATTGTAGGGTCTATAAGTGGGGGTTCAAAAAATCGATCAGTCGTCTAGAAAATCAAAAGATCATCTTATAACCTGTTATATGATATCGATAAAATTCTGGATTGTGATGAAAAATCTTGAGTTTAGTAGGTGTTGATATCTACTGGGAAAAATTGAGCGCTTAAACATCTAACCGTTTTATCATCAATGTTTTAGACCATTATTTTGTAGTACTTGATCAAGCTACCAATCATTTCCGTTGTCATTTTGTTATTTGTAAGTAGAAATTCAAATACAATACTGATTATCAAGACTTATAGACCCTAAAATGAATCTCTTCTCACCAAGCCTATTTAGCCCTCACCAATGACATAATCATAAAAATAGTTTTATTCAAGGAAAAATTTACCCAAAATCAATTATCGATATTTTTATGGTTTATTGTCGTAAAATCACAACCACCAATGATCACGCCCTATAAATATAAATAAATCACGCCCCGCCCACTCGCACCGCCCACTGCTTTGGCACAGCCGCTGACGTCATCGTCCGGGCCCGAATCGCTTCGATGGCGAGCGAGTAAGGCCGAAGGTACCGTTGTTGCACCAATTTTTTTCATTTTTGATTTCGTTATTCAACTTATTATCAGAGCATCAGCGACTAAAATCGTTGTTGTTCATAATATATTATCATTTCACTAGTAGACTTATGCATGCTTCTACGCATGCTTGAGCATGGTCGCATGGTGTTTGACTGATGCTTGCCTAATTTTAAGAAGTTGTGTCCTTTGAATTTTGGACTTTCGATTTTTATGGAAGATATGTTTCTATTTCAATCCACGATTGCACTTTAAGCACTGAGTAACTTTTCGAAGTATCTTCATTTGTAGAACACCCTGTAATAAAATATCACATTTGTCGTGCGTTGGTTGTTATAGATAAGAGAATGAACAATGAATTAAACTCGATTATTATATAAACTATCCATAATGACATGAAATGGAAATTCAATTGATTTTTTAAGGTGGTCAATACATTTACAACAACATCAATATACAGAGTGACCCATTTGAAAGCGGGCCACCCTCATAACTTTTCAATTCATCGATTGATTTTGACGATTTCTTTTTTGAAATGTAGAGAGGGAAAAGGTGTATTTATTTTGAGTCTATCAGAAAAAAATTAATAAATATAAACATTTGAAAGATATTCTCATGTCAAAATAATTTGAAAAAAGAATTGAATTGAATATTTTTACAAAAAAAAATTGACAGCGTCCTACCTCTCAGATGACGTTACTCTGACGTTGTCTTTAGTTTGAGTTCCGGCCCCTGATACAAAAATAGTGAGATATTCTCAAATTTGATTTTTGATGCTGTTTAACAACAATTTGACGTAGCTCAATCGTAAAAAAATGCCGGATATGTTCTTTCATACTGTAATATTTCCAAGCTTTAGTTAATTTTTTCAATTATTTATGTGCAGTCATTTATGTTTTTAAATTGACCGTTCACAACTATTGTTCATCGAAAAAAGCCAAAACACTACTAACTGATGGCGGCGGCGCCTACTTTTATATACTCCGGTGCCCCTTCGTCAAAAGTTCACGAATAGCGTAGAATTAACGAGAATTCGTCGATAGATGGCTAAGCTTCTAGTATAACAGAGAAGACGCTCGAAAGTTCGATGACAAGATCTGCTGGAAGTATTTCGTCAGCGTACTCAAAAATATTCGACAATAATAATTATGTCAAGTGACAGACAATTTTATTTGCAAATCGCCTATCACATGACCTAACATGGGGGGACACCATGAACATCAATAGGTATATTATATAACATTATAATCATTTTTGCACCTTACATAATTGCATTCCTAAATATAATGTGTTTTTTTATCTAAGGCGGATAAAATACTTTGTCGAATTCATTCAATATGTTTCTTCGTCAACTTTTCTAATAATTCATCTTCGTTAAAACGTTGATGAATCGTCTTTTGGTAATGTTACATGATATCATTTGGAATAAAATTCATGACACAATAGAGATCAATTATTATTAGTTAGGTCATCAAAATCTGAATCGAGGTGAAAGACCTGATAAGAGCACATTTATACATAAGGTCGAGTCTATTTTTTTTTCACTGGTTGCATATCTACCTAATTAGTGCTCAAAGGCAAGTGATAGGTTTTTCCGTCCGTACTAAATTCACCGTCTCTGACGCATTCCAATTTTTCAAACAATAGCTTCATCTGTAGCTGAGAAAAGTATGGGACATATTTGAAAAAGCATACTTCCGAGAGCTCTGCGAATGATGCATCAAACATTGGGATTAAATTCGTGAAAATGAATTCAGAGATCACCTGACGGCTTGTCGTGTCAGCAGTAAATTATGCAAGCTCGTGAAAAACATTAATTGTATCTTTTTGACTCTTTGTTTCAGAAACTAAGGAATTAAAAACTTCTTACAAATTCTATTCAGAGTTACTTCTTTCTTGCTTATTTTTCTAGACTACAATAGAAAAATTCTTGAAAATAAATTATGAATGAGTGTAGGTAGTCTCCTTGTGAAAAAAAACGAGAAGAGTATTGAATTCGTATAATAATATACGAGAGTTTTGTTGGTTTTGGAAGAAAACATCATTTTATACTTTGATCTTATAAATTTTTATGTTATATTTTCGAGCTCTAGACAATCTAGACTTTGTAAAAAATGGATCATGATTTCACTCCTTCGGAAGATTGAAGATATAGATTTTAATATTGGCTGAATTGTTACAGAAAGAGTCAAAAAAGAGTAAAAAATCCTCACATTGAAATCATTCAAGTACAGGGTGTCCCAACGATAGAGTAAAGTAGGTTTTGTCATATAGGATATAAAAAATATCAATATCAATATGCGTCACAGGTTAGGGATGTAAATAGCGCACATTTTGAAAATATTTGGAAACATACTGGGTGTGTCACAAAAGTATGGCGTGTGAAAGTATGATTTTTTTAAATAGAATGCCCTGTTTTTGATTTTATTTCTGGATTCTTTGTGTCACTATGAACATTTTTTGTTATATAATATATGGATCTAAATTTGATAGTTTTTGAATTATTCGAATTTAACGAAAAAATTTTGCATTTTAATGATATTGAAAAATGATTGTTTTCTCCGTTATTTAAGACATTACACTCTTGAGATTTGGTAGGGATAAGGACTAGTGTCATATCAATGCTTGAACCGGAAATATTCGCTATTTGTTGTACAGGGTGTTTTTTACTATAGTCCAAACTTTCAGATTTTCATAATAAAAAAAATCATTTTTTTCAAATGATACACCCCTTTTATTATTACGGTAGTGGATTGAGTATTTGAAAACCTAAAATTTTTGCAAATAATGTCCTATACCTATCTTTCATGGTTATCGAGAAATTCCGAATTTTCTAAATCGCTACCTTGTGTTTTGCAATAAAACGATAAACTATGCCAAGTTTCAAGTTATTATTCAAAGGTAATACTAATATTCAAATTGTTAATCGATATTTTGTCTTAATATATGTTCAAAAAGGTGACCTCCCTGTTGAATACACAGATTCAGCCTGACTTCTGATAACATCAAAGGCGTCACTGAATGACAAACGTCCCGTATTCTATTTTTCATATCTTCCATGGTGGTTGGCTTGGTAAAGTATACTCGGTCTTTCATGAATACCCATAAAAAAAAATCGAGGGGAGTTAAGTCGCATGATCTCGGTGGTCACGGAATAGAACCTCCACGTCCTATCCATTTTCCTGGGAATTGCATATCCAAAAATGCCCGTACATCACGATGGTAATGTCGTGGAGGTGCACCATCCTGTTGCAGCCACATATTTGCCCGTTCGACTAAATTGATATCTTCAAGTAGCAGAGGCATTTCTTCACGCAAGAAATTCAAATAGTTGCGACCCGATAAATGTTCATCAAAAAAGAAGGGACCAATGATTTGGTTATGGTGGATGCCACACCATACATTTATTGACCAATAATTTTGATGTTGGACTTCTCGTAGCCAAAATGGATTTTCAGTCGCATAATAGTGCATATTATGCCTGTTTACAGCCCCGTTGCTTCTAAATGTCGCCTCATCGGAGAACATAATTTTGCACAAAAAGTTGTTATCCAACTGAATTCGTTGATTGATGATATTGCAAAACTGAACTCGTTTTTCAAAATCTCTTTCCAGCAATTCTTGATGAAGATGAATATGGTAAGGCTGGTATTTGAATTTTTTTGTTGTCCGATTCACAGTGGATTTTGAAGTGTTGCATATAGTTGATAATGCCCTACTACTTACATGGGGATTTTCTTCAATATGTAACAAAATATCTAGTTCTTTTTCTTCGTTTGCTGCGTTCTTGTTTACAACTTTACGTTTCGTGTATGAAACACACACTGGAATCAAACCTTTCCATCACATTTCGAAAACAGAGAGTAGTGGGTAGCCGCCGGCGCCGTTCGAGATATTTTGTTCGGAAAATTCTTTGAGCCAGTAGAGGGTTTCTCTCGGCTTCCCCCAATACATAGATCATGTCAATCAAATCATTCAGTGGATAGTCCATAGCCAAAAATATGGATCAAAAAGAAAGGATTGATTTTTACTTCTGTCAACAATAATTTTTGTTTTTTCCATGGCAACGGCCGGTGATCGCCATACATTCCATATAATATGACCGAACGATTTGGAAAATTCGAATTTTCTCGATAACTATTGAAGATAGGTATAGGACATTATTAGCAAAAATGATAGGTTTTTAAATACTCAATTCACTATAGTAATAATAAAAGGGGTGTACCATTTAAAAAAAAAGAATTTTTTTATTTTGAAAATCGAAAAATTTGGACCATTATAAAAAACACCCTGTATAACAAATAGCGAATATTTTCTGTGGAAGCTTTGATATGACTCTAGTCCTTATCCCCACCAAATCTCAAGAGTGTAATGTCTTAAATAAGGGGGAAAACAGTCATTTTCCAATATCATGAAAATGCAAAATTTTCCGTTAATTTCGAATTATTCAAAAACTATCAAATTTAGACCCATATATTATAGAACAAAAAATGTTTATAGTGACACATAGAATCCAGAAATAAAATCAAATACAGGGCATTCCATTTGAAAAAATCATACTTTTTCGTGCCATACTTTTGTGACGCACCCTGTATGTTTCCAAATATTTTCAGAATGTGCGCTTTTTACACCCCTAACCTGTGACGCATATTGATATTGATATTTTTCATATCCTATATGATAAAACCTACTTTACTCTATCGTTGGGACACCCTGTACACTTCAAGATCATCGGATACGGGGTGTATCAGATCAACTGGTCACTACTTATACAGCAAATGGAGGAACCATGAATAAGAACTCTGAGATGAGGAACCCATGGCCGAAAGTGACCCGTTTCCTAGATACAGGGTGTACAGGTTAAAAAAAAAATGAATATCTGAATCTATTTTGAGAACAGCTGAACCGATTTTTATGAAATTGTCATGGTTTAAATACTAAATGGTATCAAATGTTTCTGAGTATTTGAAAAATATACCTCGTCCAGGAAAAGATGTGTGCACTATTTAAAAAAAAAATGGTATATCTAACATAATTTTTTCAGAACAATAATACTTTTTTCTAAAACTTCGTTCAATTTCCAACAAAATAGCTTTTCTGACTTTTTTCTCTCCGACCGACGCACTGTTTTCGAGTAAAAAAATAAAAACCATACTAGTGTCCTTCAAAGCGTTGATAACCGAAAATTTTCAGTTTTGGTAACAGTGGGAAATCATACTGTTCTACTCGTCGGAAAGAAAAAACTCAAGATACTTTTTCATTGGAAATTGAATGAGTATTTTAAAAGAAAACAAAATTTTGTCCAAAAAACAGTGGCGTGTAATTTTTATATTCTCGAATAACAAAACACCCTGTATCTAGGATGAGTGTCCCATCTCGAACTTCTTCATTTATGGTCCCTCTATTTGCTCAAAAGATCCTCTTGGCAGCTCCATTGGATCTGTTCTTGTCAACGTTCTCATTTCCTTGAATTCAGGAGTGATGTGGTACTCAAATGAGGCACACTTTGTTGCCTTAGTCGCTCCAAACCTTTCTTGACATTCCTCAACTTTGATTTGATTGAAAATTTGACAGCTCAATCGCATTTTTTTAAATTGAGTTTTCTAAATGATACATGAAAGAACTGTAATGATTGATGAATATGACCACGGATATTACAGGGTGTTAATCAATTTTACTGACACATCCTTCAAATTTCAATATATTATTATTCTAGAACGATCAACATAAGAATTTCTTTTAGTACCTCCAAGATGGCTTGTCGAACCAATCGATGTTAGTGTTGAGAGAAATAGACACGTGTCGTTACACTGTCAGGCTCAAGGTGTTCCAACTCCCACAGTAATATGGAAAAAGGCGGCAGGTATTTTGCATTATCATAAGATGTTATTTTTCACTTGAACATGTCTGTTATGATACTCAGGATCAAAATCGGGAGATTATGAGGAAGTAAGAGATCACATTTATACAAAGCTACTTGGAAATGGTACCCTTCTACTACAGCATGTGAAGGAAGACAGAGAAGGTTACTACTTGTGTCAAGCAGAAAACGGAATCGGAACTGGAATTGGTAAAGTTATTCAACTGCGAGTCAACTGTAAGTAGCTTGAAGAAATGAATATGTGTTACATCTTTACAATTTCAGCTTCTCCATATTTTTCTGCCCCTTCTAGAATGATAACGGTAAAAAAAGGGGATACAGCACTATTGCACTGTGACGTTAACGGTGACAAACCCATCAGTGTTATTTGGCTAAGAGGTGGTAAAACCGAACTAAACCCATCCACCAACTATAGAATAAATGCAAAGCAAGATGTTACTCCTGAAGGAGTTGCTGCTGAACTTCAAATTATGAATGCTGATGCTTCAGATTCTGGAGCTTACTTTTGTCAGGCTAGCAATATGTATGGTAGAGATCAGCAGCTGGTCCAGCTTATGGTGCAAGAACCACCCGACCATCCACATGGAGTAGAGGTGAGTGAACTGTAACCCAAACTGTTGTAATACGTATATTGTTCAAGGTTCCTTCAAAAAGTAGTACATCAGTCAGTTTGAAATGGGCACATAAAGCAACAAACGTCAATGAAGTATTCAAGTTCATTGTTGAATTCAAGGAGGCAGATCGTAGGTAGTTTTATCGAAAATCAGTATCATCTGAGATTCTTCCAGGAAGTTGGCACCAAATTGAACTCAATGAATCACCTCTGCCATACGCTGCAATAATAGACGACTTGAAGCCTGCAACAAAGTATACATTTCGCATCATTGCGGAAGGTCCAGCAGGGAAAAGTCAACCGAGTGAAGAAATGGTAGTTACAACGCTCAGTGAAAAACCTGCAGGTGCGCCACTAAACCCCTCTGCAAGGCCTATTTCATCCTCTGAAGTTTTGGTGACTTGGAGTCCTCCTATTTCTGAACTAAGACATGGAGAAATACAGGTGACGATTGAATATTATGTTCTATTGCATCGATGTTTCACCATTATAGGGATATAATATAGGATACAGAGCTCCCTTCATGGGTTCCTACAATTTTACATCTATCACTGGTGATGGTGAAGAAGGCGGCGAGCTGTTACTAGGTGGTCTAAAAAAATATACTCGCTATACCATAGTAGTTCAGGCGTATAACGAGGTGGGTTCTGGCCCTCTAAGTGAGCAGGTTACCACAGAAACTATGGAAGATGGTAAAGAATGTTCATTTGATGAAATACATCATGACTTGTTCATTTGTAGTACCAAGTAGCCCTCCGATGGATGTAAGGTGTACATCGCCAACATCTCAGAGTATACAAGTTAGTTGGCAGCCTCCGCCTAATGAAGATTGCAATGGCAATATACATGGCTATAAGTTGACGTATGAGCCAGTTTTGGATGAGAATTCGAAAGGTATAGAATTTCACTATGATCACTAGTGTGTTCCAAGATTACCACGTCAAAACTAGAACAAGAGGAAATGAGTTTAGCAATTTCAGGCAATGATGTAATTGAGACTCGAAAGACCACCGCCCTAATCACTGTGATAACTGGCCTTAGAAAATACACCAACTATAGTTTGCAAGTATTGGCATTCACCAAAGTAGGTGATGGAGTATTAACTCTACCACATTATTGTCAAACTGAGGAAGATGGTGAGTAACTTCTTCATCCATTTTCCATAAACTTGAAAATTTGTTTGCAGTTCCAGCTGCACCTGCAGACATCAAAGTAGCAGCTGCAACCCCTCAGTCCCTAAGAGTGTCATGGCTGCCTCCTTCAGAACCAAATGGAGTGATCACCAAATATAATCTTTATCGGTGAGATTTGATATTTGTTTATGCTACAATATCTTGTTATATGAATAACTAGGAGAAGCACAGATGGGCGCCAAGAACTGGACAACGGCAAACAAATCATTTCTAGCCATACGACTGCTTTTGAGGTCAAAAATGTTCAACTGCACATGGAATATCAATTTTGGGTTACAGCATCTACTAGAATTGGGGAAGGTCAGAGTTCCAAGGTGGTCAATCAAGTTGTCACAAGTAGAAGTAAGATTCTACCAAAACGATTGAATGATTTCTTTTAAACCTTTCGTCAGTTCCAGCAAGAATTATTTCGTTCGGAGGAAGCGTTGTAAGACCATGGAGAACTTCAGTGGCTTTAAACTGCGAGTCGGTTGGATCACCGAGAAGGGAGTGGTTGAAAAGTGAACAGATCTTAAAGGTTTGTAATTATCCTACTTAAAGTATCACATTACATTTCATCTTCAGGCAGGGGCAAGTCATAACCAACAACTATTAGATACTGGTGAGCTCATTTTATCGAGCCTCCAACTAAGTGATGCTGGTAATTATACGTGTCAAGTAGATAATGGACATGGAGCAGACAGGTACGGGTATAATGCAAAATCTGCTAATGATTTATCGTATGTATCATGCAATTTTCTAGGATAACTTACTATTTGGTTGTGCAAGTTCCTCCAGGAGCCCCATTGTTATATGTGACATCAGCCACAAGTTCAAGTATATTGTTACATTGGAAATCGGGCAAAAATGGCGGAGCTCCTATAAGTGGATTCACGTTAAATTATAGGTTAAACGTTTCAATCGTTTGGAATGAATTTATCAACTTGAATTTCAGAAAAGAGCATGGAAACCTGGATGAAATCCACTTGTCCAGGCATGCGACCAGTTTTGAACTCAAGGTAAATTGTTCGTTATTGGTAGATAGGCAAATTCAAATACAATAACTTCAGATGCTTTCTTGTGGCTCAACGTACCACCTGTACCTCACCGCGCACAACAAAATAGGTTCCAGTCCAGCAAGTCATCCTCTACAGGCCCGTACTCAAGGACATCCTCCAGGAGTACCACCAGCCGCCTCATTTATTGGGCCCAACTCCACAAGCGTGTATCTGAGATTACATGTATGGCCTGATAATGGGTGTCCGATTTTGTATTTTGTCTTGCAATATAGGAAGGCAACTGAAAGTCAATGGACATTGGGTAATTTCCCCAATTAGTTGACAATATTCAATTTGAAATTTCCAGTCTCGAACGCTTTAAAGCCACAGAGGCGTACCTCTATAGCTGGTCTTACATCAGCTACAAAATACGTTGTGAAAGTTGAAGCGCACAATGTTGCCGGTTATAGTACTGAGGAGTTTATTTTTTCCACACTGACGAAAGAAGGAGGTAATACTCTTAAATGTTTGATCACATGAATATCGACGAATTTACATTGTCAGACGTGCCTCCGCCAGATCTCATCACACAGGGTCAGGAAGGCCAACCATTTTATACCGACATAAAATTCATCATAATTGCGGTGATAGGTACTGTGCTGGGTACTATTTTGCTACTCAGTATACCAATATACATCAGAAAGCGTAAGTCAACAAAAATAAATATTTCAATTAAATTAAGGATCATCGTTTACTTTACAGATCAAAGACGATCTCATAGAGAGCAGCTAGACAATCAACAAAATGCAGAGGCCCAACGAGAAAGATACTACGCTACTATACACAAAGTGGCATTACAGGCAGGAGAAAAAATTCCTGGTAGGTTGCAAGCTATTACCAAGGTTATACTTTCAATACAAACTATTCAAATATTATTCATGTATTATACCACTATTGCTGGGATCGTGAGTTTAACTAATTTTTGCCCAAATTGATGAATGGTTGACGCGAGGAACAGCTGAAAAATACAGAACTGTGACGCACCCCGAGTATTTTCCGGCGATTTCCGATGAGCTGATGAACATCGTGTTTCCCATATCTCGGGCGCCACCCTCTGTATTAACGTGGTAGAGGGCCCACAGTGCCTATCGGGTAGCTTTTATACAGTGGAGAAAGTCCAAGCGTTCGTGGTCTACAAAATTCCGCAATTTCCGCTCTGAAATGGACTTCTGAACTTTTAAGTGAAACACGGGTGTTAGTGGAAGAACAAATGCAGTCTTTTACTTTTCTCCAGAAATTATGAACTCACATTGACTGGTTCCCAACCAGTAGAAAAATAAATTGAAAGAAAACAGTCACGCTATTTTGCGGAGAATCAAAATAACACCAGAAATAAAACTCAATCTTACCCAGAAGAATAAGTGTGAAAGGTCTGCGTTTGTGAGAAGTATTTTAAACACAGGGTTCAACAGCTGAAATTGAAAGAAAACAGCGAGAATGAAAAGAGAATTTGTCCGACGACGTAGATCAAAATTTCACGGGAAGAACCGACAAGACGGGGTCAGTTTTTACGAACTGGCAAGGTAGGAAGATTCACGGCTGCGAAAAATGAAATGGAAACG
Source organism: Orchestes rusci (assembly GCA_958502075.1). Taxonomy (NCBI): domain Eukaryota; kingdom Metazoa; phylum Arthropoda; class Insecta; order Coleoptera; family Curculionidae; genus Orchestes; species Orchestes rusci. Next base: position 42,325,175 of record OY293306.1, read on the forward strand.
TTACGGAGGGTCTCAATCATGAATGATGATGGAAAAAAACTATTCCGTTAAAAATTGTCTGAAATTTCCCACCCGGCAAATGTTTGTTCCCCTGAAATTTATAATAGGACAAAAATTTCAGCAAGATAAGAACGTATGAAAAAGTCCTACCTCGTGGTATGGAGTGAAAAAGCTTGAAGTCCGCGAACGAGTCGAGCGATTTAAAAGAAGATTACGCGAACACTCGTCGGCAGGTGAGTGCCTATTTTTGTTGATTTCACTTCCTCAGCTGAACCTGGTTTCTCGACGTATTTAAGTAGGGAATTTGGTTCTGTAAAATTTGCGCTCGAGCCTAGGTGACGCGCCATCAGTGAGTTTGAATAGTTGATTGATTGAAAAATATGAATGACTTTTTCGGGCAGAAATTAAGCAGCGGGTTATGAATTATTACACGTCAAACATTTTTTTAAGGAAAATACTTTTTTTTTGACAAATAATTGAACGAGTTACAGGAAAAAGTGAATTATTCGACTAAAACCGGAAAAATGAATCAGAAAATTCTGTAACTTTTTTGCAGATCATGAAAATTACAGCCAAGCCTGTACAATTAATAAATTAAAGTTGGGTTTAACTCATATCTTTTATTCTAGAGACATCAGAAGACATATCTCCATATGCCACCTTCCAATTATCTGAGCCAAGTACGTTAGCTCAGAACACCATGCTACATAGTTTCATGTACCATGAGCATCCAGTAACTGAAGGATGCGCATCGCCACCCCCATCCAGTTCAGTACAACGAAATTCACCCTATTATAATATTGTAAGTACTGAAAACATCTAGTTGGTCATAATCATCCAATAATGGTTATTAGTTTCCAATTGGCTGAAATTGAGTTCGAAATTAATTCATATATTTTTCTATTATCTAGAGACCAATAAAGAAACGGTCGGAACAGTCCTATTACAACATAGTATGTATTGTAGTTATTTGGGTGTGTGATGCTTGCGGCTTGAATTAAACCTCGGATTGGGATCCATTGGCTTTAATGCATTATACAGGGACCGGCTAAAATAAGGAACAAATTCATGGTTTGTTTTTTTTTTGGAAAACGCTCGGACACATCGATTTTTATTTGTGGTTGTGTTTTTTTCATGACAAATTCATGCATAGAGGGTGGACCACAGATAAGTTACGATCACCAACTTCTTTATTTTGAATGAAAAAATATTTTTTATTTATTTTTGAATTCTGCGTGAAATTCTGAGTATATTTCATGCGACATACCCCATACCTATATCCAACCGTTTTCGAGAAAATTTCATTTTAAATCCATAACATTACCTATTTAAAAACTGGTTAATATTTCTATTGGTTGAAAAATTGAGATAAATATTAATTCAGCAACGTAAATAAGTGGTAACCACCATAAAAAACATAATGGCCATTTACCCATTGTTTATATTGCTGCCTCTTGGCAGTGAATATAAAAATAGGTAATTGCGCGATTCTGTTTTTTTGAGATGCTTTGTTAGTCTTTGTTTCAATAGCTGATTGGACATCCAGTTCAATCATTCAGCCAATAAGAACATTAAACTGTATTTCAAACAAAAATGTTATGGATTTATAAGACCATTTCCTCGAAAACGTTTGGGTAAAGGTATAGGGTGTATTATATGAAATATAATTCCAATTCCACGTAGAATTCAAAAATAAAATTGAAAATAGGTGTTTTCATTTGAGAAAAAGAAACTGATAGTCGTAGCTTATTTTTGGTGCACCCTGCATGCATGAATTTGCCATAGAAAAAACCGCATCCAAAAATAACAATCGACGTGTCCGAGCGTTTTCCGAAAGATCAAAACCCTGGATTTAAGAAGAATGTTTTCATATTTTAGCCGATCACTGTATATTTATTATAAATCATTCAAGCCAAGTTTTTCATAACCACTTTTATATTTAGTTGATTGCTTTCAATGAACTTGCTATTTCACAAGATAAATTAAACCGATTTTTCTATACAGCAAAAATTTCAAAGTACAAAAGGTCACGGACGCAGACGGGCCAACCGAAAAGACATCGATAGTGATGAGAGCGAATCTGATCAAGAAAACCTCACCTCCAGTCGGACTGAGTCTTCCAATCAGCTCGATTTGAAGCACAAATCGCAAGGTAAAGGAATCTATTCAAAAAGTAAGTTAATGTCATCCTTTATTAATTAGAATATGATCTAGCAGGGGTTATGCCGTAATATATCATCACACTCACTGCAATCTTAACATGTTCTTTCATGTAAAATTTTCAGTTCATTGTATTACGGATAGCGTTCGCTTCTTCATTGACAATTCATGATAGAGACATCCTTGGATATTCGTATGTCCATTTTTTTTCAGCTTTCGCTTATCATGGAACAGTTCAATCGAGTACTTCCTCCGATATCTCGCCAATGTCCGAGCAAAAATCACTGCCAAGACGTAATCGGAACAGGTAAGTAGTATCGTTTGGCAATTACACTTCATAACCAACTCAAACATAAATGATCACTCGCCCAACTCGTGACATGTGTTTTCAGATTCCTATCTCAGCAAGGCAGAACAGGCTCTCAGCGCCACATCCTCAGTCATCTCTCAGTAGCTGAGACGGCCTTCAGTGAATCCACCACTCCTACCGGTGGTCACCAGATCGAATTATCCGAAGCGGAATGTGACATCGACACATTGAAAAAATTGAAACTGGGCCTGCGTAGCTCTCTGTGGTCAAGACCACAAGGTGGCCAACAAGGTGGACAACAACCACCGTCTGATTATTCTATTGCCGTCTGAGGTAGTAGTAAATAGAATTCTACCTATTTTTAAGGGCTATACTTGGTTTTTGGATGTCGGGGTAGAATCTAATGAGAATTGTGTAAAACTATATTTGAATTTATATTGAATGATGATGCAATTTTAAGATTATTTTATCTGCATTGTTGTGATTTCTACACAATATGAATGTCTCAAGGGGTTATTTTTCTATGATATTCAAGTCAGTCAAATATAATTTTTTCAATGACAAATGTATGAACCCCGAGTTCCAGAAAACTCTTGAAGACTCTTCCAAGTGGTCAGTATTTGTGAAAAAAAAAATCTCAATTAGACCTGACCTGTAGAAGAAACTTATGATTCTCAGGTAACGCATAATCATCTGGCTACTTTAAATATTTAACTGCAGATCTCCGGAATCACCAGTCTTGTTATGCGAACTTTCGGAAAAATTGTATATATATTTTTAAAACCATTTTATAATACTGCCAAAAATATATTTTGGGTTATATCCACAAAATAGGTGCTTCCGGACATCAGGATATGCCTAGTGTAATATATCATTCTAATTTTACGGATAATCAAAATTTTATACAAAAAGAATCAAAAAGATAGATATATTATGTTGGAACTGTGCGCCCAATAAAGACGACTTTTGTTAGAATCTTAGATGTCTTCCACTTCAATATTAAAATGATTGAAGCCTACTTACTGTACTTCTGAATAATGAAATATAATCAAAACAGTTTATACTTGTCTCTATTGGATCCATGGCCACTGCCTTTGTTAAGTCTATAACTTTGGATATAAACCATTTGAAACCGTTTTCTAGTGTATAATATTTTTCACTGTTATCTATAAGACTTGGACGGTCAAGCGCCTCCATAGCTCAATGTGAATGAACCGGGCGTTTGACTGTTGACACCAAAATAAGACATAGTTAAGTATTACAAATAAATCAAACAATAAAAATCAAAATTTATGAATCCCTGTACCAGAGTTACATAAATCAGAATAATAAAGATGGTTTAAATCAATCAAATGTATTTTGATTGGCCCTAAACGAAAGTGGGTATATTTGTGATCTCATGACATTAATTATTAAAATATAGAAAATCAACATACAAAAATATCGTTTATTAAAAACAAGAAAATAGATTTTACTCTTACAAATTACACCTAAAAAGAAACAATAAATAACCTCGTCCTTAATGTGAATTAAGCAAATGACAAAGAAATGGAGTAGGATGAATAACACGAAGTACTATAAATGATATCTTTCAATCATTATCTTTTGTCTACCAAAATAAACATAAAAAAAACATTTGACAAGTATCACGTCCGACAAATACCTAATGAATAAACAAATCAATCTTCATTATGAAAAATGTTTCTCAGTCCGGGCAATTAAAGAAATACTGTTACCTATTTCAAAGGAACTATTTATCACCTCTCCTCCTCTCCTAAAAAATTCCTGGACAAATTTCTGTATGGGCCGAAGCACAATCAAAGGAAGAACGGAAATCTGCGATTTGATTCCAAGCAATATCCAGCCTGCAAAAAGAAACAAGTAGAATCAATTTAATTTTCAGAGCATGTACATTATAAGAAACTGTTAATGAGAATTTACGGCAAAGATAAGAGGTCTAGAAACTCTTGAACAGGAAAGGAATGATTGACTTCAATTCCCCGTAAAAACGATTTTAAATAGAAGTAGACTTCCCAGTGCCAAAATCCAAACCACAAAATCCGTTTTTGAAAGACTTTTTCAAATAATCCAATTTCTTGGACACATGGATTTGAGAACAGTTGGTTTTGCTGGGGTAACTCAAAATTGAGTAACAAAGAATCACAAAAGAAAAAATAACGGTTCTTGATAATAATAACAAGATCTGGTCGGATGTACGAATTTCTTACAGGTAGCCTGCAGAAGGAGAAACATCCCAAGAATCTGCCTTTATTGCAATAAGCAACACTCAAGTTGAAGTGATATTAGAAAACGTTCACTGCATCTGTATCAAGATCCATTTCCTCGACCAGCATCAAACAAAAGAGGTGTTTATCCAGAAAGGTATACGAATACCATCGTTTCTCCGACGTCGGCAATAATGAGTGCGAAGTGATGGACTTTAACGTCTCAATTTATAAAAATCCGAACCAGTCTACTGCGATTTAGATATTATACACTCCCCGGCACAAAATTCCACCACCTTAGAATATTGACCAAGTTGGATGCTTTATAACATTTTCATGTTCCAGTTTCTCACTATTTTTATGAATTTTGTTCCAGTTTGTAGATAAACCTTTTGTGTTTTTTTTAGTTATTGTAATGAGTGACATTTTTGATTTAAGCACCACTATAAAGGGCAAATCCTAGAGACGACATTCATTTTATAATCTAAGGGTTAGATCTAGATGGTGTTTTACGTAGCGACCCCAAAACATCCTGTGATTAAGTTTAGGCGTATAATTTTGACTACATACTGCTTGCTGTAATCTCAAACGTATTCCAAATAATTTGTTCTTTTAATCATCCCATTATCTCATTTCATATACGAGGTGCAACAGTAGCCTAGTTTACATCGATAACTCGTTTAGTTCGGTCCGATAGGACCAAGTGGGTGGGGATAGTACGGTAGGACCAATGATTGCTTTTCGCCCGTTCACACCGTCTTGCAACGCGTGAACTAGATCTGTACGCCCGCAATTCGTCAAATGTCAAAAACAAGTCGAAATTATTCATCAACACAATTCGTAACCAAAAAAAACATGAGTAAGTACGCTCAGATTGCCTTAGAAACTCAGAACCAACACAATTCACAATTATAACAATCAACATAACCTCATAATTTTGATCCAGATCGAACCAAATTTAGTTAGGTACACTTGCTGGCGAGTACCGAACCAAGAGCGGACCAGCTTAGTCCGCAACTGTTTACACCATTCGAACCAAATATTTGGTTCGGATATAGTCCGAATTTGGTAGTTGTCGGTATAAACTAGGCTATTATGAATGAAATGTTGATTCAAAGCTTTTTTCTGATCAAAAATAAATGACATTTTAGTATTATGTATTTTCTCGTCGTGTAGCAATGACAGCTTTCATTATTCGTGCCTCTTTTTCTTTCTCAAGGGATAGCTTGATATCCTTCAATAGGCACCAGTCATAACACCTGAAAGGTTTATGGTTGAGCAAGACAAGGACGAACGGCTCTTTCAAGTTGATCTCGAAAATATTCGATTGGGTCGAGATCCGAACTACATGCGTGCCATTCCAATCCTAGAAATCCAACCCCATCCCGATATTCGGTCCCTATGTGCACTAAGATGACTGGGATGACGATGAATGGTTAAAAATTGATTTCCTGTTGTTGTTTTTATTGATAAAAAATAAGCTTTAAATCATCATTTCAATTAAAATGTTGCAGCTCGTATAAGAATAATGAGATAATGGGATGAATAAAAGAATAAGTTGTTTGGAATACATCTGAGATTACAGCAAACAGTATGTAAACAAAATTATCCGCCTCAACTCAACAGGATGTTTTTAAGATGCGCCAAAAAACAACATTTTGAATTACCGTTGTATAATAATGCCGGAACCTTTGACTATATACTACTTGGCCAGGAAATTCATTCATAAATCGTAGTTTGTTTTGACTTTTGTTGGCAATATCGCATTTGCACTTGAATACGTGTATTTTACCAAAACCTGCGTTTATATTGTTGGCAACTATGTACTGTGAACCTGAAGCCCCGCCGTTCTCGTACTTGTTCATGAATGAGCAAAGTTGTTGGATCGATTATTTCTGGTTTTGTCGAAAAAGCTGGGTTGAAGCGTTTAGATGATGATTAATACTCAAAAATCATAGCATATTTGAAAACTCTGATAAATTGTCATAATCATGGTTTTCTGTATGGACAAACAGAAAAATAACATCGCTACATTCTACATAATTAAAATAATGAATTGATTGCATGAATTGAGAAATGTAGATTGAATTTCTTATTTGTTCACGAAGCATATGAGGAAGAAAACACAACTTGTGCAAATAATAATTTTCTCCTTGGCAGTAACAGAATAAAAACTATGTGGAAAAATTTTAAACCTAAATAGAACTGTTATCTGAATTTATTGGAGAGACATATTTCGACAATTTGGCAACGCTCTCGTGCTATGATTACACGAATCAAGCAAACGTTGTTGTTGATGTTGTTGTTGGCGTCAAGTATATTCCAGGATGCCCGGTCTAAGGGTATATGGTATATGGTGAAAAATAATTGAAAATATTGACGTTGCTAAGGCAACCCATTGCTCTACACCCTGATCTAATTACCTCAATGCCTCAAGGACGTCAAAAGATAACTAAAAATAAAATAAAAAATCCAGGTCCGTATTTGAAAAAATGAACTTGATGATGGCCGCTCAAAGTCGAAACGTCAGATTTTCAATTTGATACCACCATCTTGTAGAGGAGAAAAAGTGGCAATGAGAAAGTGTAATTCATTTTACAATATCTTCTCGAATAAACTCAGGAAATAATATTAACGTTTTTGCGAAATTTCGGTTTTTTCCGAATATCTTCGGAAGTAGTCGGAATTTTTCAAATTTCAAAACGGCATTTTGTTGAGCATAAAAATACGCAACTTTGCAACCATAACCGACCCTGTATCTCTTATAATAACTGAGATCCCCATGCATGCACTCGAATCTGTGGCACCCTGTATAGTCAAAGGCTTGAACGAAAAATCTCACTTATCACAATAATTAGAAAGTAGGTTCGACAAAAGATTTATGTATAAACTGGTACAAAATTTATAAAAACAGGATAAAACAAAAAGAAGCCATAAGACATTAAACTTGAACAAAATTTTAGGGTGGCGAAATTTGTGTGCCGGGGATTGTATTTTACACACGATCTTTCAAATGAATCTTCAAACCTGTGTTCTCGTATAACTCCTTAGGAAAAGACAAACTTGTTGGATTTATTGATGGCCAATAGATGCATTAAATTGTCATCTTCGATCAGAGACAATTAATTTTCTGTACTGTCTTATCGAAAAGTTACATTTCCACTGGACAATATCAATGAGTCGGAGATTAAAATATCATTGGTATCGTTTCAGAAGGTTTCGACCTACAGATCTGAAAACGTAAGTTGAATACTGACAAAAAATAGTTTTCACACGGTAGATGAGCGTGAGCAGATATTTGAATACATTGTGTAAAAAATAAAATGATGTACATGAGGATATTGGAAACTGTGAGAGATACGACGTCGCTTAAATGGAAGAAAAGTAGCGTATTTGTATGCCCAAAAGTATTCTACCTCCATTTTATTTTGAATCGATACTGTGATGTAGATGAAAATGTCCATTTTTGAGAAACCAAAATATTTTGCTTATTATAGAAGCTAACGTTCTCAAATTTTCAGAATATGAGTAAGAGGATACGATGATTTTTAAAACAGCATCAAAAAAATTTTAGGCCTACTATGTTGCGTCCGGCCAAGGTCAACTTTTGTTTTTCTTATGGGCACCATTTTCAAAATGCGCATTAAAAATACTTTTCAAAAGTATGATTCCCATATGAAAAGCAGACTTGACTTTGGCTGGACGCAACATAGTAGGCCTATAATTGTTTTAACGCCGATTTTAGAATCGTCGTATCCTCCTACCCATATCCTGAAAATTTAACAGTGTTAGCTTTCATAATAAGAAAAATAGTGGTTTTTTGCAAATGTACTTTTTCCTTTTTCACCCTGTATCTACAATACGGTGTCGATTCAAAATAAAACAAAAGTGGAAGATTTTTGGGCATACAAATACGCTACTTTGTTTCCATTTAAGCAACGTCGTATGTCTTACCGTTTCCAATATCCCCATAGAGTGCCATGTTCATCATTTTATTCTGGACACGCTGTATATCCTTCACAATCCACCCACAAGCAGGGTTATTGAGTTTGTTCCGACCCGACGGTAAATCGTACTGGGAACATCTTGAGCACTAAAAAATTCCGTTCCTACCAAGTCTGGATGATTCCTTGCACCGTCCAGTTCCAACCTTACCTGATTTTTTCGATACCTGACTAGATGTTTGATGACATGCCTACTCTAGGTCGAAACGCCATTTCCGTTCATTAATGAATGTTTTTGCTAGGTATAGTATTTCTTATTTATATTGAAAATATTCCATCATGATGAGTAATGAAAAAGGTTTGAAAACCGATTCCTATAAAATTGGTACCTAAATCCGTTCCAACTGGGTGCGATTCTGGGATCCTGATTAAATGGTGACAGTCATGCGCAATAATTCAATTCAAACAGTTCGGTTGAAACCAATATATTGAAAAGTGGAATCCACGAGACAAAACTCAGATGAAATTGTGTGTATGGCTCCTGACAAAATATCTCTATTGGGAAATGAACAAAGTCTGATTCCACTTGTGTATCTCTTTGTTGTAAAGAATTGTGTTAGAGTTAGTAGGACCGGTGTGCCCATGCCACTCCTTGCAGGACTTCCCCATTCTCTCTATCTCTCTGTGACATACCTTTAAGCCGCCCACAGACACACGTACATCTCTTAAGATGTAGGGTGTCTATTTAAGAATGGCAAGGAGCCAGATCTCAGAAACTAGGCACCCCATAGATGTTCACTTAGCGTGCAGAAGGTCCTGGAGTCAAATCCCAGCTCGGGCATGCTTCTTTCTATAAAGTCACTGTATTTTTTTACTTATTTTCACTTTTTTTCATTGTAAGGCATTGAAATCGATTTTTTGATCGACGAAATATAAAATCTAGTTCAAATACACTCACAAAACACGAACGACGCACACATGACAAATGTAAACAATGAATGCTAGTTGCAACATGGTGAATCCGTCGCTAGCCAATAGAAAATAAGACCTCCATTGTCGTCACTGTCTTGTATATAGTCACTGTAATCAACTACGTCACTGACTATATACAAGACAGTGACGACAATGGAGGTCTTATTTTCTATTGGCTAGCACCGGATCCGCCATCTTGCAGCTTGCATTCATTGATGTATTTGAATTAAATTCTATAACTTGCCGATCAAAACATCAATTTCAGTGTCTTACAATAAAAAACAAGTTAAAAAAAAGTAAAAAAAGTACAGTGACTTTATAGAAAGTATCATACCCGAGCTGGGATTTGAACCCAGGAACCCACCGGGGCCAGAAATTTACAACATTCTGGGTATAGCCGCCATGTTGCAGCTAACCTGAGCTCTATTGTCGTCACTGTCTTGTATATAGTCACTGTAGTTTTGATAGCACCGTTACGCCATCTTGTGTCTATCTTGGGAACGTCTGATATATCTCCAGCATTTTCTCTACTTCATATTACCCAGTAATTTTTTTTCCGCAAGTCTCTGGAATGCCTAGTTTCTGAGATCTGGTACCTTGCCATTCTTAAATAGACACCAGAAATAAAACTCAATCTCACCCAGAAGAATAAGTGTGAAAGGTCTGCGATTTGGACGCGAGTGCATATCCGTCAGTATTTGCCGAAAATATCTGTCGAAATATAGGTCGCTGCTTGAACTTTTGTACAAGCGTACAAATCACACGTACACATCTCAAGAGATATTTTCGTGTGTCTGTAAGCTGCTTTAGACCCAAGGACTAGCGATGAAAAACAGATGACATCTTGAAACAATATACAAATGCATATTAATAATCTGCTATCATAAGTGAAAAATCATAAATATCAAGATAAGGTCTTTGCTATTTTCAAAAAATCGACGATTTGGTGAATACCCCATGGGTCGTAAAAACAGAATCGATAGGTACGTATAGCAATATCAAAATCAACACACACATTTTTGATTTTGAACAATTAATTGAATTCTGGATGAACATATTTTTATAGGCCACCATAGATTTTTACTTTATACTGGAATTTAATGTACAGTCTGTTCATGGCTTTCCTGCGGTCACGACACAGTTTTTGACGTTTGGCAGTATGTCGTAGATTGATCGCTCCACATGTGACATTTGTCAAATTGATTCCGGAAGACCCTCGTCAAGACATACGTGATTTTTTTTTCCAATGTGTAAGAGAGAGACGGAAAAGTATGACGTAACCGCAGGAAAGCCATGAACAGACATTAGTTCACTTTTTTTAATACGGTGTTTCGCATGTAAGGTGAATACACCCCTATATTTTCTTTATTTGAAGGAGTTGGGATACAAAATCTTGTACAGTCATACTAACTGATGATCTGCACTTTTTACGATATCCAACTGAGATTTGAACTTCAAAGCCCATCTACAACGTCTTCGTAAAGAGGGTCAAATCTCGATATTTTGCTTCGCGTAAGAGATATGGGAAAACGTTTTTTTTTAAATGTATTCTTACACCGGATACAAAGTTTCATGAGAGAACTAATTTTTTTTCTAATATTTTTTTTTCCGTGTGACATAATATTTCAAAACTAAAAATTTTACCGCTTATCAATTTAATACAGTGATACCATTTTAAAAAGAACATTTGAGGTAATGGGAAGACATTATTATTTTTACTAGGAGAGTCGGTCCAAGAAAAAAAAATGAAAATGAAAATCCAGTGTAAAAATACAATTTAGAAACACGTTTTCTCGTAACTTTTCTCGGTATCTCTGACGCGAAGCGAAATATCGAGAATTGACCCAGACGAAGCGGGTGGGGATTAGACATCAAATTTTAGTTGGATATCTGTGGTCTGTATGACTACACAGGAATTCGAACCTCGACTTCTTCAAATAGCGAAAGGGGTGTTTTCATTTTTATTGCGACACTGTTAATGAATGAAAAGTCTGTCCACTCCTCCACTCCCTAAATAATATTGTTCTTGTTTTTTATTTGTTAAAATTTTGTCAGTAGTAAACCCTGGAGTTCAACAAAATATCATAGGTTTATTTTTAATAAGTACAACTATCAAAAGAACCAGCCATTTTTGGACCTTTTAAAAGTATGCTCTGTTGTGAATGTTATTAAAAATATACTAGATACTTTTTGACCAAATATTCTGTTCTAGAGAATATTCCATTCGTAAGGTCTGACAGTGAGCTTGTACTTACACAGACTTAGCCGGCAGATTGAAATGGAGCAGATTATCATAGATTTGATACTGGGAAGAGGAGCTTGAGCATAGTGTCTGTAAGATGAAAAATCGTAATGAAAAGTGGGTTGTTATTAATCAAAGCTGACCTCTGCCAAAGTTAAGAAGAATAACGTATTCTCTTCGTATTGTTCCAAACCTCCAAAATGCTGATGATCATTTATGGCCAAAGATGCTAGAGCCTGAATAAAGAAGGATGACGAATGACTTTGTACTTGAGTTAAGAAAACTGACCTCATAAGTAACTTTCACTGCAGCCAAATTTTGGAAAAGTGTCAATGCTGTGTCAACCACTCTGCTTGGATGTACTTCGAAACTGTCTTCTGGTATATATCTGAAAAATTGAATGTTTTCAGTAGTTGATGACAAATCAAGAATACTCACTTCTTCAGGCAGTTTAAAGCGGGTTGAACTACTTTCACAGAATCATTCACACTCATGTGAAATGGAGACAATATCTTCTTGTCAGCGGTCCATAAACTCCCGTAAGGCAACACCGCCGACAATATGGCATTTGCTATCTCCTTCCCTAAACGTCCATAGATCACTGGCCTAGAAAAAGAATAAGTTGCACAACAAAATCATAGAAACAATAATCTACCTTGGGTATTGATTCTCAAAAAAGGGTTCCATGACTAGACTTCTAGGTACCACAACAGCGTTCATTGAAGGAATATATCTTACTTCGGGAATTTCTTTTAAATATTCCTTCAAAAACACTCCTTCAGACAATTTATGCATCAGCATCTTTTCCTCGATTTTCTTTTCAAAAAATATTGCGCTCTTCATGCTCTCCAACAAATTCAGTTTCATGATTTTAAGAGAATTGTAGTAATCTTTCAGAAAATGTGTCGTCTTCGTTGAGTTAGGCAAACCGATATGAAGTTGTAATGCAGAAAGCTAAAATCCAAAACGTGACATGAAAATTAACAATGCAGCTTGAACATACTTTGACTTCTAAATGTTTTCGTAGCAGCAAGGCACCTTGAACGTCAGTGACTTTTTTCGTTACGACATTCAAAATCCTGTTAAAAGTTTCATTAACAATATTTCTGGTCTTTTCTGCTACGGGAAAAGTTTTTTCCAACTCATATTCAATGGCCAAAGACATGTATTTTCTCAATGAATGAGCACAGACCTCCCATCGTTTGCGTGGTGTTGAGGTTCCTTGAATTAATACAAAATATGAATTTGGTGAAAAGAGATTCAATGAAACGTTATTCATTTTTATTAATTTCATTTCCTTTTATCAGCAGGTTCAGCATCCAGTATATTGATTTGTATTTTATTCGACATGATAGTTCAACTAAATTTCTAATTCGTATGGTGTTGAAAGTTTATTATAACTTATTCTATTATCTCTGTACATTTGTACTTCTATCCAAAATGGTTGAAAAACAATAACTGTTATTTTTGTATCAGGTGAAGCATTTTTTGACATTCACTGATTTATTTTTACCTAGCAGTTCATTATTGAAAGAGTCCACCAACGAAGTGAGTTCAGCTGACAAAAATGGAATATACTCTCTAACCAAAGTCCAAATGAGATAACCATTCAAAGTCCTCCGATCCGTCGACGAAATGATTTGTGCCAACTGTGTCAAATATTCTAGTGAAGTGACTATAACTTCGGTGTTTAGTGAGAGGTTTACGTTAGGATACATCTCTTGAAGAATCTCAAAAAACGGTATCTGGAAATAATATATCTACATAGCTAATTCTATAAAAATATTTTCAAGTACTGACTGTCCCTGTAGTTGTTTTCAACTCAGACAAAGAGATTGAATTGTAAGTAGTAATGGGGTTTCGCAGGGTCACCAGATCGGGTGTAATTTCTGCCAGTCTTTTTTCATAATTATACATGTCTTTACCAAATTTGGTTGCGTCATTTTTGGTTGAGCTCAGTGATGTGATTATGTCTCTGATATATTCGGTATATGCATTCACAATCTATAACAAAAAAATGTGCTACTATGATTGAAAACGTAATAGGATCAATCGGGGGAAATGGAAACGATTTTTGAAGACTATATTTCAAAATTAACTAGAAAAAGAATAAATGAAAATTATAAGTTTTCCTATGTATGGCCGTTCTTTCTCAGTTTGACACCGAGAAACATGTGAATTCTAATCAAGAGGAAAGTGGGAAACTTTTTACTATGTTTTCTTTTGTCCCATAAATGTTTCCTTTTGCCCATTATTCTGAGGGTGAATGGAAATAACCTGGTTTTCACAGGTTATATGGGTTAAGCCCTGTGTGGGGAAGGTGAAAACAAAATAAGAGTCAGTTTTTGTTGTTTAAATCAACTTATCTTCATGGTATACTTTAGATTAAAAAGCGGGATATTTGAGTGGAAAATTCAAGACATTTTCATCTACCCCCAATTTCCAATTACCCCGATTGACCCTAATGACTATCCAAACATGAAGTTTTGATTTATTCAAAACCAAGACAATGATATACTAATGTACGAATATTTGATCCTACCCTGTCATTATTGTCTCTGTAATAATATTCTCTATCAGGTAAACCTAAACCTGATGGCGAAATTCTTATACTATGGGTGTTAGGAACATGTGGATTAGCCTCAACGTGTATCTTGAAAAATGGTGAAATTCCATAGCGAACTTGGAGTTTGGTGAGAACCTCCATTCCATTGAATTCCAGGTCGTTGAAATCGCGAAGAATATACCATCCTCCTGAAAAAAAATCACAATGAAAGAACTACCAGGAAAAAACTCGTTTGCAAATACAAAATTTATGCGGAAAAGTCAAAACTATCGATGTGCTAATCAGGCTACAATAATCACAATTAGTAATAAAAACCGAATTTGAAATTCATATTTTATTTGAATGCGCTTGATGTAATTTGCTTATGTGTGATTCAACTTAAAACAATACATGGGATAGGTATATGGGTCTAATTAGCATACTGGTTAACAAACTTTTATTTCAAGGATTCCCATGATTATATTAGAGAAATGTTTTGTAAGAATGATTTATACTCGCGACTTCTAAGACAAATTATATTTCTTTGCTGAATATGTATTTAAGCTTCAAGTAATTCTAATAGTGACAAATTGTGCACAATTAAAATGTTTGCTTCCTCCGTGAATTCGATTATATAATTAACTAATCAACTTATCTATGTCAATGGAGTAAAAAAAATGTCACTGCTGACAGTATCTTGAAATTAAATCAAAACAAGTACTAATCAGTAACTTTCTTGTAATAAATTCACAACTTTCAGAATGTTGTTGAAATGAGCGATAATAAAAAGAGCAAAGAGGATAATCGCCAAAATTAGTGCCACCCATCCCATACGTAAGAAGGCAAGTGTGACGTAAACATGGTGATTATAGCAGTTTCACTTTCGACAATTCTGCAAGATTGCATTGGATAAGTTAATTTAGCACCCTATGATTACCAGAAGTAGGTAAATTAGTTGCCATCATGTCAGGAAATAATTTTTAAGTTGGGCAGACATTTCACTTAAAATACGACGTATTTTGTGATTTCAGTTTAATACCATTGGATTGAACAATGAAGGTGAAGTAAAATGGATGCGATGAGCTAAGTCTTTTTATCCCATATATAAGATATCCTAATTTTGGTGCATAATTTATAAACAAACAATTCAGCATCTAATAACAATAATTATCAATCTAGAGAGCTAATCAACTATTACTTGAAATGTTAGTAAACTTTAACAAAACTTTACCCATTAGAAATTATACATAAATTTTCTTTGAATGCATGTCATTTTATCCACTCCAAAAACAGATGACATTGGATTCGATATGTGGGCGTATTATTTATTCAAGACGCTTAAAAGTGAAATTTTATGTAAATTCAAAAATTATTATGAATATTTATGAATAGAATCAGATTGTTGATGATTTTCAAATTCCTGTAGTTTCAGGAAAATACTAGAATCCAATTGACCAGTTTCGACGACTTTCCTTTTCAGTTTGATATTTTCCTGAAGCTCTTTGCAGTATTTTTTAGCAAAAGGATTAAGTACATCAGAAACTCTTGATACGGTGTGAATCACTTTAGAGTACCTAATTATTGATTTTCACTCATATAACGCATGGCTTATTCCTTCCAGCATGCAATTCTATAATAACAAAAACAGTTTTTTTAAGTATGGAAAGCCAGCATTTCAAATAATTTGAAAAGAAATGTCTAGGAATCGTGATTTTTGGATGTCATCGAGATCCAAAGAAATAAGAAATCACAAAAATCCATGAAGGAACAAGATCAAGTTCCCTTCAAAATGATGCAGGATTCATTAAAATCTGTCCACCCGATCAAAAGTTGTACCGTTTTAAAGAAATTGGAAAACTTCAAAATGTCAAAATACTCAAAATATAGAATATATTATCTATACATTATTTTGTATCTCTTTGAGACTTCGAGAGATAAAGAATAACTTTGTGATCTTACATCACTGTAATTTGTGCACTCCTTATGTTGAGTTGGTTGAATAATGAAGGCAAACGGTTCTTATTTTTGAAAATCCTTGATAAAGATCATGATAAATCACCAGAACGTTATTGATCCGTGTGTTAATACACATTCCTGATTTTGGAATCTAAAATTTTTTTTCTGTTGGATATTGCCTTGATTATTAAAAGTTCATCGTTAGGAGATATAAAGAGAATATTAAGAAGCTATCATACCTAAATTAGAGAATACAGAGTAACATAGCAAAACTTTTTACGAAAAATCAATTTATAAACATGTATTCCAGACTGATTGGGTGGCCAACTAAGAATGCGAGGTACCGTTTCTCGGAAACTATTTATCGTAGAGGCTTGGGGCAAAAAATTTTATGACTAAAACGGCCAAGAGAAAAACCTGGAAAATATTCTCAAGTTTCTGAAATGGTCGCTAGGGGGCGTAACAACCAACACCAAGTACAAAAATATGATTTTTATGGAATTTTGTCCAATGAAAATATATCGATGAGCTCATTTTCGGATTAACTGACTATTTACCTACACTTTTTGTCCAAAACGTTTTTTTCTATCTATCATAATAAAGTGGTGGGGGAAGTTCAATTGTTTTTTTAAACAAACGGAGATTTCTCCCGTTTCGCTTGACCGATTTAAACGAGCTTGGGCTCATATGAAAGAACATGATCCGCACTTCAAAAAACTTTTTTGGTTTTGAATCTTTGACCTTCGCCGTCGCCGCTAGATGGCGTTAACTGAAATGGTAGCATGTTTTTGAGTTTTTTCCAAAAACTCAAATGTAATGGTATATCCATTTTCATATATTTTAAAAGAGGACACATTTTCCTATAAAAAAAAATTAAAAAAAAACAAAAAAAAAACAAAAAAAAACAAAAAGAAACATTATTTTTTTTTTTTTTTTAATGAAAATGTATCCCCTTTTAAAATATATAAAAATGAATATACCATTACATTTGATTTTTTTGGAAAAAACTCAAAAATATGCTACCATTTCAGTTAACGCCATCTAGCGGCGACGGCGAATGTTACAAATTAAAAAGCAAATGAGCATTTTATAGCGCAGACTATTCTCTTTCATATGAGCCCAAGTTCGTTAAAATCGGTCAAGCGAAACGGGAGAAATCTCCGTTTGTTTAATAAAATAATTGAACTTCCCCCACCACTTTATTATGATAGATAGAAAAAAACGTTTCTGACAAAAAGTGTGGGTAAATAGTCAGTAAATCCGAAAATGAGCTCATCGATATATTTTCATTGGACAAAATTCCATAAAAATCATATTTTTCTACTTGGTGTTGGTTGTTACGCCCCCTAGCGAGCATTTCAGAAACTTGAAAATATTTTACAGGTTTTTCTCTTGGCCGTCTTAGTGATAAAAATTTTTTCCGCAAGCCTCTACGATGTATAGTTTCCGAGATACAGTACCTCGCATTCTTAGTTGGCCACCCTGTACTTCCATAAAAAAAAAACGATCTTCTGCGGGTATTGTATGACAGAACTCTACATATACATAAAAATGAAAATCTGTATGTTTATGTTCTTATAACTCACGAATCGCAGAAAGAAAAATGAAAATTTGCAGAGTTCAATCAGGAAATAGACCAAGGGCATGGTTTCATTCGTCAACTCATAGCTGATTTTGGAAAATTACATACAAATTTTTGATAAGAGATGACATTTGTCAGCATTCGCCATTTTCTTTCATTTATTGACAATGACAGTCAATTTTTTCATTTGACGTTGAGGCATGTTCTATTGGTAGGTACAAAACTAAGCCGCGTTCACATTTAATAAATATTTGCGTTGGGTGTTGAATGCTAATGAGAAAGAGACGGCAAGTTGAAAAGTAATATTGTAATGTGTGAGTGTCTGAGAACTTTATATTTGAATTTCAACCTTTTGTTTCATAAAAACCTTTAGATCGGAAGTATGTTATTTTTATTAACTTACAGACAGGCGAGCTGAGTCGCGGGTTTTCAGTTAGTATAAATAACTAAACAACAACCAAAACCATGAATTATTGTAAGTACCTTTGTTAAAATTTAAATAAATACATACAAAACTTTGGTCAAATTTCGTAAATGTGATATTTATAAGGACAAAAACCATTATTTGATGTTCATGACTGGTATACAAATTCACTATTTCTTCAGCAAAATAAACCGTAGACGCCACTGAAAAATATCAAACAATTGATATTAAGTAGCTGTCCACCCACACAACAAAAAGTGAAAAATGACCGTCCACATTTGAAAGCCAAATTATCGGTCACAAAAAATGAATTTGCATACCATACATCTCACTACAAGATCGCTGGTCCGCGCCCAATGTAGACATGGTGAGTATATCGTGATATATTGGGTTACTAGAAATCCGGGACCAAATAAATTCGCTAAATTTATTATAATGGATTCATAAGTGTACTAGCGAATTTCTCTTTTACTGTCAGTACCGCAAAAAGTACTCTCGATGATGAGATCATGGCTATGAATGGAAAAGGGGTGGCGAATTACTGGGAATTCCTAAAATGCACTAGAAAATACATGATAATTCGATTTCTGATATGTCGTAATCTATTTTCACTTTCTTTGTGAGGTGTCTCACGGGTTTAGTGGTACGCAGAAAACAAATTGCATAAGTTGTATGTTAATTGTGATAAATGGGTAGATCGTTATAACTGTCCGTTGAAAGTGAATTCCTTCCAAGAAATTAGGAAATGTTATGATGTTTGTTATTCGCAACTCAACTCGAGATAGATCATTAGAACATATTCGGAGGAGCAGATGATTGAACAAGCAAATATTTCTATTTTCATTTATATTTATACAATGTTACGTATTGTGAACCCAACTCAGAGAGAGAGAGTTTAATGCAATGTACAATTATTCGTGGTTCGTTATTTCCTTATCCCAAAAGCAGAAAGGGTGTGCCCAAATAATTACATCTGGACGAACAGAATTTCATTTCACAAAATCTTTACAAGATAATATTTCAATCGAATGCCAGCTAAATTATTGGCTGTCGAACAGATCGGTACGCTGAGATGCGATTTGCGGATTGACCCGTGCATTTGAGTTGTTAATCAAAAGAGCCGCAAAGCTGTGATGACCAATTAAAGTGTTCTTTTGACATGGATATGGTATTACATTCATTTGGAACTTTCTGAACGATTTCTTGCAAAATTGAATGGATTGAGCCATTAATTAAAAAAAAAAATGTAGTTCTCTTTTGCACTGTGTGTATGCTATTATCCAACTTATTCACGAACTATTCATTTCAATTTGTGCACGTCATTTCCTTCTATTGGAAAAACCATCCAGATAATCGAATGATACAAGAACTCATTTTGTGAGTGATATCTAATTATTCTGTATATTGTTAATTTCTTGAAATACAATCACAAAGGTCATATTGAAATCATGAAGCTGAAATTCGACTGCTTAGCTGAGCCGAAGAGGCTTTTAGGTGATCTACACTGTGGGCCGAAATAAAGGAGTACATTTTTTAATTGAAAATATATTTTTTGTTTTTTGGACGATTTAATTTCTTTTTGCAGGACTAATAACCTAACATGTCATCAACATGACTGTAAATTTAATTAGAAAGCAAAAATAATGCACAGGGTCGGACTGAAAATAATTATGTAACAGTGAATTTGAAGTCGTTGCAAATGAAAACTGTCTTAGCTAAAATTGTACTTATATGCTTTTTCGGTAGATAAACTATCCAGAACACTTCAGTAAAAAGAAAATTTTCCAAAATTACCGGATTCGCGAAATACCATTTTTTTATTAAATCACTTTTTAACAAATAACACATTTATGAAAACAGTTAAATAATTTTCAAACTTGGAGTAAAATATTATGGATGTGGCAACCATTATTGTTTACCACTTCTTGAAGTCGTCTGCGCCATAAATTGATAGCCCCATTTATTGCACCCTGTTCAAAATTGTTCCAAACAAACTGCATTTTTTCTTTGAGCTGCTGGATTGTTTCAAATTGTTGTCCGTCATACAAATTTTGTTCGAAAATTCCCCAAATTGAATAATCAACTGGATTTAATTCTGGGCTGTTAGGTGGCCACATTTCTGGCTCAATATAATCCGGGCAATTTTCACTCAAGAACATCCTTGTACTGTGGGAAGTGTGCGAGGGAGCACCATCCTGTTGGAAAGTGTAATCGTAACAAACATCTTCAATTTCTGGTAATAGGTGCTGCAAGATTTGTTCTTGATACGTTTCTGAATTGAGTTTTACCCCAGCATCAACAAAAATTAGACGAGATTTTCCCAACATGAATACTGCAACAGAGACCATTACACCTTTTGAGAAATGACTTCTTTCAATCAAAAGATGCTCTAAAGATATTTCTCTCTTAAATTGTACGTCAGAATATACCCGATTATTCTGGGTATTTTTAGGTGGCCGTAAATAAAACATTTTTTCATCTGAAAACCATATTTTTCTAATGTCTTCGCGGGAGCGGAATCTTCGTAATAGCAAATTACATCTTTCCAATCGTTTTTCTCTTACATTGGCCGTAAGTCTTTGACAGTAAACTTTTTTAAATATTTTAAGATGGCAGTCTTCTTTAATGATTCTTCGAACTAACGTACGGGAAATCCTAGTTATTTTTGCGATTTTCCTTGTTCCAACAGTTTGGCCAGGTTGCAAATTTCCTAAAACAACCCTTAATTTACCAATATTTTCTTCAGTTCTCGAGCTTCGCTTCCTTTCTCTTCCACGTTTATTTTCAATAGACCCATCGTTTTCCCTTAGATGTCTTAAGAACTTTCCTATCGTTCCAATATGCCAATTTTTCTCAGGAAATTCATTTACAATTTTTCTTGCACCATAATTATATTTTTCACGGAAATATTTGATTAATAATTTGTCCTCTTTGCTCAAAAGTGGCATTATCAACTGACTAATTTACTTATTTAGCTGTAAATGTCAAACAAATTCCATGGCAACCTGAGCAGTATGGCCTACTAAGTAAAATTGACATAAAAGAAGTGGTAAACAATAATGGTGGCCACATTCATAATATTTTACTCTAAGTTTTAAAATTACTAAACTGTTTTCATAAATGTGTTATTGGTTAAAATGTTATTTAATAAAAAAATGGTATTTCGCGAATCCGATAATTTCGGAAAATTTCCTTTTTACTGAAGTGTTTAGTTTATCTACCGAAAAAGCATATTAGTACAATTTTAGCTAAGACAGTTTTCATTTGCAACGAGCTCAAATGCACTGTTATATATATTTTTTTATAAGTCCCACCCTGTACATTATTTTTGCTTTCAAATTTACAGTCATGTTGAGGACATGTTAGGTTATTAGCCCTGCAAAAAGAAATTAAATCGCCCAAAAAATAAAAAATATATTTTCAATTAAAAAATGTACTCCTTTATTTCGGCCCACAGTGTAGAACCACAAATCGTTGAAAAAAGTAATGGTTGGGAAGCAAAACACCGGGAAGACAATGCAAATTTGATAACCCAACTCATTATAGAATAACTACTTGCAGGTTGAGCGAAACAATAAACTCAAAAAAGTTTTCTGAACTTGTAATGACGCAATGACCCGCCCCTTTCTTTTTCGGTAAGCAGCAAGTGACAAAATCGTCCCCCGGTCCTCAGTCACTCATGTACGAAAGTCTGACTTTAGCCTCAAGTGCCACAAGATAAGACAAGAAACGTGATTATTAATGTTCAATGTTGATGATATCTATTTGCACTAAATACTCTTATGGCAATACAGGGTGGCCCAGATCAACTGATGGTCACTACTTACAGCAAATAGAGGAAACATGAAAACATTTACTAGACACAGGGTGTACAAGTTTTTCAAAAAAAATTAATATCTGGATTTATTTTGAAAACCGCTCAACCGATTTCGATTAAATTTTCAGGGTTCAAATACTAAATGGTATTGCACGTTTCTGAGTATTAAAATAAAAAAACTCATCCAGGGTCGGAGTTGGAGAACATGAGTGCACTATTTTTGAAAACAAAAATGGTATAACCCCGGGTATAACAATTTTTTTAGAACAGTAATACTTTTTCCTAAAACCTCGTTCAATTTCCAACAAAAAAGCACCCCATCTGAAACTTCTTCTTTATGGTTCCTCTATTTGCTGTATAAGTAATGACCAGTTGATCTGGGACACCATGTATATCATTCAATCTGCATACAAAAATCGCCAACTTGGTATCTCATGTAAAAATTCAATGCATGACTTTTATGGTTTAATTATTCAAGGAAAGGGGCATTAGCACCAATTAGTTCATCAAAGCTAAATAACATTATCGATAACATTCACGTGAGTACGTAATTACTATTCTTCACTGAAACAAACACCGTGACTCAAGAGATTCGTACCTATGAATTAAAGCGTTAGTTCTAGTCCCATCTGGGTATTAGACAATCACTTTTCTCTATTTAATTTGCTATAGTTGAAATTCAGGAGATGCTTCCTATCGAATTTTGTAATTTTTTTTTAAGCGACAATTCGGTATTCCCTCAGCAAGACCAAGTAACCAAAATGATTGAGTAATCTGATAAATGTATTTAATTATTTTTGATTAATCATTTGGAAACCGTCGATGACTTGACAAAATATTCAAATTCAAAATACTATAAAAGTAATTTTAAATCCGGCTTAGCTGACACGAACAAATCAAAAATACCATTTCGTATTCAAATCTCTAAATCAACAACCTTGAGAAGAAAGTAACAAAAGATTCTCTCTGGCGAAAAATTTGTCGGAATTTCCGAGAAATATTTCAAAATATTACAAAAATTCGCCGGTCCGACATTTTTCTCATACTTTATCCGAAATTTTGCAACCCATTATGTCAGGGCGTTAATTGCAAGTAAGTATTCTTTTGTCGGGATTTTAATTTAAGATCGAAAGTAAGCAGGTACGTGCAGAACGGATCGGATGACTAATATTTTGGACTAATATGGAGACCGGCCAGAGTAAACGTAGGTTTGCAATGTATTATCTCAGCATTATTAGTTGTTTGAAGGAGACAGATGATTTTCAAAAAGAGCTGCATTCGAATATTTTATGATAAAATATGTGATGGTGAAGGTGAGGTGTGAAAATGGCGAATTAGTATGTCCGTGGATGCGCCCCTTTAAATAGGGCACCCCAAAGACTTTTCTTCATCAATATTTCCGAACCCGTTCATACAAAAATCATGAGATTTCATATATCGCATGAACTTTCAAAGCAGAATCAGAATTTGAGCTCAAAATTTCGAAATTTTAATCAGTGGCGTACCAAACTGGAAGGGTTGAGTGAAGGTTGAGTGTATAGCTTAGACCTCGATAAATGGAGGTATACGAAGACTCTTAGTGGACCACCTGACACAATGAGGAGTAGAGCCAATGACTGAGTGAAAGTGCAGCGGTGGCACGTCAGAGGAAGCATTTAAAACTCAATTTTTATTTTCATAATATGAAAATCTGACTTTTTAACATTAATCCATTTTCTCCAGTTTATTTTCTCCTTCTAGCGAAAAATACTTGACACCTTTTTTGTAGCAAATTTTACATAGAATAATTTAGTACTCTAGTATTTTCTCGCTGATTGGTCTCGTTTTCAAGTTATTCAAGAGAAACGTAGAAAAATTACCAAGAGAGACTTCGCTCCACTTTAGCTCGCCCCCCACCGATCAGGACTTTTAGTATGTTGTTCAGGACACCTCAACCTACACTCGCACCAAAATTCGCAAATACACCAATTTTTTCCTCTATCCGGCATTTTTTGATCTTCGTTGCCTGAATTATTCAATAAGTTCGGATTCAGGGTTAGGACTAAATTTGGCGCAAGCTTTTATTTATCATTTTACGTTAAAAGGCCAAAAAATTACTGTTTGCTATTGTTTAATTTTATGTTTTTAAATTTTTGAGGCGACCTGTATAATACAAATCAATTCTCCCATCGTGCCTCCTATTTTTTCGGCAAGCAGACTTTTTTATCAAGAATTACTTTTTGTCGTATCTTTCAATTTTTGGTCCATTTCACCTGTATAATATGATCACATTTTATAAGTTCGCATATTATGTACTACAAAACCAAATTAACTGGAAAAAAATAAAGATTTTGATCATTTTCTCTTCTTTTCATCCATTAGATTTGGAAATGAAACAAACGAAATGTTATTTTAAATGAATATTTTGTATCACAAAATACATCAGGAGGAATATCCACCGAACTTTGAAGAAGTTAAGAATCACTGAAACGCGGAATTATTGATAAAAAGTGGAAAAGAAGATTATATTAACCTTTTAAGATAAAAGATAAACCCTTTATACGACTTAAAATATTATGTACTAGATATGAGAAATAAAAATTAGTCGATTTGTTGGGTTAAGGGTCGAATAGATTCTAAGAAAAACAACTTTTTTCTTTGCCGACGTTTAGGTTTATTTCAAACCATCCTCAGGGCTCTGTAACAACAAGCGAAACAATAGAAACAGAAGGTCAGAGCCATAAAGACAATATATAAAAAAATGTTGATTAAAATCACAGAAAACACTGTGTAAATGAACAGTAATACCAACTGAGAGAGAAAAGAAAAAATTATTGAAAAAATAAATAATAAATAGCAAATAGAGAGAGAAAAAAGAACCCACAAATAGAATTAATTGGGCAACAACAAAAAAAAGAATAAAATATATAAAATAAACAACCGAAACACAGTTTTTGTTGCCCAATTAATTCTATTTGTGTCGGCAAAGAAAAAAGTTGTTTTTCTTAGAATCTTTTCGACCCTTAACCCAACAAATCGACTAATTTTAAATTACTTTGGGTAACTAGAACTTTGGAAATGATAAGAATTTAACTTTATTCACATATGAGAATTTTGAACTCTCAAAACCAAGACTGACAGCTCTCCCAAGAAACGTGTTTTTTTTTTATGAAAATGTATCTTGGTTGTTGCTTGAAGATTTATTTAAATTTTTGGTATCAGGGAGTACGACTGTATAGAATCATACTGATGAACAATTTTCCTTATGGTGAGAAGTACTAGATCTGAATGATCTTATAGGCGTTAATTTTCTTTTTCCAAGAGTGCGACATAACCTATACCAAATCTAAAAGCAGATGGTCTCTAATGATTATCATCCAAAATACTCAAGTGCGGATTTTTATAAAGACAGGCCACATTGAACATTTTCAACTTTAATCGTATTAATAAAGTGTTACGACGCCACTGGATTTGCAACTTGATTATAACGTGTAAAAAGGAAAGATTTGTATAATGTGTATGTAGAGGAAAATTTTCCTGAAAAGTGGAATGTAATGAATTGGGTTCATTCAATAAAAGACGAAAAAATGACCCAGAAAGCGAGTAAAAATGTTTGAAAAACTAAAACAAAAGAATAATAAAATCTTTAAATTGGGTAAAATATGTTTCAAGAGTTCCCAACACTCTCTTTAACTCGGTGCCTAGATTCGACTACGCTACGATTTGAGCGATTTTGTTTAAACTTTCAGAGAGTATATACTGAATTTTGATCGTCTTTTTGAGAAATTCGTTCGAGAGCGACTGTTTTCTTTTTTTTACGTAACGCCATTAATTTTTCGTAATGTGAATAATCGTTTCTTTTTCATTTTCTCTCCAATTTTGAGCAAAAGAGGTACATGTAGTACATAACTTATTTCAAGCTCTAAGAAAAATGGAAAATCAATAATTATTGATTTCAAAACAATTGTTGTTTAAAATGAACTTTCAGAACTCGTTGTGAATCTACGGTTTTCGCAATTATATCAGACTCGCCCTAATTACACATCTCAAAGAAAAAAATGAAACATTTGGAATCATCAGGGTAACCAGTTTTAGGATGCTGCAGGGTAGGTATAAGATGCTATTATTCGTTATTAGCAACCTTAAGAGAAACTTGTTTTTATTGTTGAAAAAAATCGAAGATAATTCATTCAGCAGAAATAGAGTTTGTTAAAAAAGAAATAAACATGATAGAATGGAAAATTTAGTAGCTTCCAAGCTTAAAGTTATCAAGCTATTATGAAAACATTTTATTCAAATGCGACTTTAAATAATGTTTTTAGACTATTAACCAAAACGCAATCGTTTTTACTCGAGACAAAAGCTACGACGTTTATCGAACTAGACCTTTGTTTTTATTCTTGCGGAAGATTATGTTTATAGAGCAAACCACTTTTCGAGACTATTGTGAATGTTATCTAACGTTGAATGTTCCATTCGTGTGTCTGTTTAATTGGCTGTTTCCGCTAAACCCAATGTCTTCTAACTTGGCATATAAATTGAGAACAAAAAAAGACACCAAGGAAATTTGAAATAAAACACTTCATACATAAAAGCATCACACATACAAAGTCGATTCTACATTTCTTCAAAACAAAAAGCGACTTTCTTGCCTCATCATGGGAATATCTTTACTATCTGTCAATCATTCACAATGATTGTGCTTATTGAACAAAAGATCACCTGCCAGGCCACTTGCCAAACACAACACGTACTCCGGCCGATTGTAACTATACAACGAACTAATACTGACCACTTTCGATCATATTGATACAGATCCGCCAAGTACGGAGGCCAAGCGTACCTCCGGGCGAGAAGGTGAAAGAGAAGATGTCGTCCGAAAAATTTCTCCAAAAAATCATCTTGAGAGCGGTGCTGCGTAACTAGATTATTATAGAATTATTTAATAATTATCAAAGGATTCATTCTGTATGCAAACCAAAATGCCTGGTTCTATTTTTTGCTCTCATTTGTCAGGATTGAATTTTTGCCAAATTATTATTATGTATTATCGAATATTTTTGATAAAAATTTCATCAGATTACAAAAGAAATATGAAAAATAATTTTCCTCCAACTGAACTTTTCTAGTGTATTTCTAGGGGGCTAAAGTGGTCTCCACTCAATTTTATTCAAAATGAATAAAAAAAAAAAAAAAAGTAAGTATAAAGGCTTTATTGATTAGGCATCAATATTTTTTCTAGTTTGTAGTTATAAATTGTTATAAAAAATATCAAAATTTGTACCTTCCTTATTTTGTATTTCAGCTAGGTCAGAAGATCTGTTGACAAAATCTCAAAAAAAAGCCATGCATTCTATCGTCCATGCAAATGAGATCGTATTAGACGAGTTAAATTTATGGCACATCAATTATTAATAAAACACATAATATTTCACATAATAATAAACCGATAAAATTACTATTGGACACTCATAAAACAATGGCCCATGTGAAACTGACTATTTCACACTTGAAAAAAATAAATTGATAAGAAATTAACCCACACAATGTTCACAAATTATAAAAACAATCTAGTATTCTGATCTACACGATAAGACGGTTTAGGAAACAAAAAGTGTATACTTCTGACATACGTAACACCGCCCGCCCATGCAAACATATTGGGCTTCTTACTATCTTCATCTCTTCAGCTGCCGCCGTCTCGAAAATTACCCAAACCAGGGGGCTCAAGAGGGGGATCATTCACTCTTCATATAAAAACCAGAGGGGTCAACCGTATCAGCCAAAACTTCCGGGTTTTTTTAACGGTAACATCCAAGTTGCCGGGTATAAGGGGTCGATAAATACCCGCTGATAAACATTAAGTTTGTGAAAATGAAAGTTATTCTGGTGAGTATTCAAAAACTTTTAGTGATAATTCGCGAATAGTGAAGTGAGCTTGTGTAGTGACATATAGTTGTTAAGCATGAAATAACTATCGATGTTCCTGTAAACACAAGCTTTTCTTTAGCAATAATATCGCTTCATACCGCACACTTTTTCAACAAATATTCATCTTTTCCAGATTATCCCAGCCCTTCTGGCTTTATCAGCCGCCAGACCCGAACCACCATCTGGATACAGCTACCCAGCTCCAGCTGGACCAATCCTATCCTTACCCGGGCCTAGTATTGGTGGATCCCATGGAATATCCAGTATTGGTGGATCGCATGGAATATCCAGTATTGGTGGATCGCATGGAATATCCAGTATTGGTGGATCGCATGGAATATCCAGTTTTGGTGGATCGCATGGAATATCCAGTTTTGGTGGATCGCATGGAATATCCAGTATTGGTGGCTCCCATGGGTCCAGCATTGGAGGTGATCATGATATAAGTCACATAAGCTTAACAAACGGTGGAAGCGGTGGATTCAGTGGCAGCAGTTTTGGAGGTTCATCCTTCAGTTCAGGCGGTCACGGTAGCTCATCCTTCATCTCCGGCGGAAGCCTTGGATCATCAGGATTGTCCCATGGATCTGGATTTGGATCTGGTTCATCATTTGGTTCTGGTTCATCTCTAGGATCAGGATCCTCATTCGGCTCTGGCTCCTCATTCGGTTCTGGATCCTCATTCGGCTCTGGCTCCTCCTTTGGATCTGGATCATCATTCGGTTCAGGATCTGGCTTTGGAGGTGCTGGTTTCGGAGGCGGTTCTACATTGGTACAAAAGCACATCTACGTTCACGTTCCCCCTCCAGAGCCTGAAGATGTGAGACCACAACGTATTATTCCAGTAGCACCCGCTCAGAAGCACTACAAAATCATTTTCATCAAAGCTCCATCTGCTCCAGCCCCAACTGTACCTGCTATCCCAGTTCAACCACAAAACGAAGAAAAGACTTTGGTTTACGTATTGGTAAAGAAACCAGAAGAAGCTCCAGAATTGAACATTCCTCTTCCGGCTCCAACTCAACCAAGTAAACCAGAAGTTTACTTCATCCGTTACAAGACCCAAAAAGAATCTGGTGGTATTGGAGGTGGTGCTTCTCTTGGAGGAGGTGCTTCTATTGGAGGTGGCTCCAGCTTCTCTGGTGGTTCACTCGATGACGGTTCCTTAGCTCTCGGGGGTGGATCTGGGCTTGGATCAGGAATCGAAGGTGGTTCATTCTCCTCATCTTCATCGCATGGATCAAGCTCCAGCAGCTCATTCATCTCCGGATCTTCCGGTGGAGGTGTGAGCTCCTCTTATGGACCTCCAGGACATGTTCCTGGACCATACTAAATTCAATTTAGTAAAGTGATGTCGCAGTTGAGATGATTGTTTAAAGAAAAGTGGCTGACAATTCTTTTGTTATATCTATGTGATACACATATGTTACTGTAGTATTAAGCATCAAGTCATTCCTGTAAATAGTTGCATAGTGGATGTGTAAGGTATTCGTCATAATTCATCTCTCCATGAACTTGCTTACATAGCCTCATTCTTTATATTTAATTAGTTTTAGACAAACGGTGACAAATCTAGAATGTAGGTTTATTTTTAAACGAATAAATTATTTTTCATACACAATGAGTTTTATTGCCATTATCGAAATGGAGAAAGTTATTTTTATTCGTAGAAATTTCAATACTATTGTTTATTATTTATTAACACACAATGGAAATTGATTGATTGCCAATACGTTCTAAATCATAATAAATGTAGTTCGAGAAATACGGTAGAATTGGTTTATTTGAATAAAAAATAAATACAGCGTGTTATGTTCTGTTTCGGCCTTACATGCATATCGTTCTAGTTTTGGTGTGCTGAAGTAATTTGTTTTTTGTTTATAATTATAGTCTAGTCTAGATGAACTTTTACCCCATTGTCAATGGCATATAGATTTACCCATCTTATTTTTGTTTTTACAAATACTAGAAAGTAACCATGTTTTGGAATGCATGGAATTCTTGCATGAGAATAATTTTAAACATAAATCGTCCCGGTATCCATAGAAATTATTGACTATTTTATTGATTCGATTTGCATATAGTATTATAAGTGGAATAAAAATTCATGAGTATAGAAACTACAAACTGAACATTTTTTAAGTAAAGTACAATAGAGTTAATTTGGCCTGTAGCATGGGAAAAACTTGTACCTGTTTACTGTTTATGTTATAACATAATCATATGATTATCTGGTCGTTAACGGTAAATTTTTGAGTCTATTAATTCAAAAAATTGGTGCACTGCAGGGAACAAAATACAGCGCATTCACCATTTTAGCAAAGTTGAAGATGTGTTTATCAGTAAGAGGTGATTTAAATAAAAAGCGTAAGAAACTGAACTTGCCTTTCACTGCAGCAAAAACTGGAATACCTCAAACTTATTACTGAAGTTCAGTTGTAGTGATTATGAAAATATCAAACTTCTCAAGTGATTGTGAAAATGGAAAATTTCATACAATTCCCAAATTACTAGATTTTTATAAGGTTTAGAACATCAAACACAAGAATTTTACCATAAGTCGACTAGAAAAAAAAAGCATTTACAAAGTTGTCTTTCCACTATACGGGGTGAGTCTGGAATAAGTGTGCATTACATGGTGAATAGAGTGTAGTGCGATAATAAGAACATGTGTCCGCAAACGAATCGTGATAATTATAGTAATAATAATTTTGATTTTTTTCTGTAAATTCGAAATGTCTAAAGCGATTTTAATAAAATTTTCAGAATGTTGTTTTTTTTTAAGCAACAAAGGGCAGCACTCAAAAACAAAGTTGTATCTGAGTGTTTGAATTTTATATAACATGAAATGCCCAAAAACAATGCCGGTTCGTTTTCAATGGGCCACCCCGTATATCTTCTTAAATACAAAATAATATTTAATTGTTTATCAAGTTATTTTGGAGACTATAAATAATGATTCCAATGATAAAACTAAAAGAAGATAACACGGCATTTTCAACAAAAATAATTCCAAATGAAGCATCTGGCTGTAATTTAAAACAGAGATAGTAATCTTAGTTAGTCAAGCATGTAATGAATGAAGGAAACACGTTATATCAAGTACAAGAGGCCATTCATGAATTATCTCTGTGGCACGTGAACCTTATAATCGAGTTCAAGAGCTAAAAAAACGAAAAAGTGAAAAAATAACGTGCTATTTCAAACATTATACAAAATTACAGACTAGTGATTAGTCTTATGTCAATTAATTTATAATTTCAACAACACGCATGATATTATGAAAGATTTAAACTGTGTACATTTGATATTTGGGACACGTGCAATAAATAAAATCATAAAGTTATGGTGTTCCCAAACCACAAGATCTCTTTATTTTATCTGAACTGATATACATAAAAAATTATTCCATCGTACCTTAAATGCACGGAGAAAGGTCTCATTATTTGGGAGTAATTGACACAACTACCAACTAGTAGAAAAACTCATCAAACATAATTTAAAATTGACATTACCGATTACAGATACGGACTTGATCGAAATTGAATGCTAAACAAGTACACAGCACAGATTAGAATGAGACATGTATAATGTCAAGCTTCAAAAAGATTCGATTATTTGAAGAATCCATGGATGTCGACCACTTGACAAAAGATATGTAACTTGATACCTTGATGCTGGCAATCGTGCACCACAAGTGGCGTCGAATGTTTTCTTTAGGTGGAAGCAGTTTGAAAATGGGCTATTGGTCTTTTTTTTATTCATCATAATAAATTTGACAGCCTCTTGATATACACAGGGAGTACGGAAGTTCAATAAGGGCCAAAGAGCTGGTAAAAGTATACATTTCAAGATATTAGTTGTCTAGTCGAGGACTGTAAGTGACAACTGGGCGAACCCAAGTAGAAACTTGCGAGTTTATCAAAGCCCTCTATTGGCAATCGGTGGAAATGACTAATGATGTCAAAGGCGCCATTATTCTAAATTTGAAATGATAGGATTTCATTCATTTTTTTTAAGATGGGATAAAATTGGAGTCAAATGATAAAATACAGGTATCGTAAAATTTAATGAAGATCAATATGGCTTAGGCTTGGACATAGGTGATAAAAAAATATAAAAAAACCAGATTTTGTATTGGCTTGTTAATATGCTGTTCCAACGCATAAACATCAAGTTTTATGTATGGAATTTGATGAGGTCCATTTCCAGATAAAAGACCGTAGAACAACTTTGAAAAGTTGTACGTAAGTGGTCGCCTTTAGATAATTGGAGGATAGTGATGATAGAAAAAATTATTACAGAAAACAAAAATTTTTTTGTTTATTGGATATCGTTGAATCAACAATGATCCAAAAAAGGTTTCCTATGGGCAGATCAAAACTGAATCCTATCCTGTCCACACTATTGACACTAACACATAAGAGACTGACCAATGTCCATGTCGTATGCTGTAGGCACACAAATAAGAAATCAAATACAAGGCCTAAACAAACAAAGATTGTCGTAAAATTTGAATTCGAAATTATATTATAAAACAAAGAATTTGCTCAACTTCAGTTTTATAATATTTGTTTTTAGGAAAACTATAGGTCGGCTTTCTCCTTTAGCTTTATGTTAAGTATAAATTTGAAAATGTCAGTAATTCGTGTTAGTTGTGCTTGGATCTATTTATAAGTGCTCAACTGTTCCAAGATGATGTTCAAGTGGATTTTGATTGTACGTATTGGTGTTTTTTTTCTCTAATATGACACTTCACAGTTTATTTTGAGGAATACAATCCAAGACCGACTTTATACTACTCTTTTATGAGTAGTAACACACGTCAAATGACTGTCAAACTACATATTTTTTATTGATTTGATATAACTTGATGGAACTGTCTTTTTGTCCCAGATCACTATAATCTGAACATTCAGTTCCTTTTATATTCACGTATAGATCTATAAACCTTTCATGTGACTCTGGGGACTTAACACTTAACTTGGTCCGCTTTGTGAAGAGCCCTGCGCAACTTGATCTATGCAGTTGTAACGGGTTCCACAGTTTCCGTTTTTTATCTGATTTCTTTTTTTTTAACTTCCTCTAAATACTAATTCCCGCGGCAAGTTCAGAATCAGTATCATCAGTCCCATTTAACATCGTCATTGATGAACAAAAAAAATATTTTTACCTCAATATAATTGTTCCTCAGATATGCTAAATTCGGATATGATAGTAGTCAATAAAATGAATGTTGTCTTCAAACCAATTTCCTAATTCTTGAAATTTTTGGCTAGTGTTTATGGGCTCAACTACTACCATCTCACGGACGACCTGAAGCTCCCTACCACTATCCTTCACCAGGAGGTACAAACTTCCTTCCCACTCGTAACTTTGCCTCGACAGCAAATGCTCAAGCTTTTGCTCAGTCAGCCTCTTTTAACGTGCAACAAAACAATGCTCAAAATGCAGCTCTGAGTCAAGCCTATCTTCCCGCTAATGCTGCCCAGCAGAACTTTATTCCCAGTACCTCTTATGGAACTCCTATTTTAAATTCTGCCAATTTTGTGCAAAGTAACGCAGTGTTACCTACTAGGTAAGATGAAAAGAGGTTTATTGATGTTTGAATGAATGATTTTTGCAGAAATTATGGTTCTCCAGATTTGTCATTCTCTAACCAGTCACCCTCCAGTGCATTCAGTGGTTTTCCACAGCCAGCAAATGTCCAGAAACATATCTACGTACATGTGGCACCTCCGGATGTTGAAGAGCAAAGAGTAGGTTCACTATAATCAACTAACTACTAATTTTCTGGGCCATTTAAAAAACTTTTTCGGATGAATAATCATCACTCAAATATTTTCAGCACCAGCAGCAACAACAAGTAATAGCACAGCAAAAGCACTACAAAATCATCTTCATAAAAACACCGAGCTACCCGACGCAGACTCAACAAGTCGCCCAACAACAAGCCCAACATGCAGAGAAAACACTCATTTATGTTTTAGTGAAAAAACCCGAAGACCAAGTGGAAGTTAATGCTCAACAAGTAGCCAACCAAGTAGTCAACAAACCAGAAGTTTACTTCATCAAATATAAAGCCAAATCTGAATCAAGTGTTCAGAACCAAAATACAGAGAACACTCAACATCTCAGCGACAATGACTCTGTTGTAGTTGAAAGTGCAGCAAAAGCTGCGAACCAAGATCAGAGTGGGTATACTTACAATAAGCCAAGTATCTTGAAATAGGGTATTGAGTTATATTTCGCTCTAAGACTGTATGTTTGTATTTTTTTATATTCTATAATCTGTTTTTTATTTGCATAAATATATATCATCAATTTTTACTGAGCATTTGATTTGGACAGCACTAACATCATGCCCAGACTTTTTAAAACAAACACTTAGAAATATCTTTACATATTCACCGCGCAGTCGAAAATTAATTTAATGTGTATAATCAAACTGTCGCCTTTGGCTATAAGGAAGAAATTTATATGCCGGATATAAAATTAATTTTTGATTTTGTCGACTATGATGAGAAATATCTAATTTGATGCGTAAGAATTGTTACATTCTTTCAAAAAGAAAGTATTGTTGTTTGGATTAACTGGAAAGAATGTATTATTGAATATTCACTATTATGTACATTTCAGATCTAATCTATCTACTAATGTTCGTTCAAAGCTTAAGCTTCAGTTTTGGTTAGCAAACCTGTCATCTTTAGCTTCACTTACAACTCAAGCCGAACCTATGCAAAAGGACATTGATGAAGTGAGGAAAATAGTATCAAGTTTCTAAAAAAAAAGGAAAAGTCTATAAAAAAGAAAAATCATTAAAACTATTTTTCTTAAAATTGTTTAAAATTTCTACAAACCTTTATCACGGAAAAATTAAACTTTTTTTTACTATAATTTGGATCTGCAAAGTCAAATATCTAATTCAATACCATGAGTACAAGAATAACTTCAAACATTTTCACATAAATTTCAGCCAACTGTTGAAGATGTTCCAAATAATCAATAAATATGGCGCAGTTGTACTAGATACAAAATTGCACTAGATGTCGAATTCACCCAAAATAAACGCACTTATCGAAAATTCTTGAAAAACATTGTTGCCGAATACGATCAACTTCCCGATCTTCAAATAGACCTAAGTGGTCCAGAAGTCATTAGTTATTTCGGGAAAGCTTTCAAACCATCGAGATATGATCCATTTGGTTTTTGATTTCTCATAAATAAACACACACGCTAATAACCGATAAATATCAATGAAAAATGTTCCACTATATGCACAGAAGGCTATTTTCGGTATACGCTTGGTAATCCAAGAACATCTACTTTCTTATGAATAAATTTTGAAAACGATTTTCCACAATTTATTCTCATTCTAATTAAACCTCCTTCAACGGGACATTTTGGACCAACTATTTTTGTCAAGCAACATAAAATCTGTCATCATTTTGCTCATTTTATTTGAGTGAGTTTTAAAAATAATTCTCATTACAATGAAAACTAAATGTGTGTTCGTATCATGTAACCCGTTTATAACCGTAAAAATCTGAGACTGCATGAATGTACGCGAAGAATTTCAACACTTTCTAGGCAAACTTATACAGGGTGACCCTGAAAAATGCCCATCTAAGATACTTATAAAAAAAGGGTTGTAATAAACTGAACAGTATTTAATTCATTATGTACAGTATAATATCACGAGCAGTCAGTATAATATTGTGAAAGACTCAGTATTTCTGTTAAAAATGATAAGTAAAAATGGAATTTTT
This sequence comes from Orchestes rusci, assembly GCA_958502075.1. Classification (NCBI taxonomy): domain Eukaryota; kingdom Metazoa; phylum Arthropoda; class Insecta; order Coleoptera; family Curculionidae; genus Orchestes; species Orchestes rusci. The sequence continues at coordinate 42,361,031 of OY293306.1, forward strand.
GAGCAGTAAAAGTACTATTTGGCCTGTATTTCTATGTTCACTATTGTGATTCTAATGGTCAGTAAAAAATTATGAAATGTCAGTATGACTTAGCTGGTAATAATTCCACAAATGTACAGTAAGAAATAATAAATGGCCAGTATGCAATGGTCAGTAATAATTTTAACCAACTCAAACTTACCCAAACTTGATACACATAATACCAATACAGAACACGTCAATTATGATATATTATAATAATAATTGTATTGTTAACCTAGTGCTAACCAACGAGCCGCTGCATATTTTTTATCAATTTCGATCACCAACACCAACTAACCCAAACTTGATCCACATAAAACTAACACGTCAATTATAAGATACAATAATAATTGTAATGTTAACCTGGTGCTAACCAACGAGCCGCTGCATATTTTTCATCAATTTCTGTTACGAACACAAACTAACCCAAACTAAATCCGCCTCTCAAAAGAACCTATCTGACTAATTCATCATGACATAAAGGCAGAGTGTTTTCTCTTTACTAAGTTGTGTTTCGTTCCGTTGTAAATTTTTTTGTATTTATACGAAATAAAATATATGACCAACCATTTATTTTACTGTCGCTTTATTAATTTTATGGACTGTCCATTATTTTCACCAGGCATTTACTAACTTATTTGACCGTTTTTTTATGATGCTGACTCTTGATTATTTATATCTACCATTTATTATTTTTACTGAACCACTTCTTTATGTTACTGACCCTTCATTATTTTTACTGACCATTTCTTTATATTACTAACCGTTAATTATTTCAACCGACCATTCATTATTATACTGACCATTTATTATTTTTACTGACCACTTCTTTATGTTACTGTCCCTTCATTATTTTTACTGACCATTTCTTTATATTACTAACCGTTAAATATTTCAACCGACCATTTATTATTATACTGACCATTTATTATTTTTACTGACCACTTCTTTATGTTACTGACCCTTCATTATTTCAACCGACCATTTATTATTATACTGACCAAGGGAAATAGAATAATGGCAAAGAGTACTGTCCATAAAATTGAAATACTGACCATTTAATTTGTTGCCAATCTGCCATAAAAAAATACAATAACTACTCATACCTACAGATCTTCCACGCCGATAAATTGTGGATCCTTAAAGAAGGCTCCTGGAAAAAGGTTCTCTAATAAATGAGTCGTTAAAAAGATAAAGGAAGTTAAACTTGATTATCGAAAAATTTCAATAATTTTTAAACGAATAAAGATAACATTCACTCTAATAGGTGTTGAAAGTGTCCGCCATTTACCTCAATACATCTCTATTTGTTAAAAATAATCGAAAATTTTCCAAAATAAAGCGAAAGAAGAGCTTTATTTTGGAAAATTACACCCTGTATCTTTTCAACGACTATCATTTGCCTCCACATTTATCAGACAAATCTTCTTATTTTCATTTATATTATCACCTGCTGCTCTATGGCGGATAAGTTATGGGGGCATATAGATGCATATTTTCCACATCCAGTATCTTCTGCTAAGGATTAATTCAGTCCTGTATAGATTTTAATCCTATAGTTTGCCTTCAATGTGTGGAGAGTAGTCCGTACTCTCCACACATTGAAGATTATTTTCATCCTGTATGATAAAAACAGAACAAAAATGAGTTTGCACATCAACTAAAAAGAAAAAGGTTTTTTTGATAGAATGAACCGTTCAAGTTCAAGAACCGTTCGTGTTCAAGAAACATCATCAAAAATATGAGCATTATTCATTAAAAGATTCTTCTCTTGTTGAACTTAACAAGCTACATGTGTTTCAAAGAATGATTTCGTGCACAGAAATAAATCAAAATTCATGTTGAAGTGATCAAGAACGGTTGAGTTATGTTTCTGTATTTGGATTGAATAATTTAAGATGAGTATATCAGTTGGAAATTTTAATCTTGAGGTACAAGCTATAAACATGTTTTTCTATTTTGTTTATATAATATCAAGATTAATGTGTGAAGAGGATGTGACACCTCCTCATTATAACTTTGATGTTCTTCCGTATTTGAATGAATGCTCGATGAAACATCCGAAAAAGATCACTGGAGTAACCAACTCTCCCACACAATCACAGAACGTTAGATTTTCTTCTGGGTTCACTTGAAAAACTACAATTTTTATAACTCAAACGATAAAGGATTATTAAAGAATGTCGGAACAATACTGAAATGGCTCAGACCACCCAAAATCACTTCAAAAAAAATCCTCTATAACGTAATGGGAGATACAGCTATGTATAAAGTTGGTAAGGCCGAAAACTCAAATCTGAAGATGTTATTTTCAATGTTAAATTCGCGTACAGATGGAAGTAACCTTATCCACGAGAAGTTTGGTTTTTATAGTTTCTGTGCCTCTTTATAAATCAAAATTGGTCCTTTTCACAGCTTAAAGGGATTCATCCGGTCTGACTCAATGCAAGCCTTTTTTCTGGAATGCGCCATTTTTGTATTACATCACCTTTTGGAACAATTCAAGTTTTTTTAGGTAGATAAGATATCAAACTAGGCATCCCAATATCTATTTTTGAAAAAAAAACGGTAACAAAAACGGTATCTCAATGGTCAAAAAATACGAAAAATCTACATAATCCGCCCTTGTGAGAGACGTATAATCCGTTAAATAAAAAAAAAATCGATAGTGTATTAACTAAATTGAACCTTTCTGAGATCATTTCTGACAAAACCCGTTTGATATAATTAAACAGAAATCAGTAATACCTTACAGAAAATCTCATGTAATTCACAATAAATTGCCACCGTCTTCGAACAAAATCTATACCCATCTCTTTTGAGGCGTAATATTTACTTAGTTTGGTTGCTGACGTGATGAAAACTTATTTTGCTAGCAGTGCTTTTTCGAGCGGATGAATCCCCTTAACAAGTTCTCTCGCTGTATATCTGCACAATTAACAATTCTCAATTGCTTCAAAATGTGTCCAATTCTATAAGAAAAAGGGTTTTAAAATGTACTGAAGAAGGGGGTGGGCATGTTCAACATCTTTTGTAATAAAAAGTATTAATTTATCTACCATTTTATTAATTTTTGGTTTAAAACAGGCACGGGGAGAGCTAAAGGGCAAGCCACATTCGAAAATCGTCCAAAAATTCACAGCTTCCACCGAGTTAGAGCTTGAAGAATAAATTCTTTTTGTGCTAATTGTGTCCGCAAAAGCCCAATTCTCAATGTTTTTGGGGATCTCATATCATTTTTATCAAGAACTTAATTAAATTCACAGAAGATATTCTCAATGGATAATGGCAATAGATGAAATTCAGTGACAATTTTATTGTGACAGTTGCCATCAAACCATACGAACTTAAATACTTTCATGGCAGAAAGAGCCACCTACGACCGTATATTTTTTATTGAACATCTTTTATCATCAAATGAATATGTTTCAATTTTGATTTTTCCGTATGTTTAGGGTAGGAATATTTTTCTATTAATAAAACTGTGGGATGACATTTGTAGCGAAGAGTGTTGTAGGGGCTTCACTTCTAGGTCCTCACTGGTAGATGTCTCTGTTCCTCACATACCATATGGGGCTCGATTAATCCGTCAGATGAACATTCATTCATTTTTCAAAAGCCCCGTAATAATACAATTAACTTCTAACATAAATCATCTCACACCCACCGACAACATCAAAGACACAAATTAATCAAAAATATTTCATTAATGAATGAATTCTAACAAACCAGAAAAAATAGAACTGTTCTAAAAATATCTAACCCAATTATCCGATTCATTCATGTCACATCCGCTGCTGTTCACACCTACCTAGCTCTATATACTGAACCCAAAAAACAACGTCACTGACGCTATCCGAATCTCTGTCCCTTTTGCCATAAGCTGCGACCGGAGAGACTCTCCCTGGGGAGAGCTGCTTTGAGCATATTTTTGATCAGGACTGCATAGAATATAGGGTGAAAGGAATGCGGAAATAGACCCTTTTTTGAAGGGCGAAGCTTGGGAAGCGGAGAGTTCCTTTTAAGGAAGGTGATGTATTAGGAGGTTAGAATATGTCAGGGGTAATGGAATGTCTCATACTCTATTCGTGCTCTGTAAAAGGAGAGTGGTGTATAGAGTCAACTTTCATCAATATGTATGATCAAATTCTTTTGATTGATTATAGTTTCGAAACGTATGAATTGAGATGTTCCTCATTCAATCTTGTTAATTATCTACTTTCAGTCATCAATCATAATCGGTGTTTTAAAGGACCTGTGATGTTTCACTTCAGTGTCAGAGGTCCGAAATGCTTGGGGTCATTGATTTACATACACCCATGAAGTGGACCAAAGAATGTATACACAAACAGATTAATGATATGGAATTAAGGATTATTTATTATATACTTAATAGGATTATTGTGGAACGAGATAACATAAAATACCAAGCTCAATTAATAACAATAATTCACTTTCACTTTTAAACTTCTGAACAGTCAAAAGTCCCATTAGCGGTTTTATCATGTTGATGAACACACCTAATTATTGGTATTACGATAATATAATATGGAATGAAGGTGTAGTCATGTTTTCATATTATAAGTCTGCTGATTTACAAATCGGTTAGAGATATTGATACTCGTTTTGAAGAATTGAATGAACTGAAATGGAAACAAAGCTGTGCAAAATAACTAAATATTATATCCAAGAAAAAGAAAATAGTGTCGCCACTACACGAATAGTTTATATTTGTGAATAACGAAATAAAAGCAATAATCATGATATTGTATTTGTCCATCCTAGATCTGATACCGTAATGTGGTTTGTTAACTCTAAATAATTTTTTCAAAAGGTCTCTTGCTAAATTCCGCTGTCACATTTCGGTTGTGAACCTCTGGACACAGATAATGTTGTAGAGCACCAAAACTAACTTTTTTCATTTTCTATTTTGTTTATTTTTGGATAATCAGCAACAAAATTGCATTCAAGAACCTTGACTCTAATTAAATCAAAGTATATGCTTTGCGACTCTTGATTACAAAAATCAAGCAGATCCCCTCCTGTCTCCTTATATCTTACTACGACAGATAAAAATAACCAAGCCATTGTAATATGATAAGCTTAATAAGCCCCTCAGAGAATTCAATCCCATTACGCATAATGAAAAGTAATGTAATTCAATGCGGTTATTCAAAACGGACATAAAGGTTGGGGAACCGGTACCGGCAAGTGAATTATAACCAAAAAAATCACTTTCTCCGACCAAATGATACCAACACATGTTGTCATCGACAAAAATAGTAAGGAATTGTAGACTTGTCAGAAAAAATTGCGTGAAACATTCCACCTTAAGGAAAAGAATGTGAGGCTAAAGTTCTATCAGGTTGAGTTATTAATAATTGAATGTGATCTTTGTGATACGAATAATTTTGCGTTATAAGATTAAGTCTACTATAATGATGGTATTCATAAGTAGGACTATCGAATGGACATCAAACTTACAGATTCGCATTTAAAAGTAGTTTCAAAATCAACCCCGTATTTTTCAACCCTGTGCTATCCATGTATACACTGGCTCTATTCTCTAATCGGCTCTATATCGCACTGTCAATTTCTACTCTCCTGTTATTTAGCGCTCCCACTTAGAGTCTCGCTTGCGTAGTCAACCGGTGTGTATGGTCGTTTTAGAGCAAGTGTACAGAGCTCCAAACTTGATAGAAGTGAAGCTCTGATAGAGATAACCATTTAAAATAAGAACCATTGAAGATAAAAGAAAATATGGAGTACGCAAAACTGTATCTATTTAGGCTGTGATATTCGTTATTCATCTTGATGATCAAAGCATTATATTCATAGAGTAGTACAAATATTTCAGCAATCAGGTGGATGCGACAGAACTATTGATCCTTCCATTGATGTAATTTTTTTGGCAGAACTCTGTTGAATAGCAACAATAAAATATAAGGACATTGTGCTTGAAAAAATATATGTTAAAGTCTTTTTCTCCTGTTACAAGGTGTCATCTTCAAGATTTAGAATACATTTTTCTTCCACGAACACAATTGAAACCTCTATTGCGATAAAAATGGACAAAAGATAATTCATATCTATTAGGAATAGGCATGTGAAAAAAGAACTGAAATGAGGTGTTTAAATCTTTGCAGGAAACAACTTTTATTTGTGAAGACACTTTATCACACCCGCAACAGGTATTAAATTTGCGATACTGAATAAAAATATTTCGATAAGCTAATCTATGTTTCACTTAACACTTGAAAATTGATATTTGAATGGTACTTAAACGTGCCTATGTTTAAGATAATTCTGGTTATCTGGCGTCTAAAATAATAACATTCAAAACATTTAATAAAAAACAAAACTTCCTAATATTTCTAAACAATAAACGAACAATTAACACGAAAAATAAACAGACTATTGAGCTTCAATCACATTACATTTACCCTCGACTCTATCATTCCGTCCGACCAGCAACCATCCGAATATTTCCACCCCTGTTTTCCTCAAGTACCAGGATATCATAAACGTTATAGAGAATAAACACCCTAAATTCATTTAGACCCTACGGACCCTTCGAGTGAGAACACATTGGCGCTGAAAGACCCATATGAAATAGGGGTGGAAGGATATTTTAAACGGAGCACAGAATAGTGACCAGGTGAAATAAAGTTGGTTTTCAGAGACAGGGCTGGTGTGGATAGAGACGTGTTTATACGGGGGTGAGTTCAAATGACATATTATTTGGAACTACTGCTTCTTAATCTATAAGATCCTTATGCAGTATTTATGTTTCTACATTAGAAATTGAATGAACCTGCATAAAATTTCTGTGTATACATCTTGTACACAATCTTGTGAAGTGGAGCCAAAAAAATGTTTCCTCCACATGTACTTATAGACATAGCCTCAGATAGCTATCAAATTACTACTTTGAAGTGTAAAATAAAAAGATCATCGGTTCAAAGCCGCACTAAAATGCACAATGAAAATAATATGAACAATATGGGTATTATGACATGTATAAAGAAACGTATATTTTTAACGATTATTTTTCCAAGCATTCCGAGACCAAGTTTTGGCTGCCCTAGAATTGTTTTATTCGAATAATATTTAGACCGAGAATATAGTGTGGTATGTATTATGAAGGATATATGATGCACATTCAAATGAATCAAATCCCTTAAAACACATTAGCCACTTGAAATGTTGATACTTACATACTCATAATATTTTATTGATTTTTGCAAGGAAACCTTGCTATGAAAAAAAATAATATCGAAAAATGTTTATACTGTCCGAATCAAATCAAAATTATTCTCAACATCTAAATCAATTGAATTTAATTTTTTAGACCCAGTTGCGTTGCCAAGTAGATTGAAAATAATGTTAATAAACAAGAGAAGATTCATTTCCTGCGAAATAGAAGCAGATACGGAAAAGTTTTTCAATTAATTTTTTTTCGTAAAATAAAATGTGTGACAGTGTGACTAAAAATAGTATTTTTTGAGTCGTAAACCCAGTGTGTAAACATTATTTTTTCGCGGAATGGTTTTTCCCGGTAACCCCTATCTCCACCACTGGTCGACTCGACGACTCGAGAGCTTGATGTTGGTGGATATTTTAGCTCTTCATGACATCATAAAATACATAACTTTTGGTTTGGCCAAAAAATAAAACATCTTTTTTTTTCAGGAAAATTTCAACACCCTGTATCCCGAAAACCATTAACAATTGGATAACAAGATAATTATGAGGTTTTTCTTATTGCAAATGGCATTACCTATCAGAGCCGTTTGATCCATGACCCTGTATAACGTATGTACTCTTTAAATTTCGTATAAAAAATTCTTTTTTTGAAGGTAACCACTGGGTGTTCAATTTTGATTGACTTGTATAAAAATGAATTCGTCAACCTGCCTCTTATACAAAAAAAAAGCAGAAACACATTATTCCTTATTCAAGTGTTATTATAAAGTGGTCATCAGTTTATCAAAAATCAAACATGTATCAAAAAAATATAATTTTTCCTACCTGTAGAAAAACGCCGAATTTACCATGATAAAATTGTATTTTTTGCGTAAGTTGCCAATGAAAAGAATTGAGAAGATGCTGAATGGATAAGGTGCTGAATGCATTTTTGTGTACGGAGGCTTGCAAACTCTTTACAGAAGTTTTATAATAGTGATAGGGATAAAATTCTGAGTTTAATATCCAGGGTTGCGTTGATTTAAATCACTGATTTAAATCGCGATTTTAATTACATGATTTTTTTTTTTAAATCGCTGATTTAAATCACATGATTAAAAAAATATATATTCCCTTTTCTGCTTCCATTTTGAAGAGTAAAATTAAATGAAGTCATCAAAATAAAATTATTCAGTCTTGGCGATGCTTTATTTATTGGTTTTGTTTTTTAAAAATGATTAAAAAATGTCAGTTGAGTTACTTTTAAGTTACTTATGTTTCACAAATTTTGTTAAATATGACCAAGGTTAAGTAGTCGTGTGAAAGTAGTTAAGTTGCGTTGTGTTATGTGTCAAAACTTGAATAATTGAATTATTATGTTCAGATTAGCTCTATCTGAAATATTATTATTTAAAAACAAAACACAATACATACATATAAAAAAATATATGTTAATCAAAAAAATCGATTTAATTAAAAAAAATCGGATTTAAATCAAAAAAATCAGCAACACTGCTAATGGGGCCTATGATTGAACGTTCACGTTAACTCAACATGTCCGTTTTACCATGGTTACGCTGTTAGCAAATGGAACATTTGCATAAGTAAACAATCTAAACAGATACGTTAAGTTAACGTAAACGTTCAATCATAGCCCCATTGATACGTTAACTTAACGTATCTGTTAAGATTGTTTACTAATGCAAATGTTCCATTTGATAACAGCGTTACCATGGTGATATGGACATGTTAAGATAACGTAAACGTTCAATCATAGGACCCATTGGGGGAGTATACGTTATAACGTATACGTTAACTTACAAGAATGTTCAATCATGAGACCCATTATCAGTTTAGCCCAAGTTTGTTTCTGTTGATTCTGATGATAATAATAGTAATGAGTAAGTAATTCATCTATTTTGTATCATACTCTTATATCACTGAATATTCTAGTTCAGCTTTGATAGGCACTGTATTCTTGAGCGACACTATTCTACACACATATGGGTACATGGGTACTATCTATCTACCTGTCTGATTTCAATGTTAACATCGTTGTCAGTTGTCATCATTCCACAGGTACTTGGCTCAAATATGAAATCATGAAAGCTTATCCCGACAGTTTATCCGTTCTCACAAATCAAATTCATCTGTGCATGTAAAGTCAAAGAAATATTTAAAAAAAAAACAAAAAAAAAACAAAAAGTCAATGGGCTCGTCCGGGATTTGAACCCGGGACCTCCCGCACCCTAAGCGGAAATCATACCCCTAGACCAACGAGCCTCTGAAAGAAAGAGTGCGTTCGATCGTATCACCGCCGCGCGGATTCAATAACTTTGTTTACACCATTTACGTTGGTTTACACGGAGAAATCAATTCGGTTCCAATCCGAACGATCTACCGTTTGCGTGTCGGAAAATTAGATCACTTAAAAATCATAATATTAACTAGAATATTATGTTTATGGTTTAACCGGTCATTTGGTTCTAGTTCAAATGCGTTTTGAGTTAAAATATACGTCCAGAAAAATAAGCTTATTTGGCCGGTTATTAAATCATAATCTAGTTTCCGCGTTTTTATTGTTTGTTGGGTTAGTGGCATCTTTGTTTTTTACCTGCGGTTTTGTTGTCCGTTGAAGCTTTTTATTTGACGCCTTAAACCATCTTTGTTTCATATTTATTATTACCTAGTAAGGGTTTTTGCTAGAAATGTTTGTAAACATTTTTTCACGTGTTTGCTGCAAGACGGATGATTCTGTTTTTTTTCACTTATCCGTTAACAAAATATCTGGTCCGAAACAGTCTCAAAACTCCTTTATTGGGTCGATCAAAATTTTACTCGTTGGTTAAAAATACATATAAAAACAATTTTTTCAATTACAACAATTTTCTGTGGCAATAAAGCATATTTGATTTGATTTGAATTAAAAAAAATGGAGCTGCAACCTTCTTGCAGCAAGGTCCTCAATTTAAAATTCTTTATAGCAAATTTTTGAAAACTTGTGTTTCAGTTTTAGTGTGTATGGAATACTATTTTGGCAATTCACATATACAGGGTCATTTTCAAGTTGGTACTTATTTCCTGTTAACACTATATAGAATGCAAGAAAATAAGAGATTTTTTTAAATAAAATTATTTCCGGAAATGCTTAGTTTCCGAGATACCTACAGAGTGTTGAAGTTTTAAACAAAAAATCTTTTTTTATCATAAATCTCCTACTCCAGATATTTTTACATTTTTTTAATTACATTTGAATTGTAGAAATATAAGTAATATTGACCTTACTGTGATACAAATTAGACAAAAACGAATTTTACAAAAGATTTTGTATCAAAATGGCTGTTATTTCTTTAAACAAAAACCGTTCATCGTACGGCAAAATATCAAGAGACCAAAGCTCCAAATTGAATGATTATTTCAAAAATAATATTGATTTTGAGAAGAATAGTGGCGTACTATTTGGAAAAATTCAATACAAATCCTGTTCGAACGCCACTGGTTCTTAAAAACTTGAACATCAAAAAATTTTGATTTATGTTCAAAATAAGTGTACCAAATCATGTGAAAATATCTGGAGTGGTAGGGAAGTTATGATAAGAAAATCATTTTTTTCTTCAAACTTCAACACCCTGTATCTCGGAAACGAAGCATTTTCCATAGTATAATAAACAACAAGTAGCGACAGCTCCATTTACCTATGTGGTTAGATTTCGTTCCATCTCAATGACAGAAATTTGCCTCATTTTTACACTGCTAACCTTATGAAATGTAAAATGAAACCATACTGTAGCCGATTCCATGATTTCAATGAGACTGATACATAGGTGAACTATCTATCAAATTATACAATACGATTACCCACTATGCAGTATCTCCAAAGATTTATGGGAAGTTTAAAAGTCTTGATTTAGAAAACAGTTTTACCTTCCAAAATGTTAGCAGGGTATAAATGAGGCGAATTTTTGTCATTGAGACAGAAAGGGGTTTGACGTGAGCTGTCGCTACTTGTTGTTTATTATACTATGGCATTCTCGGACATGATTTTATTTGAAACATTTTCTTATTCTCCTGCATTGTGTACAGTGTAAAAAGGAAAGTTCCAATTTAAAAATCACCCTGTTTAATATGATGGCATAATGATACCCATATAAAATATTATACAAAACTGCTGACATTACCGCCTACAGAACAAATTCTGCATTTACCGCAAATGCAAACATCGCAAATGTGACATGGTATTTGATAAGAGAAAAATCTCGAGAAAAATGTACTAGACTACTTCTTTGTCATTGTTGTTATCATAAACCATCTAGTAGTAGATACACTGGTAGAGTACTTTAGATAGTCCCTAGAAAAGTAGAGTGGGTAGCACATGTGGAATCTCGTGTGAAATAGTACACTCCACTATCCCATTCTCTCTCACACAATTTCACTTCACTCTACCAGTTTTTAGTTTACTCTCATCATATGTCATACACAACCGTTTCCTTGAAGAAGGTCGAGTGAATATTTGAGCAGAAGAAATAAATAACTGGCAACTCCTACTTGAACCATCTGAACACCTCCTGAGATATTTTTTTTAATTTCCACCACATCAAGTTCTTCAATTTTTTTTGTATTGTAGGTGTATGTACTCCAGTATAATTGTTATACTTGAGTATTTTCCAGATAAGACAGTTTTCATTTTACATTGCCAAAGTGAAAAGAAAACATACGTGCAGGATCACGTGATGAATTCTTCCACAGCAAAATTTACAACACATCAGAACAACCACCCAGCGTTAGGATGTGTATGCTATAAGACTTAATTTTCTTGATAAAATGACGTTCGTTTATTTCTTATGGTATCTTACTCTAGGTCACGGTGTAAGATAAATCTAGGTACTAGTTTATAGGTCTCATTCTGTTCTTGGGTATCACCAGTCTTAAAAGAAAACATGAAAGCAATCTAATTATTGAATTCATCAGAGTTGCAAAAACAAAGGATTTAAAATCGAATCTTGCAAATATGCTCACTTTATAATGTAAGAGGCAAGGTGATTGTTGTTTTCTACAGCGGGACCAACGTTTTTTGTCAATTTGCCCTGCATCATCTATGAAGTGCTTTAACCAATTGATATAATTTTCCATCAATTAACCCTAACATGAACAGTATAATTAATAAACGATCACAAACGCAAAAACCCTAGTCGTTCAAAACAAAATGACTCAAATTTTGCCTTTTATATAAAAACCGGCCTTTGCCATGCAAATGAGGTACCGGAAAGTGATGATTTAACTCCAGATGCCTCCGCTTGGGGCGGTTATGGCAGGGGATATGGAGGGTAAGTACATCTATGAAGAGTTTGTCGAAACTACTATTGATTGCAGATATTATGGAGGCTGGGGTAGAGGCTAGGCAGACGGGGCTATGTGGGATGGATCTGTTTTAGTTATTTGTTTGATACTGATTTTTATTTTCGTATTTTTTGACGCGACGGTTGAGTGGCAAACTGCAGTTCCTGTTTGAAGAAACCTGTATATGATCAATATATATAATAATGAGTATTTGATGTTTTTAATCACCACACACTAGATTAGTCAACATCCAAATATAGCAGAAATATTTAAAAAAAAAAACAGCGTTCCTGTATTTGTCTCATTATTATTACTAAGAACCATTGAGTTCTATAAGGCTAGTATTAAAGTCAATGCTAAGAACACATTTCATATCGTGCAAAATCAGCATCCGCTGTTCGAAACATATCTGCAATTTACATGGAACAATATTTAACGAAATCAGATAATACATTTCCATAAAAAGACACAATGGTATATTCACTCTGAATCCATTTTCAGAGATAGCGATTAATACACTGGGGCACCCAATTAGCCATAAGATAATGGCTTCCTTACTTACAACCAATTCCATTTAACAATTTCTGAGAAAGTTTAATTGGAGCATGAAGTGGATTTCTCTGCCTCATACAGAGTAATATGCGAAACTTTCCACTTACCCAACTCAGAAATAATATTCGTCAACGGCCAAGCGGCATCTGAACTGCCTGAATCTAGATTCAAGCATGCTTCATAAAAATTCTTCAGTTTCCATTCTACTGTTCCCGTAGGCAAGGGTAGTTTGAATGTTGAAACGATGTCTCTGATTCTTTCCAGCTCTGAAAACCGCATTTATTTCTGATAAATAATGTTATCGGGAAAGTTTATAGGGGAAACTTACCCTTTTGCATCAATTCCTGTTTTTGATCCCAAATAGGTCTATCTGGGGGGCGATAAAAATCGTTGGTATATTTTGAGCAAACCGCCCCCCATAAGTTAGAGCAAGGGGACACTGAGCTATTGAGGTTTTCTTGAATCTGTAATAGCAAATAGAATTATTTATTTTAATTGTCGACGTGTACATTTTCAAGGTAACACTAAAGACGTTAGTGATTTCTTTAAATGTTGATCAGTCTTCCTAAAACGCACAAAGGAATAAAAAAATCCTTTTCAACTCTAATTTGAAATCATTGAAGATTAGATCTACCTACAAGTAGAAAGATTTCTCTCGGGATTTCTGAATAACGACCACTATTATTTTAGAATCACCGTCGAGGATAAGTACCTGATTAAATTTGATAAATGGAAACATAACAGTCTATAAGATTACAAAATATAAATACGTATTTCTATCTGGCTATTAATCATAGTTACATGAATCAACTCATAAAAATCAATTCAATTATTATATCCAATTTCAAAACTGGTCACCTGATAAAGCAAATGTTGACTCAACAAAACCTTCTAGTAACAAAAGCACTCAGTCAATTTTCCAATATAAACAATATCAATCTATTAAAAATAAACGAGTTTTGTTATATTTTTTGATGCTGAAGTCCAAATAATAGAAAACCGTTTTATATCGATTGTAAATATTTAGATTGGTTCATACTTCAAAAATGTATTTTAAGTGGTTTAATGTTTCTGCATTTGAAACATATGAGTCGTTTCACTTGACGATATCGGAGAAGGATATTTATAAACGTCAAATGGACTAAGGGGTTATTTTTGGAAAATGTGTATTTGGCAAAACAATGAGGATATTGAAGAATTTAAATAAAAGCTTTGATAATCAATTTATAGCAGACTTCGTTGAGGCTGTTTATTTAGAAAAAATATACAGATACATAATGGTTTCTAAAAAACAGATTTTTTAGCATTGATGCAAATTATTTCACTAACATCTGTATAACATCCAAACAGTTTTGATTTGGACTGAATTAAAGTGATCCAAAATAAATCAAACAATCATTCCTATTTATTGTTTCGTCTTATGAACATACAGGGTGTAAATAAATAAATGCGAACAAATTCAGTGGGTAATTCTTGGGTTAATTTTAAGAAAATGAACGTATGTCCCAAAAGTCCTCACTTTTGAGATACTGGATGTCAAAGTTTTTAGAAAAAAAAAACAAATTCTCATCAATAACTCAAAAGTCCTCTAGCTAATTTTGACAAAATTGGCAAGCTTATTTGTCGACATAAGGGCCCTTCGTTTGTGTGAATAAAATAAAATCATTGATTCCAGTGGCGTGCCAGAGGCTCATCTATTATATATTTATAGGTGAAATTATGGTACGCCAGTGCTTTTTTGAAGATTCGAGAATTTTGTTAGATCAAGCAATTAAAAATGCTGCTTTATTTGTCTTTTCAGTTTTTTCTGAATCTAGCTTTGTTTTCAAGATTGTAATTAAAACCGTTTCTCTGCTTCAATAAGGTCCACAGTCAACGTGTCAAGGTAATTGAAAAAAAACCGTTTTTAATTTTTATCTTGAAAACGGAGGTACCTAGATTCAGAAAAAACTGAAAAGACAAAAAAGCAGTGGCATGCCATAAATTTACCTATGATTAAATATCAAATAGAAAGGGTTTTTGAGTAATTAATAAAAAACCGTTTTTATTTGCAAACCTTTGGCACCCTGTATCCGAAAAGTTTGGTCGTTTGAAAAATACGTTCATATAAAGTTTTTTTAAAAAGCCAAGAATCACGCCATGAATTTGTTCGCACTCATTTATTTACGCCCTGTATGTCGGCAACTCTCAAATGATTGAAAAAAGGGACAGATCCGCACAGCAATCGCTATCAGTGTTTCTTCAGTTCTTCATTAGATGGTGAAGAGAAATAAATCTTCAGTCGAAAGATTTTCGAGATTGGTGAAAGAAGGTTTTAACTTTTAACCTCGGTTTTAACTATGTACTCCTATGTAATACAGTTTCTTGAAAGTTTACGATATTTCTTGCTTGAATATGAATTTACAAATCAATAGTACCACCATCTTTCATTTCCCCATCTCGCTTATAATATTGCGTATAACTCAGAAATTCTGATTCCAGGATTACAAAAATAAATTCACATTCAAAGGTTATTTCTTTTAAATACATATTTGGGAAATTTCGCTAAAAACATTGGTCATTAATAAGATAAGCCAATCAAAGAGAATGTATACAAATAGAGAGTTATTTGTGTTATTGAACGTTATGAATTTCACGAGGAATTTCACAAAAAAAAATTATGTGAAAATATCCTCATCGAAAAGATTGAATACAAGCTCATTTTGAAGATCTTCTGTAGCTCATCATATCCTCTTAGTTGGGAGAACACTTGCGGGTAAGTACTCGCAGAGGCCTGAAACTTGGCAGTTGTAATCAGTGTCAAATTGCCTTCAAAATAAGGTATCACTCGACCAAGGTTTCTATATAAGAGGTTGCCTCACTTCGCCGGAGGTAAAGACGGAAGGGGGAAAATATGACGTCATTTGAGGCTAGCGGTCTGAAACAGTCCGCATTCTGTCATTCCTGTCATGCAATTGAATCGGACTGCATCGTGTCGTGTCATGTGTCATTCGATCAATGATTGATGAAACGTTCAATTTCTTGCTAATTTTATCATTTAAATCGAAATAAAATATTAATAGAGGTTAGAGGTGTAAAATTATCTTTTGGGACAATATTATTGTATATTATTGGTCAAGGAAGCGAAAATACTGCTGCAAATGTGTGTTTTCTCTATATATTCACCAAAATCGATGCTCAATCAACCATTAAAATCGGATACCTAGATATTCTTATTTTAACTTCATTTTTTGATTAATTCTGTATGCCCATGTAACAAGAATAAAGTTTTCTGGTTCTCTACATAGATAAAAAAAAAAGCCTTGGTTCAGAAAATTTGAATCAGAAAATGTTGACTCAATTTTTAAGAAACCGCTAAAGTAAGTTTTTAGGCAATTGTCTGGATCAGGCCTTGAGACGATAACCATAAAAACATGTCATATTCAAGATAAAGGCTTGATCAAAAAATAACTGCATTTTCAATTTCAACATAGATAGAGAATTTCACAATATCCGAATTAAACTCAAGTGGAACACTCGACCTATTTTTCCATACAACAGGAAACCGGCAAATAAAAAATGCTACATCCATCCTCAATATCTATTACAGCACATCAATCTAAATATAATCAAGAAATTCATTGTTCCTGCATCATAAGATTTATTGGCTGAATGTGTGCGTCTTTTATGATATCAAATCTACGTTACGCTGATATGACTTCTAACTGATACTGCATGATGATATCGCATGACAGAATTGAAATGACACAATAGTCTACTTATGCGAATATTAATGAGCGATTTCATTACTGTTCAATCGATGGGAGCTGAAGGTTGAGAAAGTATTGAAGTCTAGATTGTTAAACATTAGTCGATGATCAATGACCAGTATAAGGGAAATTGGAAACAAAATCCAGGTCTCAAATAATATAGGTTTTATAATTAACATCAAAATGATTAAGTACATGTTTCGCTTATTCAGCATCATTATAGATTTTTCAAAAATTAAAATCACACATACATAACACATCACTCAATAAGTCCGTAGGATAACCAAGAAAAACACATTGTTTTGGCAAAATTCGATCTTATTCATCAACATACATTCCTTAAAGAGATATAATCAGTCCAACGCCGCTCTAGCATTTCGACACCTTTTTTTTAGAACCATTCGTGTTTCAGCGATCACCTCTTCATTCGAGCCAAATTTTTTTCCGGCGAGCATTTTTTTCAGGTCTGCGAACTGGTAGTAGTCGCTGGGGGCCAAATCTGGAGAATACGGTGGGTGCGAAAGCAATTCGAAGCCCAATTCGTGCAATTTGGCCATCGACTTGTGACACGGTGCATTGTCTGGGTATCTTGAAAAACTCAAAAGTAGCTTCACTTGAACCTCTGTAACTTGTAAACTAATCGTCGGATTGTCATGAAATTTTGACAGATATCTTTTTAAGGTTTGTACTTCCTACAAATCATATGGATTATTACATAGCAACGCCATCTATGTGTCATCCTACGGACTTATTGAGTGATGTAATAAAATAAACAATGACTGTTTATGCAAAATATTCTGGAAAAACTTGTTGAAAGTGACAACATACTATGGTGACAACACTTTTGACTTTTGAAAATGTTATTGAGCTTATTCTCTCACTACAAAATCACCAAGCAAATAACGGATAAGATAATGATGAACTACACAAAAAATATGAATAAATACTCGATAAAATGAAAACAGAAAATAGAAAGAAAATTTTTGTTCATTTGGATCTGCACCTATGTGTCATGAAAAAGCACTTGAAGCGGTTTTCTTCGAGATTTTATGGAAGGAACCATTTTGCCCCCATAATTCGCCAAAGTTGTCTTTTTAAGGGCTTTCAATACATACGGTGAGTTTCACATCCATACAGCATAGTTGGAAAAACCTACTACACAATATACCGACGTTTTGGTTTCGACCTGTAGATGGTGGTTATCATAAACTCTCTCTAAGAGATGGATTAAGTGATTCAGCATATGCTAAGTCATGATAGCTGCTTAGATTGCATTTGTTGATGTCCAATTATTATAGTTTTGTTGACATTGATTTTTCGTCCAAGTGCTTTATTTATATGTAGGTTTACCGAGACGTGTACCCTAGAATGTGTTCAACGTTTTCTGCTGAGTCCCAGATCAAACCACAGATATCCACATATTGAAGATTTGCCATAAGTCATAAACTTTACCCTGTTTTTAGGTGTTAGCCTTTTCAGGTTAGACGGTTAAGGAGATCTTCATCAAATCTGTATCTCAGCTCCTTCTGGTGAGCATTCTGATATCCACAATACAACATTAACTTGTCCACGTAGACATTACAGAAGATCGGTCAACCGCAATCCTGACTTACTCCGGTTTTTCAGTTGAAAATAAGTTTAAACAGATTTATAACTTTCTTGGAAGTTCGCAACAAAAACGGAAATCTTTCAAAATGCAGTTAAGGTTTAACAGATGCATCCCCGTATAACATTTTCGATTACATGAGGATGATGAATCTAACGAGTCTTTTATAAAAAGTGAAAACTCTTCACAATATATTCATACTTTCAGATTTCACTAGATTATTGAGGTGAAATAGATTCTGTCGAGTTAAAAAAAAGTAGCATATGGTTAATACAATAATTTTCCGTGTTCAAATTATACCAAGTTGTTTAATTTATGCGGAACAATCTGCATCTAAATTATACTGATCAACACTCTCATATCAAATAAAATATTTATCACTAGATCATTATGATAATCAGATAGGTAATTTTATTTTACAGATACTACATTTGAGACGAGGGAGATTACGTATAGACAAAATTTATATTCACTGAAATCTCTTACCTGTGATGCAGCTCTCAAACACTCCGGATTCCTACAAATAGGGTACCTAAACATATGCGGCACTCTTGGCCATCCTACAGCTAGTCCAATTATCACCATCAATGAAATAAATACTAACACAACCAAACCAAGTAGTATAAGAACCCATTTTCTCAACAATCCAGTCTTTTTCTGCAGATTTTCTATATACTTTTCATAGAATGGATGCCGTTTCTTCTTTATCTCATCGTCATTATCCCTACTTTCTAGGCAAGGATCAATTTCGGTAGCATCCACTTCAGTTTTGATGTCGGAAGGTAATTGTCCGTTTTTGTCATCTTCCATTTTGGGAGTATTCCCGTTAGTTTCGTGGCTTTCAGTCATTTTCAATGTCTTGGATATGGTCTTTTTTAATAAATATTTTTACATGATTATGGTTGGTGATAAGTCTTTTTTTTAATCTTTGAAAATATACTTGGATGATGTCAAGATCTGAAACAAAAAAACGAGACTAAGAATACTATTAAAATAGGTAGGTATAGGCTCGTGACCTTTTAAAGATGATAATGTATTGATGTCATGATGCTATTCCAAATCAAAAAATTTTATCATGTCATACGTTTGACTGAAGTATCAAAAACCCAAACGAAAAATGTTGAAATAAAATCAAAGATAAGATAGCCTAGTTAATTCCAGAGATGTCATGTGCATGAATAACTAAAATGGAGTTTTGATTTCAAAATAACAATGTCAATTATTGTGTACCTAGTTCCAATTTTTTTCAAAGCGATATTGCGATCGATATTGCCAGAAATATTAACAGACATGGAAAACCGAGTGGAAAACAAAGATGAAAGGATGTAGAAACATTTCAAAATAACTAGCTCGTCAAATTCCAAATCAAGTTTTCATCTCCAATCGTATTTTTGCTGTTTTTCTGAGATTCGAGAACTGAATTTTGAAGTTGATACAAAACTTTAAAATTCTAGGATATATGATAATTTTTAAATTCAAAAGAAAAGATGATTCCGTATTCCCGTAAAAATACGGCAAGCAAACGATATTTTTCTTTTGGGAATTCCGAAATTTTTAACTGATGAATAAATCAATAGACCGTATTTATTAAGAACTTGAAAGCAGAGAAAAGCAAGAGAAAAAAAATATTATTCACACACTAAAATGATGGTATCATTTCAGTATAACGAAACAGTTTTCTTAATTGGGTTAATCATTCATTAATTTCGCAATACCAAAATACAAATGTTTGGTATGTGTTTTTTGGTGTGTAGGTATACAGGGTCCGCTCCAGTTAAATCATCTTTTTTGAATTTTAAAACCATCGTATACCCTCAAATTTTGAAGTTGATTCAGGAGTCCGGAAATCTCGACGAAAAAAAAAACGGAAAATCAAGTTGCTGACCATACTTACTGCTGAAATGGAACAAAATGCATTTTTTGTTATTACCCAGGTTATTACCCAACCCAAAATGTAACTGAACAGAGCGAGTAACAAAACTTCGAGCATATTTTCAAACCTTAATAATGACCTCGATAATGACCTTTTGCGGGACGTTGGGGTTTGAGATTTTCGGGTGAATTGGGAAAAAATTTAAATAAAAAAAAACTCGAAAACAAAAACAAACCAAACGAAAACCTTTCGCTAAATACTTGACAAAAGAGTGCTGGTATTTGTCGTACCTACTGGATTAAATTGATTATAAGAACTTCTCTCGCTTCGAAAGAATAAATGTCATTATACCTACCTACAGCGAGACTCAAGGTAATGTACAAAAGGGAGTATACAGGGTGAGTATCTAGCTCGGAATAAATTCAGAAGTAAGCTTGATCAAGGAAAGTTATTAATTATTTTCGAAAATATGTTCGGACACGTCGATTAGTACTTCAAATGACGCTCTTTTTGATGTACGAACATTTTATACAGGCTCTCCCAAATTTGAGATATGACGTCATCGACTAAAATCAAAATGGAAAAAAAAATCGAAATTTGGCACGCATGTGTAACTTGATTTACCCCCGGATTTCCCCTTCAAAGATAGTTTTGAAAAAAAATAATCTTGTCATTTAAAAAAATTGTCGATGTTCCAAATTTCAGATAGGATGACGCTGGGGATGACGTCATGACGAACTAAAGCGATTCTAATCGACATGTCCGAGCATATTTCAAAAAAAAACCTGTCTTCGAGTTAGAGCTCGAGCTCGAGTTAGAGAGTTGGAGAATCACCCTGTATAAAGACAGCCTTAAACCAAGCCTTAAACGTAATTAAACTTCACTCATAGGAAAAAGAATGACTTTACTCCTGCATCAGTTGTTAGTAATGAAGCATTTGAGAACTTCAATCCACTTGTCCGTTTACTTGTGTTCTGAAGATTATATAGGTACTACAGAAAATTTTGTTGTGCCCTTTTTTCAGGTTATAAAAACGGCTTGAGAAACGGTTAAAATCAAAACCTTTCCGATGTAACTTTTGATAAAACTGACTTGCACCATTTCAAAGAGGGACAAAAATGTATGTACAACGTGATTTCTTCAAAATGGGTAAGTACTTTCCGAGGTACTTTCCTAATTTTTGCCAAGTTCAAAATTTTATAGCTAGACCGAGAGCTAGACTAATCTTTCAACAACCTAGTTGATAACTGATGCAGGATCAAACTTTTACCAAATTTGAGACTTTCCAGGAAAAAAGATTTGTGGAAGTGGCTAAGACGAGGGCTAGGAGTAGGTACCTAACCTTTTTCAAAATATTTGCTTTTGAAGTGATTTGGCTCTTGATTTGGAGTAGAATTTTGGTTTCTCCATGTTCAATGTTTCTTATTAAAAAAAATATTAAAAGAAATAGAAAAAAATTATTTAGGCAAGGATTTAGGCGAGGATTTAGGTAATTACGGGTACCTAATTAGGTAGATATTTTTTTTTATCAAAAGACATATGGAACATGGAATTTGGAACTACAGTCAAAATTCTATCGCAATATTTTCTTGTAAGGGATCTGCTGTTACCCCCGCTGTTACCGTTCCATTCTTTTTGGGACACCCCTCGGGACTGTATAGTACCTACCTCGGTACCTTCTTATGTATTTTTCGAGGTATTTTTATATTATTATATATGTAAGAAATTCTGCGAATTCATAATCGATCCCAGAAGCCCAGGCACACAGACCAGTTGTTAATCGATGTCCATTATTAGAGTGTATTCAAAAAGGATTTATTGTAGATATTGTTTGGGTGCTCAAAGGATTTATGGCATAAGCACTTTTCTGTTTGTTTGTTAAATTTAAGATGTGATATAATTGGAATACCTTAAGTACTTAGGCTAATGGAATAGTTATCAGAGGTTTGGAGTTAGATTTATGACGTGGGAACCAACAACGAATATATTTTCAATGTGAGGGGAAAAGGGATTTTTAGCATTTTAGAAGACACTTGCTTACTGTCCTCCGTATTGAATGTCACGTTTGTCGATTCGTGGAGAATAGATTGTTTTGTGAATTATTTTGAGTAATTTCTTACATATACCCGAGCATATACCTATTTGTTTTTTTTTATTTGTAGGTATGTATTTGCGAATAATATGAAAGCGAGGGTTCTTCACAAAAGATAATTAGGTACATGAGAAACCGGATGACAACCCTATATCTACAATCACATTTCTTAAAGAAAAAATACAATGAAAAGCTGGATGAAAAGTATGAAAAGAATCTAGTCCGGAAGCCCAAACTGAAAGCAAGGAAATGAACCATTCATAAACGGCCATTTTGACCCATGTACAACCAGTTAAGTACCAAACAATCATTAGTTGACAATAAGGCCAAAACACAGGTAGGTATCTAGTAAACCACCTGTCGAGGTGATTAACCTGTTGATTGCAAACAAACCAACGTTCTGATTTGCAAAAATAATAAGTCATGAATTAAAACCTACCACTGTTCTTAGACAGGCCCCCAAAAGTTAACGCCAACACCAAAACTTTCACTAAATTTGACTAAATACAAACAGGTACCACTTTTCGGTTCGCCGTTTAGTTCACCGGACGAAACACGGCACACGGCTGACAACAGTGCTCAAGCCGTTAAAGAAATAACAAATAACCATTCAATAATTTCACTATGTTATAGTTTTGTTTAATAATATTTATCAAATTTAATTGAATCTCAATTAATCAAAACACTGAAGACCGGTAGCCCGATTCGCGGTCGTGCTTCCCGTTTGAAAAGTTCGCCGAGACTTTCGTTTTTTAAAACGGTCTTGTCTTGCTGGAAGCTCGCTCGATGTACTAGTACTAGAGTTAGAGTACCAAAGCCGGGCTTACACTGCAACATATTTCTATTATGAATTCGTGATGCGTTTGAATTAAGCTTAAGCGGATTTTCTAAAGCCCAAAAGTCTGGTTTCATAAATTACCAGAGCATTATGCAGTGATTGCGTTGAATTAATTGTTATTATTATGCTAATTTTGATCGGATTGAATTCTAAATTGTCTGTACAAAATATTAGTCAAAAAGCCTGTGTATTATTAGACAACCATGAATACATTTGTTGGTATAGTACCTGTTCACCATGTTTTTGTATACAAGTTGCCTGCTCCAAGGAAGATGGCAATTTTCAAAATATTTGGAGCAAGCTCAGACTCAGATTAGTCTACAAAATTATCGACTGCTCAACTTTCAGTTGATAATTCGAAGATATCTATCTGGGAACACTAAGCATGTGCTACAAAAAATATAATAAGCATAGAAATAAACACACGCTTTTATATTATAACCGAGAATGAAATCAAAGACGTAATTAGAAACTTATGCCGTCTTATAGAGATTTGCTTTTTTTTTGCTTTTTGTAATAAAAAAAATGTTTTCTAGAGTTACTCCAGTCAGTCCAGTTATCAGTTGATCCAAGTTTAGTTCACATAGGTAGTGAGATTTCTTCTTCTGAGAGCAAAGGCTATCTGCGTGGTTTACTTATTGAATAGAAATGACAATACCTATTGGCTAACATGGCACCCGATATCAAAAGATGTCGATCCTCGTGTAGTATTATCAATATTCGGAAAACTTGTCATCAACCATGGCTAGAGTCGAACGTATTTGACATTTGGTTAGTTCACAAGGATAGTTGATTAGCATCGTAATTTTGCTGTGATTTTTGTGTGTTCAAGCTTCAACGGCTTTTTCAATTTATCTTCAAACTATTTGAAAACCTCCGACTTCGCATAAGGCCAATAAGTGTGACAAAGATAGCATCCCCTTTTTAGTCCAATCAAAATATACCTACCTATGTGCCAAAAAAATACGACTAAAATTGCCTCAGTTGTCGACCATTGAACTCGATACTACGTAACTGGAAGGGCCCCTGTCGTGTCGACAACTGAGGCAATCGCCTAGTTTACATCGATAACTCGTTTAGTTCGGTCCGCTAGGACCAAGTGGGTGGGGATAGTACGGTAGGACCAATGATTGCTTCTCGCCCTTTTACACCGTCTTGCAACGCGTGAACTAAATCAGTACACCCGCAATTCGTCAAATGTCAAAAACAAGTCGAAATTATCCATCAACACAATTCGTAACCAAAAAAACATGAGTACCTAAGTAAAGTACGCTCAGATTGCCTAAGAAACTCAGAACCAACACAATTCACAATAATAACCATTGAGTAGTATCGAGTTCAAAGATAATAACAATCAACATAACCTCATAATTTTGATCCAGGTCGAACCAAATTTAGTTCGGTACACTTGCTGACGAGTACCAAACCAAGAGCGGTCCAGCTTAGTCCGCAACAGTTTACACCATTCAAACCAAATATTTGGTTCGGATATAGTCCGAATTTGGTACTTGGTCCGCGGACCAAGTTGTCGGTATAAACTAGGCTAATTTTAGTCGTATTTTTTTGGCGCATAGGTATATTTTGATTGGACTAAAAAGGGGATGCTATCTTTGTCACACTTTATTGTCCTTATGCGAAGTCGGAGGTTTTCAAATAGTTTGAAGATAAATTGAAAAAGCGGTTGATTTGCTTGGAAAAAATGACTACAATTCTGTGCATACTTAGTAGTCTTGAT
The DNA here is from genome assembly GCA_958502075.1 of Orchestes rusci. Taxonomy (NCBI): domain Eukaryota; kingdom Metazoa; phylum Arthropoda; class Insecta; order Coleoptera; family Curculionidae; genus Orchestes; species Orchestes rusci. Next base: position 42,386,019 of record OY293306.1, read on the forward strand.
TATCATGATATGATGGATCTATATATTTCAAATAACTATCTGGAAAAATGCAAAATAAGAAACAAATTAGTAAATAATGAAGTATACTTAGATGATCCGTAATTCGATTAAATAGTTGAGAAAATACAGGGTAGGTAGTAGGTGCAGGGTGATTTATATGTTTAACCTGTGTATTGAGTAAAGTAAAGGTATTAAGGTATAAACTTGGAAAACTATAATAGCTTAAAATAAAAATGAAAACACTTTTATTTTTGAGGTCACATTAAAACTAATAAATATGGTGTTTTTTGATAGGGGGCTTGAGGAATGACCGAATAGAACTTTTGCATTTCTTGGAGTGTTTACCATCGTCAATTCTTAAACGGCCCTACTCACACGCCTTCAGCAGGGGCAATCTAGGAGGCAGGGCGATTGGGGCAATTTCCTAGATCGCCTTCTAAGCAGGGCGGTAAGGGCCCCTTCAAATACCTTCCTAGCATTATTTCAAGCAAGATATGAGAAAACAAACTTTGGAAATGATGTCAGTAGTACCAACGAACTCGAACAGGATGTGAAATTGTCACATTTTCAAAACAAAACGTACTTTACAAGGAAGTTCTCCTGCGGCAGGCCTAGATTGCCCCTGCTGCAGGAGTGTGAGTAGGGCCCTTTTAACTAGGACAATTTCGTGTAGGTATTAAGGTGCATGCCCTTGACCTTAATAATTGGAGTTATATCACTTAGCCAAAAAATGAAATCTGCTTTTCTGGAGTGTATTCATTACCACACCCACATGCACTGCAGAAATTAACCATTTTGTTTGGCACCCAAACTATAGAAAGCTACATATTGATTGAACATAATATTAGCTGCAACACTCAGTGTGGCTTTCTTCGTGAAATGTTTGTCTGGTTTTTAGGATAGAATATCTTTACTAAAACGTTGTTTGAGTATTTAAGATTCTATCCTAAAAAACAGACAAACATTTCACAAACAAAGGCACACTGAGTGTTGCAGTGTGAAAAAGTGTGCACTAGTGGTGCACAACAAACACAGCTAATATATTATGTCAACAGATATGACAAAGATAGACACCCCTTTCTGTCTCTATCTCTTTCTAGTCGAAAATTTGTCTTCAGTCAACTCGATGTAAACAGCACGGATGGGTCCCTTCCAGGTACGGTAGTATCGAGTTCAATAGCCTAGTTTACATCGATAACTCGTTTAGTTCGGTCCGATAGGACCAAGCTGGTGGGGATAGTACGGTAGGACCAATGCTTGCGTCCTGCCCGTTTACACCGTCTTGCAACGCGTGAACTAAATGTGTACGCCCGCAATTCGTCAAATGTCAAAAACAAATCGAAATTATTCATCAACACAATTCATAAGCAAAAAAAACATGAGTAAGTACGCTCAGATTGCCTTAGAAACTCAGAACCAACACAATTCACAATAATAACAATCAACATAACCTCATAATTTTGATCCAGATCGAACCCAATTTGGTTCGGTACACTTGCTGGCGAGTATCGAACCAAGAGCGGACCAGCTTAGCCCGCAACTGTTTACACCATATGAACCAAATATTTGGTTCGGATATAATCCGAATTTGCGGACCAAGTTGTCGGTATAAACTAGGCTAATGTTGTCGACACGACAGGGCCCTTCCAGTTACGTAGTATCGAGTTCAATGGGTATCACATGAGAACATTCGAGGTTGGTTTGTCATTAACGTCACTTTCAGCCAATCGGCGAGCTGCAAGTGACGTTAATGACAAACCAAACTGAAATGGTCTCATGATACCATACTCCACGAAAACGCTTCTTGAATTTAAACCAACGATTTATAATCCTTGGAATTTAACTTTGAAGTGGAACTGTCAAATTTCCGCTTGGCAAACGAATAGGATGTTACCATGCACATAATAGGTGTGTCTTTTATGCTCCACTGGTGTACACTTTTCTACACTACAATACTCAGCGTGGCTTTGTTTGTGAAATGTTTGTCTGTTTTTATGGATAGAATATATTTACTGAACTAGAAAAGATATTCTATCCTGAAAAACAGAAAAATATTTCACAAACAAAGCCACACTGAGTGTTGTAGTGTAGAAAAGTGTGCACTAGTGGAGCATAACAAACACACCTTATATTTGTGTTCAAAGTCACGCTTATGCAAAATTCATTGAAGCTGGTATCATATGATTCCCATTTAGCAAGTGAAAATCTGACACTTCCACTTCGAAATTAAATTCAATGTAAACCAGGCTTTATTCATGATTCAATTTAGGTTATGTGTATTTGTTATGATATGAAAAAGAAAGTTATAAATTAATTTATAAAATGTTACGCCAAAGAAATATACGGAAAATCATTCGTATATTCCAGTCCTCACAAAAAAATCTATCCACAGCCCCTGCCATCATCGAAGAACCCCAGAGAACGCAATTTGAGAATGATTACGAAGAGCACCATTGCCCTACTAATTTCTTTCAAAAGTCCGTTCTAACACTCGGATCCGCTGCTATTTCTATTCTAAATCCATATAGGGGAGACATGATAGCCTGTCTTGGAGAGACCACAGGGGAATCTGCTCTGAAATCTATGAAAAGTTGCATGGAATGTAGTAAGGAAGGACTTGAAATATTGCAAGAACAGCCAAGAATAAATACAAACACTGTAGATATGGATTATTTAAGAAGCTTGCCAAAGGACACTCTTGGATTTATGTATTACAGTTTCTTAGAACACAACAAAGTCACCCCTGATAGTCGCATGACAGTACAATTTGTTGATGATATAGAACTAGCCTATGTTATCCAAAGATATCGTGAGATTCATGACTTGATTCATACTGTTCTTCAAATGCCCACAAACATGCTGGGAGAAGTGACTGTTAAATGGGTTGAAGCAGTCCAATTCAAATTGCCGATGTGTATTAGTGGGGCCATTTTTGGCCCCTTAAGACTTAAAACAAAACATAGAAAACTCTATTTGGATCATTATCTTCCTTGGGCGATCAAAACTGGCACTGATGCGGAGTTTTTGATGAATATTTATTTTGAGAAGAGGTGGGAGCAGAAAGTTAGTGATTTTTACAGAGAGGTCAATATTGAACCCTTAAGACTGGAGAATATAAAATGAATGTCGTTTTGTCTAATTTTTAAATATATCAAAATTGTTGACGTTATACCTACATTTTTTTTATTATGGTGGAAAAAAACAAGAAAATAGTTTATTTAGGTACTTACCTAGTCCTGCACTCTTTGAGACTTAGTGGGCAGACTGAGACATCTTTACAAAAAGTACCGTACCTTCGGCAATTATGAATCCTTTGATTGTTCAAAGTAACTTTGTCGAGAACTTTGTGTAAGGTCTTACGCTACTTCTCATGATGTAGGTCACTGGAAATGTCTTCAACAGCACTATTAGCAGTCCTCGCTCCTCATCGACACCAACATTCAAAATACGTCAACAAGTGACCAAAAATGTGGAACATTCATCATCCATCACTCATTCTTATTAGTGGAACTCTTCTTGAAATACACAGGGTGATTTTTAAGTTGATACTTTCCTTTTAACACTGTATAGACTGCAAGAAAACAAAAAAAAAATCAAATAAAATTATGTCCAAAAATGCTTTGTTTCCGAGATACTGGGTGTTGAAGTTTTAAGAAAAAAATGCCATTGTATCATAACTTTCGTACCACTCCAGATATTTCCACAAAATTTCGTGCACTATTGACCATTGAATTACATTGTTGATGTTAAAGTTTTTGACAAATTCTTACCAGTGGCGTTCGAACAGGATTTGTATTGATTTTTTTTAAAGAAAAAACCACTGCTTTTTCTTAAAATCAATATTATTTTTGAAATACTCATTCACTTTGGAATTAATTTTATCTCTTGATTTTTTCTCGTACCACGAACGGTTTTTGTTTAAAGAAATGAAAGCCATCATTTTGATGCATGCCAAGATCGCTAAAATCTGATAGATTTTGGCGAAATGTATAGGTATCTCCAATCGAAAGAGGGCCAAACATTATACCGTTACCGATCCTGAAAATTACGCTACGATTGACAATTTTATAGCCTAGATATGTGGATGGTTTTGAAGTTGCTTTATGATGATACATTTCTCATGGGGGTCCCTGTATCTCTGTTTTGACTGGAAAAAAAAATTATAACATCATTTTCACGTGGAAATGATACTCTTGTTGGAAGTTGCTAGGAGTCTAGGAGCAACCGTTCTCGAGATATTTGCACTTAAAAGTGATCCATGCAACGTGGTTTTAAATGGAAAATGTTGAAAGTACACATAGGTGGCGTTGAAAGCGGCGTTATTATGGTTATTGTTCTCCGATATTTCTTATGAAAAAAAATATACAATTAATTGAACCACTGTCAGAATCACCATGTTAAAGTCGTTTTTGAAGCCACCTATGTATGTTTATTTTCAAAATTTGCCATTTTTAAAACCATGCACATTGCATATGAATCAAATTGAGTACAAATATCTCGAGAACGGTTGCTCCTCTGGCTCCCAGCAACTCTCAACAAGAGAATCATTTTATGTGAAAATAATGCGTCACATACAAGATAGCAGAGTCATTATTGTACTATCATATTTGAATTTCTCATGTCAAAATTACCTTGTATAATGATTTTTGTTAAATTATCTAAATTATTATGGGATTTATTAAAATATGTAAAACAAAAATAGAAATTTAATCCTCAAGTCTACAAAGGTTATCAAAGATTAAAAAAGATTTTGGTTTTTCTTGCACTTTTCAAAAACTTGCAAATCAATTTTGATAATTTTTGGTACCTAGTCTTGTTTACGTTTTTTGTTCCTATATAGCAACCGCTTGTAACTGTCCGGAGGTGTTTTAACGGTGACGCCATATGTATAGTTAATTTCTTTTGATCTTTTTTGGCAATAACTTTTTCATGAGTCAGATGTTTTTATCTAATAATTCAATGTTTTTGGACGTTTTTCTCTGTAGAGAAATTTTGCTAATATAGGTGGCGATGCCTCAAAAAAAGAAATATTTTCATTTAGGTGACAGATATTTTATCATTGAATTATTTCTTTCTAGCATAACCACTTATCCCAGCAAACTTTTTTCAAGAGAGGAAAAAACTTTTTCCTATATTCACTGCGTTATTAGATAAAAACCTCTGAATTATCAGAAAGTCAATTCCAATCCACTAATTTTTTATGGAATTGATTTTCTGATAATTCAGATGTTTTCATTCAATAACGCAGAAATTTGCTGGGATAAGTGGTTATGCTAGAAAAAAAATAGATCAATAATAAAACATCTGTGTACTCAAATGATTTTTTTTTTCTGGTATAACGACCTATCCCAGCAAAATTTTTCAAGAGAGTGAAAAACTCCCCAATACATCAAACTATTAGATGAAAATATCTGGATAATCAAAAAGTTCAGGCCAAAAAAAAGAACTATACGTTCAACATCACTTTTATAACACTTTCGATTAATTACAGCCGGTTGCTATACCAATAAGAAACGTAATTTGATGATCAAGGATTAGGTATCAAAAATGATGAGATTCCGATTTGCACGGTTTTGAAAAATGTAAAATGAACCAATTTCTTTTTGAATCTTTTGACGCCCTCTGTGGACTTAGAGAAGCAATATTTTGGATATAGGTGATGATCTAAATCGGCCTATTTTGACAGCAGGATTCTGCAATCAAACGTGTGTGTTATCCGGACACCCTGTATTATTTATGATACCCACTCGTTCGGAATTTTCTTAACAAACGTTTGTAGTACTGGCGGATGCGCGGAAACCTTCTTCCAATCCAATAATTTCATGTGCTTGATGATTCTTCTATTCTTCTGTATGTATAGTGGTTGTACCCATGTGCTGGTCGGGTTATAACAAATTAAAACTTTAACAGTAGCGCACAAAAAATTGATGTTCATGGAGGACAACGAGGAAAAGTGAGTACCTGTCCAATTATAGTTGCATTTGAACATCACTCAGTTAAGTACCATTCATCTGTATAGATATATTTTATAAAAATTTGACTCACTCATGAGAGATAATTTTTCTCAAACCTCTATCGCTTCGCGTTATGGTATGATAATCTGGATGTTCCAAGTTTTGGTTTAAACTGTATAATTTATATCAAAAAAGATTAATTTGCATTTGTTGACAAAATCTTAGAAATCACTCCATTGACACTCATGTTAACAAATTAACTAATGAACTATTTTCCTTTCTTTCACTGTCTTGAAAACTCAGTTTAGACCCATTATAGGTATAGCCGCTGTGTCTAATTAAACCTTGTTTTACTAATTTTCAGGGGCTGACAATGAGTTAAATTGATTCCTTCTGATAATAATAACATGGTATATGTTCTTGGATATAATGTAGGAATTTCGGATATACATACAGTGTGACCCATTTGTTTTGGGAACACCCTGATAAAAAGTTTATTTCTTAACCGATTTGGCTCGTTTTTTTTTTGGATTGTAGAGCTCGAAAAATTGTATATTCTTGGCAAAAAGTGACCTTCGCCATTTTGACTTCAAGGCCTACTATGTTAGTTTTTAAGAGCAAAATTTCAGGAAACCATATTAGCGATTTTTTTAGAAAAAATCTGTGTGCACCACTGGATTCAGCATTCTTTAAAACGGGTCTATACAAATTTTCAACCGAAAATATCAAGTTGAAAAAAATTAAAAATTCGCACTTTAACAATCTTTGATTCTATCAAAAGAAATGATAAATGCATTGAAGTTGATGGTGGTTTGGTAGAAGTTACAAATTTTTAGTTTTATGTCATTTTTATTTGTTTTGATAGAATCAAAGATTGTTAAAGTGCGAATTTTTAATTTTTTTCAACTTGATATTTTCGGTTGAAAATTTGTATAGACCCGTTTTAAAGGATGCTGAATCCAGTGGCGCACACAGATTTTTTCTAAAAAAATCGCTAATATGGTTTCCTGAAATTTTGCTCTTAAAAACTAACATAGTAGGCCTTGAAGTCAAAATGGCGAAGGTCACTTTTTGCCAAGAATATACAATTTTTCGAGCTCTACAATCCAAAAAAAAAACGAACCAAATCGGTTAAGAAATAAACTTTTTATCAGGGTGTTCCCAAAACAAATGGGTCACACTGTATGTAGGTATTTTTATTATTTTTGAAATTTTATTGAAGATATTTTAGTATATTTTACGACGTACTATAATACATGATTAAGTATTTCTTGATGTTGAACTTTTATATAGCGACCCTTTCACGAAACGAGATATGAAAACAAAAAGTTTTTGAACTGGGTAGACAGGTATGGAGGTAGTTATTGTAAGTACACACACCTCAAAATAACAGTCTTTGTTTTGGAGTTTTGGGGAAAAAACATGGGGGTGTTTTTTCCCCATTTCTACAGATATTGAAAATGTGGTCGCATTAATAAATCTGGTCACATAAGGGGCAAAGTTATACCGATCCTGAAAATTACATCACCATCGACAATTTCAAAGCCTAGATATTATGCGTTTTTAAAGTTGCTAAAAACGATTCAATTCTCAAGCTTTCAGTCAAAATTGCCAATTTTTGACTTCTTTGAATTTGCATATTCCAGTCTATCAAAAGTTAAATCGTAGTGTGATTTTCAGGATGAGTATAATTTCTGCCCTTGTTTCGAATGTAGTTTGGTATCCATTATTTTCTAAAACCAGTTTGAAAAACCGGCAATATTGTTTTTTTTTTCTTTCAAAAAGTCCCAATGACTTTTCAACAAAAAAAGTCCGAGCACCTAAACTCGGAAAAAGAATAGAGTACTTATTCATGTGACCACATTCTAAGTATCTGTAGAAATATGGAAAATACATGGGAAGTGCAAGACTTTTGGAGGTATGTGTAGTAAGACTTCCTTTCTCCCTCAAAGACCAAGTGAAAAGATTAATGATTGTTCCAACCGAAGGTTGTATATACAGGGTGTCCCAGCAAGGGTGGCCACCGGCCATATCTCAGAAACTACTGGACCTAAAAGTTCAGGAAAAAAAAATTATCACTAAAGTGGCCACGACAAAATGCTGGGAAATATTTATAACTTCGAAATTTTTCCGCTAGGGGGCGCAATCAAAGCTTAAATATTAAAATTCGAAATTTCTCCGGAAATTCTCAGTTTGAGGTATATCTTCATCAACATGGTTAGAAAACCTAGACAATTTCACGTCTTTTTGGTACAGGGCTCATTGGCGTACCGATCTTCGTGTGAGTAGGGGAAGGTAGTGAAAGTGTAATTGTTCAAGTAGCTGTAACCTATTAACGAATTGTCCGATTTTGTTGCGTATAGGCTTGTTAAGAAGATAAATGTGAGTACTTTCGAACATCGTATCCAGTAGTGCGTGATTGTCTCCAGCAGAATTGCTAAAAGGGGTAACTTGAATTAAAAACAGTGTTTTTCATTTTACCGCAAAAATTTAAATGGTTTGGTATAATTCTGATAAGAGCATCGAAAGGTACAATACATAAATTTAATGTTTTAAGGTTTTATTTATTTTTTTTTTCAAGGTTTTTTCTTGTAAATTTAATCTTCATTTCGATTCTGTTATCAGAATTATACCGTACCATTTAAATTTTTGCGGTGAAACGAAAATAACAGTTTTTAATTCAAATTACGCCTTCTAGCAACTTTTCTGGACACAATCACGCATCACTGGATACGATATACGAAAGTACTCACATTTATCTTCCAAACAAGCCTATACGCAACAAAATCGGACAAGTCGTTTATAAGTTACAGCCACTTGAACAATTACACTTTCACTACCTTCCCCTGCTCACACGAAGATCGGTACGCCAATGAGCCCTGTACCAAAAAGACGTGAAATTGTCTAGGTTTTCTAACCATGTTGATAAAGATATACCTCAATCTGAGAATTTCCGGAGTAATTTCGAATTTTAATATTTAAGCTTTGATTGCGCCCCCTAGCGGAAAAATTTCGAAGTTATAAATATTTCCCAGCATTTTCTCGTGGCCACTTTAGTGATAATTTTTTTTTCCTGAACTTTTAGGTCCAGTAGTTTCTGAGATATGGCCGGTGGCCACCCTTGCTGGGACACCCTGTATATTCGAATCATCCCCAGAAATAATGGAATCCAGAGAATTTGAATATCTATTGAAAAACAACAAAATAAAAAGCCACATCAATCAAAAATGAAATCTTGTTATACAGATAACAGTATAACATAAATTATATTTAGCTTAAAAAATAAAAAATAATCAGTGCTTAAACTAAGTATTTAGTCTTCTCCGGCAGGCATTGC